>OX451739.1:1629470645-1630177084 GCA_948472305.1 Vicia faba | reverse complement strand
TCGAAAAATTAGATCTGGATGACGAAAACTATTTCTTCAATGAGCTAAACATCAAACATGTTAATGTTCCACTTCAGGTGTATTGCAAGTTTCATCGAAGTTTCACTCCATCAGCTTCATTCCTAAGGAGGGAAAGCCAACAAAAGGTGTGTATTATTTTGTTGTTTTATGTCATTCATTTGTCATTCTACTTTATAATATCGTCCTATTGACAAGCAATTTATTGACTAGAGAAATAAGCCTTAAGCTGTAAGATTTTCTTGGCTAAAAAGGCATGAGTTTGTAGAAACAACAAGATGTGTCGCGATCGAGTGAAAGGATGTCGACTAGAAGAGTTAGTCGACAAGAACATGGGATTCAGAGGCAACCATCGACATCCATAAATGTCAATGAGCAAGGATATATGGTGGCTTGAACAATTATCAACACGTAAGCCAGTAAGAACATGGAATGTTCAAAGCAGTTTAGAGCAGTTTCTCCATAAATCCCCAACATGGGCTAGTAACTATCGATGGTTACTGTGATCGGTGGGAATGAGAACTAATTGTTTTGGAATGCTGGTTCGCATTTGCGTTTGTTTTCACAAAATATAGCGGTAAGCAAGAGTCGCCACCGTCTTTTATTTTATCCAACAAGGAAAGGACAAAAGCACAAAAAAATTCCTTTTCGAGATGTTTCTCGGGTTCGGGAGGTAGATTATAGAAAGGGAAGGTATTAGCACCCTTTCTATCCATGGTTATCCACGGGCTCTTAGGTACTTGCTCACTATGTTTTCAAAAGTTTGTTTTTCTTTGTGTTTGTGGGTTTGAAAAGAGTTTTTGTTTTGAAGAGAGTGTAAGTGCGAAAAGTTTTGTTTTGTTTTAAAAGGAGCAAGTACTTAAGAACCTCTACCTACTCAAAAAGGAATTAAAATGTGCAAATGTCCTTTAGACAGTGCTATCCCACTATTGAGGAGTAGGTAGCACTATCGTTGGAGTTTTCGGGTCAATTCGATTTAAGGGATGTGTGGCCACTAAAGCAATGTTAGGACGCCTTAGCGGTAACCCTAATGTCTTAGATCATTTTTCCGAGGCAACCGTTTTGAGGCAACTTATGATCTTTTGACAAAAGAACGACCTCTAAAACATCCTATACTCAATGACCACGTTCGAGGCAACCAAGTGAGGTGTACCCTAAGAGTGGCATGTGCGAGTGTATTGTTTTTCAGTTATATTATCTTTGTATATTTAGGTGTTCTACCGTTTGTTTTCAGATCTTGTCATGCAATCCTAGTTAGCATATATCTAAACAGTTAATATATGTACAGGAATTTAAAGTGCGGGAATTGTAAATCCTACACTATTACAAGGCTTCGGGGAGGGGGATTATTTACATGTCCAAAATTGGGGAAATAAAGCAGTAAAGTGTAAAAGTCTTAGTTAAGCTATTACAAACCAGTAGGCAGTTACAATAAAATAAACGCGCGTGAATCTGAACATAACCTCTAAAAAATCCTAAGAATAAAATCTTTTTGTTGTTTTATTTTATTTGGGGAAAATGATCTAAATCTTCTTAATTTTAGTTTTGAGAAAATGTTAAGATAATTAAATGATTAATTAAAAAAGTTAATTTAATAGAAAAAACTAGCCTAATGTTTTTGTGGTTTTTTTTAATTGATTTTATGTTGATTAAAAAAAAGAAATAAAATAGTCAAAACAAAGATGAAATCGAAGGAACAGGCAGTAAATCAAGAAAGGTATAATTCTGGAGGCCTGGATCGAAGGTGCACGAGGGGCTGCACTTTGGGGGTGTTCGATCTGGATATGTCATCCTTCGATCTGGGAACCCTGGATCCAGTTCGAAGCTAAGCTGCTAAGCTTCGAAGCTCTGAACAAGATTCTGAGAAGATATTTCCTGCAAAACGAGACAAATGTTAAAGATCCAGGGGGGATTTTACCCCCCTGATTCAAATCTCCTCCCAATTCGAATCCTTCCTCAATTTGAATCTGCTGAATCTGGGTCTGGGTTTGTTTTATCCTGAGATTCAAAGGAGAAACTTAGATCGTGCCCCAGCAACGGCACGATCTCATCTTTGCGCTTCAGCTTACATGCAACATAATTAGTAATAATAAGAATACATATGCAATGTGTATTTAAATGTCATGAAGGTGCAATTTTGGTTTTGCAAACTCTTACCAATTAAAGATGTATGATCTGTGGCTCTGGGTATGGAGATGTTCGCTGAATGGCTGCTTTGGCTTGGATTACTTATGGAAATGTTGATAACCTTTGGTGGGTTTGTGGGCAGCGTATCTCCAAATCCTCCTTTTTTTTTCCTTTTTTTTGTTCCCCCCCTGGCACTGTATGCTTGCCCTTGTATTTATAGGAGTATGATGTTCTAGTAACGGCAAGAGACAACCAATTAAACAAGCCTTTAAAGCCATGAGACAAGAATCATACATATTAAAAGATTTTCTTTTTTGAAATATTCATGTCTCTTTGGAATCTTGAATGAACCTGGACACTTTTGATTTTTGAATGCCTTCAGGCCTTGCTCTTCGATTGGTCTTGATTTTCCTCCTTCGAATGGATTTCTTATGTACCCTTCGAATGGGCCTTCTTTGCCAACTTCAAAGTCCAATTCGAATCTATTTAGAACATTCCCTTTTAGACAAATTCGACCAGCCCTTGGCCTTGTGATGAGTCTAAGTTCTGATTCGAAGTGTTCAGAACTTCCTTCATCAGAGCATCTTAGATTAAGAGAAACTCTGCACTGAAATGCCATTCGAAGGTCATTTTGTTCTGATGTTCTTATTAAGGGAAACTCTGATGTTCCAGTCGAAGGACACTCTGAAGTTCCAGTCCAAGGACCTTTTGAAATGCCAATTGAAGGGTATTTGTCCATATACCAATCAAAGGGTACTTGTTAAAATTCCAATCGAAAGGCTTTGTTAACAGTCCAATCGAAAGGTGTTGTTCATGCTAATCGAAGGACATGGTTAACATGCCTGTCGAAGCTGCCTTGACACAATGCTAAATTGAAGGATCCCTTGGCATGCCAATTGAAAGGCTTGGCCCAGGGTGCCAAACGAAAAGGTCTTTCAGAATTCCAATCGAAGGCCTTGACACAATGCCAATCGAAGTGTTTGTCCATAATGCCAATCGAAGGGAATTATCCATGCCAATCGAAAGGCTCCTTCAGAATACCAATCAAAGGGTCTTTCAGAATGCCAATCGAAAGGTACTTAAAGCACCACTCAAAAATTTTCTTTTTCCTTAGGCAAGGGTTTCTGGTCAACCATGCAGGGGGAAGAATTTTGAAAACATGAGAGGGAAAATTTTGGGGTGCAACAGTTGCCCCTGTTCAATTTTCTTAAACCTGAGGATATAGATTGGCTTTCGAGCCTTTCGTGATCCGAAGGTGGAAGATAATTGAACACTAGAGTGCCCAGAAATTTTCACTTGCATGGTGTAGTATCAACATTGTGACGTCGGGAATGGGCTTACAGATGCCATTTGGAGATTGTTGGTAGGAGGACGGGCTTATAGATGCCATCTGCAGGAGTGTCGATCGCATAAGAGATTCCTTAGCGAGAACTTGCATAGCTGTTGTTGTAGAAGATTCCGCTGGGGAAGTCTAACTTTGTTGAGATTTAGGAACCTGCCTGTACTTCAACTGAGAGAATGCTTCAGCTTAGTTTTAAGAACCTGTCCATAATTCAATTGGGGGGAAACATCTTCATCAAGATCTAGGAACTGTCTCATGCCCACCAGGAGTATACCGCTGAGGTTATAGAACTTGTCCACACTATGACGGAGGAAAACATCAAGATCTAGGAACTGACTCGTAATCAATGGAGTATACCGTTGAGGTTATAGTACTCGTCCACACTATGACATAGGGAAACATCTTCATCAAGATCTAGGAACTGTCTCGTGAAGGAGTCTGGAATAAGTATCAGAATGTCAGTCATATCTGGGTCGCATCTGAACTGTCTCTAGAAGGAGTCTGGAATAAGTATCAGAATGTCAGCCATATCTGGGTCGCATCTGAACTGTCTCTAGAAGGAGTCTGGAATAAGTATCAGAATGTCAGCCATATCTGGGTCGCATCTGAACTGTCTCTAGAAGGAGTCTGAAATAAGTATCAGAATGTCAACCATGTCTGGATCACATCTGAACTGTCTCTAGAAGGAATCTTAGAAGATGATGATCTTTGCCTGTTGATTGATCTTTCCTGAAAAGGTAAAGAGTTAGTTGTATGCAATGTCATGATGTATGCATTGCGTAATGATGTTCTCAAAGTAAAATGAGATTTGTGTCATATGTATTTTGTATGCATATGTTATGAATGTTGTTGAAGTGTAATTTTGTCTTGGACTTTGCTCAAAATGTTTCCACCGGGGATCCCTGCTTTGTTGTTTTAGGAGAACTCCGCTGGGGGATATTGAAAACTCTGTGGGGAGTATGTTTATTTCTGCTTGGGAAAAGAGTTTAGGAGTCTTAGTCGTCCGTTGCTCTACTGGGGAGTCGAAGTTGAACTGATATCTGGTCGGGTCCAGGTTTTGCAGTAACTTGCTGGGGATTGTAGAGTAGTCTACTGGGGAAGAGGAGTTGTGGTCTTTTAATTTGTAGTAGTCGGCGTGGCAAACTCAAGCTGGGGAATCCTGGTGTTGTTAGGGAAATAAACCCTGTCGTTAGTCCGCTAGAGAGGTGACATCTTCGTTGGGGGAAGTCCTCGAGGATTCTTGAGGTTGATTCAGCTGGGGAAAGGTTTTAAGGGATTAAACCCTTGCTGGGAGTCATCCTATGAGAAGGATTTTGGGGAGATTTGTCATTGCCCCTAGTAGCAAGTGTTTGTGACATTGCCAGAAAATGTTTAATTGTACGTAACCCTTCACTGAGATTGATGTTCAATGCCCCAAGTGACGGAGATGGAGACTTGCCCCTGGTTACTCTGCACTTCTTTGAGAGATTTCCTGGAATCTTGACTGGACTGCCCCAGGTGATGGACAATGATCATGCCATGCCCCTTGATTGGAAGTGTTTTTCACTTGAGGTGATCCTTTTTATTGAGAAGGTTTTTTTTTTGTTCACTAGATATTCGTCGTGCGAATTTCTCTGTTGTTGAACAAATAGTCATATGCAAACAATATTATTTTAAGAATGCAAAGCTTATATATGTCTTTTGAAATTTTTGAAAATGCATTTTTCCAGTAAAACAGGCAATTTTTGTTTGTTTGTAAAATGTGATGTCAATTCAGGATTTACAGTAAGCGCTACAGGAGTCAGGATACCTTTTGTAACAGTATGCTTTCGAACTAACCTGTGCTTCAGCTAGGACTTTTAAGGGTTATAACGTGGCCTGGTTCACGGTTTAAGAAACAAAGGATAAAGGCTCAAATTTTATTTGTACCCACCCGTTCTTCGTGATGTTCTTCGATCCTAAACTCAACTAATCGTGCATTTAGATCCTGTTTGAGTCTTTGCTCTGATATTCCGGTGATGGTTCGGATACTGACAGATTATTTTGAACATGAAGTCATTTTGTTGAGAGTTTGTAGGACCTCTTTCTTTTTTTTATTTCGTTATCCCTGTCTTTTTGCCTAAACTGTTTCTTTCTTGTGATTACAGTCAGCGGGATGTCCCAGTTTTTATGTAAGTCTCCTTCATAGGTTTTGACTTAGTGGGCTTTTATTTCGAAAGGTAATGACTGTCTGTCCTTACGATTATACGGAACCATCACCGTCTTTTGTTTCGGAAGGACTTCTTTGATGCCATTCATTGTGCACCTGGATCAACTGAGAGAACTACCCTGCCCCAGGTTATAATTAAGGGTTTTAATTCATGAAAAGAAAAACTCCAACTTATTTGGCTCAAAGAGGTTGACTAGGGATTATCTTCCTTATAACTCCACTGTTTAGGATTTGAAACAATTCCTGTACCTCATCAGCGGGGTCTATTCAAAAGCATAATGTAAAGATCGTGGTATCGTTTTCGTCATCCTCCCTCTAAAGGCTTAGAATTTTTTAATCGAGAGTTAATCATCACAAAAATTAAAGCAATTTGAATATAGTGAATATGAATCGATTGATTCAAAACAGACATATGCAATGCATTGATAAAGTAACAAAGTTTGACATGAATAAATGTTTGAACAATCAAAAGAAAATTACAAATTGAAAATTCTAATGAACAAAAAGTCTTCTCGTCTCTGGACTTGTCACTTCAAATGGTGAACCTTGGGGGGATGACAAAAGAATTCAATCTGAGCGTCTTGTGTGAGTTCCAATGCTCCTTCATCAATCAGGTCTTGAACTTTGTTGCTCAACGCCCAACAGATGTTAGTATCATGCCCCAGACTATTGGAGTGATATGCACACCTTGCATCAGGATTGTACCTTGGGGAGGCTATGTTGGGATTCTTAGGAGGGTCCCTTAACGTCACCAGATTCAATCTCAACAGGTGTTGTAAAGCCTGAGACAGCGATATGTTGAGCTTGGTAAATTGCCTCTTGGCCATATTTGGCTTACTCTGATCAACCTGTTGTTTTTGGTGAGGTTGTTGTTGGACCCTTGAGGTAGTAGCAACTTGGAGAGGTCCATTCTTTACCAAACCAAACCATTTTCTTCTTGGAGGTTGATCAATGACTTGGTCCCCGACTTTGACTGTTTGCTTCATGTTGTTGTATCTGTCTTGATGAAGTTGGCTGATAATGGTTCTCAGCTCTTCTTGTTCCCGGGTTAGGCCTTGGATAAGAGCCATCTGCCCCAGCATATGGGTTTTCATGGCACTGAACTCATCTTGTAGTTGTTCCAGCCGTTCGTCCTTATTGTCTTCAGGACTTTTCTTGACCAAGTCCCCAACGAGGAGTGTTTTCAACTCTTCCCGCCCCTTGGATAGGTTTAGGAAGATTTCCCTGAACAGAGTCTCTCGAGTTTGAAGATCTTGATTGTCTGGTTGGAAAGCCATTGCTGAAATAAACAGCGAGAACACGAGAGACCTGTATTGAGAGACCTGTTATACAATGATATGTATGATATATGTATGCAATGTTTTCAAGGATCCCGCGGGGTAAACAAGAAACTTGTTAGAATTTGAATTTTGCAGCTTTGATTGAAGAAACTTCATGTAGTTAAGAGTCATTCTTCAAGAGTCAAGCTCACCATATCGAGTGGGTCATAGCCCCTGACTCAAGTTATCGTGTTTTGATTTCTAAACAACCTTGGCTAGAGGAAAATAAATCCCCTTTGCCCCTTGCTGGACATTTGATTTACCATAACCTGCATCACAAGCCCTTGAGATCCTTGAAATGGTTAAGGAAATGTTAAGGCATGATGTTATGATGTGTATGATATGCGTTTAAGCAAAAGTGTGAAGTGATGTAAGTAAACCCTGCAATAAATCCAAATTATCGGATAAGGACTGTAAACAAAACCTGCAAGGAACTCATGTTGTCAGATAACAAGAATGTGCAAGTAGTTCAAGTTTGAAGGCACACAAGTCACACAAACAGCCTTAAGTTTAGGCTGGCATGGAGTTTAGGTATTACCCTCTTTCAGTTTCAGTTGGTTCAAAACCTGTCCTATAAATAGTAACGGGGTTCTAAGGAGCTCAATATCATTGGATTGTTTTCTATGTTCATCGTTTTGGTTTAGCCACTTAACTAGCGACCAAAATATTCCAAGAAAACAATCCTCAATGAGTGTAGTATCGAGTATCTACCAACTTCAGACTGCACCAAAGTCGGTCATCTCACTACCCCTAAAAAAGGCCAAGATGGTCAAGTAAGGTTCTAGTTCATTAGTTCTTAGTGACATCACTCAGCGGCCTCGTATTCTCTTTGATTGACTCAAAGGCTACCGGTACTCATAAATATGTCGCACTAATATAGCTATTGCTTTAACCGTGTCGGTATACCCCGCACAGTTTCCACAATGTATTGCTATCTATGAATGTTTCCCAAATCCGGGTGGAGGATTTCAAACCCAAACAATAGAATCAAGTGTAAAGCAAACAAATCAATCAAGGTAAGCAAGTAAAGGTGATCTAAACCCTAAGGTAACCCCACTTTTAAAGAAGTATCTCCAACAAAGTCGCCAGTTCTGTGATCGGTGGGAATGAGAACTGACTGTTTTGGAATGCTGGTTCGCGTTTTCGCAAAATGTCACGGTAAGCAAGAGTCACCACCGTCTTTTATTTTATCCAACAAGGAAAGCACAAAAGCACAGAAAAATTCCTTTTCGAGATGTTTCTCGGGTTCGGGAGGTAGATTATAGAAAGGGAAGGTATTAGCACCCTTTCTATCCGTGGTTATCCACGGGCTCTTAGGTACTTGCTCACTATATTTTCAAAAGTTTGCTTTTCTTTGTGTTTGTGGGTTTGAAAAGAGTTTTTGTTTTGAAGAGAGTGTAAGTGCGAAAAGTTTTGTTTTGTTTTAAAAGGAGCAAGTACTTAAGAACCTATACCTACTCAAAAAGGAATTAAACTGTGCAAATGTCCTTTAGACAGTGCTATCCCACTATTGAGGAGTAGGTAGCACCGTCGTTGGAGTTTTTAGGTCAATTCGATTTAAGGGACGTGTGGCCACTAAGCAATGTTAGGACGCCTTAGCGGTAACCCTAATGTCTTAGATCATTTTTCCGAGGCAACCGTTTCGAGGCAACTTATGATCTTTGGACAAAAGGGCGACCTCTAAAACATCCTATACTCAATGACCACATTCGAGGCAACCAAGTGAGGTGTACCCTAAGAGTGGCATGTGCGAGTGTATTGTTTTTCAGTTATATTATCTTTGTATATTTAGGTGTTCTACCGTTTGTTTTCAGATCTTGTCATGCAATCCTAGTTAGCATATATCTAAACAGTTAATATATGTACAGGAATTTAAAGTGCGGGAATTGTAAATCCTACACTATTACAAGGCTTCGGGGAGGGGGATTATTTACATGTCCAAAATTGGGGGAATAAAGCAGTAAAGTGTAAAAGTCTTAGTTAAGCTATTACAAACCAGTAGGCAGTTACAATAAAATAAACGCGCGCGGATCTGAACATAACCTCTAAAAAATCCTAAGAATAAAATCTTTTTGTTGTTTTATTTTATTTGGGGGAAATGATCTAAATCTTCTTAATTTTAGTTTTGAGAAAATGTTAAGATAATTAAATGATTAATTAACAAAGTTAATTTAATAGAAAAAACTAGCCTAATGTTTTTGTGGTTTTTTTTAATTGATTTTATGTTGATTAAAAAAAAGAAATAAAATAGTCAAAACAAAGATGAAATCGAAGGAACAGGCAGTAAATCAAGAAAGGTATAATTCTGGAGGCCTGGATCGAAGGTGCACGAGGGGCTGCACTTTGGGGGTGTTCGATCTGGATATGTCATCCTTCGATCTAGGAACCCTGGATCCAGTTCGAAGCTAAGCTGCTAAGCTTCGAAGCTCTGAACAAGATTCTGAGAAGATATTTCCTGCAAAACGAGACAAATGTTAAAGATCCAGGGGGGGTTTTACCCCCTGATTCGAATCCTTCCTCAATTTGAATCTGCTGAATCTGGGTCTGGGTTTGTTTTATCCTGAGATTCGAAGGAGAAACTTAGATCGTGCCCCAGCAATGGCATGATCTCATCTTTGCGCTTCAGCTTACATGCAACATAATTAGTAATAACAAGAATACATATGCAATGTGTATTTAAATGTCATGAAGGTGCAATTTTGGTTTTGCAAACCCTTACCAATTAAAGATGTATGATCTGTGGCTCTGGGTGTGGAGATGTTCGCTGAATGGCTGCTTTGGCTTGGATTACTTATGGAAATGCTGATAACCTTTGGTGGGTTTGTGGGCAGCGTATCTCCAAATCCTCCTTTTTTTTTCCTTTTTTCTGTTCCCCCCTGGCACTGTATGCTTGCCCTTGTATTTATAGGAGTATGATGGTCTAGTAACGGCAAGAGACAACCAATTAAACAGGCCTTTAAAGCCATGAGACAAGAATCAGACATATTAAAACATTTCCTTTTTTGAAATATTCATGTCTCTTTGGAATCTTGAATGAACCTGGACACTTTTGACTTTCGAATGCCTTCAGGCCCTGCTCTTCGATTGGTCTTAATTTGCCTCCTTCAAATGGATTTCTTATGTACCCTTCGAATGGGCTTTCTTTGCCAACTTCAAAGTCCAATTCGAATCTATTTAGAACATTCCCTTTTAGACAACTTCGACCAGCCCTTGGCCTTGTGATGAGTCTAAGTTCTGATTCGAAGTGTTCAGAACTTCCTTCATCAGAGGATCTTAGATTAAGAGAAACTCTGCACTGAAATGCCATTCGAAGGTCATTTCGTTCTGATGTTCTTATTAAGGGAAACTCTGAAGTTCCAGTCGAAGGACACTCTGAAGTTCCAGTCCAAGGACCTTTTGAAATGCCAATTGAAGGGTATTTGTCCATATACCAATCAAAGGGTACTTGTTAAAATTCCAATCGAAAGGCTTTGTTAACATGCCAATCAAAAGGTGTTGTTCATGCTAATCGAAGGACATGGTTAACATGCCTGTCGAAGCTGCCTTGACACAATGCTAAATCGAAGGATCCCTTGGCATGCCAATTGAAAGGCTTGGCCCAGGATGCCAAACGAAAAGGTCTTTCAGAATTCCAATCGAAGGCCTTGACACAATGCCAATCGAAGTGTTTGTCCATAATGCCAATTGAAGGGAATTATCCATGCCAATTGAAAGGCTCCTTCAGAATACCAATCGAATGGTCTTTCAGAATGCCAATCGAAAGGTACTTAAAGCACCACTCAAAAATTTTCTTTTTCCTTAGGCAAGGGTTTCTGGTCAACCATGCAGGGGGAAGACTTTTGAAAACATGAGAGGGCAAATTTTGGGGTGTAACAGTTACATACTTAGGATTTTATTTAAGAAAATGTTTGTATTTGTGTCAAAGGTCTCATTTCTTCATATTTAGAGCACTACGCTCAAAGTACCCGCATCAAAGAGAGAAAAACAAGTTCCAGACTTAACAATGTATGAATGCTTCCACCTTTAAATTCATAGAAATTTCCAATTTTCGCTTTAAATTACAAGTCTTGTCTTTAATTTCTTTACTTTTCCATTGTCTTTAACTTTTTCCCCTTTTATTCAATATCAACCAATTTTCAACCTAAAAACACTCAAAACACTAAGTCTAGGATTATTGTAGCTGATCCTGCAAGTAACCTTTAATAAGAGGCTAGCAATCATTTCACGGAGAAACAAATTGGCACACCTGGTAGAACACGTTTGTGTTTGAGGCTTCTTGTTTCGTGCATGAAATTGAGAACTGGTAGAAAAATGGTAGATCCTAGAACTCTTGAGAGGGATCAAAACATGGAAGGAAATACCAGCGCGACAGCGAGTGTGGGTTCTAGTCTGGTGGTCGTGTCTTCGACTTCACCAAACATAGTTACCATAACACAACCAATAATTGCAAGACTACCAATGGTCACAACTTCTGGGAAATATGTTCCTAGTTTTGCAAGAGAGGTACACAATGGTGTGATCCCAACTACTGGGTATGTGTCTAGTTTTGCAAGAGAAACACACGAGGGTGTGATTCCAACTTCTGGGAAGTATGTGCCTAGTTTTGCATGAAATACACATCAATATGAAATTCCAACAACGATGATGGAAGGATTGCATAACAATAGTCCGACATTTGGTGAAAATTTTGCGTCGATGTTTTCATCGTATCGTGCTTCAGGTCCGTTGGGAAATCAATTTGGTCATTCGACTGGATTAGAATTTTCCCATCAAATTATGCCTACTTTCACCCTAAGTACTGTTGCTATCATGAGGCAACAGATGGATGAAAGTAACCATGAGATGATCAATATACTGACTCAATATATGAGTCTTATATTAAGACCTTTGATCGAGAATTCGGTGTAGAGTTATCAGATGTTAGCAACTTAAATGACTCGCATCAGAGATTTCCTTGGTGCCCCAAGAGCGTCTGTTCGACAAGCTGCACCTCCACCACGTGAGGAACCAGTGAAGTACGAGGAAGTAGTCGACGAAATAGTCAAAAAATAATCACCAACTCCTCATCATGTCGATTCTATACTTAAGGTATTACAACAATGCTAGTAGTAATAGAAAACCAAAACTAGAATGTCGACCAATTGGTAAGACGAGTTCGATGAGAAGCAGTGGCTGGGGAATAAAACCTAGAAGTTGTTGTCGAATGAATAATGGTTAGGAATGAAATAAGTACTGGCTGTTAGAGGACTGTGTATGTCTCGCCATTTCCATATTTTGTGTTACAAACGGAGTTACCAAGAGGTTGGAAACTCTCAAAATTCACTAAGTTTGCAGGGGATGTCGAAGAATCCACTGTTGAACATGTTACCAGATACCAAATAGAGCTTGGTGATTTAGTAGTGAATAAGGATTTGAGGATGAAGTATTTTCCCAATTCCCTCACAAAGAATGCGTTCACTTGGTTTACAATGCTTCCCCCACAGTCGCTCCAAACGTGGATTCAGTTAGAGAAATTGTTCCATGAACAATTCCACATGGGTCAGTCCAAAATAAGCATAACAGAATTGTCTAATGTTAAACGAAAGAGCACCGAGTCAATAGACAAATACCTTAACAAGTTTAGACTTTTGAAAGCGATATGCTTTACACAATTCCCTGAACATGAGTTGATAGAAATGGCTGCAAATGGGTTAGAGTATTCTATTAGGAAGAAGTTGTTGGATACTTAATCCTTAAAAGATATGGCTCAGTTAGATATCAAAGTTTGACTAATCGAACTTTTGAAATCTAAAAAAAACCAAGTCAAACAAGTACCACAAAAAAGGGAAGGTTGCTTACATAGAAACTGACGAGTGTTCGTTTGGAAAAGACGAGTTAAGGGAAGAAATCGAGGTTAATGTGGCTTAACTCCAGCATGAACCTCCTTATGCATGTAAACTTTTGAAACCGTCGAACGGGAAAACCCCCGTCGAAACTGAAAAGAATGGCAAAACCATCACCAAGACCTATACTTTTTACATAACCAAATATGATGAAATATTTGATTTGTTAGTAGCCGATGGTCAAATTGTGGTCCCTCAGGCCCTGAAGAATACCCCACTTGAACAAAAGAAAAAAAGGGGATTATGTAAATTTCATAATTTTCTTGGTCATAAAACTTCTCAATGTGTTCTTTTCATGGATTTGGTGTAGAAAGCTTTGAAAGAAGGCGGACTTCAATTTGGCAAAAATCCAAAAACGTAGGTCGACACTGATCCTTTGAAGATGGGGGAGGCTATATATTTAGAGCCTCTATATTGCATGATGGTCGAAGCTACTGTGGGCCTCGACAGAGAAGTCATAATGATTGGTGACATAGAAGTTATGATGGTTGGAAATAATGATGGTTTCAACATGAAGATGGAAGAGGGATTGCCGACAGTATATCCTTAACCTGAAGAGAGTTTGGCTAACTTTTAGGAAAAGTGCATAGTGAAAGGGTCGAAGGCTAAATTATACCCAAGATGCAACACTGTGTATGATGAAAAAGCAGTTGAGAAGTATAAAGCTGTCAAAAAAGAGGCCCTTAAGCAAGAGAAGCCTTCAGGCACAAGGTTTGTTTTCGACAAGGAAGGAATTCCTCTATGCAACAAGGAGTACAGAAGATTGTTCCAACAACCACGTCCTAAAATCTTTCGCCCTCTGTCGGACACCCCACAAGAAAAATGGGTGGAATCAGTGAGCCAAAAGGGGGGCAAAAGGCCAAAGTGGAAGGTGATTGTACATGAAGCTGAGGCCCGAGAAAAGAAGGGTACATCAAAGGGTTATCAAGTTTCTCTTAATTATAAGGGGAAAAATATAATGACAAGGTCACAGTGGAGACGTTATTAGAGAAACAAAAAGGCTGCAAATGAGGCCTCGACTTCCCGATCGAAACTTGTCGAGAATACTAGGCGTGTCGAAGGTACACAACTAGCGGAGGTTACAAAACATGGTGAAGCTCTAGTTCAGAAATGATCCTATCCAAGGTAAAGATTAAGTGAAAAGGAAAAAAATTATTTCTAATCAAAGGTTGGCTATGAGGGTAGCTCCTTTAGGTTACAAAGAGTTGGTGGCAACACAAAGTGTTGGATATACTCCTTGTAATACGGTGGGAGAACTGACTTTTAGTTTTTTGTTTTATCGCAAATGTTGCGGATAGCAAGATTCACCATCGACTTTTCTTTTATCCAATAAAGGAAAGAGTGAAAAGAACAGGAAAGACCTTTTGAGAATTTTTTGAGTTCGGATGGTAGGTTATGAAAAGGGAAGGTGTTAGCACCCTTTTCATCCGTAGTTATCTACCGGCTCTTAATCGCTAGCTCGCTTTTTGAAATGCTTTGTATTTGTGTATGTTTGCAAATATTTTTAAAATGCCTAAGTGTGGTAATTTGTAATGATTCTCGTATCATTGAGAATGTATACAAAATGTTTGTTTTGAAAATATTTATTGGAAGAAAGTGTTGTTTTGTGGAGAGATGTTTTGGAAATGCCAACGTAAAGCAATTTGCTTTATAATAACTCTTGTATCAGTCCTCAAGAGTGTTTGAAAGTAGTTGTTTTGAAAGGGTGAAGTGTGAAAGTTGTTTTAGTTTGTGAGCAAGCGATTACGAGTGATCTACCTACTCAAAAAGTTTTCGTTCTGTTCCTCCTCCTTCAGATAGTTCGATCCTACCATTAGTTAGTAGGAAGCTGTGATACGGTGGGAGAACTGACTAGTGTTTTGCGTTCGTTTTCGCACTTGTGCGGTTGAGCAAGAGTCGCCACCGACTTTTTATTTTATCCTAAGGAAAGGTTAAAAAGCACAGCAAAAACCTTTTGAGATGTTTTCTTGGGTTCGGGGAGTAGATTATAGAAAGGGAAGGTATTAGCACCCTTTCTATCCATGGTTATCCATGGGCTCTTAGTTACTTGCTTAGATCACTTGCCTTTTGTTTTCAATTGTTTTAAATGGTGCTTGAGTGTGTGGGTTTGAAAAATGTTTTGAAAAGAGGCCAATGTGGTGGCAACCTTTGTAATGATCCATGTGGGGATGTATACAAAGATGTATGTCTTTTGAAAAGGTTTTCATTTGTTTTTTGAAAGTTGTTTTGAAAGTGTTGTGTTGTGTGGTTTTTGAAATAGGCAAGTGTTTTGTTTTGCAAGTTTGATTCAAGTAACTAAGAGGTTATCTACTCCTAAATTTCTCAAAAGATTATTGCTATGTTTTAACCCTTTTAACAAGTTTGTTCCACCATTGTATTTGGTGGACAACCTTATGTTAGGATGTGAAAGGGACAGGCGCGGGTCATCGTATGGACCATGAATGCAATGGTGCCGAGTGTCTTTGGCAATTTGTTTTGAAGGGACTATGATCATTCCGTTTAGGCAACACTTTGAGACTTATGATCATTTGATTTTGTTTTGCCAAAGATACTCGACGTGCAAGCATGGCCCATTTTGGAAGGCAACATGTGGTTGTCCACCAAATACAATGGTGGAACAAACTTGTTAAAAGGGTTAAAACATAGCAATAATCTTTTGAGAAATTTAGGAGTAGATAACCTCTTAGTTACTTGAATCAAACTTGCAAAACAAAACACTTGCCTATTTCAAAAACCACACAACACAACACTTTCAAAACAACTTTCAAAAAACAAATGAAAACCTTTTCAAAAGACATACATCTTTGTATACATCCCCACATGGATCATTACAAAGGTTGCCACCACATTGGCCTCTTTTCAAAACATTTTTCAAACCCACACACTCAAGCACCATTTAAAACAATTGAAAACAAAAGGCAAGTGATCTAAGCAAGTAACTAAGAGCCCATGGATAACCATGGATAGAAAGGGTGCTAATACCTTCCCTTTCTATAATCTACTCCCCGAACCCAAGAAAACATCTCAAAAGGTTTTTGCTGTGCTTTTTAACCTTTCCTTAGGATAAAATAAAAAGTCGGTGGCGACTCTTGCTCAACCGCACAAGTGCGAAAACGAACGCAAAACACTAGTCAGTTCTCCCACCGTATCACAGAACTGGCGACTCTGCTGGGGATTTGCAAAGATAAGTTACTGTTGGGGAATTTTGATGAACTCCGCTGGAGATAGGGAGAATTTTGGCGAGCGCGATCTTTCGTGGTGGTTAGCTTGAGAAGAATCTGAATAAGCGATAGGTTAACATCCGTTACTTGGAGAACCCGTGAACTATTTTCAGAAATCTTGAAGTTGAATCAGCAATAGAGCCGCATCCGTTGTTGGGAAGCGTCCGTAAACTAATTTCAAAGGTTGAGAAGAGTCTGAACAAGTTGGTAGATTAACATCCGTTGTTGGGAAGAATCCGTAAACTTGTTTCAGAAGTCTTGAAGAGGAACCGGTGTAGGGCTTCCTGATGATGAGCTTGTGTAAAACTGCATCGGTTTTGAACACTTTTGACATTCGAATGCCCCAAGTGGTGATGTAGATAAATTCCTGGCTTATTACAGGTGTTGGTCTACAATCGGTCGTTCACAGATATTTCCTGGATTGTTACAGGTGTTGATCTGAAATTCTTCAGACATGCCCTGGCTGGATACAGGAATCGAATCTGGAAAGGTGATAGTTGACAGATATGCCCTGGCTAGATACAGGATTCGAATCTGGAAATAGTCGTCAACAGATGTGCCCTGGCTGGATACAGGAATCGAATCCTCGAACTCTTCAGACGTGCCCTGGCTAGATACAGGAGTCGAGTCTGGAAATGTGGTCAACAGATATGCCCTGGCTGGATACAGGAATCGAATCTGGAGATAGTCGTCAACAGATATGCCCTGGCTGGATACAGGAATCGAATCTTCGAACTCTTCAGACGTGCCCTGGCTAGATACAGGAGTCGAGTCTGGAAATGTTGTCAACAGATATGCCCTGGCTGGATACAGGAATCGAATCTGGAGATAGTCGTCAACAGATATGCCCTGGCTAGATACAGGAATCGAATCTTCGAACTCTTCAGACGTGCCCTGGCTAGATACAGGAGTCGAGTCTGGAAATGGTTGTCAATAGATATGCCCTGGATGGATACAGGAATCGAATCTTGAAATGTTGTAGTTGATAGATATGCCCTGGCTGGATACAGGAATCGAATCTTCAAACTCTTCAGACGTGCCCTGGCTAGATACAGGAGTCGAGTCTGGAAATGTTGTAATTGATTTGTTGAACACTTTTGACATTCGAATGCCCCAAGTGGTGATGAAGGAATCTTGAATCAGATTACTCTGCATATTGAGAGATTTCTTGAAATCTTGACTGGACTGTCCCAGGTTAACTGTACTTTGAAAGATCTGTTGGACCTTGACTGGACTGCCCCAGGTTAATTGAATTGTGACAGGTCATGCCCCTTGCTGATAGGAGATTTGATGGAAGTGTCATCCTCTTGAAGTGATTTTGACTTACTGAGAGAGTTTTCGTTCCTCCGAACATTCGCTGTATGAATTTCTTCGCTGTCAAACAAAAGGGTCAAATGCAGACAGTGATATTCGAATAATGCAAAGTTTATGTTTGTCTCGAAGTTTTGAAAAATGCGTTTTTTAGCAGAAAACTTTTCATAAGACAAGTTAACACAAGATTTAGAGCAAAGCCCTACAGGAGTCAGGATACCTTTTGTAACAGTATGCTTTCGAACTAACCCATGCTTCAATTAGGACTTTTAAAGGGTTGTAACGTGGCCTGGTTCACGGTTTAAGAAACAAAGGATAAAGGCTCAAAGTATATTTGTACCCACCCGCTCTTCGTGATGTTCTTCAACCTAAGCTCAGTTAATTGTGCGTCACACTCTGTTTTGAGTTTGGAACGACTTTTGGGCGATGGTTCACCAGTTTGAATTTGGGAGACAGTCATCATCTCCTCTTTCTTTTACAACACTTTTCATGTTGTTGAGGGTTTTGTAATGACCTCACTATTTTGACGTTGATTTGTTATCCCTAACTTTTGCCTGACTGTTACTGCTTTCCGGGATTACTGTCAGCGGGATGCCCCAGCATTCTTAAGCCTCCTTTATAGGTTTTGGCTCAGTGGGCTTTTCTCTTTTGAGAGATTGACTGTCTATGTGATAGGGAACCACCCTGGTCTTTTGATTCCAAAGGAACGCTTTCCTTTTTTTGACGTCGTTCGTTGTGTTACGAACTGAGAGTTTGCGACTTCAATGCGCATTTTCTTTTGAATTAACTGAGAGACTACCCTGCCCCAGGTTTATATCAAAGGTTTTGATTGTGTCAGAACATGAAACTCCTACTTCTTTGGCTCGAAGGGGTTGACTAGGGATTAACTTCCTTATAACTCCAGTGTTTGGGAATTGAAAGAAATGCATGTACATCATCAGCAAGGTCTGTTCAAAAGCATACTGTATGAGATTATGGTATTGTTTCGTCATCCTCCCTCTAAAGGCTTGCAGCTTTTTATCAAGAGTCAAATATCATAAAGAAAAGCATAAGAGTAGTGAAACGAATGGATGAATTCAAGACAAACATATGCAATGCATCAATGAAAACAGAGTTTAACATCAACAGATAATTGTTTGACAGTAAAAAGAAATTACAACTTTGAAAATTCAAAAAGAAGCAAAAGTCTTTCAGTTTGAGCCTCGTCACTTCGAGTGGAGAACCCTTTAACGGAAGATCTTCATCTCACCGTCTGGCATGAATTCCAGCACCCCAATGTCGATCAGATCTTGAAATTTTGTTCTTCAAGGCCCAACAGTCGTTCGTGCCGTGTCCCGGGCTGTAGGAGTGGTAAACACAGAATGCGTCGGGATTAAAGTGAGGAGAGGAGATATTGAGCTTCTGAGGAGGGTCCTTTACGGTGAGCAAATTGACCTCCAACAGGCGCTTCAGTATGAAGAAGGATGGTATTTCAGTCTCCGTAAACTGTCTTCCCGACTCTTCTTGTTTACGCCGATTGCCCCGTTGACGCTGGCGAGGTTGTTGATGGGATTGTGACCCTGAAGCTAGCAAAGGAGCTTTCCCCTTGTCTTCTTGAGTGGATGGAGGCTGAGCGGTGACTTGCTCTTCAACCTCAGATGTTTGCCCCAGTTGGTTGTTTGGAAGCAGTCGGCGGACAAGAACTCTGAGTTCTTCTTGTCTTTGGGATAAGTCTTGGATGAGAGCCATCTGGCCTACCAACTGTCCCATCACTTGGGTCCTCAGTGTTGTCAGATCAAACTGCAGCTCCGCAATCTGATCACTCCTGGCATTGTTGGAACTTTCCAGGCCCTTGGTGAGGAGAACTTTCATTTCTTCTTGCCCCAGAGACAAGTTCAGGAACATCTCCTGCAGCTGAGCAGTCTGGTCTTGAATGTCTTTGACAGACCTTTCTAGAGCCATCTCTTGCTGAAATAAACAGCAGAAGAGTAAGGAAACCTGAAAAAGGAAAGATTGTCAAAATGAAATGCATGATATGTGGATGCATGCTTCCAAGGATCTCTTGGGGTAAACACAAGAAAATGTTAGAGGTTGAACTCTGCTCTTGGATTGGAGATCTCTGCACCGGTGGACGTCCTTCCACGAGAGTCAAGCTCACCATGTCGAGTGGGTCATAGCCACTGATTCAAGTTGTTGTACTTGAACTTTGATTGGAGAGCTTTGTATCGGTGGATGTCTTTCCACGAGAATCAAGCTCACCATGTCGAGTGGGTCATAGCCACTGATTCAAGTTGTTGTACTTGATCTTCTGATTGGAGAGCTTTGTATCGGTGGATGTCTTTCCACTAGAATCAAGCTCACCATGTCGAGTGGGTCATAGCCACTGATTCAAGTTGTTGTACTTGAATTTTGACAGGATTGGTTAGAGGAGAAACCTCTTGCCCCTTGATAGATGTCTGGTTCAACGTAACCCTGCATCAACAGAACCCTCGAGATCCTTGAAATGGTTATTGAAAATGCTAAAATGCTATGGTATGATGTTATGATGTTATGTGCATGTATGCACAAGCAAGTGAGTGTATATACAGGCAAACATATTCACACAAAGCACACAAGGCCTTAGGTTTAGGCTTGCATGAGGTTCAGGTACTACCCTCTTTCAGTTCGTTGGTTAAAACCTGTCTTATCAAAAGTAACCGGGTTCTAGAGGATCTCATATCATTGGCTACCCTCAATCGGTCATAACTCCAGCATCGCAACCTTTTCTCGCGGCCGGAACCATCTCGAGAGTTTAGCCTCAATGAGTGTAGCATACTGCTACTGTTCTAATGGCCAAGTTGGTCAATTTAGGGTTCTAAGGTCGGTTGGTGCTTAATGACTCCTTGGAAGACCCATATTCTCCCCGTTTCAACACGAGGGATATCGGTACAGACCAAGACGCCACACCAACGTAGCCACTGCTTCACCCATGTCGGTATACCCCGGACAGGTCCCTCGCAGATTATGCTACCTAAAAAAGGTTTCCCCAGATCCGGGTTAGGATCTATAAAACTCCGATACAAAGCCCACAAATGTAAAGCAAACAAAGCAATCAATTGAAAGTAAAAAGGTGATCTAAACCCTAAGGTAACCCCACTTTCAGTAATCCCCAGCAGAGTCGCCAGTTCTGTGATACGGTGGGAGAACTGACTAGTGTTTTGCGTTCGTTTTCGCACTTGTGCGGTTGAGCAAGAGTCGCCACCGACTTTTTATTTTATCCTAAGGAAAGGTTAAAAAGCCCAGCAAAAACCTTTTGAGATGTTTTCTTGGGTTCGGGGAGTAGATTATAGAAAGGGAAGGTATTAGCACCCTTTCTATCCATGGTTATCCATGGGCTCTTAGTTACTTGCTTAGATCACTTGCCTTTTATCTCTCTTCTTCTCATTTTTCAGTACAGTTTAAAGAATTTAATAATGTTTATTTCTGTACTTTCTGAAGGGGCCTTGATGGGAAATGATGATAAAGAGCTTGCATAACACATTTTCTGCATCTTTTCCTTTCTTTTGACAGCTTTGTGTGCTTTTATCTTTTCTTTGATATCTTTTCCAAAATCTTTGTCAAATCTTTTTTGGATAGCCTTGGCGCTTTTGACAGCAATTTGTATTTTGTGATATCTTCCATATCTTTCTTTGGCAACTTGGGTAGATTTTGTATTTTGACAGTAAATTGCCTTTTTGCTTTTGATAGAAAGTGGAATTGGATTTTCAGTTTGACTTGGATTTGAACTATGCAGTTTGAACTTTGGATTTTATGCATTTGACATTTGCATTTATGAATAAAAATCTTCCCTCTCTGTGAACCGGGAGAAATCCCGTGATTTGCAGAGAGGGTCAACTGATCCCAGTCAGTGGCCTCTAATGATGAGCAAATTTTATCTGTCCTTTTTTATTCAACTGCTTTCTGACTTTTCTTCTTCTTTTTGCAGATAAAAAAATGGAGCACCGGAGCAAAGTGAAGAATGAAGAATATTAGAAATAGGATAGTTTTTATTTTATTTAATATTTAAATTAATGTAAATTATTGTTTGTAATTTAAATTATAAACAACAATTTGTACAAATAATTCAAATATCAATAAAAATCTAAATTATCCAATTAATTCTAATTTTCTTTCTTTATTGTTTATTTATTTATTTAAAACTCTTTGAATTAAAACAATTGAAAAATAAATTTCAATCATTTCAATTTAGAATAATAAATAACTTAAATAAAAACAATATTGATCAATTAAACCTGTCTCTTCCAATATCCAAAGCAAAGCAGCAGTCAACCAAAATAAACTGATCAAGCGCATTCCTTCTTCACTGATTTGCCATAAACACTGTGAATCCAATACTGCATACTGTATTTGACTGGCTCAAAGAAAACAACATGAATTCAAACCACTGTCTCTTTCACTGATTAAATCAAAACAACACGAATTTTAACCCGAATCTCGGAATAAACTGCAAAGTGCTGTGGAATTTAAATTCTTCTGAGAATATGCCCATAAAACCTTAATTCCTGATTAAATGCCAAATAACGCTCGCCTGATCAAAATTGAACCAAAAATCATCCAAACCCTAAGCCAACTGTATGAAACAATCCAGAGCCCTGAAAATCAGTAAAAACCCTAGTTTTGCTTGACTGTCAAGAAAAGTCCGTTTGTCCGATTCTTGAGCCAGTTTTGAAAAGTCAGGAAAGGCTTGAAGCTGAGATTGCTTGGGGAAAAATGCGAGGGCAAATTTTGGGGTACAACAGAAGCCTTATCATTCGATGTGAGGGACAAGCATGGGTCATCGTACAGTCATAGAAGGAAACTTGTAGAACGCTTTAGCAATTGTCGTAAGGGACTAAGATTGTTTACCGAAGACAGCATCAAAGGGTCATTGAGGGACTACGATCTTTTAACTGAGGGTCTTTGTTAAAGCATCCCACGTTCGAGGGACATGACTATTTTATCCGAAGGCAACAAGTGAGTTTATCCTAGAGGTGCGTGTGTGAATGGTGATTGGTTTCAGTTATTTTTGTCTTGAAATTAGGGTTTTGCTATCGGTTGATTTTAGTCTTGCCATACAAACATATTAAACTAACAGTAATAAAAGCAGTAAATTGCGGAAATTAAATGTTCTATGCTATTTATAAGGCTTCGGGAATGGGGATGAAAAGCAGTAAACCTTGATTAAACTATTATAAACCGTAAGCAATTACATAATCGGAAAAATATGAAATAATAAAATACGTAAAAACGTAAAATAAAGAAAAGAGAGAGGAAATTGTTTTTTGTGATTTTTTGATAGAAAAAAGTTTGATGATTAACCTAATTATTTGATTAATTTTCAATAAAAAGAGTTTAGTAAAAACTTAAAGAGATTAAATTAAATTTAATTAAAAAAAAGTCAATTAATTTAATTAATTAAAAAGAAAGCTAATTTAGTTAACCTAATTAAAAAAACCTAAGTCTAAATTAGTTTTAATTTTAAAAAGAAATAAATTGTTATAAAATATTTTTGATGTTTTATTTTGAAAAATATTTTATAGTATAAACGCTAATTCTAATTTAATTTACAAACTAATTAAAACAACAAAACAAAATAATTAAACTAAATTAATTTTTTTTATTTATATAAATTAAATTAATTAAATAAAATCTAAATCAAACTTTTTCATGATTTTTTATGATTTTAAATAAAATTAATTGAAAAAGAAAGCAAACAATTAATTAAAAAAAAAAAAGAATGTTAATGGGCTTGAGTTATGAAAGGAATTTGGGGGCGTGAAAAGAAGAAAACATTAGGCCCAAGATAATGAGTCCAGACACCTATATTGATCCAGTGAGGATGAACTCATGAGGTGCATCACGAGGCTTGCATTTGGTGCGTTGGATATGCCTTTGATTAGATCTAATGGTTGCAACATGAGGTGCATGATGAGAGCGTATGCTTGGTTCACACTGGATCTACAAAGGAAATGTTAGAAAATAAAATTCCCCATGCCTGGATCGAACCCAGGACCAGGCATAGGTATGAATTAAACACGTGTGCTGCCACTGGGTTGGCTGTTACATCCAGTGATAAAACATGTTGCATTAAATATATAGTAAACTCATTTTTTTGAAAATTTAAAGATGAACTTCATCTTCTTCGCGCGGACAACACCATCACCAACATTTTTTAATTTGTAAAACCTTCATTTCTCAACCAAATTGAAAGATGTAAACATCAAACTTGTTTGAGTTTTAACCATGAATCCAACCATACAACTTTCAAAAGTTGTAGATCAATGGTCAGGATGAATTTTGTTTGGTACCAAACTGAAAATCTAATATTTCAGAAACTTCAGTTCCAAAATTCTCATCACACGGTCAATTAAAATGAGATTTAAGAACATGGTTAGCTTCATAGACATGACATTTATATTTTATCTTTAGAAAGTAAATGCAAATGATGCTTGTACATAGATTTCAAAGTATGGAAAACTTACCTCTTGATGCAAAATTTCAATACCCTCTACACGACTTCCAGAGGTGAAATGATGATTTGGTGAGCTTGCTTGGACCCTGAGGAAGCTGTTTGGATACTCATTTAGTGTTGAGAACCTCTGGATACCTTTGACCAAGTCAACTTGCAAGTATGAAAAGTGAAAATGGTGGATGATGAAGATGGCGTTGCAGTGATGAAATAAGTATTTGGATTACTTATATATGATGTATATGAAGTGTTTGAATGATTTGTTTGGACAAAAAGTTGCAAGAGTGATAAGTTTCGAAGTTAAGGTTTCAAAAGCTTAAAAATGGAGGTTTTTTGGCCAATTCTGATTTGAGAGAGATTGAGGGTGTTTTTGGAGCTGTCAATTACTGCTTTGGCTTGCAAATGACCTCTCTATTTATAGAGAAATGGTTTGAGGGCAAGGGCTGATCAGGTTTGCAAGTTATCAAGTTTTGGCTTGGTTGAGATGTAACTTGTGATTTCTTGAGAAATTAAAGTTCTAATGCATATTACCATGCCTTCTAGAGTGGTTAGAAGCTGTACACATGTTGCTTATTGCTTTTGTGCTTTAGTGTGATCAGAGTAAGCAATGCATGGGCTCAAGGAGTTGATATTTTGATTAAAGTCACTTTACAAGAATAGAAGTGTTAGCTTTCTTCCTTAAATGGCAAGTAAGCTTGGACAAAGCTTGAATCACTTGGATAATGGCTCAAAATTGTGTGTAATCTTCTTACTATGGATAAATTTGGAGGTTTAGAGGCCTGCAAAGTGAGATTATGCAGCATAGTATGAGAATTGGTTATGAACTTGTCACAAAAATGACCGATAATGCAACATTAGATACCCGACTTCATCTCTTCGAAACATCTAGCTCAAGTATGATAAATTTGTGTTCTTGGATATTTTGGAAAGCTTGAAACATTGTCTATAACTTTCATGTTTACCACTTTGCCTAGATAAAATGGGAACTTGGTGGAAATTGGACTAGAAGTTGAGATGAAAAACTAACTAAAACTTGTTGAAAAACTGACCACTTTGGCTTAACATTTGGATTAGTTAGCTAGGTTAAGTTAATTTCTATTATGTTAGAGTTGTCAATATAGTTCTTCGAGTTGTTAGAACTATCAATAGAGTTGTCAATTGAGTTGTTAATAGGGTTGTTAGAGTTTCAATAGTGTTGTTAAAATTATTAATAGAGTTGTTTTGTATCATTAAAAGTCACCTTTATTTGTTTTGAGTAATTCTGACATGTTGTAGTTCTTACTGTAACGCGGCACATTTAGAGTTGATTTGAGAATGAGACCTATAGTTACTATGTGGCCATGTTTTAATGGATATGATATAATTTAGTGGTGCATATCAATTTGATAACATGTAACAAAAACATATATTGTAGCGTAATGGCCCTTAGAAACTAAATGGTTTATGAACTTAAGTTCTACTATATATTGGAGTGTGGAACTATAATCATGGGCTACTATAGCTTGTTTAGTAATTAGTTTCAAGTTAGTAACATATACATACTTCATTAGTATGAATAATAATAATAATATTGATAATAATGATAATAATAATAATAATGATAATAATTTTAGTATTATTAGTATAATTTTTTTTAGGAGTTTTGTAATTATAAATAAGCATTTAGATAATTAATTAATCGGAAATAGTCGTAATAGTCCTAATAGTTACGCGTTTTGGTTGTAGTAAATTTTGGTTGATTTGTGGTATCATGTTCCCTGTTGAACAATGCGAATTTGCAGGGGATGTTGTATCTTATTGAATTGCCTCTATTTATGGGCAAAATATTAAGTTGTGGACCTATGTCCAACGTTGGTTTGTTGTTGCGTTGCTATGAAATTTTATTGTTGTTATTCTGACATTCATATTGGGTTGTATATATAACATATCAAGTTGAAGCTGGTGCTCGGTAAGTTGGTCTGGATTGGCAAATTAAGTTGAAGGCTTATGCCTTGTTGATGCCTCTATTAACTGGCAGGTTTATAAGTTGGGAGTTTTGCTCAATTGGTACCACATGCATGTGCATTGTAACGAGTCACATTATGTGTTGCATATTTAACATGTTGTGTTGTTGACTTGTGATGATTGATGTTGGTTGAAAGTTGTGAAATGATGATTTTATATAATTTGATCTAATAAATTGTTTATCACACACTCAATTATATGGTTCGATATCTCACCCATTTTGTTTGAATGTTACCCTCTGTTGGTAACGTGCAGGTAATCAAGAAGGATAGTTGTTACCTTCGTTAGTTCGAGTCAGTGTTGTTTCTCTGACACGTAGCACTCAGGGGGGTGAATGCATGTTTTATTTATTGTTGGTTTTCATTATATTGCTGAATTTTTAAGTTGTTTTCATTAAAGACTTGTTGTCTTAAAGCCGTTTTGAGTTGGACAAGATGTTATGATGTTTTTAGTTGAATTTTTGAATCGCTGCATAGCAACGAAGGTTGTGTTATTTTTAAAGACTAAACAGGTTGTTATCGGTTCATCCGAACTTTATGTGTTATGTATCTGAACTATAGGTGATTGAATGTCATTGTTTTCAAGTTGAAAGTGTAGCATTCCATTTGTTTGTTGGAAATTTTGTAACTCTGATTCTATATAATTCATTGGGTAGAAATGGGGTGTTACAGGACCCGGTTTTTGGTTACCTTATGTCTTGGAAGAACCCTCATCCCTCCTGGGAGATTTAGAAGGGTGAATCCCTACCTCCTGAGAGGTTTTACTTTGCGTCATTCCTTGGGCGTCAGAAGTATTGAGGGAAAAATATTGCATCACCTGCTACTCAATCATCTACATCTTCACCAGACACTCCTGTTTTTCATCAAGGGACGCCACAATCATCTCGCCTGCATATAATAAACCGTTATAGTATGTGGTACAATAGGAGACAAATGAAAAGTATATGCCCTTACATAGGTACTCCTCCACTTTGTTGTCATCTTCACGATCTCGAATGATAAGGGTATTGCACTCCAGTGGCAAAAGCATTCCAAACCTGAATTACTTCATGTTTCAATGGAGAAAGGACACGTGAGTCCTCCCTTATGGTGAATTTAGGATCAAAGGTCCAAGAAAGAGGGAACAAGGGCTTGCTTCCCGCCCCTGCAATAACATGGGATGCATTGTCTTTATCTATGATCCGAGCAATTTTTTCCTTCCAATCCTCATAAGGACTGGGAAAGGGATTCGAAAAGTGCACCCTTGAAAAAGGATGTAACATTACACATTCACAGTTGAGAATAAGCTTCATCCTATAAAAGTATAAAAGCACCCTGACGGAAGGAGACACCCCCATGTGGAAGCATACTATTTGGAAAGCCCTGGGAAGGGGCCACATTAACAACAGTCAAAAATTCAGTCTCAAAGAAAGAGAAATGGACCAAAACCCATATCTCATAAATAACAAGGAGGTAGAGGTATAAGTAAAAAGAAGATGGATCGCAAAAGGTATCCATTTTCTCTCTCTCATATTTTGAGCAATGATCCATGATCACATCCCTCTCTTGCCCTGTGCTGGAAAAAACTGATATTGTAACAGAATTTTTTAATCGTATCCAAAATGGAATACAAGGAAGCAATGTCCTAAACATGGATAAATGTAGTTTTCCTCACCATGATTGTTTGAAATAAATTTTTAATAGGGCAGAGACTATCCTAGAAAAACCTTATGAAAAAAGAAGGAATAAAGCAACACTTCTGAAAGATATATAGAAAGGCCAAGGAAATGGGTTCTTACGTTCGTCCAATGGGTTAACACCATAAGCGAAAAAGTCTAAACGCCTACCGGCCACATATAAAAAATGGAGGTTGAGTTGTCTTCCAAAGAAATGCTATCATGATGTACATTAAATCTTACCCACGCTTCTTCCCCTTGAACACTCAATATGGCCAAAAGTGATTGACATTTGGATGTCTCAGAGTATCACCTCAAAATGGTCATGTTATCCAACCTTGCTAAATGCTCATGCCATGTAAGCTCCCACAAATTCGAGTACCCCTTTATGGAGGAACTCGCCTACCATTTCTTTCGCCCTTTGTTGACGGAATCACCTCATAAAAGCACCTTTATTAAGTGAGGTTATTCTTTGTTGGGGAACCAGCGATAGGGTGATGTGCACGCTCATAAGAGGAGGCATTAATTTTTAAACACTTCGGCCTTCAAAGAAAAGTCCTTGTGCTTGAGGGACTGTGTAGCGTTATAGTTAGTAAGGTCTTAGACGTCCAACAATTGTTTCTCCTGGATGGAATCTAAAGGACTCACCATACGAACTCTTTGAACTTGGGAACCAAGTAAGAAAGAATCCCCATTGACTCCAGAAAGATAGGCGGTCAATATCCTCCTCTAGTAAGAAGGGAGTGGTAAAGACCACATAAAGGGAGAATACCCTTGGTCTTGGAGGCCCATATAAATACATTATCCTTCAAAGTAAAAAAGTGCAAACTCTAAGTCACACATACTCTACAACCTAAAGAGCACCATGTTCTCCACAACACTCAATTAACATAATCTTCCGCTTGCAACCCAGCAGCGCCAGTCACCAGCAGGACCTCTCACCTCATGTGAGACGATCCATTAAATAACCTCAAAAACCACTGTATAGGGCTACTCACCATCGTGAGCTAGCCCTCATTATTCAAACGTGTTTTATACCTACAAAGTCCTCTGATTCTCTCTACCCTTGTAGTGAGAACACACACCCCATATACTTTTTTACTAGTACATAACCTATGGGAAGGAAACTTTCATATAATTACAGAAAGAGGAACCTTAGAGTTACGAATTTAATCAAAGCCCTCACATGGGTTGGAAACATCTTACCATTAATTACATTTATTAGAAAAGATTAGAAAGGTATATACAGGCAATAGAATGACCATATGGTCATCTTCGTAGGCATGGAGAAGTACAACATCAAAAAGAGGTTGATCGATCAAGTAAGTTCGGCCAACATCATATTAGAACAGGCATATAAGTAGTTTAAATTACTTGAGACAATCTAAAAACCATATTGCTCATGAAATTCTCAAAAGACAGTGTAGAAGTCAGGTGATACTATAAGGATATCTCGAATTTTGATTGTCGTCGTTATTCATTGATCGGCTGAGGCACCGGTTAGATGCAATGTTGTTTAGATCTCGTGCTATTGAGACTACTTTGGTTTGCCCGGTAAACAAATACAAGCATGAATAAATTTGTTAAAAAAGCATGATTAAATTTCTTTAAAAAAGGTCATTTAAATTGATGAATTAGAATTGAGCATAGGATAATGAAACATAATGGAATTAGTTCATACCATTACATATACTTCAAATCGTGAAGAATGAAAATTAAAGAATTACTCCTTATAACGATTTATAAGTAAATTTGATTTTTTTTATATATTTAATAATTAATATATTTAATCTATATATGAATTAAATACATTGTCAAATATATCAAAAAAAATTAAATTTATTTATAAATCGTTACGAAGAGTAGATGAAATAAAATACAATTAATATATCTAATTTATATATGAACTAAATACATTAATTATCAAATATATCAAAAAAAATTGTTATATGTTCTGGTTTTGTGGCACCCCTCCCATGTTGCCAGGATAGTTATTTTGTGGCATACCATATCCACTATTAGGAGGAGGAGGGGGTCTGCCCATGTTAGGAGGAGGCTCACCCATATTGGGAGGAAGGTAACCGCCAGTTGTGTTGTTAGGGGCGTATCCGCCTGCATTTGGAGGGGCGTATCCACCTTGGTTGCTAGGAGGGGCTGGAGCATATCCACCTACATTGTTGGATATGCTCCAGATTCCGTGAAAAATTAAATCAGTAATTCTTGCTCAGTCTCTTGCTCAACCCTTGACATGCACAAATCATACAGTATCACTATCCAATTCTCTATGATTTTCAATTTCAATAAGTTTGACAATGTTCAACAAACCACTAATTTGAGTCCCTCTTGAATCAGGAAAATCTACCTGAATTGAGCAAGAAAAATCTAACGTAGACATCATCACTAATCCTGTTCGGCATGAGAATCATATAATGATAACGAAGTCGACTAATAGAATAGGATCAATGCCTTGTAAAACTAACTGACAAATCAATAAGTTACTTATCATGATGTATTCAAGAGAAGTTTATTATGTCATATCACCAAAGAAGAAATTTGATGCAGTACACAATTATATGACATCGACAAAAAAACACCGCCATCCTCGCGTAACGATTATTTGATTAAACTCAAAAGGAAATTTCAAAATTTTATGATAAGAAATTACAAAAGATTAATATATGAATATTTTGTTTTAAATTTATAGGTTCAATGTAATTAGTCCAACCCTAATGATTATGAATAAAAAGGAAGTCCTAACCTTGAAATAAGGCTATTTCCCAAAAAGATATCATTATAGTAAACACAGAAACTGAAAAGCATATTGACAAAAGAAAATTAATTGTACATAATTTAAAGAGCTTAAATAATAAATAAAAATAATAGAGAGATGATGAAGCCTCAGAATTGCAGAATAGTATCAGCAAGGCAAAAAAAGCCAATCAGTCCCGAAAGATGGTAATTTGTGATTGTTATCATCACCGGCAATCTCATGTGTTTCAAAAAAAATGTGTGTCTCATGGCCAGTCCCAAGAGGTAAAGGCAGCAACGCTGCTCCACAAGGCAATGGAATATGAGACAAGTACCGACGGAGGAATTTACTCCGATAAGAGAAAACCATCAACATCGGTACATTGTTCTGCGACGTTTACTTGGAGTCATGCAAACACTAGCTCAGTTTGCCTCCATGACAGTTAGGGATTTGGATTAAAATCCCCCGTCGTAACAGATCTAATTCAAATCAAAAACAAAATTGATAAAACTAAATATTGAGATCAAACAAGTATGATTACAGCGGTTTGAAAACTATGTGCCGACGAAACCCCAAGACCTAAAAGAAGAGACAGGTGAATTGATAAAAGAGCAGTGACTACATATTTATACTAGTTGGAAACTAGGTTTTAACTCTATGGGCTCCGTGCATGGGCTTTTCATCTCACCAACGCCGGTCCATAACCAAATTAAGGTCAGCAGATTTTATCCCATACCCTCCTATATTTAATTTTCCACCCCGACAATTTATGTAATTCGACCAAAATACTCCTATATAAATTGTATATGTTTAAAAAAAATCTTTTTTTTCGTTTCAATATCAAGTTTTTCAGTCGATTGAGATAAGTTAAAAGAATTCTGAAATCTTGTGAATCAGAAGTCTTACTTCGATGTTATATAGTCCTGAACATTACACTAGAAATCTTAACTCCAAATTTTCCAATACACAAGATTCACATACTAACACTGAAAGTCTTACTTCCAAGTTATTTAGTCCACGAGCTTAACAAACCATAAGACTTTTGAGTAATTTCTCTGAACCTTTATTTTTGTTTATCGGATGTTTTTTTGCAAAAGTCTCTCTATTTTGTTTTTTTTAAGTTGATATATAATCATTGCAATCATTGGTCCTTCAAAGCATCCCCATTGTGAGGGATGTCTCCTCCATAGGGGGTCATGCAATGCACCATCTTCAACAGGAAGTATCTCCCCGTCGCCTACCAGTTGGTCCCCACGGATCACCTTAAATAAATCTATTTGACTCAAATATAGTCCTGAAAGAATGAGGGATATTTAATCCTTTGCTCGCTCGAAGTATATGTTTGAAGTGTGAACTAGGTCGTCATTGAGAACATAAATCTCCTCAAGTTTTTGAAAATAATTAAGGGCCTCGTCTAGAGAGCCCTTTAGTCTTACAAAAATAGTAGTATGAGTTCACGCTTCCACTACCACTATTATGAGTAGGGCCTTCAAATTGTCCATTTATTGCATAAGGCCTTAAGTGTTTTTTCGTGTTGAGTGAGTGCTCCCTTGTCTGTCGCGATCTTTCATCTTAGGTCACCAACGACTTAAGATTTTGTTACTCCAATGGATGGTAGTCTTGTCATTATGGAAGGTAGTTCGTTGTTGAGATTTTGTTACTCCAATGGATGATAGCCTTGTCATTATGGAAGGTTGTTCATTGTTGAGATTTTGTTACTCCAATAGATGGTAGCTTTGTCATTATGGAATGCAGTTCGTTGTTGAGATTTTGTTACTCCAATGGATGGTAGCCTTGTTATTATGGAAGGTAGTTTGTTGTTGAGATTTTGTTACTTCAATGGATGGTAGCCTTGTCATTATGGAAGGTAGTTCGTTGTTGAGATTTTGTTACTCCAATGGATGGTAGCCTTGTCATTATGGAAGGTAGTTCGTTGTTGAGATTTTGTTACTCCAATGGATGGTAGCCTTGTCATTATGGAAGGTAGTTCATTGTTGAGATTTTGTTACTCCAATTGATGGTAGCCTAATCATTATGGAAGGTAGTTCATTAATGAGATCTTTTTCCGATGAATGGTAGCCTTGTCATTATGGAAGGTAGTTCGTCGCTGAGATTATATTGCTCCGTAGGAGTTCATTTATTTACAGTCATGAGTACTGAATACATCTTGAAATTTACTGGTATTATCTTAACACTGTAAGTCTCAAAATTATAGAGATTGATCTGGATAGTTGTTATGTCTTAGCCTTAAACTCTCACTCCAAAATAAGTCCTTAAGTAGTTTACTTAGCAGTCGACAACATCTTAAGCATGCTCTACATAGGAAAGCCGGTGAATATAAGTGAATGATCCTACTTCGTTTGGCTTCTAGGCTCATTGAACCAAAATCCTCAAATTATGTGATCGGAGGAAAGAATATAAATATCCCTATAATATTCACCAACTTGCATATAAGTGTGTTTAGGTGATTTTCTATAAATCATGTTTATTTAAAAAAGTAACTAACTATGCACGAGGCCCCACATTGTTCACATCGTCAAATTTAGAGAAATAACCCCTGCTAGCGGTACTCTATTTATATCCATAAAGTGTTTATTACATTGTCGCTAGCGATGGTGATAACATGTTGTGAATTCGTGATTTAGCTCATTGGGTGGAGCCTTCTTTCGAGGTGTACAACAAGATATAAGATATGGATGTATTATTCATTTTTAATGTCATTATATTCCTTTTAAACATTCATGACATGTTTGATGAGTACTAATTTTTTTATAGTCCTTAATTGGACTCACATAATCGCAGTCTTTTCCAATACACAATATTCACGTATTAACACTGAAAGTCTTACTTCCAAGTTATTCGGTCCACGAGCTTAACAAACCATAAGACTTTTGAGTAATTTCTCTGAACCTTTTATTTTTTTTTATTGGATGTTTTTTCTGAAAGTCTTTGTTTTTTTTTAATTGTGATCTTACCATATCAGAAATGGACCATCATAGCTGGCTCGGACAAAAGTTGAATGAGATGGGGGTACCTGCAAGACACTCCGATGGCAAAGTAAGTTGCAGAATGAGCAAACAAGTATGAGTTAGAGAGATGAATTGAATACCTGACCCTCTTGAGAGAGAGGGTATTTATAGCCCCCAACACTGGGCCAAGGTTCCCACTCTTGGGCCATGTTGAGGCCCAATCACAGGAACTGCCAGGGCTTACGTGTGTATGGAGTCCAGCAAGTGGGCTCCCCCTGGTCAACTGCTCCGCGAGAATAGGGTTGGAGCCATGATTTCTGGAGGGCAGTTTAAGATGGCTGTCGTGGGATCATGGGTCACGTCCTCCAACGGTCGGATCGGGAGTTGCCCAACGGTCCCTAACTTGGGTTGTCTTTGGGATTCCCATTTGAAGGATAAGTGTATGCCCAATCCAGATCAGGAGCCCCCCAAGTTATTGTCCTTGAGCAAGAGGGCGGTGACTTGAGTTCAGCTCTCGATACCGGAGACTTGATCGAGGTAGATAGCCAAAGTCCCCCGAACAGAGTGAGTTGTTGCCCGCGTGGGGGACAAGCTCGAGTATATCAGGGGATATCATGGATGAGCGGGCAGCGAGACCGAAGGGGTCAACCGCTTGCCCGGGAGGACGTATTAGTAATGGGGAGCCTCTGCAAGATTCCCTTTGACATGCCCGTCTCGAGGGAGTTGTTGGTTTGTCGAGCATTACTTCGTTCCCGAGGTGGTCGAATAGAAGTGCCCCTACGTACACTCTAATGTCGAGCATTTCCTCGTGTAGGTATCTGCCTTGTGCGTGTCTGGGGACGATGCATAAGAGTCAGGCGTATGCTTGTCCGTCCAGAAGGGATTCATGGTTGAGAGTTGAGCCACGTGGCTAATACTTTGGGGTGCCACCCCTTCAAGGAAAAAGCAAAAAGGGCCAATGAAATGATGACCTTTCATGAGGTATCCCTTGGGGCGTGGGTCGCCTATAAAAGGGAGCCCCTGAGTCTCATTTGTCATCTTCTCAAGTTTCCTCTCAACCTTTTCCTGCTGGTGGTGTGAAGCGATTCTCTCAACTTCTCAAATTTCCTTGCTTGTTATGCGAAGAAATCCTCTCAACTTCTTAGATTCTCTCTTTAAGTTCTTCATCCAAGTAATTTATAACCTCTTAACACCATGTTTCTTTAGCGTTTTTGGATTAAATGTCAAAATTATGCCTTGATTGGATGAACATTTATGAGTTTTATGATTAATACTCATAAATGTTCATTTGAGTTCATGGATTCTGTGTCGAGCACTCATGAATGTGCCGGACACTATGAAGGTTCATTAGCTATAGTGTCAGGGGCCTCCCCGAACAATGTCTGTAACCGGGGATGGTTTCCTCGGATATAAGGAGTATCTCGGGCTTTTTTCTTGATGAGTGATCCCCCCGACAACATGTCCTCGTAATGTAATGGTCCGCTTTAGCGTATCAAGGGCTTGGGTCGAGTTCGTCGCCCTTTCAATTGATCTGCGAAGACGAGCCTCATGCCGACGAGGACCCTTTGGCTTGGGTCGCACCTAAGCCCCGTGATAAACGATCATGCTTTTCCCAATACGCGAAAGATGCGTTCAATTACCCGGAGGAACGCGCAGAAGGGGCCCCCACCAATTGGATGCTCCAAATCCCCCATCGAGACCAAAGGATATGCTCGACGTATCCAGGCAAACGGTTCTCCATGTACGAATTTTCTTTCAAAGAGGCGAGGATGCGCCTTCCCTTCAATGATTTCCAGGTCGGGGTTTTCCAGTGGTTTCAGTTGGCGCCTTCCCAACTCCATCCAAACGCGCTGGCGTTTATGCGAGCGTTTAAGCTCGTCTTCCAGTACCTGAGGATAGGCGCCACACTGCCCCTTTTTTCCTGCATCTTTCACCTCCAAAGACAATTTGTCCGAGGGGGCAGGCGTGGGTATCCTTCAAGCAGTTCAGGAAACTCTTTCGGCCTTACCTGGAGTCCGTCCGAAATTTTAAAGAGAGGTACTTCGTCGTGAAGCCCTTGACGTACGCGACTATAGATTCTCTTTATACCCGTGAAGAAGAGGTGGAGGACGGGCGACCAGTTACCTGACTTATGGCCAGATTCCCGCTCGAATGGCAATGGAAGCATTGTGAACAAAGGCCCGAATATTATGCAGTGAAACCCGAGGACTTGGACGCCCAAGACCAGCTTTCATACGAGAAGTTGTCAGCTTATGTTAAGAGTTTCTCCCCCGCGAAGTGCGTGGATATGAACAACAACTTGTTGTTCGACAACAAGGGGGAGTATCTCTTAGTCAATAGGTTGATCAACACGAAGGCCTTGCTCGAGTGCTCCTCAAATGGGGAATCCATGGGGCTTTTAGGTAAGGGGCGTAGTCGTTAGTTTGCTCCTCTTTATATGGGGACGTGCTCGCGCTATTTTTGATTTTTCCAACTCGACTAACGATTCTTTTTTATTGCAGGTCGAATGGCATCTCTTTCCGAGTGTTTGTTAAAGATGAGGCCCAAGAACGCATCCACTTCTGGACCACGAAACAGAGTCACCCAACTTCAGGAACAAGCCAAATATGTCGGTCGGGCCAGTGGTTCCCCTTCCTCATCAAAAAATCCCGCTTCCTCTACTAAACCAGCCCAAATTCCCGTCAACGAGCCCGTGGCTAAGAGGAAGCGTGTGGATAACGTTGCGGGCGTAACGCCAGAGGGTGACAAAACGCCCACGGGGGTCTTTGTATTGCCTCCTTACTATCTAAATCGCGACCTCTTCAGCGAGGAGGACTCCCTCGGCGTGTGCGAGGAGGAGAGGGAGGCAATCTTGACTGAAGACAAGGAGGTTTGTCAGAAGCACTTGGCCGAGGATGTGGCCACTGTGATGAGGGTGCTCGAGACGGCTCTTTCGCTCAACGATGAGTCCTCGAGTGCTCAAGCCTCTCTCGACACGGCCTACACCAAAATTTACAAGCTGAAGGCCAAAAATGTGAAGTTGAAGTGTGATATCCTCAACCACAAGTCAAAGTTCGAGGCCCAAGTTCGGCTTCTCAAGGATTTGAATGAGATGAGACCCCGGCTGGAGGTGGCCACTAAAGAGAATGAGCGCCTGATCGCTCGTAATTTGGAGTTAGAGGGGATCACTACGCCAGTCGATGATGAAACTGATATGGAGAAGAACATGGCGACCAAGGCGGATTTGATTTCTCGCATTCGTGTGCTCGAACAAGACGTGGTCGATACCCTTGGTCATGGCTTCAATACTGTCGTTGAGCAGCTGAAGATCTTGAACCCAGGGGTCGAGATAGTGGTCGAGGGGGTGGGCCCATTTAACGAGGTTGTTAACGGGAAGATCCTTTATCCCCTTGATAGCAGCGACGGGGAGGATGAAGTTTGATTGTATTTATTGTTTAGGGCTTGCGTATCCATTGTTATTTTAGGGCCTCTGTTGTACCCCAAAATTTGCCCTCCCATATTCTCCAAGATTTGTCAAAATCAAAGTCACAAAATCCTCCAAGGGCTATGCAGTTCAACTGTCCCCTATACAGTCAAAACTAGGGTTTGTGTTCTGATCAAGAATTGAAAGTTTTCAAGGACCCAATCAAGTCTCATATGCCTACAAAGATGGTCAAGTACCCTCATGTCAAGTTTCAAGGCATTCAGCTCAAAATTGCACAGTCAAAACCCTAGATTGCACTACAGTCAACTGTAGGGGCAAAATGGTCATTTGACAGTCAAAAGTTCAAATTTTTGGTCAATATATCATTTTGAAGCCACAAACATCATTTGATCAATGCTTGATCATGATTCTCAAAATTTGGCTCAGAAATCATCAAAGATGCAAAAGTTGCTATATTTGGACAGCTGAAAAAGTCAACTGAAATTGACCAGGGCATAACTTTCACATGGATTATCAGAAAAATTCCATCCAAAGCTCATTTTGAAGAGAAAGACATTTCCTACAACTCATCTTCATGTTCCAAGTCCAAGAAATGCTCTCACAAAAAGTTATCAATTTCAACATTATAGGTCATTTTCAAAAGTCAACAAAAAGGGACTTTAAGTCAAAGGCCATAACTTGAGATTGGTAAATCAAAATGACATGGGACCAAAGGCATTGGTTAAAGGACTCAAATACCTTTCCAAAATGTCCAAGAACATGTGAAAAGCTTAAAAATTGAGCAAGTTATGCCTTGTGGAAGTTGGGAAATTTTTGGGAATTTTGAAAAGTCAACAATGGTTCAAATGACCTAAAAATGCAGATGGGCCCATTTTTCTTCCAAGTTTCTTCATGCCAAGCCTATGCACGACCACTAGGCCCAAAGGGAAGTATTTTCATATTTTTTAATTATTTATTTGAATTTATATTAATTTATATTCATTTAAATCATTTTAATACATGAAAAATATAAACCTAACCTAAAAAAATCTTTTTATGCATATTCCAAGGTCAATATTTCGTGCACTTCTTAATTAGGCAAGTTTTGATGAGAATTGATCAGATTTGAACCAAAATGCACATGGAAAAGATTTGGAAAAGATCTTGTAAAATCAAATATTGAAATCCATTATGGCATGAGATTTTGTACAACTTTCTTGACCTAAAAGCCTCTATACATACTCAGGATCAAACCCTAATGCAAAAGAGACTGCAAGCTGCGCATAAACAAGCCATTGCACATTGAAATTTTTCATAAAAAACTCAAGAACTGAAAAGTGCCTTAGAGGGCGATTCAAACCTCCAAACCTATTCCAAAAGCTTCAGTGGCAATTGCTGGACACATTCCAATCATTAGCAACAACCAAAACACCCTGAATTGGTACCCCTAAGTCAAACTGTACCTCAAAAATTCTGAAATCGCATAGCATAATTCAAGCATTTTTCTTCATTTTTATTTATATATTCATGATCACAATGATGTTTCTGAGCTAACCATGGTGTTTGATTGCATTTTTGTTGAACATACGTGATTTTGCCATTGCTAAAATTTAGGTTTTCAGAGTTCTTGAATTGGGGTTTCTCACCCAAGGAAAAATTGGGACTCAGGATCACTACCATTGCAATCAGCGTGCTTCAATGAACAAGAAACGTTGCTCGCGATGAATTTATGTCCAACAGGATCCTATTCGCTATTTTCTGCTAGCCCCCCTAATGCAACGCTATAAAAAACCGTTGCCAATATGTTTTGTTTTCAGGATGAGGAAGAAGACGAGTGCGTGTCTATCAACCATTGGCCACTTTGAATCTCGCGCGTTTTCCATCCACTAACGCCATGCTTTATTTATTATGTTTACGCGTTATTATATATTAAATTGAAGGCGCTTGGTTCAGTGGTTAAGTGTTGTGCTGGTAACATCAAAGACCTGGGTTCAAGTCCCAGGTCTGGCAAAATTCCATGTTATTTTTCAATATGAAATCCTACGCTACACTAACATCCAGGTACACCATATTCCCTCCATCATCAACATGCCACGTCCGCTTGGAGGTCAATCTAAAGGTTGGAAGCTGAAGAACACCTACGCCTGGTCAAACGCATCATACACGATCCAGAAAGTCAACGAATTCCAAATCAAATGGGCCAGAATTACCAGGCCTACACCTCCTGAATTGGGGACTACCCCCCCTGGTTTGCCTTATTATTTTTATTTTTATTCTTTCTTTAATTTTTCTTTTTATTTCTTTTATTTTGCTATTTGTTTAATTAATTATTTTTAACAAAGCATAAAAACATTATAAAAATCAGAAAAGACCAAAAAAAATAATAAATATTTTATTGTGATTATTTTCATCAATAAATTAATATATGTAAATATTTAGTTTAATTAGGTTATAGTTTTAATCTTTTTAATAAAAAACACCAAAAATAGAATTTAGGTTTAATATCTTTTTTTTGATTTTTCTATTAATTTTTTTTTTTTTTTTTTCAGAATAATATTATTTAGTTATTTTCATAAATTAAAAATTGTGCATCAATAAATTAGGGTTTAATTTAGATCATATTTTAATTCTTTCTTAATAATTAAAAAATATTAGAATTAGGGTTTGCCTTTTAATTTAATTTCAATTAACTTCTTTTCCTTATTAAATCTAAAAAATACAAAAATATCAAAAAACATTTAATTTTCATTTTTTATTTTTATTCCTTATTAATTTTAATTGTTTGCAAAAGGGTCCAACGCCTTCGTTTTGTTTTAATAATTTTATTTCGCCTATTTACTTTATGTCGTTCATTATAATTATGTAAATCTCCCAAAGCCATGTAACTTTAGCTTTTCGCACTTTATTCTTCCGCTTTATTTACTTTCCGCTAAATCGGGTCCGGTTTAATTTTGGCGATGTGGACCCGCGCCATTTGTAATAGCCTTAGATTTATTTTCCCGCAAACTTTATAACTGTTAAACGAAGCATGCAAGAATGAATGGCTTTAATTAAAATCAAGCGTAGAACACGACAAACATGACAAGACAAATAACTGAAACATGACACACAATTCGCACACACCACCCCTAGGGTACGCCTCACTGTTGCCTTTCGAAAGGTGATCGTCGAGTAGAGGACGTCTTAGTAAGTCCTCATGATCCGGGAACCTGGCATGAGGGTAGCTTCTAAGGTGTCTTCCCATTACTCCGGTGATCACCACGTCCCTAAAACTCGAATTGACCCGAACACCTCCAACGGTGGTGCTACCTACCTCTCAATGGTGGGATGGCACTACTTTTAAGGACTCTTACACAGACGAATTCCTTAGGGTAGGTAGGTTCTCAAGGATACTTGCTCTAATTTCAAACAAATCAAAACATCTTTTCACACAAACACATTTTCAAAAGCTTTCAAAGCAAACTTTTCAAACACTCTGACGTACGAGTCGATCTGAAATTTTTCAAAGAAACTTTTTAAAACCCACAATTGAAAAGCAAACAAACCACTTTTGAAAACACAAATGAGCAAGTATCTAAGAGCCCATGGATAACCATGGATAGAAAGGGTGCTAATACCTTCCCTTTCTATAACCTACCTCCCGAACCGAGAACAATCTCTATAAGGAATTTTTCTGTGCTTTTGTCCTTTCCATTTGGAGAAAATAAAAGACGGTGGCGACTCTTGCTTACCGCGACATTTCGCGAACCAGCGTTAAACAGTCAGTTCCAGATCCACCGATCACAGAACTGGCGACTCTGCTGGGGACAAACTTAAAGTGAGGTGTACCTTAGGACTAAGATCACTGTGTTTTCAATTGTTTTCCTTGTGTGCTTTTTATTGTGGGTTGCTGGGGAGTTCTATAGATCCTAAACCCGGATCTGGGGATACCTTTCTTAGAAAGTAGCAACAAGGCTGTGAGGGAACTGTGCGGGGTATACCGACACGGTTGAAACAGTCTGCTACGTTGATGTGGCACTTTGGTGTGTACCGGTAACCCTTGAGTTCAGTCAAGGAGAGTACGGGGCCTCCGCGTGGTGTCATGAAGCATCAACAGACCTTAGGAACCTTAATTGAACTATCTTGGCCTCTTTAGGGTAGTGAGATAACTGACTTTGGTGCAGTCCGAGGTTGGTTGATACTCGATACTACGCTCAATTGAGGGTTGCTTTCCTGGAATATTTCGGTCGCCAGTTCAGTGGCTAAATCGAAACGATGAACAATGAAAGCAATCCCGTGATATTGGGAACCTTAGAACCCGGTTACTTTGATTAGGACAGGTTGAACCCACCAACTTCAAGAGGGTACTACCCAGACCCCATGCTGGCCTTAAACCTTAAGGGCTTGTCTTGTGTGCCTTGTGTGCCTTACATGTTTGTCTTTGTAAATATATGTGGTGTGTTTAATCATAGCATCATGACATCATCCAGCATCATATGCATTGACTAACCATTTCAGGGGTTCGGATTTTCATCTTTGTTCTTGTTTTGTAGGACATGGAAACTGCTCGTAGAAAGACAATTCAGGTCAATCTTGTAAGGATCCCTCCTCAGCTTAAGGAGCTTATATCCAGGATTCCTGAGAACTCTTCATTCAGTGACAGGCATGGAAGCCTCATCAGCTTGGTCAACACCAACATTGAGGAAGATATGATAAAGGTCTTGTTCCAATTCTTTGACCCTCTGCATCACTGCTTTACCTTCTTGGACTATCAGTTGGTACCTACATTGGAGGAGCTCTCCCGGCTCCTGAAGATCCCTATCCTTGATCAGCTACCTTTCAACGGTACAGAAAAGGAACCTAAGCTTGAAGAGATTGCTAAAGCCTTGCACCTACAGTCATCTGACCTCAAGGGACATTGGGAAGTCAGAAGTGGTATCAAAGGGTTCTTGGCCAAGTTTCTGTTTGAGAAGGCCCTTGAATGTTGGAACTCCCTTGACTTGCAAGCTTTTGAAGAAGTGGTAGCCCTCCTTGTTTATGGTTTGGTGTTGTTCCCTAATCCAGATCAGCTCATTGATATCAGTGCCGTTCAGATCTTTATGTCCAGGAATCCTATACCTACGTTGCTGGGGGACATCCTTCACTCATGTTACACTCGAACCATGAGAAAAAGAGGTGTCCTTATGTGTTGCACTCCCCTCCTGGGAAGGTGGTTTATTTCGCACCTGCCCCAATCAGTCCTGAAGAATGAGCGGGGTTTGAGATGGTCACAACGGTTGATGACTCTTACACATGCTGATATACATTGGTGTCCTAGGTCCAGAGGAGATGTCACCATCATGGATCGTTGTGGGGAGTACCCTAATGTTCCTTTACTTGGAATCAGAGGAGGTATTACTTATAGCCCATGCCTGGCTTGGAGACAGTTTGGTTATGCTCGGAGGGACGGTCCTCATGACATGTTAATTCCTGACATAGTTTTTGACTTCGACAATGATACTCAAGGACTTCGTCAGAGATTTATCAGAGCTTGGAGGATGCCTAGTAGGATAGACAGCAAGACACTGGGGCATAGGAATTCCATCCCTTTGGAGCCTTATCTCAAATGGGTACGCGCCCGCTCTCAGAAGTTGGTCATGCCTTATCCTCACATGCTTCCAGTAATCAAAGAGCCTGTCTTGGAAGGGGAAGTGTCTCATGTTATTCAGCACCCTGATATGCCCACATCCTGGGAAGAGATGCAGAAGAGCTGGATCCAGCTTAAGGAGGAAAGGAATTCTCTTGAGAACAGTCTACATGCCAGTGAAAAGAAAGTCTTGGAGCTCACCCGTCTGTTGCATGAAGAGAGGAATCTCAACACCTACATAGCTCCGAAAAGGATGCGCAGTGTATTTTGGGATTGACTTGATTTTTGTACTTTTTGCCCATGAGGCCTTGATGTATTAAACAATGATTTCTTTAATGATAACATGTGTTCTTTTCTTGTCTACAACGAATTTGAACTTTCGAACCCTTGAATGCATTGCATACGCATTTCATACATCATGTGCATATCAGGTTTTTCCCCTTTTCAGGTTGCTTACAGTTCTTCGCTGTTTATTTCAGCATCATGAATCCCGGATCTGAGTCAACAGAGACATCAATCAAGGCTCTCCAGGCGCAGAATGCGCAGTTTCAAGAACTAATCATGGGTCTAGCTAAAGGCCAAGAAGAGTTAAAGACTATGCTCCTGAAGAAGGAGAAGAAGAAGAAGAGAAGAACTGTTCTATTCAACTCGGGCCGAAGGTTGGGTAATACTCTGCACCATGAAGAGGCTGGTTCTTCTGTTGGCAGGAGTCCTTCTCAGGCTGAAGTAAAGGCTCCTACTCCAGTGGTCTCCGACAACGAGACGGATTTCGATGAAGAGCAGTACCCTCCTGAAGACAACAGGTACAAACAGCTGGAGGACAGGTTGAAGGCTATGGAGGTGCAACAGGCACCTGGGCTGGATTTCGGAGATCTGGGTTTGTCGACTGGTGTAATTATCCCACATAAATTCAAAGCACCCACCTTCTCAAAGTATGACGGGGCATCCTGTCCCAAGCTGCACTTAAGGTCCTATATTCGGAAGATTCAACCATATACAGTGGACAAAAACTTGTGGATCCACTTCTTCCAGGAAAGTCTTTCAGGGACTCACCTCGAATGGTTCTATCAACTGGATGGGACCAAAGTTCGTAACTGGGAGGAGTTGGCAACTGCTTTCTATAAGCAGTACCAGTACAATGCCGACCTTGCCCCTACGCGTACCCAACTCCAGGGTATGTCGTTAGGATCAAGTGAAGGTTTTAAAGAATATGCGCAGAAATGGAGGGATCTTGCTGGAAGGGTACAACCACCTCTGACTGATCGGGAACTCGTGGACATGTTCTTGGGGACCTTGTCTGGTCCATTTTATAACCACCTGATTGGGAATTCATCTGCTGGATTCACAGATCTTATCTTGACTGGAGAGCGCATAGAAGCTGGTATCCGGTCTGGGAAAATTCAAGAGGCTGCACCTGCTGATAAAAAGCCTCATCATGGAAAGAAAGAATCCAATGCCGTGCACGGTAAAAAGAGCCGTCATGAGGCAGGGGCAATCCAAATCTCCAATCCTAGGCCTGCTCAACAAGGACAGGGGCAGCAACGCAAGGAGAAACGGCAGTACACCAAACTCAACATGTCGCTGGATCAAGCACTGCAACAACTGTTAAAGACAGGGCTGATCACCTTAAGGGCTCCTCTTCGGAATCCGAACACTTCTGCACCCAACTATCATCCCAACGATAGGTGCGCATATCATTCAGATAGCCCGGGGCATACTACAGACAACTGCTGGCCTCTCAAGAACAAGATCCAAGATATGATTGACGCCGGAGAGATTCAGTTTGAAGTGCCAGAGACTCCGAACATACTCACTGCTCCGTTACCCAATCATTGAAGACCTTTTGTTCATTTGAATTTTTGAGTTGTAGTTTTCTTTGCTTAATACAAACAATTACTGTCATAGCAAACTCTTTTACTCTATTAATGCATTGCATATGTCTGTTTTGGGAATTAATACAATTATTTTTATTATATCCTTTTCATATTTTTTCTGATGTCAACTCTTGGTTAATAATTCTGAGCCTCTTGAGGGAGGATGACGAAAACGATACCGAATCTACAGTATGCTTTTGAACAGACCCCGCTGATGAGGTACAGGCATTGTTTCAATTCCTAAACACTGGAGTAATAAGGAAGATAATCCCTCGTCAACCCCTCTGAGCCAAAGAAGTAGGAGTTTTTATTTTCGAAAAATTGAAACCCTTAATCATAACCTGGGGCAGGGTAGTTCTCTCAGTTGATCCAAGTGCATGACGAATGGCACCGAAGAGATCTTTACGAAACGAACAAAGATAGTAATGGTTCAGAACAATCAAAAGGACAGGCAGTCATCATCAAAATTCATAAAAAGCCCAAAAAGTCTAAACCCATGAAGGGGACTTATGAAACTGGGGCATCCCGCTGACTGTGATTCCAAAAAAGGAAACAGTTCAGGCAAAAAAAGAAAGGGATAACAAAAATCAAGAAAGAGGTCTCAGAAACCCTCAACCAAAGCAAAAATGGCTGCCTAGTCAGAATAAATCATCAACATCTGAACCATTATTGGAACATCAAAACAAAGACTCAAGCAAGGTCTAACGCATGATCAACTGAGTTTAGGTTTGGAGAACATCACGAAGAGTGGGTGGGTACAAATAAATTTGAGCCTTTATCCTTTGTTTCTTAAACCGTGAACCAGGCCACGATATAACCCTTAAAAGTCCTAGCTGAAGCATGGGTTAGTTCGAAAGCATACTGTTACGAAAGGTATCCTGACTCCTGAAGGCCTACGGTAAATACGGAGTTGACATTACGTTTTACAAACATTTACTTGTTTTATGAAAAAGAATGCATCTTCAAAATCTTCAGGACAGACATAAGCTTTGCATTTTTAACATAACTTTGTTTGCATATGACTTTTTGTTTGAACAGCAGGGAAATTCGCACGAGAAATACCTAGTGAACAAAAGCACTTCCAATCAAGGGGCACGGCATGACTATTGTCCATCATCTGGGGCAATCCAATCAAGATTCGGAGAATCTCTCAAGAGCCAAATAATCTGAGGCAAATCTCCGCCTGAGTCACTTGGGGCATTCCAACGACGAATTTCGCCTTATCAAACACCTTCTGGTGGCATGACAAAACACAAACAGCCAGGGGCACCTCCCTGCATTCTAAGAACATGGACATAGTCGGAAAATACTACGCAAAATCAAAGACCCGCTAGGTTGACACACCTAGGCAAAAATAAGGGCTTCCCGGCGAACCAAAAGGGTTCGGGCAAAATGAAGGGATGAAATGAAAAAGAATATGTACACCCGGCAAGTCGAAAACCTGAAAGGGCGGCTTGGGCAAAAATGGGTATCCCGGTGGGCTGAAAACCCGAAAGGGCGGTCCAGGCAAAAGTTAGGGATTAAAGCGTACGACTATGTCCCGTCTTCTTGTCATCTGTCTACCAGAAGAAGGTTTGATTCTCAACAACTATCAGCATCCCATAGGTGCCTTCCCCCATAGAAACAGGGGCAATAAAGAGCGGTCTGAGCAGTCTGATTGTTCTATCCTCCAAGGCATCAGGGTAGGTTCCGTTGAAGAACATCCCAACATATCAAAGCTCCCCCAGGAGAGTCCAATCCAGTTCCCCAGGAAGGGTGGAATCTATCTCCCCAAGCAATAAGCGTACCCCCAGTAGATTCTGGAAGCTTATCCCCTCGCAAGGCACGAACGCGTCGCCCGGCTTTATTCAAAGAGTTATTTCCTTAACAGGATATAACTGGGTTATCCTCAGCCAAAAGCCACGGAAAGAGCGTCGTCGACAGAATCTTCTTATCCCCAGCGAAGTCCATTCATACTTCCAATACAGCGAGGTATCCTCAGCGAGTCATCCTCAACAATTCAGCAAAAGCATCTCCCCACAGAGTATTTCTTCCCAGCATGGTCGCTAGAATATCTTTTTCTCCCCGCAGAATCCTCCATTCGCCAAGTTCATTCCCCAACGGAGTTATCTTCTCCTACCGGTATACTTGCAACTATCATCCCCAGCGGAAGCAAAAGCTATTCTTCCACATCAGCCCAGGATACGACTTCCCGGCACCCGTCAAGGATTTACTTTCCTAGACAAAAACATTCATAAAACTTCACATACATCATCATAGCATGCATAACGCACTGCATCACATCATACGAATCTCATTTATGTTGAGAACATCATTGCTTGATCCATATCATGCATTGCATATGACTGACTTTTACCTTTCAGGAAAGATGCAGTTTAAATTCTCAATCACATTTCAAGACTTTGTCCGGTTCAGTTAAATCGACCCTAAGATTTTCCTGATGCTTATCCAGTCAAAGGCCTTCTCTTGGTTCAGTCAGATCGACCCTAAGATCTCCCTGATGCTTATCCAGTTGAAGATGTTTCAAGACCTAGACCGGTTCAGTTAAATCGACCCTAAGATTTTCCTGATTCTTACCCAGTCCAAGGCCTTCTCTTGGTTCAGTCAGATCGACCCTAAGATCTCCCTGATGCTTATCCAGTTGAAGATGTTTCAAGACCTAGACCGGTTCAGTTAAATCGACCCTAAGATTTTCCTGATTCTTACCCAGTCCAAGGCCTTCTCTTGGTTCAGTCAGATCGACCCTAAGATCTCCCTGATGCTTATCCAGTTGAAGATATTTCAAGACCTAGACCGGTTCAGTTAAATCGACCCTAAGATTTTCCTGATTCTTACCCAGTCCAAGGCCTTCTCTTGGTTCAGTCAGATCGACCCTAAGATCTCCCTGATGCTTATCCAGTTGAAGATATTTCAAGACCTAGACCGGTTCAGTTAAATCGACCCTAAGATTTTCCTGATTCTTACCCAGTCCAAGGCCTTCTCTTGGTTCAGTCAGATCGACCCTAAGATCTCCCTGATGCTTATCCAGTTGAAGATATTTCAAGACCTAGACCGGTTCAGTTAAATCGACCCTAAGATTTTCCTGATTCTTACCCAGTCCAAGGCCTTCTCTGGTTCAGTCAGATCGACCCTAAGATCTCCCTGATACTTATCCAGTTGAAGATGTTTCAAGGCCTTCTCTGGTTCAGTCAGATCGACCCTAAGATCTCCCTGATACTTATCCAGTTGAAGATGTTTCAAGACCTAGACCGGTTCAGTTAAATCGACCCTAAGATTTTCCTGATTCCTACCCAGTCAAAGGCCTCTCTGGTTCAGTCAGATCGACCCTAAGATCTCCCTGATTCTTATTCCAGCAGAAGACACCCAGGTTTTTTCTCAACAAGCGTTGTTGAAGTTAAAATCGCCCAAGGTTCCCTTACCATTCATGCTAAGGTAGTAACCATCCCTGGTTCATTTATCAGCATTTGAAGCTCCAGACTCAGCTCCTGTAACCAGTCAGGACACATCTATACCAAGCATCTAAAATCAGCTCCTGCAACGTATCAGGTACTCATTTTCTCTTTTGCAGGTATGCAGGTTCTCGCTAAGGAATCTCCTACGCGATCAACATCCAGATGGCATCTATAAGCCCATCATCCTATCCAGCAACCTCCAAATGGCATCTATAAGCCCATTCCCCCATCACCGTCACTATGTGAGCGCAAATTTCTGGGCACTTTAGTGTTCAATCATCTTCTATCCTCGGATTACGAAAGGCACGTCAGCCAATCTGCATCCTCAGGTCTAAGAAGATTGAACAGGGGCAACTGTTGTACCCCAAAATTTGCCCTCCCATATTCTCCAAGATTTGTCAAAATCAAAGTCACAAAATCCTCCAAGGGCTATGCAGTTCAACTGTCCCCTATACAGTCAAAACTAGGGTTTGTGTTCTGATCAAGAATTGAAAGTTTTCAAGGACCCAATCAAGTCTCATATGCCTACAAAGATGGTCAAGTACCCTCATGTCAAGTTTCAAGGCATTCAGCTCAAAATTGCACAGTCAAAACCCTAGATTGCACTACAGTCAACTGTAGGGGCAAAATGGTCATTTGACAGTCAAAAGTTCAAATTTTTGGTCAATATATCATTTTGAAGCCACAAACATCATTTGATCAATGCTTGATCATGATTCTCAAAATTTGGCTCAGAAATCATCAAAGATGCAAAAGTTGCTATATTTGGACAGCTGAAAAAGTCAACTGAAATTGACCAGGGCATAACTTTCACATGGATTATCAGAAAAATTCCATCCAAAGCTCATTTTGAAGAGAAAGACATTTCCTACAACTCATCTTCATGTTCCAAGTCCAAGAAATGCTCTCACAAAAAGTTATCAATTTCAACATTATAGGTCATTTTCAAAAGTCAACAAAAAGGGACTTTAAGTCAAAGGCCATAACTTGAGATTGGTAAATCAAAATGACATGGGACCAAAGGCATTGGTTAAAGGACTCAAAGACCTTTCCAAAATGTCCAAGAACATGTGAAAAGCTTAAAAATTGAGCAAGTTATGCCTTGTGGAAGTTGGGAAATTTTTGGGAATTTTGAAAAGTCAACAATGGTTCAAATGACCTAAAAATGCAGATGGGCCCATTTTTCTTCCAAGTTTCTTCATGCCAAGCCTATGCACGACCACTAGGCCCAAAGGGAAGTATTTTCATATTTTTTAATTATTTATTTGAATTTATATTAATTTATATTCATTTAAATCATTTTAATACATGAAAAATATAAACCTAACCTAAAAAAATCTTTTTATGCATATTCCAAGGTCAATATTTCGTGCACTTCTTAATTAGGCAAGTTTTGATGAGAATTGATCAGATTTGAACCAAAATGCACATGGAAAAGATTTGGAAAAGATCTTGTAAAATCAAATATTGAAATCCATTATGGCATGAGATTTTGTACAACTTTCTTGACCTAAAAGCCTCTATACATACTCAGGATCAAACCCTAATGCAAAAGAGACTGCAAGCTGCGCATAAACAAGCCATTGCACATTGAAATTTTTCATAAAAAACTCAAGAACTGAAAAGTGCCTTAGAGGGCGATTCAAACCTCCAAACCTATTCCAAAAGCTTCAGTGGCAATTGCTGGACACATTCCAATCATTAGCAACAACCAAAACACCCTGAATTGGTACCCCTAAGTCAAACTGTACCTCAAAAATTCTGAAATCGCATAGCATAATTCAAGCATTTTTCTTCATTTTTATTTATATATTCATGATCACAATGATGTTTCTGAGCTAACCATGGTGTTTGATTGCATTTTTGTTGAACATACGTGATTTTGCCATTGCTAAAATTTAGGTTTTCAGAGTTCTTGAATTGGGGTTTCTCACCCAAGGAAAAATTGGGACTCAGGATCACTACCATTGCAATCAGCGTGCTTCAATGAACAAGAAACGTTGCTCGCGATGAATTTATGTCCAACAGGATCCTATTCGCTATTTTCTGCTAGCCCCCCTAATGCAACGCTATAAAAAACCGTTGCCAATATGTTTTGTTTTCAGGATGAGGAAGAAGACGAGTGCGTGTCTATCAACCATTGGCCACTTTGAATCTCGCGCGTTTTCCATCCACTAACGCCATGCTTTATTTATTATGTTTACGCGTTATTATATATTAAATTGAAGGCGCTTGGTTCAGTGGTTAAGTGTTGTGCTGGTAACATCAAAGACCTGGGTTCAAGTCCCAGGTCTGGCAAAATTCCATGTTATTTTTCAATATGAAATCCTACGCTACACTAACATCCAGGTACACCATATTCCCTCCATCTTCAACATGCCACGTCCGCTTGGAGGTCAATCTAAAGGTTGGAAGCTGAAGAACACCTACGCCTGGTCAAACGCATCATACACGATCCAGAAAGTCAACGAATTCCAAATCAAATGGGCCAGAATTACCAGGCCTACACCTCCTGAATTGGGGACTACCCCCCCCTGGTTTGCCTTATTATTTTTATTTTTATTCTTTCTTTAATTTTTCTTTTTATTTCTTTTATTTTGCTATTTGTTTAATTAATTATTTTTAACAAAGCATAAAAACATTATAAAAATCAGAAAAGACCAAAAAAAATAATAAATATTTTATTGTGATTATTTTCATCAATAAATTAATATATGTAAATATTTAGTTTAATTAGGTTATAGTTTTAATCTTTTTAATAAAAAACACCAAAAATAGAATTTAGGTTTAATATCTTTTTTTTGATTTTTCTATTAATTTTTCTTTCTTTTTTTTTCAGAATAATATTATTTAGTTATTTTCATAAATTAAAAATTGTGCATCAATAAATTAGGGTTTAATTTAGATCATATTTTAATTCTTTCTTAATAATTAAAAAATATTAGAATTAGGGTTTGCCTTTTAATTTAATTTCAATTAACTTCTTTTCCTTATTAAATCTAAAAAATACAAAAATATCAAAAAACATTTAATTTTCATTTTTTATTTTTATTCCTTATTAATTTTAATTGTTTGCAAAAGGGTCCAACGCCTTCGTTTTGTTTTAATAATTTTATTTCGCCTATTTACTTTATGTCGTTCATTATAATTATGTAAATCTCCCAAAGCCATGTAACTTTAGCTTTTCGCACTTTATTCTTCCGCTTTATTTACTTTCCGCTAAATCGGGTCCGGTTTAATTTTGGCGATGTGGACCCGCGCCATTTGTAATAGCCTTAGATTTATTTTCCCGCAAACTTTATAACTGTTAAACGAAGCATGCAAGAATGAATGGCTTTAATTAAAATCAAGCGTAGAACACGACAAACATGACAAGACAAATAACTGAAACATGACACACAATTCGCACACACCACCCCTAGGGTACGCCTCACTGTTGCCTTTCGAAAGGTGATCGTCGAGTAGAGGACGTCTTAGTAAGTCCTCATGATCCGGGAACCTGGCATGAGGGTAGCTTCTAAGGTGTCTTCCCATTACTCCGGTGATCACCACGTCCCTAAAACTCGAATTGACCCGAACACCTCCAACGGTGGTGCTACCTACCTCTCAATGGTGGGATGGCACTACTTTTAAGGACTCTTACACAGACGAATTCCTTAGGGTAGGTAGGTTCTCAAGGATACTTGCTCTAATTTCAAACAAATCAAAACATCTTTTCACACAAACACATTTTCAAAAGCTTTCAAAGCAAACTTTTCAAACACTCTGACGTACGAGTCGATCTGAAATTTTTCAAAGAAACTTTTTAAAACCCACAATTGAAAAGCAAACAAACCACTTTTGAAAACACAAATGAGCAAGTATCTAAGAGCCCATGGATAACCATGGATAGAAAGGGTGCTAATACCTTCCCTTTCTATAACCTACCTCCCGAACCGAGAGCAATCTCTATAAGGAATTTTTCTGTGCTTTTGTCCTTTCCATTTGGAGAAAATAAAAGACGGTGGCGACTCTTGCTTACCGCGACATTTCGCGAACCAGCGTTAAACAGTCAGTTCCAGATCCACCGATCACAGCCTGCATGCATGCTATCATTCTTTTAGTTTTGTGGTCGTCGTGCCTAAACTATAATTTTGAACAACGTCGGCCCTTGTGGTCGACATATTATAATTGCTTTATTTACAACTGTCTATTTGATGAATGCTTTGTTTATAATAGTTATTTGATGAATAACAACATTTGATGTATGTGCCCGACCATTGTTGTGGTTGTTATGAATTTTTCACGAAGTTCGTGTTTGTGTGGAGATACATGTTCTACCATAATATCGGTTTGACACATTTCGAAATGTGTCGAGGGCGTGTAGTAGGGATCCGCGGGACGGTCTTATGATCGCGATTGAGATCCTATGCTCGCAGCGTGAACTGCCCATCGCGAGTTAGGTGTTCTTCCATGCCGGGATACTTCGACAGTGGAGCTCAATCGAGATGTCCCTGTCGGGCACGTATGTTGTTCGTCAAAGTGAACAACATTATGCTTTTGTTGGTTGGTAGCTCAGGTTAGTACCTCGACTCGCCTATGTGGTCGAGCTTTTCCCTTCATTGACTGAAGGTGAATATTCGACGGCAAAAGTCCTCAGCAGGTGAGGGACTTTAGCTATAATATTGTTTTAGCTTCGCAGCATTCCAGGGTCGAGGTAGTGGTTCTCCATTTAATATCTCGAGGTAATATGCTTCGGTTCCCGTAGCTCCCTGGACGCGAAAAGGTCCCTCCCAGTTTGCGGCCAACTTTCCTTCGCGGGAATCCTTCTGGTTTCTTTGCAAGACTAGGTTGTCGACCTGAAATTCACGTTTTATGACTTTGCTGTTGTGGCGTAGGGCTACTTGCTGTTTCAGAGTGGCCTCGCGTAGGGCTACTTCTGATCGGATTTCTTCAACAAGGTCGAGCTAGTCTCTCAGGGCCTCGTAGTCCATCTCCTCGTCGAGGGGCATTTCAGTTTTCCTAGATGGCTCCATTATTTCTACTGGGATGACTGCCTCGGTGCTGTAAGTTAGTCGGAATGGTGTCTCACCGGTAGTCGAGTGGGGCGTTGTTCGATAAGCCCATAAGACATTATGTAATTCTTCGACCCATCCCCTATTGGCTTCACCTAACCTGCGTTTGATTCCTCGCAAGATAACCCTATTTGCGGCCTCGACTTGCCCGTTAGTCTGGGGGTGGTCGACTGAGGTAAAATGTTGTTTGGTGCCGAGTTTGGCAACGAAGCTTTGAAAGCCTTGGTCGGTGAACTGGGTGCAGTTGTCCGTGATGAGAGCCAGTGGGATTCCAAATCGAGCGAGCATGTTTCGTTTGTAAAAATAGAGAATGTTGTGCGAGGTGATTTTTGCGAGGGCTTCGGCCTCTATCCATTTTGTAAAATAATCTACGACCATGACGAGGAATTTGTTTTGGTATGTCCCTTGTACTAATGGTCCGAGGATGTTCATTCCCCACCAGGCAAATAGCCATGGGGACGATAGTGTGTTCAGCTCGTGTGGCGGGGCGAGGTGTATATCAGCATGCCTTTGACACTTGTCACATTTCTTGACGTGCTTTTTGACGTCTTGTTGCATTGCCGATCAGTAGTACCCCGCTCACAATGCTTTTCGTGCTAGGGACTTTTTGCCCATGTGTTGGGCATTAATCCCCTCATGAATTTCTCGTAGTATCTCGGGGACCACTGACTCTTTGATGCACTTCAAGAGTGGGATGGAAAATACCCAACGATACAGTTTGTGCTTGAGCACCACATAGGAGCATGTTCGTCGTTTGGTCGCGGCCGCTTCCCTTTGGTCCAGGGGAAGTTCTCCCTTCGTTAGGAAATTGAATATCGGGGTTGTAGCATGGTGGGAGAACTGACTTGGGTATTTATGCGTTTGATCGCAAATGTTGAGGTTAGCAAGAGTCGCCATCGACTTTTCTTTTATCCAAAAGGAAAGGTGAAAAAGCACAGGAAAGACCTTTGAGATGTTTTCTTGAGTTCGGGGAGTAGATTATAAAAAGGGAAGGTATTAGCACCCTTTTTATCCATGGTTTTCCATGGACTCTTAGTTACTTGCTATATCACTTGCTTTTGTTTGAAAATATGCTTTGTGTGGTTTTTGAAAGTATTTTGTAAAGAGGCCTTTGTTTAGGCAAACTTTATAATGATTCTCGTTCGTAAGAATGTATACAAAGTGTTTGATCTTTTGGAAATGTTTTCAAGTTTGAAAGATGTTTTGAAAGTGTAGGTGTTTTTATTTGAAAATAGAAAGGATGTTTTGGTTTTGAAATTGAGCAAGTAACTACCTGCTCAAAAAGTATTTCATGTTTATTTCCTCTTTCCTTTGACATTGTTATCTCACCGTTGATTTGGTAAGTAACCCTATCTTTGGATGTAAAAGGGACGAACGTGGGTCATCGTATAACCATGATTAGCAATGTTGCAAGACACCTTAGCATTTTCTTTAGGGACCAAGATCATTTTGAGAGGCAACATGGACAACGTCATCGAGGGACTGTGATCTTGTATTTTGTTTGTTTTTGCTAACATACCTCACATGCATAATACGACCATCTTAGTAAGGCAACTAAGTGGATTTACCCTAGGAGGTGTATGTGTGCAAGTGTATTGCTTTACATGCTTGATTTGTCTTGATTAGGATTTACTATTCGTTGGTTTTAATCTTTCCATACAAACCCTAATTACTAGCAATTGGTGTATAAAGCATTAAATTGCAGAAAATAAAAATACTAAGCTATTACAAAGCTTTAAGGGGATGGGGTGTAAAAATTTACAAAAGGGGATTACAGGAAATTAAAGTCCTAATTATCTATTACAACCATATTGAAATAATGTATAAGAAACGTAAAAGGAACTTGTTTTGTTTAAGTGAAGAAATAAGTTTGTTTAAGAAAATATTTTGATCTGTTTATGCTAGAAGAAATAAAATAAAACATGTGAATATGAAATATTTTTGGTTTTTTTGATTTAATGAAAATAAAAGTGATGTCAATAACAATAAGGAGAAAGAAAACAGAATCAACGCATTGCTGAAGTAAAAGCCATCATAAGTTCTAACCCTGGCGTGCTGCAAGAAACATAAATAATATGTTAGCAGAAATAGGGAAGGGCAGAAGTTCTGGGTCCGTTGGGAACAAAGGAGATTTTAGAAGTTCTAATGACGCTGGCAACCTAGAAATGTTAATGTTACTGGAAAGTCAGGAGTTTCTGGTTGTTGAGAGAGTTTGGAATTTCTGATGTAGTAGGGAACCTAGAAGTTCTAGTGTCACTGGAAAGTCAGAAGTTCTAGTTGTTTGAGAGGGTGAGGTGATAATGTTGTTGGGTGAGTGTGATACGGTGGGAGAACTGACTCTTTGTTTTGCGTTTGTATTCGCAAATGTTGCGGTTTATCAAGAGTCGCCACCGACTTTTCTTTTATTCAAAAGGAAAGGTGAAAAAGCACAGGAAAGACCTTTAAAGATGTTTTCTTGAGTTTGGGGGGGGGGGGGGGTAGATTATGAAAAGGGAAGGTGTTAGCACCCTTGTCATCCATGGTTTTCCATGGGCTCTTAGTTACTCGCTAGATCACTTGCTTTTGTTTGAAATTACGCTTTGTGTAGTTTTTTAAAAGTATTTAGTAAAAGAGGCCATTGTTTAGGCAATCTTTGTAATGATTCTCGTTCGTAAGAATGTATACAAAGATGTTTGATCTTTTGAAGATGTTTTCAATTTTGTAATGTATGTGATTGTTTTGAAAATATCAAGGATGTTTGTTTTGAAATGGAGCAAGTAATTAGGAGCAATCTACCTACTCAAATGTCTTTCTTGTTCATTTTCTTTTTCTTTGACATTGTTGTCTTACCATTGATTTGGTAAACAACCCTATCTTTGGATGTAAACGAGACAGGAGTGAGTCATTGTATAGCCATGATTAGCAATGTTGTGAGGTATCTTAGCATTATTTTTGAGGGACTAAGATCATTTGTAAGGCAACTTTAGATAGCATCATCGAGGGACTATGATCTTGTATTTGTTTGTTTTTGCTAAGATACCTCACATGCGTAATAAGGTTATTTTGTAAGGCAACCAAGTGGATTTTACGCTAGGGGTGCTAGTGTACAAGTGTGTTTGATTGCATGCATTTTAGTCTTGATTAGGGTGATCTATTTGTCGATTTCATATCTTGTCATACACACCCTAATTACTAACAATATACGAAAGCAATAAAAGTGCGGAAAGTAAGAATTCTACGCTATTACAATCATTAGGGGGGATGTGGTGTACAAATTTACAAATGGAGGGTTTGCGAGAAAATAAATCCTAATTATTTATTACAACCATATTGAAATAATAATGCAAGAAAGAAAAAGGACTTTGTTTGGACAAAATGTTTTTTTGTCTTAATGGAATAAAATTAAAAAAAAAAGAATGAATTAGCTAGTAAAAAGAAAATATTTTTATGCCTTTTTTATATTGATAAAAGAGTATTAATATTGAAAGTGATAAAAAGGAAAATAAATTAGATATAGAATCAGCGTGCTGCTGCCAGCAAAACAAAAGGAATCAGAAGTTCTGATGCCAAGAGTGTTGTGACTCAGAAAGAAATGCCAGCGGGCATCAGAAGTTCTGGAGTGATACGTTCTGAGGTCCTGCAAGAAACGTTAGAGGGAAAACACAGAAGTTTTGTGATAAGCAGTGAGTGAAAATCAGAAGTTCTGCGGGTTGAAATAGCGAGAGAACCTAGAAGTTCTGTGTATGTTGGGACAGTAAGAAATCCTAGAAGTTATGTGTGTGTTGGAACAGTAAGAAAGCCTAGAAGTTCTGTGTGTTTAAACAGTAAGAAGAACTCAGAAGTTCTATGATGTGCTAAAACAGTGAGTGAGCATCAAAAATTCTGTGTTGCATTTCAACTCTTTTCTCATATTAATCAGCCATTAGCAATTTATTCATTTCTTAATCAAACAGCAAATCAGAAGGATAAAAGCACAACAATTTATAGAAGTTATAATCCTAATCCTAAGCCTACCTTTAACCAAGAAGTTATGATCCACAATTTTTTTTCCTACTTATGCAATGATATGGACAACATCAATACTACGATATTTACATATTTAATGATGTTCTGAATGAAAAGATGCAAAGTCAGAAAAGCTTACCTTGAATCCTAAAGTGTGTGTTTGGAACTTGAACTGCTGCCTTCAGATATTCTGGAGTCAGCGAGAGTAACGGGAGAGAAAATGCTAAGTTCTTTGACTCAAAGAGAAGAACAAAGGTTTTGGTTTTGACAATTCTCTTTCTCCAAGAGCCAACCCCTTGAACGTGTGATGGAGCAACTTATTTATAGGTGAATTTGCTATGGTATTTGGGGGGAAAACAAATGGGATTTAAACTTTTTTGGCACATTGTTCCATTGCTTTTTGATCACAGCTTCTTGTATTTGGTGCAAATACAGGATTTGGGAAAATTAAGCCGTGGACTGGATTAGCTGTTGGTTAGAGTACTGTGTTATAGCAGTGCAACAGGTTGTTTAAACGAGGTTTTTGGATTTGGCGATTTCTGATTGCAGAAGACCAGAATGAGACTCGAAGGGTGATGTTCTGACCGAAGCGTTGAACATAGCCTTCATATGTTGAAGAATCATGTTCTGACCAAAGAGCATCTCTTCTACATGTTCTGATTGAAGCATCATGTTCTGAACCGTGTTTGCAAATTCTGATTTCACTCGCATGAAGGCCGATCCAGAAGTTCTGAAGTATCATATTCTCCTAACACTTAGAAAATTTTCTAAATGTTTAGAAATTTGATTTTATCAAAGTAATTTCTGACTTCTGATTTTTTTATTGTGATACGGTGGGAGAACTGACTTGGTGTTTTGTGTTTCGATCGTATTTATGCGGATAGCAAGAGTCACCACCGACTTTTCTTTTATCCAAAAGAAAAGGTAAAAAAGCACAGGAAAGACCTTTCGAGATTATTTCTCGGGTTCGGGGGGTAGATTATGAAAAGGGAAGGTATTAGCACCTTTTTCATCCATGGTTTTCCATGGGCTCTTAGTTACTCGTTTAGATCACTTGCTTTTATTTGACAATGTGCTTGTGGTGTGGGCTTTGAAAGTATTTTGGAAAATCTCTTTGTAATGGTTCTCGTTTCTATAAGAACGCGTACACAGTTTTTATTTCGAAAAGTGGTTCAAAGATGTGTTTGTGGATTGTGTTTTGGAAAATGTTTTGAAAAAAAGATGTTTTGCAATGGTTCTCGTCGCTATAAGAACGTATACAAAACACTTTGTCTTTTGAAAGTGTTTTGAGATGAAAGTGTAAGTGCAAAAATTGTTTTTTTTGTCGTGAACAAACGAGTAATTAGGAACGAATCTATCTACTTGAAAGGTTTTCAATTGTTCTTTTCTTCCTCCTTTAGGTGTTTCTATCTTACCATTAATTTGGTAAGAAGCCCCATCGTTGGATGTAAAGGGACAGGCGCGGGTCAATTTTACAGTCATCGAAAGTAACTTATGAGATGCTTTAGCAATTTTCATAAGGGACGAGATCATTTTATTGAAAGCAACGTCGAGGGTCATCGAGGGACTACGATCTTTTTATCGAAGGGTCATTGCTAAAGCGTCTCACATTCGAGGGACACGACTGTGTTTCCGAGGCAATGTGCGAAGTTACCCTAGAGGTGCACGTGTGAAAAAGTGTGTTTGTTTCAAGTGGTTTTGTTCTTTGATTAGGTTATCTAGCGATTTATTTTTGAATCTTGCCATGCACGCCTAATTACTATACAATATAAGGAAAATAGTAAATTGCAGAAATTAAAATTCTACGCTATTACAAAGTTTTCCGGAATGGGGGTACAAATTACAAATAGGGAATGAGTCGAATGTGATTAAAATTTCAAAAATAGGCAATCAATACAACCAAATTGAATCGAGAAATTAATCAAAATTATAACATTTTATGAAATAAAATGAATTGACAAAGTATGAAAATAAAAGTTCTTTACAACCCCCGAGATGAGTCCTAATTCTTCAAAGTCCAAACCGGGTACCCTCTGAATCTCCATGGCATTCAAACGATCCTCTAGCTGTTTGTATTTATCATCAGCAGGAGGATATTGTTCCTCAAAGTAATCAAGCTCTTCCTCTCCTTCGGATGCTGGGTCGTTGTTCACTTCTTGGGTTTGATTATCTCCTTCGCCTGACGATGTTGCAAAGTCTAAAGTTCGCCTGGTTTGTCCTTTAAACCTTCTTCCCATGATTACAACACCAGTTGGTTTCTTCGTTTTATTCTTCTTCTCTTTGGCCAACAGAGTCTTCAACTCCTCTTGTCCTTTTTTCAGAGCCATGAGCATTTGATGAAACTGGGCATTCTGCGCCTGAAGATCTTTCACAGTCTGTTCAACATCCATCTCACTGAAATAAACAGTAGAAGGATAAGGCGACCTGTTATGAGAAACCTGTATGATGTTATGATGAATGAAGATGCAATATGCAAATGATTTCAAGGAAATTTAGAGATTTAAACTTGTTCAAACCAAAAAAGAACACACGTAATATTAAATAAAACCAAGTTTGAATACATCATGCCTCCTTGGGCTTACAAATAAAGAAACAAAATACAACAAAACTCTTAAGACAAAAAGACCGAACGCATCCTCTTTGGAGCAATGTAGGCATTCATGTTTTTCTCTTCATGAAGCAGTTTGGTGAGCTCCAGGACCTTCTTCTCACTGGCATAATACTAGGCTTCAAAGGTGTCTCGCTCTTCCTTTAACTGAGCCCAAGCTTTCTGCATGTCTTCGAGAGAGGTAGGCATGTCAGGATGAAGAACGGTATATGGGACGTCTCCTTCAATAACAGGCTCAATGATGACAAGAAGGATGGAAGGGTAAGGCATCAAGAGACTCTGAGCACGAGCCCGTACCCACCTAAGGTAAGGCTCGAGAGGGATAGAGTTTTTATGTCCCAAAGTCCTACTGTCCACCTTGTTCACCATTCCCCAAGCACGTGTAAACTTCTGGCGGTAACCTTGGTCTTCTTTATCGTAGTCGAACACCAGACCTTGGATGAGCATCTCATAAGGGCCATCTCTTCGGGCATACCCAAACTTCCGAAGAGCTAAGCATGGGTTGTAGGTGATTCCTCCCCTAATACCAAGTAGAGGTACATTAGGGAACTCCCCACATAGGTCAATGATAGAGATATCTTCCAAGGATCTCGAGCACCAACGAATATCAGAGTGGGTGAGAGACATCAATCTTTGAGACCAAGTCAGTCTTTGCTCATTCTTCAATGCTGACTGAGGCAGGTGTGAAGTGAACCACTTGGCGAGTAGGGGAATACAACACAAAAGGTTACCTCTTTTCTTCATGGTGCGGGTATGAAGGCAATGCAAGATGTCTCATAGTAAGGTAGGTATAGGATTGCGAGATAGAAAGACTTTGATGGCATTAACATCTGTGAATTGGTCCGAATTGGGAAATGTTGTACCCCAAAATTTGCCCTCTCATTTCATCAACATTTTCTCACCACAAGACTCTTGGAACTCAAGATCAAGTTAGGGTTTGCTCTGCTCAAGACCCCTCCTTGCACTGTTGATCCAAATTAGGGTTTGAGTTTGCACAGAGATGTTTTGACCCAAAATTCCCAAGGTGACTTTCATGCTTCATGTTGGACTCACAAGTTTATCCATACCAAGTTTCAAGCCTTGATTCCAATCTTTGCCCAGTCAATTGGACATTTGACCTAGAAATCAGCTGTATTGGGGAAAAAGTCAACTGTGGCCAATTGACAGTCAAACCTCATGAATTTTGACCCACATCAACATAATGAACTCATATGAACCATTTGGTCAAATTTGGATCACAATTCCACAAGAAGTTTGATCAGATCATCAAAAGGGCAAAATGGTCATTTTTAAGGTTTTGACTGCACAAAGGCAATTCTTGACTGTTTGACCTAACCAATGGCAAACCAAGCTCACATATGGACTCAAGGACTCAATGGCATTGTCTTGACCCATTCAACAAGTTCAAAAGATCTCAAATGCATAAGATTGACAGATGAATTTTTCAGTCAACTGATCAAAATTTAACTGTATACTGAAAAGTCAAACTTTGACTTTTTGGTCAAAATCAAGTGCCAAGGGTCATTTTTCATCAAGACATGTCAAATTATGAAACTTGTTCATCAAGAAACCCAAAATTGCAAATTAGGGTTTAAAATGAAAATTTCCATAACTTGGAATTTTTCTGTTATGAAATTTCTTTATTTTTTCCTAACTTTGTCCCATTTTTTCACAAAGATGCAATTGGATTCAAACAAAACTTGAAACATGAAAGTTGTAGTAAATTGCAAAATCTATAAATTTGATTCACAAAGTTTTCTCAAAGGAAGCTTGTATCTCAAGTTATGATTTTTGAAACAAGGGTGCAAAACATTTTTAACTTAGAGAAATTTTGCCCTATTCTAGGCAGGATTTTTGTCCAACTTCTTGGCCATTTTTCACATGGTTCCACTTGGAGTTTCAATTTTCATTACAAAGATGGATTATATTACACATTCCAAGATTTCCAAATTGTCCAAGAACTTCTCAAACACCCTTGTGGTTAGAGAGAATCGAATTTGCAAAGTTGGCCAAAACTCACTTTTGTTCATGGCCAAGGTTTGTTCATAACACTTGCATCTTCAAATCAGTTTGTGTATTGCTAGCTTGCAGGCCTCAAAACCAAGTTTACACCCCTTAATTTAATGCCTAACCATTGTGTTAAGGCATTATTTCATCCATTTGGGCATTACACATAGAATTAATCCTTAATTAGAAAAAGCAAATTTGCCATTTTGATAAAGTATCACTTTATGTCAAATTCAAAATCCTTGGACATGGGGGCCAGATCTTAGAGACAAATTAAAGTCCACAAATTTGTGTTATCAAGAACAAGAGATGCAGCATGGCAGGCAGGCTTGGACAGGTCTATAACATCACACACATCTTTTGCTTCACATAGAAGAAACCTTGCAAACTCAAGCCAACTTCCACTTCCTGCAAGCACAAGCCAAAACAAAGTTTGTACTCATCTTCCATACCTCCCAACTGACCTAAAACACGACTCTTCCACCCTTCATACCTCCTAATACACCAAAACACCACCTTGCTGCAAAAACAGGGCATCTGCTGCAGATTGAGGTCCACAACTCAATCCACTCGTGCACTTTGGCTAAAAAACTTTCAAACACCTTCCATACCATCCACTGAAACTATTCCAAGCCCTAAACACAAGCTGTAACTCCCCTAACCTCAGTTGCCATTTTCACTTTTCAGTTTTGCAGGTGGACTTCTATAGCACGATACAAGCTGATTCAAAGCAAGCCAGGTATTGAGGAAGCTTCCTTGGACTTCAGGCAAGCTATACAGAAGCTCAAACTCCATTGAAGTTGGCCACAATGTTGTACACGATTCAAGCTGAAACAGGTAAAACTATAGACTTCTATCTCTCAATCTAGGAAGAGTTAAGCTTAGGTTTGTGAATGAAACATGTCCTACTCATAGCCCTGAAGCCATACATATGATCACTTTTCATTTATGTTAAGCGTGCTATGAGAATTTTAACCATGAACATTGAAAAAAAGTTAGGTCAGAAATTGGGGGTGAAGAAATTCTCCCTGGTTTCTTAGAGTTAGGTCAAGTTTTTTACATGTTTGGAATCGTGGTTTGATGCTCTACATTATTTGTGTTATGAGTTTTTGCTAAAAATCAAGGAATCAAGAGATAGCAGGTGTAGTAGTAAGCGCGCGTTTTCTTGTTCAAACATGTGCTGGAGGTTGAAGACAGAGTTGACTTGGGCTGGGCCTGAGTCAACTTGCTTTTTGCACCCTTTTTTTTTTCCATTTGCAGCCCCCTGGCCCATTGTGTGAAATATTTGATATTTTTGTATTTTTCTTTTTTATTCTGACTTGATATTTTTTGTCCAAACATAAAAAACACCAAAAATATTTTTCCACATTTTTTTTACATTTATTTGGCATTTATTTACTTTATTGAACATATATACGTAAATAACATAAAGACTCTTTTACTAAAACCCTAAAAAATAGTATAAAAAAATATGTTTATTTTTTAGTTGTTATTTTTATTTATATCTTGAAAATATTTTCTTAAATATACATTTTTTTTATATATACATAAATAATTAATTTTATCTTTTATATTTAATAGGTTTAGTAAATATATATATATAAATACTTGTATATTATATTTATTAGAATACTTAGGATAAAAATATGAAAATAATACATTTTTATTTTTTAATATATGACTCTAAAAATACTTTTTTTTACAATATACTTTTTATTTTTTGTATATAATTAACAAATATTGTACATAATTAATAAATAAATACTATTTACTTGAAAATTAGGGTTTTGCCCTAAACCATAAAAATAATCAAAAAATGACTTTTTCTTATTTTATTTATACTTCAAACATGAAAACCTTTTTACATACATAAAAACTCCTTTTGTGCATAATACATTCTTATTTATTTATTGTATTTATTTAAATATTGTACAATTAAATATTTGTATCCTATACATTCGATATGGTTGTAATAGCTTAGATTTTATTTCCTTGTCAAATATCCCCAATGCAAACTTGTATCCCCCACCCTATATCTTGTTGTAATAGCTTAACATTTAAATTCTCGCATTTAAAAGCTTTCAATTATGCCATGATTAGAGAATTAGGGTTTGTATGCCAAAATCAAATTAACAAGTAGCTTGACCTAATTCAAGATAAGCATGCATGAAAAACAAACACAATGCACACTTGCACCCTTAGGGTTACTCCACTTGTTGCCTTCAAAAACGGGTCATGTTTGCATGTCAAGTACTTTGGCAAAACAAAACAAAACAAAAACAAACAAAATGATCATAGTCCCTCGATGACGCTATATCAAGTTGCCTAAAAATGATTAAGTCCCTTAAAATTGCCAAAGATACTTGACCCTGTTGCATTCATGGTCTAAACGATGATCCGCGTCCGTCCCGTTAACATCCTAACGCAAGGTTGATCACAAAATACAATGGTGAAACAACACTGTTAAAAGGGTTAAAACATGAGAAAGATCTTTGAGTAAATTAGGGTAGATAGCTCTTAGTTACTTGATCAAACTTGCAAAACACACTTGCCATTTTCAAACACACTTCACAAACACACTTCACAAACACACATCTCCACACAATTTCAAAACAAACTTCCAAAAAACATTGAAACATCTTTTCAAAAAGACAAACACCTTTGTAAAACATTCGAGTAAAGAATTGTTACAATGGTTGCCTAGACAAGGCATCTTTTTCAAAACATTTTCAAAAACCACACACACAAAGCACCATTTCAAACATTGAAAAGCAAAGGCAAGTGATCTAAGCAAGTAACTAAGAGCCCATGGATAACCATGGATAGAAAGGGTGATAATACCTTCCCTTTCTATAATCTACTCCCTGAACCCAAGAAAACATCTCAAAGGTTTTTTTTTGTGCTTTTTAACCTTTCCTTAGGATAAAATAAAAAGCCGGTGGCGACTCTTGCTAAACCGAAACATTTGCGAACACAAACGCAAAACCCAAGTCAGTTCTCCCACCGTATCACAGGAAACATAACCAAACCATAAATGAGGAGAGCTAGTACGTCTTCGAAAGCTTGGAAATCCATGTCATCCCAGAATGAACGAGCTTTTTCCAATAGAAACTTAGCTAGAAAGCCTTTAACCCCACTTCTTGTCTCCCAATTAGCTATGACGTCGGCCTTCTTCACATGTAAAGCTTCGGCGATGACTTCTGGTTTTGGAATCCCTTGTAAACCGATGAACGATATCTGATTAAGCACGGGCACCCCTAAGAGTAGAGAGAACTCTTCCAGTGTAGGTACCAACTGATAGTCCGAGAAAGTGAAACAATGACGTACGGGATCAACAAATTGGAATAGTACACACATCATCTCTTCTTGGAAGTTGGATGTAGCCAAACTGAGGAGTAAACCATATTTCTTGGTAAAAGGAGAATCCCCGGGCACTCTTGAGGCTAGCTCTTGAAGTTGAGGATGTGCTTTTACGAAGTTGATTCAGATGGTGTTTCTTCGGAGAGAATTCATGTCCTACAAAACAAAAACAAAGATAAATTTCTAAATCCTTTAAATGGTTAGTGAGTATGCATATGATGTTGATGATGTTTATGTACAAGCATATATATACACACATAACAAACAAGTCCCTACGTTTTAGGCTTGCATGAGTTTTGTAGGTAAGTACCCTCTTGAAGTCTAGTTGGCTCAACCTGTCCTAGAAATAATGATCGGGTTCTAAAGGATCTCAATATCACCGACCTTTCTCTTAGGCATTGTCTCAGCACAACAATCTTTTCTTGCGGCTGAGATATCCCAAAAGTCTAGCCTCAATGAGTGTAGTATCGAGTATCAGCCAATTTTCAACTTTACACCGAAACCGGCCATCTCACTACGTCCTAATGGCCAAGTTTGTTCAATTAGGGTTCTAAGGTCAATTAGTGCTTCATGACGCCACTCAGCGGCCCCGTATTCTCCTCGATTTACCACGAGGGATACCGGTACCCACAAATGCGTCACACTAACATAGCCATTGTTTCAACCATATCGGTCTACGCCGTACAGTCTCCACAATCTATTGCTATTTACCTAAAAAGGTGTCCCAGATCTGGGTGGAGGATCAAAGCAAGCCCAATACAAATAACTAAATATAAAGCACACAAATCAAATAATGAAAGCGAGTAAAGGTGATCTAACCTTAAGGTAACCCCACTTTTTTTATTTCTTCCCCAGCAGAGTCGCCAGTTCTGTGATACGGTGGGAGAACTAAGTTGGTGTTTTGCGTTTCGATCGCATTTGTGCGGATAGCAAGAGTCGCCACCGACTTTTCTTTTATCCAAAAGGAAAGGTAAAAAAGCACAGGAAAGACCTTTCGAGATTATTTCTCGGGTTCAGGGGGTAGATTATGAAAAGGGAAGGTATTAGCACCCTTTTCATCCATGGTTTTCCATGGGCTCTTAGTTACTCATTTAGATCACTTGCTTTTATTTGACAATGTGCTTGTGGTGTGGGCTTTGAAAGTATTTTGGAAAATCTCTTTGTAATGGTTCTCGTTTCTATAAGAACGCGTACAAAGTTTTCATTTCGAAAAGTGGTTCAAAGATGTGTTTGTGGATTGTGTTTCGGAAAATGTTTTGAAAAAAAGATGTTTTGCAATAGTTCTCGTCTCTATTAGAACGTATACAAAACACTTTGTCTTTTGAAAGTGTTTTGAGATGAAAGTGTAAGTGCAAAAATTGTTTTTTTGTCGTGAACAAACGAGTAATTAGGAACGAATCTATCTACTCGAAAGGTTTTCAATTATTCTTTTCTTCCTCCTTTAGATGTTGCTATCTTACTATTAATTTGGTAAGAAGCCCCATCGTTGTATGTAAAGGGACAGACGCGGGTCAATTTTACAGTCATCGAAAGCAACTTATGAGACGCTTTAGCAATTTTCATAAGGGACAAGATCGTTTTATTGAAAGCAACATCGAGGGTCATCGAGGGACTACGATCTTTTTATCAAAGGGTCATTGCTAAAGCATCCCACATTCGAGGGACACGACTGTGTTTCTGAGGCAATGTGCAAAGTTACCCTAGAGGTGCGCGTGTGAAAAAGTGTGTTTGTTTCAAGTTGTTTTGTTCTTTGATTAGGTTATCTAGCGATTGATTTTTGAATCTTGCCATGCACGCCTAATTACTATACAATATAAGGAAAACAATAAATTGCAGAAATTAAAATTCTACGCTATTACAAAGTTTTTGGGAATGGGGGTACAAATTTACAAATGGGGACGAGTCGAATGCGATTAAAAGTTCAAAAATAGGCAATCAATACAACCAAATTGAATCGAGAAATTAATCGAAATTATAACATTCTATGAAATAAAATGAATTGACAAAGTATGAAAATAAAAGTTCTTGATATTTTTTTTATTTGTGGGGAACTTGGGGAGAAAAATAAAGAATCTATTTTTGAATTTTATTATATATAGACTAAATATCTTTAAAAAAAAAGAAGTTTATTGAACTAAAAAAAATTGAAAAAAATTATTTACAAAGTCCTAAATTAACTAATTTTGAAGTTATATAACTTTTGTTTAATTTGATTTTAAAGTCAAAACTAAAGGTTAAACAAATTTTGTTATCTAAAGAAATCAAGAAAGATAGAAAACAAAACTAAAAATTAAACTAATTTCTTCTTATTAATATGACGTGTGTTCTTTTTGTTTGCAACAACTTTGAATTTCTAAATCCTTGAATGCATTACATGAATAAACATATCATTCATCATATGCATAAACAGGTCTTCACACCAGGTTTCCTTATCTTTCTGCTGTTTATTTCAGTAAGATGGATATTGAGCAGACGGTCAGAGATCTGCAGTCACAAAACTCGCAGTTTCAACAGCTACTTATGACCTTGGCAAAGGGTTAGGAGGATCTTAAAGCACTGTTAGGGAATAAAGAGCAAGAAAAAGGAAAAAAGAAAAAGAAAAGAGTCGGGGTAGCTACACTGGGAAGAAGATTTGAGAATGAAGCTAGGAGAGTTCTTGAATTCCCCTCCACATCTGATGAGGGGACCGGTAAGGGAAAAGGGGCTGCACTACCTTCTGAGTCTGAGGCTGAAGAAGAAGAGGTTGAGGAAGATGAAGATTATTCAGAGCAGCAATACCCGCCAACGGACGACAAATACAAAAACCTGGAGGATAGACTGGCAGCCATGGAGTTGCAACGGGTTCCCGGGCTAGATTTTGAAGAATTGGGACTGATTGTTGGGATTGTTATCCCTCCCAAATTCAAGGTACCAACTTTTGCAAAATATGATGGTCTGTCTTTCCCAAAGATGTACCTGAGGTCATATGTCAGAAGAATTCAACCTCATTCATCCGATAGAAATCTTTGGGTACACTTCTTCCAGGACAGCCTGTCCGGTACACAGCTAGATTGGTTTTACCAGCTTGAGAGGTCAGAAGTGCATAACTGGGAAGACTTGGCAGCTGCCTTCTATCGCCAGTATCAATATAACGCTGACTTGGCACCGACCCGTACTCAGTTACAAAGTATGGGGATGGCCTCAAATGAGGGATTCAAAGAATACGCCCAGAAATGGCGCGACTTGGCCGGAAGGGTACAACCCCCGCTTTCAGATAGGGAGCTAGCTGATATGTTCTTGGGGACCCTATCTGGCCATTTCTTCAACCATTTGATCAGGAGCTCTTCTGCAGGGTTTACCGAACTGATTCTGACTGGCGAACGGGTGGAAGCTGGTATTAAGAGCGGAAAAATTCAAAGGGATGCCTCTGCATCCGCATCTGTTAAAAAACCATTCCCGGCCAAGAAGGAAGCAACTGTTATATACTCTCAGAAAGGATTGAGAAGAATTGAGCGCCGACCGACTGTAGGGGCCGTGATGATTCAAAATTCGTTAAATGATCAGCCTCGTAACAATCAGTCTAGACCTAATCAGCAACGGGTAGAACAGCCACAACGGCAGTTCACCCGCATCAACATGACGCCTGCACAAGTTCTTCCCCATTTGTTGAAGCTAAATCTCACCAATATTAGAGAGGCGCCAAAGGTTGTGAATACCACTTCCCCACATTATCATCCCAATGCTAAATGTGCCTATCATTCTGACAGCGCCGGGCATGACACCAACGATTGTTGGGCACTTAAGAATAAAATTTAGGATTTGATAGACGCTAAAGAGGTTGAGTTCGATGCCCCTGAGAAGCCGAATGTAATCTCCGCTCCAATTCCAAAGCATGGTCGCAATGTCCATGTTGTTGAAGAAGATCTGTTTGTTTCTACTGTTGATGATCTAATAACTCCACTACTGACAATCAAGTTGAATCTGTTGAAGGCTGGGATTTTCCTAGGTTGTAAAGAAGATTTCTACCTTTGTTCCTCCCTACCGATCGATTATCCACTGTTGAAGTTAGGCATCCAACGCCTAATGGACAACCAAGAAATTATTTTCGAAAAGACTCCCGTTACTCCAACTCTTATCAATGAAGTTTCAATAATAACCATTTCCGCCAATCTTTCCAAGGTCCCCAAAAGGCCTGTTAAGATTACATCCTCTCCGAAGATTGTACCCTTGAAGATAACCATGCCTGGGCCCGTCCCATACAAATCTGACAAATCGATACCATGGAATTATGGTGGAGAAATCTACTACCACGGTATTAAACAAATTGAGATAACTGAAGAGAGCTTTGACGAAGAAACTGCCGACATTGGAAACATTGCCGGTACGAGCAAAATTACCCGAAGTGGAAGAATTTTATCTCCAGAGATTACCCCTCCAAAGGCAATCTTTGGACCCTCAGTTGTTCCCAAGGTTACCCCTGCACTGGTAAAACTATCTGCAAGAACTCCAATGATTGAAGAAGCTGTTACTCCTATGGTTGCCCCTTCTGCTGCTGCTGATAAAGGGAAAGGGATCCAAGAAGAGCTCGTCAGGACGAGGGCTCAGCCATTGGTCATCCCCGAAACCTCTAAAAAAGAAATGGAGGAGATTCTGAAAATAATTAAGAGTGATTATGATGTGGTAGAACAACTGGGGCAAACCCCCTCAAAAATTTCAATGTTGGCCCTGTTGCTTTGTTCGGAGGCTCATGCCAAAGCCTTGATAAGATTTCTGAAGACGGCCCATGTGCCCCAAGAAACCTCAGCCGATCAATTCCAGGATTGTGTAGCCAGCCTTACCGCCGACAACGGCCTAGGTCTCTCTGATGCTGACCTGAATCCTAAGGGAAGAAGGCACAGTGACGCACTGCATGTGTCAGTTGAATGCCGAGGAACCACTCTCGCCCATGTCTTGGTCGATACTGGTTCTTCTCTAAACGTGCTGCCTAAGAAAGCTTTGGACCGGTTGGATTGTGAAGGCTTGGAGCTGAAACCAAGTAATATCATTGTCAGGGCCTTTGACGGATCTAAAAGAATGGTGCATGGGGAGGTCGACATTCCCATCAAGGTAGGCACTGAGGTGTTCAACTCCACATTCTATGTGATAGACATCCGCCCATCATACTCTTGCTTGCTAGGAAGGTCGTTGATTCATAATGCTGGGGCAGTCACTTCCTCTCTACATCAGATGCTGAAATACCCTGTTAAGGGAAAAATCATAACTGTACACGGTGAGGAGGAGTACATGATCAGTCATCTGAATTCCTTTCGGTATGTGGAAGTGGATGGCGAATTCATCGAAACACCCTTTCAACACTTTGAGGAAGTTTCTCCCGAGGTGGCAGTAGCAAAGGCAGTAGCTGAGGTACCCAAGCAGGTGGCCAGGATGGCATCTCTGAAAGACGCGAAGGCTGCAATGAAGGAGGGGAAGAGCACAGTGTGGTGTCATTTTCCCGACTTTCCCCACAAGACAGACAAGTTTGGGTTGGGATTTACGGCTGCGGGGCAAAAGGCTATGCGTCGCTCCAAAATTGAAAGGACACCCATCAAGATTTCTCCTCATGGAATCAATGCTTTGGAAGACGAAGACGAAGAGGGTAACATTGAAGATTGGATCTTCCCAACCATTGAAGGGGGACTGCACAACTGGAAGGCGAAAGACTTCGTTCCCATTACTTTCATCAGTCAGTAATTTATCTTTCGAACATTTCCTGTTGGTCTGTAATAATTACTAAAACAATCTGCACACTACTTTTCACCTCATGCCTTGCCCGGGGCATGTAGGTCCATTTGTAAGGGCTTGATTCTCTTCATAATCATATGCCATGTTTAATGAATCATTGGACGTTTTTCATTTATAAACTGCTGTGTTCATTTTCTTTCCTTTTGCATTTTTGTTTGTTTAAGGATGGCTATCCCTTACACACACCCACACTCACAAATGCAGGTACCCATCCACTCCGGATTCCATGGGTGACTATTCTGTTTTATCCTTCAAAAACTCTGAAGATTTGGTCAATCAGGCTGAGTGCGAAGACGACGAAGATTGTGAAGTGCCGGGAGAGTTAGCCAGACTTCTACAACAAGAAGAGAGGGCCATCTTGCCTCATGAAGAGTTATTGGAAACTGTCAACTTAGGAACAGAGGAAGACAAGAAAGAAGTACAAGTGGGTGCCAATTTGGAACCAAGTGTCAAGGAGCGCTTAATACAGCAGTTAAATGAATACGTTGAAATCTTCGCCTGGTCTTATGAAGACATGCCAGGATTAGACACAAACATCGTGGTTCACTGTCTCCCTACAAGAGAGGACTGTCCACCGATTAAGCAAAAAGTCCTCCGAATGAGGCCCGACATGTCTGAGAAGATTAAAGTTGAAGTAATGAAGCAATTCAATGCTGGATTTCTGGATAATACATCCTATCCGCAATGGGTTGCTAACATTGTGCCCGTTCCTAAAAAAGACGACAAAGTCAGAATGTGTGTCGACTATCGGGATTTGAACAGGGCTAGCCCTAAAGATGATTTTCCGCTACCACATATCGACATTTTGATTGACAACACGGCTTAGCACAAAGTATTTTCTTTCATGGACGGATTCTCGGGCTACAACCAGATTAAAATGGCCCCCGAGGACATGGAGAAAACAACCTTTGTTACACAATGGGGTACCTTCTGCTACAAGGTGATGTCGTTCGGACTGAAGAACGCAGGGGCAACTTATCAACGCGCCATGGTAGCTTTGTTTCATGATATGATACATCATGAGATCGAATTTCACGTAGACGATATGATAGCTCGATCACAAACAGAAGAAGAGCACCTTGAACATTTGCAGAAGCTGTTTGCCAGGTTGAAGGAGTACAAACTCAGGCTGAATCCAAGTAAGTGCACTTTTGGAGTTAGGTCTGGTAAACTTCTGGGATTTATTGTCAGCAACAAGGGAATTAAGGTCGATCCAGTGAAAGTAAAGGCTATACAAGAAATGCCCGCTCCCGTACTGAAAAGGAGGTTAGAGGATTCTTGGGACGCTTGAACTATATTGTCAGATTCATCTCTCATCTGACGTCTACCTGTGAGCCAATTTTCAAACTATTGAAGAAGGATCAGGTAGTTGAATCGAACGACGATTGCCAAGTTGCTTTTGATAAGATCAAGGAGTATTTGCTAGAACCTCCTATTCTGATGCCACCCGTCGAAGGAAGGCCGCTGATAATGTATCTGACCGTTTTGGACAACTCAATGGGGTGCGTACTGGGCCAACATGACGAGTCTGGTCGAAAAGAGCATGCCATTTATTACCTTAGCAAAAAGTTTACCGACTATGAGACTCGCTACTCACTGCTCGAGAAAACTTATTGTGCTTTGGTATGGGCTGCTCGCCGACTAAGGTAGTATATGTTGACTCATACCACTTTGCTGATTTCTAAAATGGACCCGATCAAATATATCTTCGAGAAGCCTGCTTTATCTGGAAGAATTGCTAGATGGAAAATGATCCTGACTGAGTATGACATCCAGTATACCACCTAAAAAGCTATAAAAGGGAGTGTACTAGCTGACCATCTAGCTCATCAAGCTATCGAAGATTATCAATCCGTGAGATTCGATTTCCCGGACGAGGACATCATGACTTTGGACAACATTGAAGGTAACGGACCGTATGATGGACCTGAAAATGGATCCCGATGGACCCTGTACTTTGATGGTGCTTCAAATGCACTTGGAAACGGTATCGGTGCGGTACTCATTTCCCCAGAAGGTTTCCATACACCTTTCACTGCCCGACTTTGTTTCAGCTGTACCAACAACATGGCCGAATATGAAGCTTACATCTTTGGTCTCAAGGCTGCTATAGACTTGGGGATCAAATCTTTGATCGTATTTGGGGACTCGGCTTTGGTTATCAGTCAAATCAAAGGAGAGTGGGATACCAAACATCCTAATCTTATCCCATACAAAGAACATGTCCTGACGTTGTTGCCTCATTTCGAGCAGATCACCTTCGAGCACTTCCCGCGAGAAGAAAATCAGCTAGCAGATGCTCTGGCTACAATGTCTTCCATGTTTAAACTCAACTGGGATAACGAGGCTCCCCAAATCACCATCGAGCGAATGAATGAACCTGCACATTGTCATGAGATTAATACCGAAGAAGTAGTGGAACAACCCTGGTTTCATGAAATCAAAAGGTATCTCCAGGCTAGAGAATATCCCAAAGGAGCTTCCGTCAATGACAAAAAGTTCTTAAGGAGATTTGCGGCCAAGTTCTTCCTAAGCAATGGCATCCTTTATAAGCACAGCCATGATTGTGTTTTACTCTGATGTGTAGACAAAGCTGAAGCAGAGTAATCATGACTGAGATACACAGTGGCACATTTGGCACCCACTTGAGTGGACATACGATGGCTAAAAAGATTCTAAGGGCAGGCTATTACTGGTCTACCATGGAAGCTGATTGCCATCAACATTCCCGTACTTGCCACAAATGTCAAGTCTACACCGACAAGGTTCATATTTCTCCTGTTCCTCTCAACGTACTGACAGCTCCTTGGCCATTTGCAATGTTGGGCATTGACATGATTGGAGAGATCAAGCCCACGGCATCCAACGGACATCGCTTCATCTTGGTCGCTATTGACTATTTTACCAAGTGGGTCGAAGCAGCTTCCTTTGCCTCTGTTACAAAGAATGTGGTTGCCCGCTTCATCAAACAGAACCTCATATGCCGGTATGGTGTCCCCGACAAGATCATCACAGACAACGGTACAAATCTGAACAATACTATGATCACCGCTCTATGCGAACAGTTCAAGATTTATCATCATAATTCATCTCCCTATCGGCCGAAGATGAACGGTGCTGTTGAAGCTGCGAACAAAAACATCAAGAAGATCATTCAGAAAATGACAGTTACCTACAAGGACTGGCATGAGATGTTACCGTTTGCTCTGCATGGATATCGTACCACGACGCGTACTTCAACAGGGGCAACCCCATTTTCTTTGGTATATGGCATGGAAGCTGTCCTACCTATGGAAGTTCAGATTCCTTCTTTAAGGATTATGAAGGACTCTGGTTTGAGTGAAGACGATTGGATTCAGACCCGACTTGATCAACTCAATTTGATCGATGAGAAGCGGCTCACTGCTGTTTTCCATGGTCAGACGTACCAAAAACGGATGATCAAGGCTTTCAACAAGAAAGTCAGACGTCAAATATATCAAGTCGGAGATCTTGTGATCAAGCGGATCATCTTGCCGCAAAGTGATCCCAGGGGCAAATGGACTCCTACTTACGAAGGACCATTTGTAATCAAGAGCATCTTTTCTGGTGGTGCAATGATTCTGACCACCATGGACGGTGACGATTTGCCACACCCTGCGAATGCAGACATAGTCAAAAGATACTACGCATAAAATAACCCGACAAGTCGAAAACCCGAAAGGGCGACTTGGGCAAAAATGGGCATCCCGGTGAACCGAAAACCCGAAAGGGCGGTTCAGGAAAAAATTAGGGATAAAACAAAAAATCTGTACACCCGGCAAGTTGAAAACCCGAAAGGGCGGCTTGGGCAAAAAAGGGTTTCCCGGTGAATCGAAAACCCGAAAGGGCGATTCAGGCAAAAGTTAGGGAATAGAAGCGTATGACTATGTCTCGTCGGATCACTTTAAAGAACAATCTCTTCACCAACAAGCTCCGAGCTTCTGATCAATCCAATCATCGGTGGACGAAGCAGTGAATGGACAAGATATTCAGAGTTGTGAAGGCTATAACAGAATGGGAGTCCCATGGAATTGTTACACATAGCCATCTTTCCTTTTGTATAAATTTTTCAATGTTTACGACAACATCCTCTTACTAGGATGTCTGTCTCCTTTGTACAAAGATACTCATAAAAAGTTAATACAAACATTTTTCCAAATACAGAAATTTGCTTTGTCTTCCTATTGCTTTTTACACTTATGTTTTATTTGAGAAACGTCCAATGTTTTGTTAAATAGGCATATGCATTTGAACATAATCATTTTCTTACAAATCAAGAAAGATGATTGCTGATAGGTTGAAGGTATAGATAGATATCTTGATGCCCATTCAGAAGAAATCCCCAGCAGAGTTAAACTCCAAATTCCTCAACAAGGTTAAAATCCAGAACTTAATTCCCCAAACAGAGTTAAACTTCAGGATCCTCAGCAGAACAAAAGCTTTCTCGAAGCTGATTTCCCCAACCAGAGAGTCTTCCAGAATCTAATTCCCCTCAGAGTTAAGTTTCAAGATTCCCAGTTGAGCCAAAACTGTCAATCCCCAGCGGAACCAGATTAGTGAACATTCTCCCACAGAGATACTTCCCATCAGATTGAAGATTCTCAGTCCCATTCCTCCAGCATGAGTCTCCCAGGTTCTGAACTCCCCAGTAGAGATCGTCAGAATTCTCATTCCCCACAAGTCACCAAGGATCCTCAATCCCCAGCAGTGGCCCTAAAATCCCTCAACAATTGAAGATCTTGCTCCCCAAGCAATCAGCAGTCAGCAAGGATTTCTCACCCTCAATAATCAAAGGATTTTCTATCCCCAGTTTCGGTTATGGGTTTATTTCCCCAACATTTGTCAAGGATTTATTCTCCAAAACAAATTACATTTCAAATTGATCGATCGTTCAAAAGTTCCTTCATCACCTGATGGAAGTTACGGTTGTCAAAGATCAAATTCTCACAAAATTCAAGTTATGAAGCCCGGATTCAACCGGATAGTATCTTGATCTCTACAGCATATTGTAAAGCCCGGATTACGACCAAATAACAGTATCAGACTACCGTGAAGCCCAGATTCAACCAGACAGCAGCCAAGAATACTACGAAGCCTGGAGTCGACCAGATAGTAGTATATCTTTAACACAAGCCGTGAAGCCCGGATTTGACCGGATAACAGCTCAATAAGTTATTGTGAAGCCTGGATTATGACCAGATAGCAATACAAGTTTCTGTGAAGCCTGGATTACGACCAGACAACAACCAAGAATACTATGAAGCCTGGAGTCGACCAGATAGTGGTATATCTTTAACACAAGCCGTGAAGCCCGGATTCGACCGGATAACAGCTCAACAAGTTATTGTGAAGCATGTATTATGACCAGATAGCAATACAAGTTTCTGTGAAGCCTGGATTACGACCAGACAGCAGCCAAGAATACTACGAAGCCTGGAGTCGACCAGATAGTGGTATATCTTTAACACAAGTCGTGAAGCCCGGATTCGACCGAATAACAGCTCAACAAGTTATTGTGAAGCTTGGATTACGACCAGATAGCAATACAAGTTTCTGTGAAAGCCTGGAGATCGACCAGATAACAGTTAATCGTTAACAGAATGAAGATTCTTATCCTTGAAACCTCAGAAGATTGGTATGCTCCCAATTTCTGACCCTTAACAGAATGAAGACTCTCGTTCTTGAATCCCCAGTAGATTGGCATACAACCCAAGCTCCTGAGTCCCCAACAGTGGTCCCAGGACTTCTCATTTTCAACGATCAAAAGATTCTTGCAATCCGCTGCAGCAGTCAAGGATTCACTTTCCCCTACAGCAGTCGAGGATTCACTTTCCCCGGCAGCAGTCAAGATTCTATTATCTCCGGTTGTCCAGGATTCATCTATCCTCAGCAAGACAGCTCATCAGCTTACATGCACATTCACTACATTCATATATCATAAAATTGATAAAAAATATATATTGCATCATACATTTCATGCAACATAACTTTGTGTTTCAGTTAATATTTTACCCTTTTCAGGATAAGATTAATAAGCTTCAACTTTGACTTCTGAAAACAGTTTATGGATTCTCCAAACACGGATATTAATCTATCGCTTGTTCAGACTCAACCTTTGAAAACAATTTAGGGACGCTTCCCAACATGGATGCTGATCTATTGCTTATTCAATTTCAAGACTTCTGAAAACAGTTCACGGGTTCCCCAGATACGGATGTTAACCTATCACTTGATCAGATTCAACACCTCTGAAAACAGTTTACGGATGCTTCCAAATACGGATGTCAATCTATTGCTTATTCAAACCCCTAACTCAGAGATGTCCCAAACATGGATAACTTTTTGATACTCGTCCACTCACCAACAACATACATTCCAGATGGAATCTTTAAGCCCATCCCCAACAAGATTATGTCACTCTCCAGATGGCATCTCTAAGCCCATCTTCAACAAGATTCCACATCTCCAAATGGCATCTTTAAGCCCATTCCCGCATCCATGTTTTGACGAGTGCAAATTTAAGGGCACTCTAGTGTCCAATCTCCTTTTACCTCCGAGACGCGAAAGGCAAACTTGCCAATCTAACTCTTCAGGTTCAAGAAGATTGAACAGGGGCAAATGTTGTACCCAAAAATTTGCCCTCTCATTTCATCAACATTTTCTCACCACAAGACTTTTGGAACTCAAGATCAAGTTAGGGTTTGCTCTGCTCAAGACCCCTCCTTGCACTGTTGACCCAAATTAGGGTTTGAGTTTGCACAAAGATGTTTTGACCCAAAATGCCCAAGGTGACTTTCATGCTTCATGTTGGAGTCACAAGTTTATCCATACCAAGTTTCAAGCCTTGATTCCAATCTTTGCCCAGTCAATTAGACAGTTGACCTAGAAATCAACTATATTGGGGGAAAAGTCAACTGTGGCCAATTGACAGTCAAACCTCATGAATTTTGACCCACATCAACATAATGAACTCATATGAACCATTTGGTCAAATTTGGATCACAATTCCACAAGAAGTTTGATCAGATCATCAAAAGGGCAAAATGGTCATTTTTAAGGTTTTGACTGCACAAAGGCAATTCTTGACTGTTTGACCTAACCAATGGCAAACCAAGCTCACATATGGACTCAAGGACTCAATGGCATTGTCTTGACCCATTCAACAAGTTCAAAAGATCTCAAATGCATATGATTGACAGATGAATTTTTCAGTCAACTGATCAAAATTTAACTGTATACTAAAAAGTCAAACTTTGACTTTTTGGTCAAAATCAAGTGCCAAGGGTCATTTTTAATCAAGACATGTAAAATTATGAAACTTGTTCATCAAGAAACCCAAAATTGCAAATTAGGGTTTAAAATGAAAAATTTCATAACTTAGAATTTTTCTAAGTTATGAAATTTCTTTATTTTTCCCTAACTTTGTCCCATTTTTTCACCAAGATGAAATTGGATTAAAACAAAACTTGAAACATGAAAGTTTTAGTCCATTGCAAAATCTACAACTTTTATTCACAAAGTTTTCTGAAAGGAAGCTTGTATCTCAATTTATGATTTTTGAAACAAGGGTGCAAAACATTTTTAACTTAGAGAAATTTTGCCCTATTCTAGGCAGGATTTTTGTCCAACTTCTTGGCCATTTTTCACATGGTTCCACTTGGAGTTTCAATTTGCATTACAAAGATGGATTATAGTACACATTCCAAGCTTTCCAAATTGTCCAAGAACTTCTCAAACACCCTTGTGGTTAGAGAGAATCGAATTTGCAAAGTTGGCCAAAACTCACTTTTGTTCATGGCCAAGGTTTGTTCATAACACTTGCATCTTCAAATCAGTTTGTGTATTGCTAGCTTGCAGGCCTCAAAACCAAGTTTACACTCCTTAATTTAATGCCTAACCATTGTGTTAAGGCATTATTTCATCCATTTGGGCATTACACATAGAATTAATCCTTAATTAGAAAAAGCAAATTTGCCATTTTGATAAAGTATCACTTTATGTCAAATTCAAAATCCTTGGACACGGGGGCCAGATCTTAGAGACAAATTAAAGTCCACAAATTTGTGTTATCAAGAACAAGAGATGCAGCATGGCAGGCAGGCTTGGACAGGTCTATAACATCACACACATCTTTTGCTTCACATAGAAGAAACCTTGCAAACTCAAGCCAACTTCCACTTCCTACAAGCACAAGCCAAAACAAAGTTTGTACTCATCTTCCATACCTCCCAACTGACCTAAAACACGACTCTTCCACCCTTCATACCTCCTAATACACCAAAACACCACCTTGCTGCAAAAACAGGGCATCTGCTGCAGATTGAGGTCCACAACTCAATCCACTCGTACACTTTGGCTAAAAACCTTTCAAACACCTTCCATACCATCCACTGAAACTATTCCAAGCCCTAAACACAAGCTGTAACTCCCCTAACCTCAGTTTCCATTTTCACTTTTCAGTTTTGCAGGTGGAATTCTATAGCACGATACATGCTGATTCAAAGCAAGCCAAGTATTGAGGAAGCTTCCTTGGACTTCAGGCAAGCTATATAAAAGCTCAAACTCCATTGAAGTTGGCCACATTGCTGTACACGATTCAAGCTGAAACAGGTAAAACCATGGACTTCTATATCTCAATCTAGGAAGAGTTAAGCTTAGGTTTGTGAATGAAACATGTCCTACTCATAGCCCTGAAGCCATACCAATGATCACTTTTCATTTATGTTAAGCGTGCTGTGAGAATTTTAACCATGAACATTGAAAAAAAGCTAGGTCAGAAATTGGGGGTGAAGAAATTCTCCCTGGTTTCTTAGAGTTAGGTCAAGTTTTTTACATGTTTGGAATCGTGGTTTGATGCTCTACATTATTTGTGTTATGAGTTTTTGATAAAAATCAAGGAATCAAGAGATAGCAGGTGTAGAAGGAAGCGCGCATTTTCTTGTTCAAACATGTGCTGGAGGTTGAAGACAGAGTTGACTTGGGCTGGGCCAGAGTCAACTTGCTTTTTGCACCCCTTTTTTCCATTTGCACCCCCCCCTGGCCCATTGTGTGAAATATTTGATATTTTTTGTATTTTTCTTTTTTATTCTGACATGATATTTTTTGTCCAAACATAAAAAACACCAAAAATATTTTTTCACATTTTTTTTACATTTATTTGGCATTTATTTACTTTATTGAACATATATACGTAAATAACATAAAGACCCTTTTACTAAAACCCTAAAAAAGAGTATAAAAAAATATGTTTATTTTTTAGTTGTTATTTTTATTTATATCTTGAAAATATTTTCTTAAATATACATTTTTTTTATATATACATAAATAATTAATTTTATCTTTTATATTTAATAGGTTTAGTAAATATATATATAAATACTTGTATATTATATTTATTAGAATACTTAGGATAAAAATATGAAAATAATACATTTTTATTTTTTAATATATGACTCTAAAAATACTTTTTTTTACAATATACTTTTTATTTTTTGTATATAATTAACAAATATTGTACATAATTAATAAATAAATACTATTTACTTGAAAATTAGGGTTTTGCCCTAAACCATAAAAATAATCAAAAAATGACTTTTTCTTATTTTGTTTATACTTCAAACATGAAAACCTTTTTACATACATAAAAAATCCTTTTGTGCATACGACATTCTTATTTATTTATTGTATTTATTTAAATATTATACAATTAAATATTTGTATCCTATACATTCGATATGGTTGTAATAGCTTAGATTTTATTTCCTTGTCAAATATCCCCAATGCAAACTTGTACCCCCTCCCTATATCTTGTTGTAATAGCTTAGCATTTAAATTCTCGCATTTAAAAGCTTTCAATTATGCCATGATTAGAGAATTAGGGTTTGTATGCCAAAATCAAATTAACAAGTAGCTTGACCTAATTCAAGATAAGCATGCATGAAAAACAAACACAATGCACACTTGCACCCTTAGGGTTACTCCACTTGTTGCCTTCAAAAACGGGCCATGTTTGCATGTCAAGTACTTTGGCAAAACAAAACAAAACAAAACAAAAACAAACAAAATGATCATAGTCCCTCGATGATGCTATCTCAAGTTGTCTAAAAATGATCAAGTCCCTTAAAATTGCCAAAGATACTTGACCCTACTGCATTCATGGTCTAAACGATGACCCGCGCCCGTCCCGTTAACATCCTAACGCAAGGTTGTTCACCAAATACAACGGTGAAACAACACTGTTAAAAGGGTTAAAACATGAGAAAGATCTTTGAGTAAATTAGGGTAGATAGCTCTTAGTTACTTGATCAAACTTGCAAAACACACTTGCCATTTTCAAACACACTTCACAAACACACTTCACAAACACAATTTCAAAACAAACTTCCAAAAAACATTGAAACATCTTTTCAAAAAGACAAACACCTTTGTAAAACATTCGAGTAAAGAATTGTTACAATGGTTGCCTAGACAAGGCATCTTTTTCAAAACATTTTCAAAAACCACACACACAAAGCACCATTTCAAACATTGAAAAGCAAAGGCAAGTGATCTAAGCAAGTAACTAAGAGCCCATGGATAACCATGGATAGAAAGGGTGCTAATACCTTCCTTTTCTATAATCTACTCCCTGAACCCAAGAAAACATCTCAAAGGTTTTTCCTGTGCTTTTTAACCTTTCCTTAGGATAAAATAAAAAGTCGGTGGTGACTCTTGCTAAACCGAAACATTTGCGAACACAAACGCAAAACCCAAGTCAGTTCTCCCACCGTATCACAGGAAACATAACCAAACCATAAATGAGGAGAGCTAGTACGTCTTCGAAAGCTTGGAAATCCATGTCATCCCAGAATGAACGAGCTTTTTCCAATAGAAACTTAGCTAGAAAGCCTTTAACCCCACTTCTTGTCTCCCAATTAGCTATGACGTCGACCTTCTTCACATGTAAAGCTTCGGCGATGACTTTTGGTTTTGGAATCCCTTCTAAACCGATGAATGATATCTGATTAAGAACGGGAACCCCTAAGAGTAGAGAGAACTCTTCCAGTGTAGGTACCAACTGATAGTCCGGGAAAGTGAAACAATGATGTACGGGATCAAAGAATTGGAATAGTACACACATCATCTCTTCTTGGAAGTTGGATGTAGCCAAACTGAGGAGTAGACCATATTTCTTGGTAAAAGGAGAATCCCCGGGCACTCTTGAGGCTAGCTCTTGAAGTTGAGGATGTGCTTTTATGAAGCTGATTCAGATGGTGTTTCTTCGGAGAGAATTCATGTCCTACAAAACAAAAACAAAGATAAACTTCTAAATCCTTTAAATGGTTAGTGAGTATGCATATGATGTTGATGATGTTTATGTACAAGCATATATATACACACATAACAAACAAGTCCCTACGTTTTAGGCTTGCATGAGTTTTGTAGGTAAGTACCCTCTTGAAGTCTAGTTGGCTAAACCTGTCCTAGAAATAATGATCGGGTTCTAAAGGATCTCAATATCACCGACCTTTCTCTTAGGCATTGTCTCATCACAACAATCTTTTCTTGCGGCTGAGATATCCCAAAAGTCTAGCCTCAATGAGTGTAGTATCGAGTATCAGCCAATTTTCAGCTTTACACCGAAACCGACTACCTCACTATGTCCTAATGGCCAAGTTTGTTCAATTAGGGTTCTAAGGTCAATTAGTGCTCCATGACGCCACTCAGCGGCCCTGTATTCTCCTCGATTTACCACGAGGGATACCGGTACCCACAAATGCGTCACACTAACATAACCATTGTTTCAACCATATTGGTCTATGCTGTACAGTCTCCACAATCTATTGCTATTTACCTAAAAAGGTGTCCCAGATCTGGGTGGAGGATCAAAGCAAGCCCAATACGAATAACTAAATATAAAGCACATAAATCAAATAATGAAAGTGAGTAAAGGTGATCTAACCCTAAGGTAACCCCGCTTTTTTTATTTCTTCCCCAACAGAGTCGCCAGTTCTGTGATACGGTAGGAGAACTGAGTTGGTGTTTTGCGTTTCGATCGCATTTGTGCGGATAGCAAGAGTCGCCACCGACTTTTCTTTTATCCAAAAGGAAAGGTAAAAAAGCACAGGAAAGACCTTTCGAGATTATTTCTCGGGTTCGGGGGGTAGATTATGAAAAGGGAAGGTATTAGCACCCTTTTCATCCATGGTTTTCCATGGGCTCTTAGTTACTCATTTAGATCACTTGCTTTTATTTGACAATGTGCTTGTGGTGTGGGCTTTGAAAGTATTTTGGAAAATCTCTTTGTAATGGTTCTCGTTTCTATAAGAACGCGTACATAGTTTTTATTTCGAAAAGTGGTTCAAAGATGTGTTTGTGGATTGTGTTTCAGAAAATGTTTTGAAAAAAAGATGTTTTGCAATGGTTCTCGTCTCTATTAGAACGTATACAAAACACTTTGTCTTTTGAAAGTGTTTTGAGATGAAAGTGTAAGTGCAAAAATCGTTTTTTTGTCGTGAACAAACGAGTAATTAGGAACGAATCTATCTACTCGAAAGGTTTTCAATTATTCTTTTCTTCCTCCTTTAGATGTTGCTATCTTACCATTAATTTGGTAAGAAGCCCTATCATTGTATGTAAAGGGACAGGCGCGGGTCAATTTTACAGTCATCGAAAGCAACTTATGAGACGCTTTAGCAATTTTCATAAGGGACAAGATCGTTTTATTGAAAGCAACGTCGAGGGTCATCGAGGGACTACGATCTTTTTATCGAAGGGTCATTGCTAAAGCATCCCACATTCGAGGGACACGACTGTGTTTCTGAGGCAATGTGCAAAGTTACCCTAGAGGTGCGCGTGTGAAAAAGTGTGTTTGTTTCAAGTTGTTTTGTTCTTTGATTAGGTTATCTAGCGATTGATTTTTGAATCTTGCCATGCACGCCTAATTACTATACAGTATAAGGAAAACAATAAATTGCAGAAATTAAAGTTCTACGCTATTACAAAGTTTTCGGGAATGGGGGTACAAATTTACAAATGGGGATGAGTCAAATGCGATTAAAATTTCAAAAATAGGCAATCAATACAACCAAATTGAATCGAGAAATTAATCGAAATTATAACATTTTATGAAATAAAATGAATTGACAAAGTATGAAAATAAAAGTTCTTGATATTTTTTTTGTTTGTGGGGAACTTGGGAAGAAAAATAAAGAATCTATTTTTGAATTTTATTATATATAGACTAAATATCTTTAAAAAAAGAAGTTTATTGAACTAAAAAAAATTGAAAAAAATTATTTACAAAGTCCTAAATTAACTAATTTTGAAGTTATATAACTTTTGTTTAATTTTATTTTAAAGTCAAAACTAAAGGTTAAACAAATTTTGTTATCTAAAGAAATCAAGAAAGATAGAAAACAAAACTAAAAATTAAACTAATTGTTATCTAAAAGAAAAAATCAGAAAATTAGAAAACAAGCCTCAAGAAGAGTTGAACCCGATTCCTCTAGGATAGAATCAATGATGCCTTACCAACTGAGCTTGATTTTTTTATTTGTTATTCTATGATTTAATTTAAATATAAAGTGAAAATTATGGTGTAATTGGGCCCAATAAGCCCAAAGGGCGACCCGGCTGGGAAGGGAAGAAGAAGGGTTTGAATACCATAAGCATAAGGAACGCGCCGCATGGTTTGTTATTGGGAAAGACAAATCAAATTAACTATTATTATTGTTTTCAATAAAATCTTGTCTCTATGCTTACTGTAAGAAAGAAAACGTAAATCACAGAAAACTTCATCTCCCTGCTACCTGCATATTTTTTTTTAAGAACCAGTTTTTCCTTTTCACGATTCTCTTTCCTAACCTTTTTCTTTCAACCTTTTAATTCCACACACAAGATCGACAATGGATACAGTAAAAGAATAGCCTTTAATGCAAACGTTCAACATCAAAACCTCAAGAAATTGAAACCCACCAACCTGAAATCACCGTAGAATCCGATGTGGCTCGTCTCTAGGCGGAAACGGGTGTTGCATGTGGGTGGTCCGATCTATGCGTGACGATGGAGGATATCCTCGGAGGGAGGTGCGGCTGAAACATGGGTGGCTCTGGTTGGAGAAAATGCGGTGGTGAGATGGTGTCGTCGTGGTTTTTCTTTAGGTAGTGTATGGTGGCTGTTTGATTTAACAATAAATGAAAGATGATGCGATGCAATGAAGGTTAGAGATTTGTGGTTGTTACAGTTTCACAGAGAGAGGTAAGTTTGAGGAAAGTGTTTCAATGGTGGTTTTATGAGTTTCACAGTGAGATTGAGAAAGGTTGCAGGTAAGTTTTTGTATGGATTTTTCTGTGTTATTGGGTAGGGTTGTTGAATGAGAGAGATGCGATGTTGGGATGGGAGAAAGTTTTTTTTCTTCTGTTTTTTTGTGTCTATATTGGTTTGTTTTGTATTTTGCTTGGCCTCTGGTTTTTTTGCTGGTTATCTATTCTTTGGCTTTTTTTTGTTGTTGTCCTCTATCCTCCCAGCTTGCTTCTGTTTATATCGATGAGATGGTGAGAAAATGGGGGGGGGGGGGGGGGGGGAATGTATAACTTTTGAATGGCATTATGGTATACTGCTTTGGCTTTTTGAGTGCAAGTTGACATCTTTGCCATTTTAATGTAAGTTTGGGCAGGTTTTGACTTGCTTTATGCAGAGTTGCAGCAGGTTTTGGACTGTATAGAGGCTGTAACAGGCTAGGTGATCTCTTTCCTCTTTCATTTTTCTGTGAAATAAAACATTTTTTTTTCCTTTTTTTGCTATTTTTCTGAAGGGTTTGCTTGGCTTTAGGAAAGTGATGACATGTGAGCAAGCTAGCTTGCTACTGCTATGCTTATGATATACTTGTTCTGCTCTGTGCAACCTTGGGCTATTGTTCTTGTTGCATTTGTTGCTTGTTGCGGATTTGTTTTGTTATGGCTTTTGTTTGGGGCTGCTGTATTTGTTTGCAGCAGCTATTTGCCTGCTGTTCTGCTATTACTTTGTTGCAGGCCTGTTGTGATTTTATGCATTTGAACTTGCTTGTAAATTTCCTCTCTTTTTTTTCTTTCTTTTGTGAACCAAGAAGGACAATCTTCTTGTGATTTGCACTTGGGGAAAAAATGGGGTGTGATGAAACAAACAAACTATTCTGATTTCGAGCCGCAAACCCTCATGATGAGAAAAATTTGTTCTAAACAAAAGTCTTTTTTTTTAATTTTCATACGTTCACTGATTTTTGTTTTTTTGTTTGTTTCATGTATGAGCAGTTTTAGCAAGAGGGAGAATTGATGAGGAATGACTTGAAGATGAAGAAGCTCTTTTGTATTTTAGTGAATTGTTAGGAACGTCACGAACCTTGTAATTTGAATTACGTAGTTTAGAAACTTGTAAAGCGCATTCCAAATCTCTTGTAAATTTAAGCGATGAATTCCGCTTTATTTTGTAAAAAACAATGCATTCTTATTGTAATCCTTTATTCTTGATTCAATTTGAATATATTTCTAAGACTTGCAAAATCTTGAATATTCTTTGACATAACACGAATTGAATTCTTCTTAGTGGCCCACGAACTTAAAAGATGCCTCCTGAGAAAAGAATGAGACTTGAATCTTGATGAAATATGAAACCTCTATTTGTGTGATTTGAACATATGTCTTGCTTGGTAACTTGAACCTCAAGAAAATCCAATGCTTTTGTAATTTGTATTTCAAGTAAAACCAAAGTGCCTCATCTTTCAAACTTTGAATCAAATTCAATCAAAATGACCTCGTCTGTTATGCCTGATTAGGATGGAACTTTGTTAAAGAAACATGTTTTGGGAGAATATTTATCAATCTTGTAGAATTAACCAATTTCAACAAACTGCGGTTAAGAGCACTCAGAAATCAACTGAAATCTTGCGACAATTCAAAAAGTCTTCCAACACAATAAACTCATGTGTGACATCACTTATGACCATAAACAAGAAAAATTATCTCAAAGTCTTGTAATTTGAAGAAATTACAATTCTTATAAATCAGACGATGGCTACTTGAAATTAGGTCAAACTTCACGATGCGACTTCTGATGCACTCGGACGTTGGTGATTTTCTACGCGTAATCAACTCTTGATTTGTGAAGAGAATTAGAAATATCATCAGGGAGAATCGTACGCAAGAAAAACCACTCAAAAATATCGAATAACGAAGAAGTTTACGAGCACTTTAAGTCGTTCTCATGAAAGGGTTGATTTTGGGGTTGCTGTAATTGTTTTTAGTTATCTGGACCATTGGTTGAGCAAACTTGTACTGCGAGGTCTAAAAACTGGTTTAAAAAATTCCGAGGAGATATAAAGACTTATGAAAAAACAAAATGAAACCTTGAGGGCTCAATTTTCTTTGAGAAGCGCCAAACCCTAATTGCTGATGGTTTGCCTAAGAGGAGAATCTGCTTGATCGACTTTTGAGCCGAATTGAGTGTTTGAGGAACCCTGGGATAACATCCTAAGTGGAAAATGAGAGGGAAAATTTTGGGGTATAACATTGATGAACCAATTTTATGTCTTGATGAAATATAATTGTTGAAGCTTGATTTGATAATAAAAAAAAGTCAAAGTTTTACTTTTTAGCGTGTTTTTGACCATTTTGCCCTTGTGAAGATTTGATCAAATTTCATGAGGAATTGTGGTCCAAACTTGATCAAATGATATAAATGAGTCTAAAATGTTGATATGGATCAAAATTATGAAGTTTGACTGTAAATTGGCTATGGTTCACTTTTTCCCCAATACAACTGATTTTTAGGTCAACTGTTCAATTGACTGATCAAAAGTGTGATCCAAGGCTTGAAAATTGACATGAGTGATCTCGGGGGTCCATAATGGTCCATGAAAGTCATATGTAGCATTGATAGTCCAAAAAATCCTGGCGCAAACTCAAACCCTAATTTTGGTCATCAGTGCATAAGGAGGTGTCTTGAGCTGATCAAACCCTAGTGCAATCTTGAGCCTAAGGAGATCTTATGAGAAAATTCTTGATAAGTGAGAGGTCAAATTTTGGGGTACAACAGCTGCCCCTGTGTTGGCTCCCAAATTTGACACTTACTATATTTGGTCTTTTAGACCAAAAAACTGGAATAAACCAAGTCAAGAAGAATATTTGACGTATGAAATAACTTAGGCGAAAAATCTATGTTATTTTTGAAAGTTCGACCAGGACTCACCTTCAGGCCTGTTCGACTGAAGAGGACTTATGTCCTTCGATGGAGAGAAAATATCTTCGCTTTGACACATGATACGAGAGATATTTGAATTTTGAATTATTGGAGGGAAAGGCAGTTTCGCCAGCGGCTAAGAAGAAGCAACGTGGCTGAAAGCCATTGGTCGAGGGACATGCAGAAGACACTTGTCTTCATCTTAGCACATAATGATCCCTCGACGATTACTTATCTTTAGTATAAATTAGGAAACTTGTGTAGTTTTTGGGGGGTCAACCTATTATACTAGTCACTCAAATATTGTCCAAGTAACTGCTGCGTGAGAAAGGATAAAACTGAGAAATGTACGTTGGAAACACCTCTTTTTATTAATGAAAGTCTTTTACATTACTTTAATATTATCTTGCAAAGTTATCTTTCTTGCTTCTTTACCTGCATTTCTACTTTCCTGTCTATTCTTCTAAAATCTCAAACATCTTTTTTCTGGGTCGAACGTGCGTTCTTCCTGCTTATCTGTCTTACATAAAAATTAGCACATGTTCTGGGATTAATCTGATCGATCCCGTAATTAAACCAAAAAGAAATTTCCTTTTTTGAGATCAGCGGATGTTTACCAAAAACCACGGTAAACAAACTGGCACGCCCAGTGGGACGTTGCTAATTTTTTATTAAAATTTTTTGTTTATGTTATTATGTTTTTCCTGTACAGTTATAACGTTGAATGTTATTAAGAAGTGGTAGAGTAACCAACGACTATACTGTTAGGAAGAAAAATAGCGAGAGTAGTATGGCTAACGAGCCAAACGATGGAGAAATACCTCCATCAATTACTGGAACAGTGGTTACTACCACTGTCGAAGGGAATATCACAACTTCCGTGGGATCAATACCAACATTAACTACAAATCAAACATGACCTTTACTTTCGTATGTAGGTCCAAGAGGTCCATTAGGAACGCCTCCACCAAGGGTAAACCTAGGATCTCGATCATTTGTGCCCCCAGGATTTTCGACAACCTGGATGGGTCGAGAGAAGCCATATGGCATGCCAACTACTGAAATGACTAGCTTTATGAATGCTGCTTCCACTTTTTCAGAATCTTTGGTGAATGCGACATCGCCATTACAGGGGTCTGGAGCCAGTCAAAACCAATTTTTGGGAGGGCCATCTCATGTACTACCTAGCCTCACAAATGTTTCAACAGCAATTTTGAGGCAACAGATGGATGAAAGTAATCATGATATGGTACAAATGTTAGCACAAACTCTAAGTACAGTGCTAAACCCCCTCATCCAGACTGCTACGCAGTCGAATCAACAGATGACAACACAAATGACGCGCATGGCTGAATTTTTTGGGGTACCCAAAGTTGTTCGACAACCCCAGAGAATACCAATAAGAGCAAATCAAGGGGTAATCATGGAAGAGGATTTGACCGTTAACCCAAACCCTCAAATTTCTAGAATAGAAAGAGAACAACCAAGGGTTGAAATACCACGAAACCCTAGAGAGATCGATCAAGGAGTTATTATGGCTAATAGAAACCAAAACACTGACGAATTAATACAGCAAGTTCGACACCAAAACTATGGGACGGACAATAATCTAACTGCCATGATCGAAAGGATTATGATGCAAAACGGGATGAATGTTGGTTTTCACAGACCAAACTTTACATCCCCATTGTCAGAATATATTCTGCAAACAGACTTACCACCTAGGGGAAAAGTTCCAAAGTTTACTAAATTTTCAGGGGATACGACAGAGTCTACTGTCGAACATGTGGCTAGATATTTGATAGAGGTCGGGGAAGTAGCAAACAACGAAAACCTTAGAATCAAATATTTCCCAAGTTTCCTAACAAAGAATGCTTTCACTTGGTTCACCACCCTCCCAGCCAATTCGATCCACAACTAGAACCAATTGGAAAGATTGTTTCGTGAACAATTCTACATGGGCCAGACCAAGATAAGCCTAAAAGAATTGGCTAGTGTGAAGAGAAGGTTTACAGAGCCAATTGATGAATATTTAAATAGGTTTTGATTACTCAAAGCCAGATGCTTTACCCAAGTGCCTGAGCATGAATTGGTTGAAATAGCAGCGGGGCCCTGGATTATTCGATTAGGAAAAAATTAGATACACAATACCTAAGAGATATGGCCCAACTGGCTGATAGAGTTCGACAAGTAGAACGCCTTAAAGCTGAGAAAGCTAAAGCTGCTAAAACTCATCGACGAGAAAGAGTAGCCTATGTCAAAATGGATGATAACGATTCAGAGATATCTAATGATCATATATATGTCGAAGAAGGCGAAATAGATTTAGCAGAATTAAAACAAGGACCACCATATTCTTGTAAATTGGTAGTGCCATCAAATGGGAAGAATCCTGTAGAGCCTGAGAAAAACAGTGACAAATTTCCTAAGAAAACTTATAGTTTCGACATATCCAAATGTGACGAAATATTTGATCTATTAGTTAAAGATGGCCAAATGATAGTACCCCCAGGGGCAAAATTGCCTCCTTTAGAATAGAGAAAGAAAAGAGGTTTTTGTAAATACCATAATTTTTTGGGACATAAAACCTCACAATGTTTCCTTTTCAAGGATCTCGTTCAACAAGCGCTAAAGGAAGGAAGGCTAAAATTTGTTGACAAGCCAGCAATGAAAATCGACACAAACCCACTACAAATGGAGGCACATTATGCTGAACCAGTCGGCATTCACATGGTGGAAGTTTATGAAGATTTCATCACTAAACCCATCTTTGGAAGTTTTACTGGAAACATCTCCAAAGAAACTATTGAAGGGGTGAGAAAGGCCACTGAGGGCCTAGATTTGAAAAAGGAAGTTACCCAAGGGTCAAACAAGAAGGTTGCTGAAGGCCTGAAATTGAAAAAACGGGTTACTGAAGATCCACACAAAAGCAAAGGAGTTGCTGAGAGATCCAGCAAAAGAACCACCACAGGTTCTTATTTTGCTGCTGTAAAAGGTTCGACAGAGAATCTAGAGGCCAAAATGCAGAAAATGAACCTTGTTGCCGAAAGCAACATGTAGGTCAACATGGTTGAAGTCTCTGGCGCCAAAGCCTTAGAGGAAGCTATTCGACATGAAGAAGTAAACAAAACGGCCTTCCCAAAGGAGAATGAAGATCTGGCAGATTTTCTGCATAGGTGCCAGAAGAAGAAATCAGAAGTAATGCTATGTCCTAGATGTAACTCTATTTTCGACAAGAAAGTCGCATAACACATACAAGCTATGCGGATTGTGAAAGCAAAACAGGGCACCAATGCCCAACAAAGAATGGGTTCAAAAATCAGATTCGACCCCAGAAGAGGGCATCAACAAGGACCTATAAGTCAGGTAAGGAGGCCACCAACTTTTAGGCCTCCGACTAATGTACCTACAGATACTTAGCTAAACACCATGGGAAGAAAGAGGCCAAATGAAGAGAGATGGAAGGCATTCGACGTGGCAAGAGGTTCCTCTTTAGATTACAGAAAGGAGTACCATGCTTCTGCGTCGAATAAGATGACCCATATATCAAGAAATTACAAAGGAAAAAATCCTATGTCCCGTTCACCATGGAGAAGATTCCAAAGACGGCGAAAGGCCGAAAAGGAGGCAGCTGGACCTCATCCAGAGGTTAGCACCAATGTGCAAAGGAAACAAAGGAAGCCTCTAGAAAGGAATCCTATGCCTTGGATGGAGGAATGTGGTTCGAATGATGAAGACAACTCCGATTTTGGTGACAATTTAGACATCATGGTGAATGTCATATCCGTGTTACCTAAAGAATACAACCGTGAGGTCGAAGTTGAAGAAACTGACTTAATGGTTGAACAAGAAATGGCTAGACACAAGCCAATATGTTACTATGTAATGAACAATGGCTGTGTAGAAGAACATAACACATTTTTTGAGCCACCAACAGAGGCAATGAAGAGCCATATGAAACCCCTGTTCATTAGAGCAAAGATAGGGGGGATAACTATAAATAAAATTTGGTTGATTGTGGGGCGACCATCAATATCATCCCACAATTCATGCTGGAGAAGTTAGGAAAGGGAGATGCTGACATAAAGCCACATAACATGGTCTTGTCCAATTATGAAGGGGGCATTGGCACCACAATGGGTGTCATACAGCTAGACCTCAAAGTAGAATCAATCCTCCGACCCACCATGTTCATGGTGATTTTAGCAAAGCCCAACTACAATATGCTCTTAGGTCGAGAGTGGATACATGGCATCGGAGCAGTGCCATCTTCGATGCATCAAAGGGTCACAATATGGCGCCCCGATGGCATTATGGAAAACATTGAAGCATGTGATCGGTGGATCTGGAACTGACTGTTTAACGCTAGTTCGCGAAATGTCACGGAAGCAAGAGTCGCCACCGTCTTTTATTTTCTCCAACATGTACAGGACAAAAGCACAGCAAAATTCCTTATGAGATAGTTTCTCGGTTCGGGAGGTAGATTTATAGAAAGGGAAGGTGTTAGCACCCTTTCTATCCGTGGTTATCCACGGGCTCTTAGGTACTTGCTCACTATGTTTTCAAAAATGTTTTGCTTTTCTTGTGTTTGTGGATTTTGAAAAAGTTTCGTTTTGAAAACTTCTAGGTAACTCTTGTATCAGTCCTCAAGAGTGTATGAAGTGTTTGTTTGAAAACTTTTTGAAAGTGTAGGTGCGAAAAGTTGTTTTTTTTGTTTTGAAAGAGCAAGTACCCAGGAGAAATCTACCTACTCTAAGGAATTAAGTTGTGTAAATGTCCTTTAGACAGTACTATCCCACTATTGAGAAGTAGGTAGCACCGTCGTTGGAGTTGTTCGGGTCAATTCGATTATTAGGGACAATGTGGTCACCAGAGCAACAGTAGGACACCTTAGAAGCTACCCTTATGCCATTGATCATGGACATAAGGACTTGCTAAAACGTCCTATACTCGACGACCACGTTTCGAAGGCAAGGCAACAGTGAGGCGTACCCTAAGAGTGGTGTGTGAATTTGTGTGATATTTTCATGTTATGTTTTATCTTGTACATGTATCATGGTGATCTACGCTTGTTTTTAATTTAGGCCATACATTCTTTCATGCAAAGTTTAGAATTTAAAAGTGCGGAAATTTAAATGATGGAAAAGCTAAATCATACGCTATTACAAGGCGCGGGTCTATACATCGCCAAATTAACAAAGACCCGTTTGGTAAAAAATGCGGAAAATAAATAAATTCCTAACTACTATTACATGGCTTGAGCAATTACATAATATTCACAATAAAATAACGTGCGAAAAGAATAGAAATAGAACGTTCGAGGACGTTGGACCCTTTTGAAATTAATTTAAATTAAAAGTTAATTAATTATTTAATAAAAGAAAAGAAATGTTTTTTATGTTTTTGGTATTTAATGAAAATAAAGAAAATTAATTAGAAGTTAAATGAAACCCTAGTTCTAAATTATTTTTAATTGTTAAAGAAAAAAAATATTAAAGTTTAACCTAATTTACTAAATAGTTAAGGTATATGTTTATTTACAAAATATTTTATAATTAATAATGATAATAATGAGAGAAGATTATTTATTAAAAAATATGAAAAGGTTAAAAACCCTAATTTCTACATATTTTAATTTATTAAGAAAAACATTAAAGTTTTAAAACCTAATTTACTAAATTAATGGTTAGAGTTTATTTACAAAATAAATTAATAGTGAATTAAATATTAATTAAACATATTTTTAGTTTTTGATTTTTTGGTTTTATTATGAAAATAAAATTATTTGAAGTGAATTAAATAAAAATGATTAAAAGAACTAGAAAAAGAAAAGAAAAGAAAATTAAAAAATATACAAACATTGGGGGGTGTCTGGCCCATTTAGGAGGTTTTTTGAAGCATTTTGGCCCATCAGAATACAAGGCCTTCGTTGACTTTCTAGCGCATGTGTATGTGCATTGACTGACGTACATGGTAGGACCCCTTTTGCAGCCTTTGGATTGAAGCTCATGGGCGCGTGGCAGGCTTGAGTGTGAGCGTGCATGATGGACTTTGGATGAAGTGCTGCATAGAAACACATTAGGAGGAAAAATATGAAATATGTGGGGGGACCTGGGAATCGAACCCAGGTCCCAGCGTTTACCAAGCGAATGCCTTGCCACTTGAGCTATTTGCGCGCTTTGTATATGTAATAGATAACAAATAATATATATGAAAAAGGAACATTATGCTGGAACGTTGGAAAACCGCGCCAAGATTTGAATTGTCCAACCACTCAAAGACACGCTAGCCTTCTTCTTCATCTTTGTACCTGTAATATAACCAAATTGCGGGGGTTTTAAACCCCCACTAAGTGCAACCTGCAAAAATAGCGAATAGCACATGGACAAATATAAAAAGGGCGCGAGTAGTCAGTTTGCTTTGTCTGGATGTCACGAATTCAATGGCATAGGTTTGGTGGCCTGGTTTTTCCATATGAAGAAACCCCTAATTTTGAGCTTCTGAAAACCTAATATCCATCAATGGTAGATTTTGATATAGGCACTGTTAGTTCAATTAAATGGTACCATTCGCTTCAGAACATCAATATTAGCAAGAATCAACATTTAAAACATATGAATAATGCATGAGAATTAAAAAACGATAATGGATATGTTTGTGACAAGCACGATGCCGTTCTACCGTTTCTTTGAGGGTGGAGGCGTGTTCTTGATTGAAATCTATTCCTGGAAGGTCCAGCAACACAATGGAATACTTGTTATGCTTTGAAACACCCTGCAAATATAATTTTAGATTCCAAATTTTTTGTCAAAAGTTGCAATTTGGTTATGTCTTTTTGAGCAGCTTTTCGCGTGTAATGGAATAGGGTTATGTTATGCCTTTGTAGGTGAATGGAATTAGGTCAAGAAACAAGCCCATAATCCATTGAATTAATGATTCCAATCTTTGATTTTTTCACATCTTTTTTCAATCTTTTTGCCATGGAAAACTTGACAACTTGGGATGATTTTGTCCCCTTGAGATGGTGCACGAGATCTTTTGCATATCATGAATATATTTGCTGCACAAAAAAGATTTAAAACCATGATTTGATATTTTTCTCATATTTAAATTTAATTAAATGAATTAATAATAATAAAAATTCAAATAGTTAATCAAAAATAAGAAAATAAATCCCTTTGAGGTCAATGGGTCGTGCATAGCCTTTGGGTAATGATTCATGAAAGAAATTGAGGCCCATTAGCATTTTGAGGCTTTTGAAGCAAAGTTGACTTTTCAAAATTCCCAAAAATTTCCCAACTTCTCCAAGGCATATCTTGCTCAATTTTGAAGCTATGATCATGTTTTTGGACATTTTGGAAAGGTCTTGAAGTCCTCTAACCAATGCCTTTGGTCCCATGTCATTTTGATTTACCAATATAAAGTTATGGTCTTTGACTTAAAGTGCCTTTTTGTTGACTTTTGAAAATGACCTATAATGTTGAAATTGATAACTTTTTGTGAGAGCATTTCTTGGACTTTAAGTGTGAATATGAGTTGTAGGAAATGTCATTCTCTTCAAAATGAGCTTTGGATGGGATTTTTCTGATAAACCATGAGGAAGTTATGCCCTGGTCAATTTGCAGTTGACTTTTTCAGCTGTCCAAAAATAGAAACTTTTGCATCTTGAGACTTTTTGAGCCATGCTTTGAGAATCATGATCAAGAATTGATCAAATGATGTTTGTGGCTTCAAAATAAGATGTTGACCAAAAATTTTGACTTTTGACTGTCAAATGACCATTTTGCCCCTGCAGTTGACTGTGAAGCAATTAGGGTTTTTGACTGTGCAATTTGATGCCGTGAGTCTTGAAACTTGACATATGAATGCTTGACAATGTATATAGGCATGTGGGACTTGTTTGGACCCTTGAAAACTTCAATTTGTTTGCAAGAACCAAAACCCTAATTTTGACTGTGTTAGGAGGCAATTGGACTATGCAACCCTTGAGTGATTTTGAATCATTTGATCTTGACAAATCTTGAAGAATATGGGAGGGAAAATTTTGGGGTACAACAATTGCCCCTGTTCAATCTTCTTAGACCTGAGGATGTAGATTGGCTTGCGTGCCTTTCGTAATCCGAAGGTGGAAGATGATTGAACACTAGAGTGCCCAGAAATTTGCACTCACATAGTAGAATGTCAGCAGTGTGATGATGGGAATGGGCTTACAAATGCCATTTAGAGACTGTTGTTGCATGGATGGGCTTATAGATGCCATCTGGAGATGTGACAGAACCTTGTCGGGAATGGGCTTATAGATGCCATTTGGAAATGCAATGGATAGTTGTGGAGATGGGCTTATAGATGCCATCGGGAGGTTGTCGATCGCGTAAGAGATTCCTTAGCGAGAACTTGCGTACCTAAGAAAGAAAAATAATTACCTGGCCTGTTACTGGAGTTGATCTTCAAACTCTTTATGTAGATGTGCCCTGGCTGGATACAGGTATCGAATCTTTAAACTCTTCAGACGTGCCCTGGCGGGATACAGGAATCGAGTCCGGAGAATATAGTCGTCAACAGATACACCTTGGCAAGATACAGGAATCAGATCTTCGAACTCTTCAGACGTGCCCTGGCCGGATACAGGAATCGAGTCTGGTAATGTTAGTCGTCAACAGATACACCCTGGCAAGATACATGAATCAGATCTTCAAACTCTTCAGACGTGCCCTGGCGAGATACAGGAATCGAGTCTGGTAATGTTAGTCGTCAACATATACACCCTGGCAAGATACAGGAATCAGATCTTCAAACTCTTCAGATGTGCCCTGGCCGGATACAGGAATCGAGTCTGGTAATGTTAGTCGTCAACAGATACACCCTGGCAAGATACAGGAATCGGATCTTCAAACTCTTCAGACGTGCCCTAGCAAGATACAGGAATCGAGTCTGGTAATGTTAGTCGTCAACAGATACACCCTGGCAAGATACAGGAATCGGATATTCGAACTCTTCAGACGTGCCCTGGCAGGATACAAGAATCGAGTCTGGAAATGTTAGTCATCAACAGATACACCCTGGCAAGATACAGGAATCGGATCTTCGAACTCTTCAGACGTGCCTTGGCAAGATACAGGAATCGAGTCTGGTAATGTTAGTCGTCAACAGATACACCCTGGCAAGATACAGGAATCGGATCTGGAATCACGACAGTTGATAGTGATTATCTTTGTATTAACCTTTGTCCTAAAAAAACAAGACGTTAGTTGTATGTAATGTCATGATGTATGACATGCGTGATGTTCTCAGAATGGATGAGGTTGTATGTTCATGATGCGTATGTGCATGCTATAATGTATGAAGATGTGATGTTTATGAAATGTGTTTTTGCCTAGGAAAATAAATCCTTGACGAATGCCGGAAAGTTGAATCCTGGGCTGATGTTGAAGAATAGAGCTTTGTTTCCGCTGGGGATGATGGTTGCAAGAATACCGGTAGGAGAAGATGACTCCGTTGGGGAATAAACTTGGCGAAGAGAATACTCTACGAGGAATGCTCTGTGGGGAAAGAGGCAATTTGCTGAGGTTGATGATGACTCCGCTGGGGATAGAAAGACTTCGTCGGGGACGATCTTTCCGTGGCAATTGGCTGAGGATAACCCAGTTATATCCTGGTGGGGAAATAACCTTTGAATAAAGCCGGGGGACGCGTTCGCGTTCTGCAGGGGAGAAGCTTCCAGAATCTACTGGGGATAAGCTTCCTGCTGGGGGGGGGGGAGGGATTCCACTTTCCTGGGGAAACTTTTTTTTTGAGATTGGACTGGGGAATGGCTCCACTGGTTGTTCTGTATACCGCCGGGGAACAATCTTAAATCAAGACTGTCGGGGATGCTTGTTAAGAATGTTGGTGTACTCCACTGAGGAATGTTGAGATCTGCTGGGGAGAATCCAACTTCCATAAGGCTGGATGTAGGCTAACTCTGCTTGGGGAGAGTATCGCTGACTTGCTAGGAGATATTGTGCCTTGTTCAGGATTGATTGGAGACCAGCTGCTTGGGAGAGAATTGTTGAACCTTGGCTCACTCTCTGGGGAATTAAGATATCTTGGTCATGTTCATCAGCTGAAATTACCTTGGTACCTTGGTGGACAGAGCAATTAGATCACTTAGACAACTCATTATTGCCCCTGTTTCTAATGTTACTTGTAATTAATCCTTTGTTTCGCATGCAAATATTTATGAGTTAGCAGTTAGTGTCAAATGCATATATCACAAATTGAACCTTGTACGTTCTTCGCAAAACAAAACAGAAAAAGGAAAACCAAATGGCCATTTGTCTGAAAAGTGAATTATATTGATTTTTTTGGAATTTGCCTGTAAATAGGCGTTTATGTACAAGAGACTGACGTTCTAGTAAGAGAACGCCGCCGAACAATAGAGTTTATACAATTTTGTGAAAAAGGGAAAACAAAACAGCTATGTGAAAAGAATAATCCCACTGGGTTCCAACTCTGCTACCGCCTTTATATCTTCGAGCGTCTCATCACTTGGCTGCTCGATTGAAGATGAAGCTGATTGATCGATGTCGTCTGAACTTGATGTCTGATACCGGATTCTGGATGCAAGGTGATCCAATGAGACATAGTATTATGCTTTATCCCTAACTTTTGCCTGGACCGCCCTTTCGGGTTTTCAGTCCACCGGGATACCCATTTTTGCCCAAGCCGCCTTTTCAGGTTTTCGACTTGCCGGGTGTACAAATTTTTTCATTTCATCCCTCATTTTTCCCGAACCCTTTTGGTTCGCCGGGAAGCCCTAATTTTTGCCTAGGTATGTCAACCTAGCGGGTCTTTTATCATGCGTAGTATCTTTTTACTATGTCTGCATTGGCGGGGTGAGGAAGGTCGTCACCATCCATGGTGGTTAGGATCATGGCTCCTCCTGAGAACACATGTTTAACCACAAATGGCCCTTCGTACGTGGGGGTCCATTTGCCCCTGGGATCACTTTGAGGGAGGATGATGCGCTTGATTACCAGGTCCCCAACTTGATACTCTTGTGGTCTGACTTTTTTGTTAAATGCCCTGATCATCCGTTTTTGATACGTTTGACCATGACAAATAGCAGTGAGTCTCTTTTCGTCAATTATATTTAATTGATCAAGTCGAGTCTGGATCCAATCATCTTCGCTCAGATCTGCATCCTTCATTATCCGGAGAGAGGGTATTTGAACTTCAATTGGCAAGACTGCCTCCATGCCGTAGACCAAGGAAAAGGGAGTTGCCCCGGTTGACGTCCTTGCTGAGGTACGGTACCCATGAAGAGCGAACGGTAACATCTCGTGCCAATCTTTGTAAGTCACTGTCATCTTCTGCACAAGCTTTTTAATATTCTTATTCGCTGCTTCTACAGCCCCATTCATCTTCGGCCGGTAAGGAGAAGAGTTGTGGTGCTGTATCTTGAATTGTTCGCAGAGCTCAGTGATCATATTGTTATTAAGATTGGTACCGTTGTCTGTAATGATCCTTTCCGGGATGCCGTATCGACAGATCAGGTTATGCCGAATGAACCATGCCACGACGTTCTTTGTTACAGTGGCATAGGAAGCTGCTTCAACCCACTTTGTAAAGTAATCAATCTCCACCAGGATGAAGCGATGCCCGTTGGATGCCGTAGGTTTAATCTCGCCGATCATATAAATACCCCACATTGCAAACAGCCAAGGTGCAGTCAAGACATTCAGAGGGACTGGAGGAACGTGCACCTTATCTGCATAAATCTGGAACTTATGACATGTCCGAGAATGTTGGTAACAGTCGGCTTCCATTGTGGACCAGAAATATCCTGCCCGAAGGATTTTCTTTGCCATGGTGTGTCCACTGGAATGTGTTCCGAAGGTACCTTCATGTAATTCTGCCATGATCCTTTCTGCTTCAGTTCTATCCACACAACGCAGTAAGGTCGAATCATGGTTTCGCTTGTATAGAATGCCGTTGCTGAGGAAGAAATTTGCTGCGAACCTTCTCAAAAACTTCTTGTCGTTGACAGATGCACCTTCAGGGTATTCTTGAGCTTCCAAGTATCTCTTCACTTCATGATACCAGGGTTTTTCAATTACCACCTCAGCCTCAAGATCACAACAGTATGCCGGTTCGTCCAGTTTCCAGATGATGATCCGGGGAGCCTCATTGTCCCATTTGACTTTGAACATGGAAGACATTGTAGCCAACGCGTCCGCCAACTGATTCTCCTCTCTTGGGAAGTGTTCAAAAGTTATCTCTGTGAAATGGGGGATCAATGTCAACACACATTCTCTGTAAGGAATAAGATTCGGATGTTTCGTATCCCACTCGCCTTTGATCTGATTGATCACGAGAGCGGAATCTCCGAAGACACTCAGAAACTTGATCCTTAAGTCAATTGCAGCTTGAAGACCCATGATGCATGCCTCATACTCCGCCATGTTGTTGGTGCAGTTGAAACATAGCCGGGCAGTAAGTGGAGTATGAGTGCCTTGAGGGGATATGATCACAGCGCCAATACCGTTACCCAAAGCATTGGAGGCTCCGTCAAAGTTCATAGACCATCGGGATCCTTCCTCAGGTCCTTCATCCGGTCCAGGTACTTCACAATCAGTCACAATCATGATGCTCTCGTCAGGAAATTCAAAGTTCATTGACTGATAGTCGTCTACTGCCCGGTGTGCCAAGTGATCTGCCAATACACTTCCCTTGATAGCTTTCTGAGTCGTGTACTGGATGTCGTATTCTGTCAAGATCATTTACCATCTTGCTATTCTCCCAGACAGAGCAGGGTTTTCGAATATGTACTTTATTGGATCCATTTTTGAGATCAACAAGGTAGTGTGAGTCAACATATACTGTCTCAGCTGGCGAGCAGCCCATACCAAAGCGCAACAAGTTTTCTCGAGCAGTGAGTATCGGGTCTCACAGTCGGTAAACTTTTTGCTAAGGTAATAAATGGCATGCTCTTTTCGGCCAGACTCGTCATGCTGCCCCAGCACACACCCCATTGAGCTGTCAAGTACTGTCAAGTATAGTATTAGAGGTCTCCCTTCAACCGGTGGCATAAGGATGGGTGGTTCTTGGAGATACTCTTTGATTCTGTCAAAAGCGGCCTGACATTCATCGTTCCAACGTACCACCTGATCTTTCTTCAGCAGCTTGAAGATTGGTTCACAGGTAGCAGTTAGGTGCGAGATGAATCGGGCAATATAATTCAGACGTCCTAGAAAGCCTCTGACTTCTTTCTCAGTCTTAGGAACTGGCATCTCCTGTATGGCTTTAACCTTGGCAGGGTCCACTTGAATACCCTTGTCGCTCACGACGAAGCCTAGCAACTTTCCAGATCTTACCCCGAAGGTGCACTTGTTTGGGTTCAACCTCAGCTTGTACAACTTCAACCGGTCAAATAGCTTCTGCAGATGGTCAAGGTGTTCCTCCTCAGTTTGGGACCTTGCAATCATATCATCAACGTATACTTCTATCTCATGATGGATCATGTCATGAAATAAAGCAACCATGGCACGTTGGTAGGTTGCCCCAGCATTTTTCAGTCCGAATGGCATGACCTTGTAGCAGAAGGTGCCCCACTGAGTAACAAAGGTAGTCTTTTCCATGTCTTCAGGAGCCATCTTGATCTGATTATACCCTGAAAAACCATCCATGAAGGAGAACACCTTATGCTGAGCAGTATTGTCAACCAGAACGTCGATGTGAGGTAGAGGGAAATCATCCTTGGGGCTGGCCCTGTTCAAATCCCTGTAGTCAACACACATTCGGACCTTACCATCTTTCTTTGGCACTGGAACCACGTTGGCAACCCACTGAGGGTAAGAAGTCACTGATAGAAACCCGACATCAAATTGCTTCATAACCTCAGCTTTGATCTTCTCGGACATCTCTGGACGCATACGACAGACCTTTTGTTTAACCGGAGGGCATTCTTCCTTGGTAGGCAAGTGATGGACCACAATGTCGGTATCTAACCCAGGCATGTCTTCACAAGACCAGGCGAAGATTTCCACATAATCATGCAACATCTGAATTAACCGTTGTTTCACGCTGAGCTCCAGATTGGCACCAATCTTAACTTCCTTTCTGTCTGTCTCAGTACCCAGATTTACCGTTTCCACTGGCTCTTCATGTGGTTGAATGGCCCTCTCTTCCTGGAGTAGCATTCTTACAAGCTCGCCAGGCACTTCGCAATCATCTTCACCTTCGTCTTCGGCTAAGTTGATCGGATTTTCGAAGTCATAACTGGCAGTAGCAGAGTCGTTACCAGTGAAATCCAGAATGGATTGAAACCTGTATGGGTGAGTGTGTGTAAATATAGCTGTTTTGCAATATATAAAGAAAGAAAGAAAGAAAGGGAGCACAGGATTTGAAATGCGAAAAACGTCCAATGTCTTTATTCATGATATATGGAAATGACAAGTAATGCCCTCACAAATGAAGCCACGGTGCCCCGGGTAAGACACCGGGCCAGAAAGTTTCAATTTATTGTTCATTACAAATTAAAGAAACAAAGGAATTCATTACTGCGTAACAAAAGTAACAGGTATGTGATCTTTTGCGGTCCAATTGGTCAGTTCACCGTCATTCGTCGGGTAGATCCAGCTATCAAACTCTGATTCCTCCATATCGCTCTCAATAGCATTCACTCCCGGGTTGGTGATGAGCACGAGAGGTCTTCCGGTCCTTGCCTTGCGTACAGCCCTCTGAGCCTCTGCAGTAAAACCCAGCCCAAACTTGTTGGTTTTAGGAGTAAAATCAGGGAGCCTGCCCCAATTAGCACATTCACCTTTCTCAACTACAGCCCGGGCGTCTTTTAAGGAGGCCATCTTTAAAGGAAAGTCTTCTTCAGTTACCGCTTCTGCTGACGCCAATGTTTGTGGCACCTCCTCAAAATGTTGAAATGGGGTTTCAATAAACTCCCCGTCCATCTCAATATACCGGAATGAATTCAGATGACTAACCATGTACTCTTCCTCCCCCTGCACAGTAACGATCTTCCCTCTGACAGGGTACTTGAGCTTCTGGTGTAGAGTGGAGGTCACAGCCCCGGCTTTGTGAATCCAAGGTCGACCCAGCAAACAGGAATAAGATGGACGAATGTCCATCACATAGAACGTTGAATCAAAGACTTGGGAACCAACACGAATCGGAATATCTACCTCACCATGAACCATCCTCTTTGACCCGTCAAAGGCCCGAACAATGATGTTACTAGGCTTCAACTCCAGACCCTCACAATCCAACCTGTCTAATGCCTTTTTGGGCAATACATTCAGGGAAGAACCGGTGTCCACCAACACGTGTGCAAGAGTAGTTCCCCTGTATTCTATGGAGTCATGCAGGGCATCATTGTGGTTCTTTCCCTTAGCGGTAAGATCAGCATCCGAGAAACCCAAACCATTGTCAGCTGTCAAATTGGCCACACAGTCAGTGAATTGATCTGCAGATGTCTCTTGTGGCACATGAGCCGTCTTCAGAAATGAAATCAGGGCCTTGGCATGGGCCTCTGAGCACAACAGCAATGACATCATAGAGATCTTGGAGGGGGTATGCCCCAGCTGTTCAACGACATTGAAGTCACTCTTCTTGATTATCTTAAGAATTTCCTCCATCTCTTGCTGGGAGGCTTCAACATTAACTGTCTTCGGTGCCTCCATCCGGGCAGGCACATCAGCAGTCCCTTTGCCCCGAGTATCGGATGACTCGGCAACAGGGGTAGAAACTTGGTCAGAAGGGGAAACAGGCGCACTTGCAGGTGTTATTGTGAGAGGTCTTCGAATAACTGGTGGCGCAATGTCAGGCGAGAAGAGCCTGCCACTGCGGGTAACTTTAGCTGGACCAGTGATGTTACTGATACCGGTACTGGTGTTGAACTCCTGCTTCACTCCAAGCACATACACATCTGCCCCATAGTGCCATGGGACAGCCTTGTCAGATTCATAGGGGAGGGTCCCCGGAACAGTAATGATAATGGGTGCAACAGACATGATCTTGACTGGCTTCCTCGGGGGAGCCTTGGTAGGATTGTTGAAAATTGTGACGACAGATACTTCTTCAGCGGGAACAAAAGGAACAACGGTCTTCTTGAACAAAATCTCTTTGCTGTCCATCAGGCTTTGGATGCCTGACTTCAGCAACGGACAACCAGTAGGGGAAACAGCACACAGAAGGCAACCCTTGCTACAACCCGGAAATAAACCGGCTAGCAACAGGTTCCTTTTAACAGTCAACAAAGGGGTAGCAACATCCTCCACAGAAACGGCATACAAGTCTTCCTCAATGGCATTTACTCCATGCTGGGGCATAGGAGCAGTCACAACGTTGGGCCTTTCAGGTGCCTCAAACTGTATTTCCTTCGCATCGATAAGGTCCTGAACCTTATTTCTCAGGGCCCAGCAGTCATCAGTAGAGTGCCCCGGGCTATCAGAGTGATAAGCACAGCGGGCATTTGGATTATACTTTGGAGAGGTTGTGTTCACCACCTTCGGAGCCTCTCTGACGGTCACCAAGTTGGTCGATAGCAGTTGCGGCAAGATTTGTGACAAGGTCATACTAAGCCGAGTGTATTCCCTTCTGGGTCTCTCTCCCCTTGGTTGGTTAGGTTGCCGAGGAGCGGCAGCAGGCTTAGCAATTACCACCGCGTTGACAGCTTGGCGGCGCTCTGGTTTGTTCTGCCTCCTAGGTCCATACACAACATTGGCTTCCTTTTTAAAAGGTTTCTTCTCAGAACTTGAGGACGCACCTTTCTGAATCTTTCCTGATTTCATACCAGCCTCTATCCTTTCCCCAGTCAGAATGAGATCTGTGAACCCTGCAGATGAATTGCCAATGAGATGATTGAAGAATGGCCCGGATAGGGTCCCCAAGAACATATCCACTAGCTCACGGTCTGTTAATGGTGGCTGCACCCTGCCAGCCAGGTCCCTCCACTTCTGCGCATACTCTTTAAAACCTTCTCCCGATCCTAGCGACATACCCTGGAGTTGGGTACGTGTAGGAGCGAGGTCGGCATTATATTGATACTGCTTGTAAAAAGCAGTAGCCAACTCCTCCCAGTTACGAACCTTGGTTCCATCCAGCTGATAGAACCATTCGAGATGAGTCCCTGAAAGACTCTCCTGGAAGAAGTGGATCCACAAGTTCTTGTCCACAGTATACGGCTGAATCTTCCGCACATAAGATCTGAGATGTAGCTTAGGGCAGGACGCCCCGTCATACTTTGTGAAAGATGGTGCTTTGAACTTGTGTGGGATGACCACACCAGAAGATAGACCCAAGTCTCCGAAATCAAAACTAGGCACTTGTTGAATTTCCATGGCATTCAGACGATCCTCTAATTGCTTGTACTTGTCTTCAGCTGGAGGATACTGCTCCTCATTAAAATCAGTCTCGTTGTCAGAGACCACCGAACTAGGAACTCTTCCCTCTTGGGGACTGCCTTTTCCCACAGAAGAACCAGCTTGGTCAACCTCATTCTGCAGCGTGTTACCAAACCTCCGGCCAGTGTTGAACAGTACAATTCTCTTCTTCTTTTTCTTGACCAGCAGAGCCTTCAACTCATCTTGACCTTGGGCCAGACTCATGATCAGCTCTTGGAATTGGGCGTTCTGAGCCTGAAGGGCCTTGATGGACTGCTCGGTAGATGATTCAGGGTTCATGATGCTGAAATAAACAGCGAAGAACATTAAGCAACCTGAAAAGAAGAGTTCCTGTGATGCACATGATGAATGGAATGCGTATGATTTATGTTTTCAAAGACAACCGGGAATCAACTTTGTAAACAAAAAGGAACACACTTCATTAGATTCAACTTTGAAATTTAAATTGTTCAACAGGTTGCCCTTAGGCGTTACATAAAAGTGAAAATACTGAAAAGGGAAATAAAACTGTAAAAGAATATCCAGAGTTCATCATTGATCCCAGGGTCTCCTCTTCTCAGTACGGATGTAGTCATTCAGAGCTCGCTCATTCTCCAACTGCTTTGTCAGCTTCTGGATCTTCAATTCCTGCTCGTTGAACTTTTCCTGATAAGAATCCCGTTCTTCTCGCAGTTGCGCCCAAGACCTCTTTAGTGTATCAATATCGTTAGGTATCTGAGGAGGGAGAACAGTTGGGGGAACCCCATCTCTATCAGGATACTCAAGAATGACGGGTCTGACAGCTTCATATGGCATACCTAACTTCTGAGCACGGATGCGGACCCATTTGTAGTAGGCTTCCATAGGTAGAGAAGTCTTTGGTCCCAACTCTTGTGGGTCAGCTTTTTGAATTTTGTCCCAAGCCTTGATGAACCTACGACGCAGCTCGTCACTATCTACCTGAAATTCAAAACTGATGTGAGGCACCAACATCTCATGAGGCCCTGCTCTTCTAGCCCTTCCAAACTGACGGAGAGCTATACATGGATTATAAGAGATTCCTCCTTGGGTACCAATCAAAGGAACATTAGGATATTCTCTGCAACGATCAATAACAGCTACCTCATCCAAACCTCTGAGAGTCCAAATGATGTCATTATCAGTGAGAGACATTAACCTATGAGCCCAACCTCTTCCTTCTTTGTTCTTCAGCACGAACTTAGGGAGGTGCGAAATAAACCACCTCACTAACAAAGGAATATAACACCACAAAGTTCCTTGTCTTCGGGCAGTACGAGCATAAAGTTGTTGCAGGATGTCACCCAAGAGAGTGGGCACAGGGTTCCGAGACATGAAGATCCTTATGGCAGTGACGTTAATGAAGTTATCAGGATTAGGAAACAAGACTAGACCATAGATTAAGAGAGCCAGAATATCTTCGTACGCCCTAAAGTCCAAGTCATTCCAGAAACTGTTAGCCTTACCAATCAGAAACTTGGCCAAGAAACCCTTAACTTTGCTTCTAGTCACCCAGTTGTCCATTACCACTTTGTGGGTCAAGGGAAGAGCTACAGAAATCTCCTCAAGCCTAAGAGTCTTTTCCCAACCAGTGAAGGGAGTCTGATCCAAGATAGGGATGCCAAGCAAATCAGAGAACTCTTCCAGGGTAGGGACCAGCTGGAAGTCTTGAAAGGTGAAGCACTGGTACAGAGGGTCATAAAACTGGGTCAGGACGCTCATCAGTTGTTGGTCCCACTTTGCCGTGACTAAACTGAGAAGAGAACCATGCCTCTGGATGAAGGAAGTAGTATTTGGAATTCTGCTAACCAACTCTTCAAGTAACTCAGGTGGATGAACAAAGTTGAACCGGATAGTGTTCCTTCACATAGGCATCATGATGTCCTACAAAACAGAGCAAAGGTGAAACCCTCTTGTCTTTGAAATGGTCAGTCCTTATGCAGGATGCATGCAATGTTTATGATGGCATGATGTTATGATAAAGCACACCACAAATATTCACAAAGGCAAACATGATAAGGCACACAAGTCACACAAGACAAGCCCTTAGAGTTTAGGCCAGCATGGGGTCTAGGTATTACCCTCTTTCAGTTTGTTGGTTAAGACCTGTCCTATCAGAAGTAACCGGGTTCTAGAGGATCCCAATATCACTGACTACCCTCAATCGGTCATAACTCCAGCATCGCAATCTTTTCTTGTGGCCAGAACCATCACGAGAGTTTAGCCTCAATGGGTGTAGCATACTACTACTGTTCTATTGGCCAAGTTGGGTCATTTAAGGTTCTAAGGTCGGTTGGTGCTTAATGACTCCTCAGAAGACCCATATTCTCCTCGTTGCGACACAAGGGATATCGGTACAGACCAAGGTGCCACACCAATGTAGCCACTGCTTCACCCATGTCGGTCTACGCCGGACAGGTCCCTCACAACTTATGCTACCTAACAGGGTATCCCCAGATCCGGGTTAGGATCTATGTAACTCCGATGCAGCCCACAATAATAAAGCAAACAAGCACAACAATTGAAAACACAAGTGATCTTAGTCCTAAGGTACACCTCACTTTATAAGAAGTCCCCAGCAGAGTCGCCAGTTCTGTGATCGGTGGATCTGGAACTGACTGTTTAACGCTAGTTCGCGAAATGTCGCGGAAGCAAGAGTCGCCACCGTCTTTTATTTTCTCCAACATGGACAGGACAAAAGCACAGCAAAATTCCTTATGAGATAGTTTCTCGGTTCGGGAGGTAGATTTATAGAAAGGGAAGGTGTTAGCACCCTTTCTATCCGTGGTTATCCACGGGCTCTTAGGTACTTGCTCACTATGTTTTCAAAAATGTTTTTCTTTTCTTGTGTTTGTGGGTTTTGAAAAAGTTTCGTTTTGAAAACTTCTAGGTAACTCTTGTATCAGTCCTCAAGAGTGTATGAAGTGTTTGTTTGAAAACTTTTTGAAAGTGTAGGTGAGAAAAGTTGTTTTTTTTGTTTTGAAAGAGCAAGTACCCAGGAGAAATCTACCTACTCTAAGGAATTAAGCTGTGTAAATGTCCTTTAGACAGTACTATCCCACTATTGAGAAGTAGGTAGCACCGTCGTTGGAGTTGTTCGGGTCAATTCGATTATTAGGGACAATGTGGTCACCAGAGCAACAGTAGGACACCTTAGAAGCTACCCTTATGCCATTGATCATGGACATAAGGACTTGCTAAAACGTCCTATACTCGACGACCACGTTTCGAAGGCAAGGCAACAGTGAGGCGTACCCTAAGAGTGGTGTGTGAATTTGTGTGTTATTTTCATGTTATGTTTTATCTTGTACATGTATCATGGTGATCTACGCTTGTTTTTAATTTAGGCCATACATTCTTTCATGCAAAGTTTAGAATTTAAAAGTGCGGAAATTTAAATGACGGAAAAGGTAAATCCTACGCTATTACAAGGCGCGGGTCTATACATCGCCAAATTAACAAAGACCCGTTTGGTAAAAAATGCGGAAAATAAATAAATTCCTAATTACTATTACATAGCTTGAGCAATTACATAATATTCACAATAAAATAACGTGCGAAAAGCATAGAAATAGAACGTTCGAGGGCGTTGGACCCTTTTGAAATTAAATTAAATTAAAAGTTAATTAATTATTTAATAAAAGAAAAGAAATGTTTTTTATGTTTTTGGTATTTAATGAAAATAAAGAAAATTAATTAGAAGTTAAATGAAACCCTAGTTCTAAATTATTTTTAATTGTTAAAGAAAAAATATATTAAAGTTTAACCTAATTTACTAAATAGTTAAGGTATATGTTTATTTACAAAATATTTTATAATTAATAATGATAATAATGAGAGAAGATTATTTATTAAAAAAGATGAAAAGGTTAAAAACCCTAATTTCTACATATTTTAATTTATTAAGAAAAACATTAAAGTTTTAAAACCTAATTTACTAAATTAATGGTTAGAGTTTATTTACAAAATAAATTAATAGTGAATTAAATATTAATTAAACATATTTTTAGTTTTTGATTTTTTGGTTTTATTATGAAAATAAAATTATTTGAAGTGAATTAAATAAAAATGATTAAAAGAACTAGAAAAAGAAAAGAAAAGAAAATTAAAAAATATACAAACATTGGGGGGTGTCTGGCCCATTTAGGAGGTTTTTTTGAAGCATTTTGGCCCATCAGAATACAAGGCCTTCGTTGACTTTCTAGCGCATGTGTATGTGCATTGACTGACGTACATGGTAGGACCCCTTTTGCAGCCTTTGGATTGAAGCTCATGGGCGCGTGGCAGGCTTGAGTGTGAGCGTGCATGATGGACTTTGGATGAAGTGCTGCATAGAAACACATTAGGAGGAAAAATATGAAATATGTGGGGGGACCTGGGAATCGAACCCAGGTCCCAGCGTTTACCAAGCGAATGCCTTGCCACTTGAGCTGTTTGCGCGCTTTGTATATGTAATAGATAACAAATAATATATATGAAAAAGGAACATTATGCTGGAACGTTGAAAAACCGCGCCAAGATTTGAATTGTCCAACCACTCAAAGACACGCTAGCCTTCTTCTTCATCTTTGTACCTGTAATATAACCAAATTGCGGGGGTTTTAAACCCCCACTAAGTGCAACCTGCAAAAATAGCGAATAGCAAATGGACAAATATAAAAAGGGCGCGAGTAGTCAGTTTGCTTCGTCTGGATGTCACGAATTCAATGGCATAGGTTTGGTGGCCTGATTTTTCCATATGAAGAAACCCCTAATTTTGAGCTTCTGAAAACCTAATATCCATCAATGGTAGATTTTGATATAGGCACTGTTAGTTCAATTAAATGGTACCATTCGCTTCAGAACATCAATATTAGCAAGAATCAACATTTAAAACATATGAATAATGCATGAGAATTAAAAAACGATAATGGATATGTTTGTGACAAGCACGATGCCATTCTACCATTTCTTTGAGGGTGGAGGCGTGTTCTTGATTGCAATCTATTCCTGGAAGGTCCAGCAACACAATGGAATACTTGTTATGCTTTGAAACACCCTGCAAATATGATTTCAGATTCCAAAATTTTTGTCAAAAGTTGCAATTTGGTTATGTCTTTTTGAGCAGCTTTTCGCGTGTAATGGAATAAGGTTATGTTATGCCTTTGTAGGTGAATGGAATTAGGTCAAGAAACAAGCCCATAATCCATTGAATTAATGATTCCAATCTTCGATTTTTTCACATCTTTTTTCAATCTTTTTGCCATGGAAAACTTGCCAACTTGGGATGATTTTGTCCCCTTGAGATGGTGCACGAGATCTTTTGCATATCATGAATATATTTGCTGCACAAAAAAGATTTAAAACCATGATTTGATATTTTTCTCATATTTAAATTTAATTAAATGAATTAATAATAATAAAAATTCAAATAATTAATCAAAAATAAGAAAATAAATCCCTTTGAGGTCAATGGGTCGTGCATAGCCTTTGGGTAATGATTCATGAAAGAAATTGAGGCCCATTAGCATTTTGAGGCTTTTGAAGCAAAGTTGACTTTTCAAAATTCCCAAAAATTTCCCAACTTCTCCAAGGCATATCTTGCTCAATTTTGAAGCTATGATCATGTTTTTGGACATTTTGGAAAGGTCTTGAAGTCCTCTAACCAATGACTTTAGTCCCATGTCATTTTGATTTACCAATCTCAAGTTATGGTCTTTGACTTAAAGTGCCTTTTTGTTAACTTTTGAAAATGACCTATAATGTTGAAATTGATAACTTTTTGTGAGAGCATTTCTTGGACTTGAAGTGTGAAGATGAGTTGTAGTAAATGTCATTCTCTTCAAAATGAGCTTTGGATGGGATTTTTCTGATAAACCATGAGGAAGTTATGCCCTGGTCAATTTGCAGTTGACTTTTTCAACTGTCCAAAAATAGAAACTTTTGCATCTTGAGACTTTTTGAGCCATGCTTTGAGAATCATGATCAAGAATTGATAAAATGATGTTTGTGGCTTCAAAATAAGATGTTGACCAAAAATTTTGACTTTTGACTGTCAAGTGACCATTTTGCCCCTGCAGTTGACTGTGAAGCAATTAGGGTTTTTGACTGTGCAATTTGATGCTGTGAGTCTTGAAACTTGACATATGAATGCTTGATAATGTATATAGGCATGTGGGACTTGTTTGGACCCTTGAAAACTTCAATTTCTTTGCAAGAACCAAAACCCTAATTTTGACTGTGTTAGGAGGCAATTGGACTATGCAACCCTTGAGTGATTTTGAATCATTTGATCTTGACAAATCTTGAAGAATATGGGAGGGCAAATTTTGGGGTACAACAAAGCAGATCAGAGTTATTACTTAGGTGAAATCAACAGTGTCGGAAAAAATGGTTTTGACAAAAATTTGGCTCACATAGGGCCATGTAATCCACCTGAGTTTGATTTAACCCCAACTCCTAATGCCTTCTGCTCCATATACCTACACTCCGACCACGGCTTTCAGTGGGATATAGAAGACTTATCCAACATTGACTTTGGGGGAGTTGATGATATACGACCAATAGGCTGGGGAAGTGAGTTTAGTGATGATGACTGAGTCACAAACTCTGCAAAAGATTTCAGCGTATATGGTCGAAAGTAGAATGATAGCGGCCTTGGAGGCCGAAGTTAAGTATATGGCTTTCGAAGCCAATGAACAAGTTTTTTCTAAGACATGACCTGGGAAAGATTTTGACCCAGAGCCTCCCGACTTAGGAATGAAAGACCTTCGAGATCAGAGGTTAGACGCCATCTATGATGATGAACCTCTGGGTTTCGAAAAGGACCCGCTAGCGAACAATGTTAAAATGTTAGCGCAAGATCCTCTAGAAGAGGTAAATCTAGGCGAAGGTCCTATAAAGAAGCCAACATACATTAGCACAAAAATGGATCCAGGACTCAGGGTCGAAATGATCCAATTACTGAAAGAGTTCAAGGATTGCTTTGCGTGGGATTATGACGAGATGCCTGGTCTCGACATAAGTTTGGTAGAACTGCAGTTGCCAATAAAGCCTGGAAAGAAGCCCGTTAAGCAGACTCTAAGACGGTTTGCACCAGAGATTTTATCAAAAATCAAAACAGAAGTCGAAAGGCTGCTAAGATGCAAGTTTATACGAACGACCAGGTACGTCGAATGAATTGCAAATATTGTGCTGGTTATAAAGAAAAATGGTACCTTAAGGGTGTGCATCGATTTTAGAGATCTGAATGCTACAACACCCAAAGATGAATATCCAATGTCAGTGGCGGAAATGCTTGTGGATTCTGCCGCTGGTTTCGAGTACATGAGTATGCTTGATGGCTACTCTGGATATAATCAAATCTTTATTGCTGAAGAAGATGTGTCGAAAACGACATTTCGTTGCCCTGGGGCCTTAGGCACTTATGAATGGGTAGTGATGCCCTTTGGCCTAAAGAACGCAGGGGCAACGTACCAGAGGGCCATGAATTCGATCTTCCATGATTTTATTGACACTTTCATGCAAATTTACATTGATGATATTGTTATCAAATCTGTTTCAGGGAAGATTCACATGGATCATCTTCGACAACCCTTCGAAAGGATGAGACGCTACGGCCTGAAGATGAATCCTCTAAAATGTGCTTTCAGCGTCAAAGCAGGGGATTTCTTAGGTTTTGTGGTCCATAAAAAGGGCATTGAAATAAACCAAAACAAGACCAAAGCTATCTTGCAAGCCAAAGCGCCAACTAACAAAAAGGAATTGCAATCCTTACTTGGGAAGACAAATTTCCTAAGGAGATTTATATCCAACCTCAGTGGGAAGACGCAAGCCTTTTCGCCACTACTTCGACTCAACAAAGGAGGATTTGAATGGGGGCAAGAACATCAAGAAGCCTTCGACAAAATCAAAGAGTACCTCACCAAACCACCTATTTTGGTGCCTCCTTGTCGAAGTAGAAGTATGAGATTATACATAGCTACGTCTGATAAAACTTTAGGGAGCATGCTGGCTCAAGAGGATGAACATGGTGTCGAAAGGCCCATCTACTACCTCAGTAGAGTATTAAACGACGCACAAACTAGATATAACGAAGTTGAGAAACTATGTTTATGTCTATATTTTTCATGTACAAAACTTAAGCAATATATAAAGGCAGTTAATGTTTATGTTTCGTCTTATTTTGATGTTTTCAAATATATGTTGTCGAAACCCATTTTGCACAGTAGAATTGGCAAATGGGCACTTGCATTAACTGAGTACTCATTAACCTTTATGCCTCTCAAGGCTATGAAAGGTCAAGTGGTAGCAGACTTTATAGTCGACCATTCAATACAAGAAGGATCACTGAACTATTTGGAGATCGAACCTTGGAAACTGTACTTTGATGGTTCTAGTTATAAAGATGGAACTGGAGTCGGAGTCCTTATTATTTCTCCAAACAAAATTCCAACAACATTTAAGTACAAAATAAATGGAGATTGCTCTAATAATGAGGCTGAATAGGAAGCGTTAATCGCAGACCTTGAAATCCTGTCGGAATTGGGGGCAACTCAGGTCGAAATAATGGGAGACTCAGAGTTAGTCCTAAAACAAATTACGAAAGAATACAAATGCATAAAATAAAATCTTATCATGTATTTCGTAATAACCAGACGATTGTTAGAAAACTTCTAAGTAGTTAACATTCGAAACATACCCAGATTGGAAAATCAAGTAGCTAACGACTTAGCACAGATTGCATCTGGGTATAAGCTGTCGAAAGATATGCTACAACAAGCAATCGAAGTTAGAGGGAGAGTAACTTCCACTAAGTTATCCCCATGGGATTTAAGGACCACAAAGTTGGGTTTCACTGATCACGAAAATTTCGAAATTTCGTTCATAGACAATCTAACAGAACAAGATTGGAGAAAGCCTGTAGTGGATTATTTACAAAATCCAACGGCTTCGACATAACGAAAGATAAAGTATAGAGCACTGAGTTATGTGTTGATAGGAAATGAATTATTCAAGAAAACACCTGAAGGTGTGCTTCTGAAATGCCTAAGTGAAACAGAGGCATACATAGCTCTTTCCACCACACACGCTGAGGCATGTGGAGCACACCAAGTATGCCAAAAGATGAAATGGTTATTGTTTTGACAAGGATTAGATTGGCCCACTATGTTACAGGATTGTGTTGAGTTTGCAAAAGAATGCCAAGAATGTAAAAAACATATAGGTATTCAACATGTGCCAGCAAGCGAGCTTCACTCAATTGTGAAACCTTGGCCTTTTAGAGGATGTGCTTTGGATCTTATTGGGGAAATTCGACCAACATCTTCTAAAAGCCAGAAGTATATATTGGTGGGCATTGATTATTTTACTAAGTGGATTGAAGCAATCCCTTTAGTCAATGTAGACCAAGAGAATGTCATTGAATTCATTCAAAAGTACATCATATATAGATTTGGAATTCCTGAAACAATAACTACAGACCAAGGATCAGTTTTTACTGGTCGAAATATGCAAGACTTCGCTGCGGAAATGGGGTTTAAATTGTTAACGTCTACACCTTATTATGCGCAAGCTAATGGCCAGGTCGAAGCAGCGAATAAAGTAGTGATCAATTTAATAAAGAAACACGTGGGAAAGAAACCCAGAAGCTGGCACAAGACACTAGATCAAGTTCTATGGGCATGTCGAACTTGTCCGGAAGAAGCCATGGGAACAACACCATTTCGCCTAACCTATGGTCATGATGCAGTGTTGCCAGTGGAGATCCACCTGCAGGCGATAAGAATTCAGATACATTATGATATCCCTTCTGAGGTCTATTGGAATATGATGTTAGATGAACTAGTTGACTTAGACGAAGAGAGGTTGAAAGCTCTGGATCGTTTGAGACTACAGAAGAAGCGAGTGGAGAAATCCTATAATCGCAGAGTGAAATCTAAGACATTTCAGCCTGAGGATCTAGTTTGGAAAGTAATTCTTCTGATGGATCGAAAGGATAGAAATTTAAAAAAGGGTCTCCTAAGTTGGAAGGACCTTTCAGGATTATCCAAGCTTTCTCTGGCGGAGCCTATGAGATTGAAGAGTTAAGCGAAGATCAAATAATTTTTAAGGTGAATGGTAAATACCTGAAAGCGTATAGACATATGCTTCAAGAGGTAAAAATAAGTAATATATAGTCACTGTTGAATAGAGAATGCCAAAATGGAAACTTAAATTTTCATTAAGAGTGCCAAAATGGCTTTGAAATTGTTACAAACAAGTGATTACATATATGAAAGAAACAGGATTTAAAAGGGGAGATTGACCTTAATCTGAAGATACTTGATTCTTTGCAATTCTAGGCATCGATCACATAGAGCTTTCGATTGATAAAGGGTCTCGAGCTTAACATTAAGAGATTGGGCTCAATCAACATGTCTCAACCTTTCGGCCAGTTCCTCTTGGCTCTCTGATTCAGTGTTAACAACAAGAAGTTCCTCTTTCTTTTTGTCGTTGGCAGCAATTTTAACTTCTAACTCTGCAATTTGCACCCTCAGTCGAGCAGTGTCTTGATCTATCTCTTTGACCTCTTTTTGTCTAGCCTCCCGGGACTTCGACAAATCCTTTACCTTAGAAGCTGATTCGGTAGCAGCATGCCAGGCAGCAACCACTTGACCATTGGCCTCTTCAATCTCACGATTAAGAGTCTTTGACGGTTATAATCAGCTGATACCTGGTCAATAAGGGAGATTAGGTCCAAGATAACACTGGCCACGTCCGGGGAAGCAACAAGGAGATCGATAACCCTCAGGGTAGTCTTTAGAAAAGAAGGAGTCGCTAGTTCCCCCTCCAAGGTTAACATCAAATCTCTTTTGAAGATTTGTGCTTTAACTTTCTGAAGGGCCTCGTCGAGAGGAGAGGTCGAAGTAGATCTTCCAGATGCAGTTGAGGCACTATGATCGGAGGAACTTTCTCGACCTTCTAGAATTGCAGTCAGATAGCCTAAAGGATTTTGTTGTTTCAGCAAGGCCAAATCCTCCTTAGTTCTAGATCCTGTTGAAAGGACACTTTCATTGGCAGCAACAACCACGTTGGCCACTTGATCTGGAATTGCTTCAGTGCCTGGAGGATTCTGGTTTCCTTCAGCAGAACCCTCTTTGCCATCAGCTCCTGGGATACCTTCATTCTCCCCTGCTGTCATAGTATCAGCAACAGGGAACCTTTCCTCTTCATGCTCTTGCACATCAACCAACGGAGCCCTAGTCTCTTCGTGATTTCCTTCAGCTTCTTCTTTGTTAACTTCTTCTATGGTTTCGTGCTGAGGTTCAGAAGTTTGATTCACTTTGTCAGCTGAACTCATGAAAGAGCCTTTCACTGAAGAAGGCCTATAAGTAGGCTCCCCTTCACTATTCAATAGGGTAGCAGAACCGTCGACAGGGGTAGGGACTCGATTGGAAGTGCCAACAGTGTCCTGGAAAATAAAAGAAGTTCGCTTCTTTCAGAATCCTCATAAAGAAAAAGGAAGAGTCGAGGAATAAATGATGGTCTGTCGAAGCAAATACCTGGACTGGGATTTCAACACCAGGACTGGAGTTATCACTCTCGCTAGGATTGTTCAGCCTGGCGACCACTTCCTGTTCAGTAGGCTCTTTGATGACTATAGGAGGAGGCCTCGCAGCTGTAGTCTTAATCTTAATTTTGGGACGAGTCTCAACGGCAAGAACTGGTTTCTTTAACCTTCGTCTCTGCAGGGGAACATGAGGGGATTCCCCCTCTTCGTCACTAGAGATATGGATCTCCTGAACCTTCCGTTTTTTGGGGGGAGTTTTCTAAATACCCAGAATGACAAGTCGAAGAGATCAGTACCCATGTCAGACAATCATAGAAAATAAGGGTATCGAAGAAAGTGAATACCTTGGGAGAGGGGTTGACAGTGGAATCTCCCCCTTTTGTACTCTCAACAGTCTTCTTTGAGGTGGTTCTATTGACAGCTAAGCAAAAGACAAGAAAACTAAAGTTAACCAAGCGTCGGATGATAAACCTGAGGCAAAGAGAAAGAAAAAGTAATACCTTTCTTGATCCTGTCGAGAACCAGCTTAAACGCCTCACGTAGGCGGTGGTCAAAGTCCTTCTCATCGAAGAACTCTTTGTCATAATACTGTTTCCACCACTTCTCAAAATTAACAGAACTAAAAAAATTGAGGTTAAAGTCGAACAGGGTCAGTATAGTTCGATCGGTGTACCTACCAATATGCTTGGTATCAGCATCTTCTGAGTAATCTGCATTGTAAAATAGTAGCAGCTTCTCTCGAGGATAAATGGGTGAGGGAAGTGACTGAGCAATACCAAATTGTCGAGAGACAAGATTTAGTTGATAAGCGATCAAGCTCAATTGATTTTTGGAGCTCTTGAATCTCAATGGCATGATCCTGGGGCGAAGAAACGATTCCCACATGCTCACGTACTCATCAGTCACGTCTTCCTCCTCATTCGAAGGATATGGTCTGGTGAACCATTATGGACCAACTTTTCGATTGGAAAAGGGAGCCATGGTCGAAACAAAGCGCTTTCGCTCCGCAAACATCATTACGAAGCTTGTGAAAGCCTTCTGAAACTGTTGGCCTTCATCAGTAGGAGTTAGCAGTGAAAGCCTGGTGCCTTCGACCCTCCTGTTCAGGATTTCAGGGGCCTATTCGTTAATCTTATTCTTCTGAGGAAGGAAAGATTCAAAGGTGGCATTGAGCCAAAGTTGGAGAAGCCAAAAAGGACCAGATAGCAGCAGGCTCCCCCTGTCTCCTATAACCTTGAGTTGAGTCACACCATTACTGATGGACTCATATAGGTTGGCCAAAATCAATTCGGCCAGGCAAAGGGGATATTTGTGGTGAAGTTACGTCGCGAGCTTAAGCATCTTTTTCGTCACCTGAAGTGACTTAGTGCAAAAAACAAAACGAGACAACCACATAGCCAAAAAGGCTATATGCTCCACTTCCGACACGGTGCTAGAGGCTTTATCGTGGAAATGATTGATAAAGGTGGTGTAAGTGGGTTTTGTAGCAGCAAACCCAATAGCATCCTCAAACAAGTCTTCAGGGTTGAAATAGTCACCAGTCGGTCGAAGACCAGTGATTGCAGCTATGTCGAATAGAGTAGGGGTCATCATCCCACAGGGAAGATGAAAGGTAAAATGTGCGCTATCCCAAAAATACAGTGAAGATACCAGCATGAGGGGACATTAAGGCAATCCTGTCTTCGACAACATCACTAAGTCATAAATGCCTATTTCCTTCCAGACAGAAGCTTGCGCCTTCTCCATTTTATTCAACCAGTCTGAATACTCAGAAGAGAGGTTAGGGCTTGATCGAAATATTCGGTTCCCTTTGTTCATGAACTGGAGGTTGATATCCTCCGTAGTCTGAGCGTGCTGCTGGTTGGCCGGAGTAGCGTCTTCAGGGTCATCCCTAGGCTTCTTCGTGTAACCTATGGGTCTGAGCCTTGGGTGAGTAGGGAAGAAGGCGCGATTCTTCAAGGGATTTTTGACACATGAAGACAACAGACCAGACATAGCATACATGTCTCCACTGTATCTAATGGGAATGAGGAGCTGAGAATCATATGCTTCTCGCCATTCCTTCGTCATGGGTTCAGCAATGTACCGATCAATCGAGGAAGGAGAAGGGTTAGTGGAAAAGACCTCTGGTGGGTTCTGGACATCATCAACGTTTTTAGGTTGAGGATTGTTTGGTGCATTGGAGAGGAAAGCCATTATTGAAGATTTGGGAGTAAACAAAGTTGACAGTACAAAGTTGTTTGAAAGCAAAAGATTTGGAAATACTGGAAATGGTAAAAGTTCCAAATAGAAAGGCTCAGAAGTATTTATAGCCTTCGGAGAGGGATATGTCTTGTCAAGGCCATTTAATGTTTTGCAGATAGTGGGGCATGTGGCGAAGTGTGAAGCGGTTACCGTGCAGACATTGGGAAACGTTTTGACATGCTTGCCTAGGTTATAGGAATATGGTCATCATGGCAAGCGTGGTAACGGTAGTTAGAAAAGACATCTTGGAGAAAGAGTAATGATGGTTTTCTCAAGAGCATGCAGCTGTTGGAAGACGAAAAGCACACATCAAAATCTTGTGAACAACTAGAAAGACAAGTGTCGAATGGAAAGATCAAAGAATGGCTATTTCTTTAAGCGTAGAAATAGACATTCTTGGGGGGCAATTTGTTGGCTCCCAAATTCGACACTTACTATATTTGGTCTTTTAGACCAAAAAACTGGAATAAACCAAGTCAAGAAGAATATTTGACGTATGAAATAACTTAGGAGAAAAATCTAAGTTATTTTTGAAAGTTCGACCAGGACTCACCTTCAGGCCTATTCGACTGAAGAGGACTTATGTCCTTCTACAGAGAGAAAATATCTTCACTTTGACACATGATACGAGAGATATTTGAATTTTGAATTATTGGAGGGAAAGGCAATTTCGCCAGCGGCTAAGAAGAAGTAACGTGGCTGAAAGCCATAGGCCGAGGGACATGCAGAAGACACTTGTCTTCATCTTAGCACATAATGGTCCCTCGACGGTTACTTATATTTAGTATAAATTAGGAAACTTGTGTAGTTTTTGGGGGGTCAACCTATTGTACTAGTCACTCAAATATTGTCCAAGTAACTGCTGCGTGAGAAAGGATAAAACTGAGAAATGTATGTTGGAAACACCTCTTTTTATTAATGAAAGTATTTTACATTACTTTAATATTATCTTGCAAAGTTATCTTTCTTGCTTCTTTACCTGCATTTCTACTTTCCTGTCTATTCTTCCAAAATCTCAAACATCTTTTTTCTGGGTCGAACGTACGTTCTCCCTGCTTATCTGTCTTACATAAAAATTAGCATATGTTCTGGGATTAATCTGATCAATCCCGTAAGTAAACCAAAAAAACTTTCCTTTTTTTGAGATCAGCGGTTGTTTACCAAAAACCACGGTAAACACCCTGTTCAATCTTCTTAAACCTGAAGAGTTAGATTGACGGGTTTTGCCATTCGTGACTCGAAGGTGGAAGATGATTGGACACTAGAGTGCCCAGAAATTTGCACTCGACGATGTGGAGGTTGAGGGAATGGGCTTAAAGATGTCATTTGGAGAGGTGATAGAAAGTTGTAGAAGATGGGCTTAAAGATGCCACCCAAAAGTAATTGTTGGTATTGAATTTGTAAGTTGAAGAATGAGTATCAAAATGGCATCCGTGTTTGTAGCGTATCTGTACTGTATCTGAAAGTTGAATCTGAATGAGTATCAGAATGGCATCTGTGTTTGGAGCATATCTGTACTGTATCTGAAAGCTGAGTCTAAATGAGTATCAGAATGACATCTGTGTCTGGAGTGTATCTGTACTATATCTGAAAACTGAGTCTGAATGAGTATCAGAATGTCATCCGTGTCTAGAGCGTATCTGTACTGTATCTGGAAGATGAATCTGAATGAGTATCAGAATGACATCCGTGTTTAGAGCGTATATGTACTGTATCTAAAAGCTGAGTCTAAATGAGTATCAGAATGGCATCCTTGTCTGGAGCGTATCTGTACTATATCTGGAAGATGAATCTGAATGAGTATCAGAATGACATCCGAGTCTGGAGCGTATCTGAACTGTATATGAAAGCTCTGAACACTGTTAATGATAGCTGTTAATCTTATCCTGAAAAGGGTAAAATGTTAGCTAAAATGCAAAGTCATGTTGTATGAAATGTATGATATAACGCATTTGTGTGATTAATGTTTATGATATATGGATGTGATGTATGCGTATGCGAGCTAATCTGCTGCACTACTGTTGTATTGGGGAAAATAAATCCCTGAATGTTGCTGAGGATATGTAAGCCTTCATGTCTTGAAGTGTTGACGAATTTCCATTTAGAGAAATAAACTATGTTGCAAGGGAAATGCCATGTATTGCTTAAAAAATCCGTTTGGGGAAATTGGATGATTTATACCGGGGATTGATAATTGGAAGCTTTGTTCCGCTGGGGATTAAACGACATACTGCGGGGGATTTCTTATGGAATATCTTAGAGATATTTCCCTATCCCTTCAACCTATCAGTAATTTCCTTTTATTTTGTTTATTTGTAAACAACGATTATGTTCAAATGCATATGTTCAACAATGAATCATTGGACGTTTTTGTAAACAAAACACAAGCGTAAGGAAAAACAGATAGTTTTTGCACTCTCAAAGGGATATATTTGTATTGACTTTGAATAAGTATTTTTGTATAATTAGACAAACACTCTAGTAGGAGAACACCGTCATAAAAAATGAAAATTTTAATATACAGAAAAGATAGCTATGTGTGATAATCCCATGGGGTTCCCATTCTGCTATAGCCTTCGTATCTTTGAGCATCTTGTCTACTTGTTGCCTCGTCCGAAGATGATTAAATTGATCAGAACCTCTGAGTTTGCTGGTTGTCCGTAAGGTGATCCAACGAGACATAATCATACGCTTTAATTCCCTAACTTTTGCCTGGACCGCCCTTTCGGGTTTTCAGTCCACCGGGAAACCCTTTTTTGCCCAAGTCTCCCTTTCGGGTTTTCAACTTGCCGGGTGTACATATTTTTTTTTTGTTTTATCCCTAATTTTTGCCCGAACCTTTTTGGTTCGCCGGGATGCCCTTGTTTTTCTTAGGTATGTCAACCTAGAGGGTCACTTATGTGTAGTATCTTTTGACTATGTCCGTATTCGCAGGATGCGGAAGGTCATCGCCATCCATGGTGGTCGAGATCATTACCCCACCAGAGAATATGTTTTTGATTACAAACGGTCCTTCATAGGTAGGAGTCCATTTGCCCCTGGGATCACCTTATGGCAATATGATGCGTTTGATCACTAGGTCCCCAACTTGGTACACTAGGCGCCTGACTTTCTTGTTGAAAGCCTTGATCATCCGTTTTTGATACATTTGACCATGGCAAACATCAGTAAGTCGCTTCTCATCAATCAAGTTCAGTTGATCAAGTCGAGTCTGGATCCAATCATCTTTGTTCAACCTTGCATCCTTCATGATCCTTAGAGAGGGGATCTGAACTTCGATAAGCAAGACAACCTCCATGCCATAAACCAAAGAATAAGGTGTTGCTCCAGTTGATGTGCGAGATATGGTACGATACCCGTGGAGAGCGAATGTTAACATCTCATGTCAGTCTTTGTATGTAACTAAATGTCTTTTTCTGTATGATCTTTTTAATGTTTTTATTTTCAGCTTAGACAACACCATTCATCTTTGGCCGGTAAGGGGAAAAATTGTGATACTGGATCTTGAATTGCTCGCACAAGGCGGTGATCATAGTGTTGTTGAGATTTTTACCATTGTCAATGATGATCTTTTCCGGGATACTGTACCGGAAAATAAGATTTTGCTTGACAAAATGGCAAACAACATTCTTGGTAACGGAAGCGAAGGAAGCTGCCTCCGCCCACTTTGTAAAGTAATCAATGGCCACTAAGATGAAGAGGTGTCCATTGGAGGCTGTCGGCTTGATTTCCCCAATCATATCAATCCCCCACATAGCAAAGGGCCAAGGAGCCGTCAAGACATTCAGAGGAACCGGAGGTACGCGCACCTTGTAAATCTGACACTTATGGCAGGTTCGAGAGTGTTGATAGCAATTTGCTTCCATGGTAGACCAGTAATAGCCTTCCCGTAGGATTTTCTTTGCCATGGTATGCCCACTGGAGTGGGTGCCAAAAGTGCCTTCATGCAATTCAGCCATGATCCTTTCAACTTCAACCTTATCTATGCACCGAAGTAACACAAAGTCATGATTGCGTTTATACAGGATGTCGTTACTAAGGAAGAACTTAGCAGAGAATCTCCTTAAGAACTTCTTATCATTAACTGAAGCTCCTTATGGATATTCTTGAGCCTCGAGATACCTCTTGACTTCGTGAAACCAAGGTTGGTCCACTACTTCTTCAGTATTAATCTCATGACAGTGTGTTGGTTCATCCATTCGTTCAATGGTGATACGGGGAGCCTCGTTATCCCAATTAAGTTTAAACATAGATGACATTGTGGCTAGTGCGTCTGCTAGCTGATTTTCTTCTCACAGGAAATGCTCGAAGGTAATCTTCTCAAAATGTGGTAGCAATGTCAGAACATGTTCTTTATAAGGGATAAAGTTAGGGTGTTTGGTGTCCCATTCCCCTTTGATCTGACTGATGACCAAAGCTGAATCTCCGAATACATCCAAGGATTTGATTCCCAAGTCTATGGCAGCTCTGAGACCAAAGATGCATGCTTCGTATTCCGCCATGTTGTTTGTACAATTGAAACAGAGTCTTGCGGTGAAGGGAGTATGGCACCCTTCGGGAGATATGAGTACAACACCGATACCATTGCCAAGTGTGATGGATGCCCCATCAAAGAACAGGGTCCATAGGGATCCTTGTTTAGGTCTGTCATATGGCCTGGATTCTTCACAGTTGTTTACCATCATGATGTCTTCATCCGGAAATTTGAATTTCATGGACTGGTAGTCTTCTACAGCTTGGTGAGCAAGGTGATCGGCTAATACATTTCCCTTTATCGCTTTCTGGGTAGTATACTGTATGTCGTATTCCGTCAGGATCATCTGCCATCTTGCTATTCTTCCAGAGAGTGCAGGTTTCTCGAAGATGTATTTTATCGGATCCATTTTAGATATCAATAGGGTAGTATGAGTCAACATATACTATCTTAGCCGGCGAGCAGCCCATGCCAAAGCGCAACAAGTTTTCTCAAGTAGTGAATATCTGGTTTCACAGTCGATAAACTTTTTACTCAGGTAGTAAATAGCGTGCTCTTTTCGGCCAGACTCGTCATGCTGCCCCAATACACACCCCATTGAGTTTTCTAAAATAGTCAGATACATGATCAATGGTCTTCCCTCAACTGGTGGCATTAACACAGGAGGCTCTTGCAGGTATTCTTTGATTTTGTCAAAAGCAGCTTGGCACTCATCATTCCATTTGACTACATGATCTTTCTTCAACAATTTGAAGATTGGTTCACAAGTAGCTGTCAGGTGAGAGATGAATCTGGCAATGTAATTCAAACGCCCCAAGAATCCTCTGACTTCCTTCTCAGTACGAGGAGCAGGCATCTCTTGTATCGCTTTAACTTTGGAAGGATCAACCTCGATACCTTTGTTGTTGACGATAAATCCTAGGAGTTTACTAGACCTTACTCCAAATGTGCATTTATTTGGGTTCAACCTCAGCTTGTACTTCTTTAGCCTCTCAAATAGTTTTTGTAAATGATCAAGATGCTCTTCTTCTGTTTGAGATCTAGCTATCATGTCGTCCACATAGACCTCTATTTCGTGATGTATCATGTCATGAAATAAAGCTACCATGGCACGCTAATAGGTTGCTCCAGCGTTCTTTAGTCTGAATGGCATCACCTTATAGCAGAAAGTGCTCCACTGCGTGACAAACGTTGTTTTCTCCATGTCCTCAAGCGCCATTTTGATTTGGTTGTAACCTGAGAATTCGTCCATGAAGGAAAACACTTTGTGTTGTGCCGTATTTTCAACTAGGATATCAATGCGGGGGAGTGGAAAGTCATCCTTAGGGCTTGCCCTGTTCAAATCTCTGTAGTCCACACACATTCACACTTTGCCGTCTTTTTTGGGTACGGGAACAAAATTGGCAACCCATTGGGGGTAAGAGGTGACAACCAAGAATCCAACATTGAATTGCTTCATGACTTCTGCTTTAATCTTTTCTGACATATCAGGCCTCATGCGGCGAACCTTTTGCTTTACTGGCGGACAATCTTCTCTTGTAGGAAAACTATGTACCACAATGTCTGCATCAAGTCCCGACATGTCTTCATATGACCAGGCAAAGACTTCAACATAATTATGTAACAACTGAATCAGACGCTCCTTGATACTGGGTTCCAGATTGGCACCCACCTTGACCTCTTTTTTGTCTTCTTCGGTACCTAGGTTGATTGTATCCACGGGTTCCTCGTGAGGTTGAATGGTTCTCTCTTCTTGTTGTAGTATTCTGGCAAGTTCTCCTGGTACTTCACAATCTTCCTCACCTTCGTCTTCGGCTTGGTAGATTAGATTCTCATAGTCACAAAAGGCCATAGCAGTATCGTTACGCATGGGATCCCGAATGGATGTATACCTACATTGTGAGTGTGGGTGTGTGTAAGGGTATAACTATCTTTGAAAGAAATAAAAATGTAAAAGAAAAAACAACGAGCACAAAAGTTTGTATGCGAAAACATCCATGATTCATTGATGTCATATGAAAATGAGATAATAACCCTTACAAATGGACCATTGTGCCTCGGGTAAGACACAAGGTTTTAAGAGTGAGAATTGTTTTAATATTACAGATCCAACAAAATGTAAAGACAAATTACTGTGGGATAAAAGTGATCGGGACAAATCTCTAGCCTCCTAATTGCCGAGCCCTCCATTGACAGTCGGGGAAATCCAATCCTCCAAGTTGCAACCATCTTCACCCTCTTCTACTGCATTGACTTCACAATTGCTGATCTTCAGGGGTTGTCCTCCGGTGCGAGCGCGACGTACAACCTTCTAAGCACTTGAAGTGAAACCCAGGCCAAACTTATCAGACTTATATGGGATATCTGGGAGTTGCCCCTAGATAGTGCACCCACCTTCTTCTACCACTGCTTTGGCATCCTTCAGAGATGACATTCGGAGTGGAGGCCTTGTAATCTTGGGAACCTGAGACACAGCCTTAGTCACTTTCACATCTTGGCGGACTTCTTCAAAGTTTTGAAATGGAGTTTCAATAAATTCACCATCTAATTCCACATATCTGAAGGAATTGAGATGGCTAATCATGTACTTTTCTTCTCCATGAACGATGATAATCTTCCTTTGAATTGGATACTTCAGCATTTGGTGCAACGTAGAAGTAACAACACCAACATTGTGGATCCATGGTCGGCCTAGCAAGCAGGATTATGAAGGGCGGATGTCCATTACATAAAAAGTTGAATTGGAAGTTTGGGTTCCAACCTTTATGGGGATATCCACTTCCCCATGCACCATCCTTTTCGATCCATCAAAAACCCTTACTACTATGTTGCTTGGCTTTAATGACAGTCCCTCACAGTCAAGTCTATCAAGAGCTTTTTTAGGTAGTACATTCAGAGAGGAGCCAGTGTCCACCAAAACATGAGCCAAGGTTATGCCCCTACATTCAACTGAGACATGCAATGCCTCATTATACTTCCTTCCCCTTGGCGTTAGATCAGCATCTGAAAATCCTAGGCCATTATCTACAGTCAAGCTGGCTACGCAGTCTTGGAACTGATCGGCGAATGTCTCTTGAGGTACATGGGCGGTTTTTAAGAACTTTACCAAGGCCTTTGCATGCGCCTCGGAACATAGTAGTAATGCCAGCATGGAAATTTTAGAGGGAGTTTGCCCCAGTTGTTCAACTACATCGTAGTCACTTCTCTTTATAACTTTTAGAATCTCCTCTATTTCTTTCTTGGAGGTCTCAGGGATAGTCAATGATTGTGCCTTCGTCCGGTCAGGCTCAATTAGAATACTTTTTCCTCAAGTCTCAGTTAACTTGGCAACTGGAATATCAATAGGGGTGACAATAGGGGTCGTAACAACTTCGTCAATAGGAGTACTCGCAGAGATGATTATGGGATTGGGAGTAACCTTTGGAATAGCAACAAGAATGATTACGGGTCCAAAAACGGCTTTTGGGGAAGCAATTTCTGGAGAGAAGATCTTACCGCTTCGGGTAATCTTACTAGTCCCTGCAATATTACTGACATCGGAATCCAATTTCTCAGAACTTGAATCTTCGGTGGCTGGCCAGTCTTGCTTGATACTATGGTAGTAGACATCCCCTCCATAATTCCATGGTACGGTTTTGTCTGACGTATATGGGACTGGTCCAGGCATTGTGGTTATTAAAGGAGTTGCTTTCGAAACTGATGTAATTCTAACGGGTCTTTTGGTGAAGACCCTAGAAGAATTGGCAGAAATGGTAATGATAGAAACATATTCAAAAGAAATAGGTGGAACATAAGTCTTTTCAAAAAAAAATTCTTTGTTATCTATTAGGCACTGAGCGCCTGCTTTCAACAAAGGACAGCTGGTTGTTAAGGACAAACAGAGATGGCAAACTTCATTACAGCCTGGGAACACACCGACATTCAACAAGATCATTTTAATAGTCAGAAGTGGGGTCATAAGTTCATCAACTGAAGTAACAAACAATCCTTCTTCAACGGAATTGGTATTATGGCCATGTCTGGGCATAGGGGGAGAAATGACATTTGGCTTTTCGGGCGCATCGAATTCAATTTCTTTTGCTTCAATGAGGTCTTGTATTTTGTTCTTTAGAGCCCAACAGTTATTAGTGTCGTCACCGGGACTTTCAGAATGATATGCGCAACGGGAATTGGGGTGATAGTGAGGAGATGTTGTATTGGGGTTTTTCGAAGCTTCTTTCAAGGTCACCAAATTGGATCTTAGTAGATGCGGTAATACCTGGGACGGGGTCATGTTGATTCTGGTGAACTGCCTGACTTGCCTTTCCATCCTTGGTTGATTATTTCTTTGCTGATCAGACGCAATCTTAGGAATCATAACAGCCCCCACCATTGGTCGGCATTCGGCCTTATCTTGGTTTCTTTGCGAATATATAACAACCACCTCTTTCTTTCTGATGAAAGGCTTCCTTACAACTGCAGAAGAAGATGTATCTTTCTGAATCTTTCCACTCTTTATACCGGCTTCTACCGTTTCTCCGATCAATATTAGTTCAATAAAGCCTGCAGATGAACTTCCAATTAAATGATTGAAGAAGGGACCAAACAAGGTGCCCAAGAACATGTCTACCAATTCGCTCTCAGATAGAGGGGGTTGAACTCTTCCAGCCAAGTCTCTCCATTTTTGTGCATAGTCTTTAAAACATTCATTAGAAACCATGGCCATACTCTGGAGTTGAGTACGGGTAGGCGCAAGATCAACATTATATTGGTATTTGTTGTACCCCAAAATTTTCCCTCTCATTTTATCAAGATTTCCCCTCACAAGACTCTTTGGACTTCAGACAGGACTAAGGTTTGCTCAGCTCAAGACATCTCCTTGCACTGATGACCTGAAATTAGGGTTTGAGTTTGCACAAGGATTTTTGGACTTCCCATGCTTCATATGACTTTCATGCTTCATGCTGGACTCCTAAGATTTCTCATACCAAGTTTCAAGCCTTGAATCAAATTTTTGCCCATTCAATTGGACAGTTGACCTAAAAATCAGCTGTAATGGGGAAAAAGTCAACTGTGGCAGATTTACAGTCAAACCTCATAATTTTTGATCCACATCAACATTATAGACTCATATGAACTATTTGATCAAGTTTGGACCACAACTCCTCAAGAAATTTGACCAGATCATCAAAAGGGCAAAATGGTCATTTTTATGGTTTTGACTGCATAAGGGCAATTTCTGATTTTTTCACCTAGCCAATGGAAAATTGAGTTCAAGCATGGCTTAAAGGACTCAATGGCATCATCTTGACCTAATCTCAAGGTTCAAAAGATCTCAAAAGTATTGGATTGACAGATGAATTTTCCAGTAAACTGATCAAAAATCAACTATACACTGAAAAGTCAAACTTTGACTTTTTGGTCAAAATCAAGTGCCAAGGGTTATTTTTCATCAAGATGTGTCAAAACATGAAACTTGTTCACCAAGAAACCTAATTTTGAAAATTAGGGTTTAAAATGGAAAATTTTCATAACTTAGAAATTTTCTAAGTTATGAAAATTTCTTATTTTTCCCCAACTTTTCCCAACTTTTTCACCATGATGCATTTGGATTCAAAGAAAACTTCCAACATGAAAGTTGTATTCCTCCACGAAATATACAACTTTGATTCACAAAGTTTTCCCAAAAGATGCTTGGATCTCAAGTTATGATTTTGTGAATAAGGGTCCATGAAACTTTTAACTTAGTGAAATTTTGCCCTAGTTTAGGCAGGATTTTGACCTATCTTCATGGCAACTTTTTACATAGTTCCAAGTATAATCTCAAAATTAATTTCAAAGATGGATTGTAGAGCATGTTACAATATTTCCAAAATGTCCAAGAACTCTCCAAGATCATTTGTGGTTAGGGAGAATCGAGGGAATGAAAATGGCCATTTCTCACTTTTGTCCATGGCATTTTGCACATTGCTACAAGTTGCAAATATGTCCTAAGCATGCTTATACTTGGTTTACAGGTTCTAATCCTTTCTACACTTATAAATTAAATGCAAATACATTGGACAAAGGCATTATTCTGAGCTTTGGTGCATTATACATTGATTTAATCCAAAAATGGCAAAAAGGTAACATTGCTACTTTGATAAAGCATGCTTTATGTCCTTTTGTTTATCTTGAGCATTGAACTTAATATTTTGCAGAAAACCACATCCACAAACATCAGAAAAGGTTTACCAACTCTCCTCAGGCCTTGAGCTAGCCTGTACAGGCTGTGCCTTTGTCAACTCACCTTTTACTTCAAAAGCAAGTAATTATGCAAAAACTCCACAACTTGGAAATCTGATAAGAGCAAGCCTTTGTATCATTACAAACCACCTCAGCACATTATACCAAGCCAGAAAACATGAATTGCCAAGCTTCCAAACACCCAAAACACAAAAACACTAACTTCTGCCCAAAACAGGGCAAGCTCTGCAGAATCTTGGCCAAATCCATATTCCCTCGTGCATTTTGCTTGGAATAATTTCAAACACATTCTAAACATTCCATCTGAACTATCCAAGCCCTTCTCAAGCAACTATAACTCCATTTTCAAGCTTCACCATTTTCAATTTCTGAGTTTGCAGGTTGAGTTCTATAGGGAGATTCAAGCCATTTCAAAGCAAGCTAAGCATTGGGAAAGGTCAAGGGAACTTCAGGCAAGCTAACACAACCTTCAGGCCTCACTCACAACTCCTACATTGCCATATTCGAACTTGACTGAAATAGGTATTTGTCAAGATTCTAACTCCTTATTTAGGCATCCTTAGGCTTAGGTTTGTGAAGAAAAAATATATCCCTTAAGTTGCTTGAACTGTACATATGCATAGCTTCCATTTATATTACCTGTGCTAGGAGAATTTGGATGATGAACTTGCTGAAAAAACTAGGTCATAAATTAGGGGCACTGAAATTCTCCCTGGTTTCTTAGAGTTAGATCAAGTTTCTTATATGGTTAGAATCGTGGGATGATGAGCTATAACTTTCATGTTGCAAGATTTGGTTTTTAAGCACGTATGCAGGAGTTACAAGTTTGTACATGGCGCGCGCGTTTTCTGGTTCCAAGGACAGGGATGAAGTGGAACGTGGGCCTGGGCCTGTTTTGCCTGACTATTGACACCCCCCTGTTTACTTCCGACACCCATTGGCCCATTTCTTTATTTTTCATATTTTCTTGCATAATTCACATTTTCTGATTTTATTTATTTTTCTTGAACATTAAAAATCACCAAAAATATTTTCTTAAATTTTCACATTTTATTTTATTATTTTTATTATTATTTTGCATAAAAATGGTTTATTAAATAATATATACTTTATTTTCTTAAAATAAAACTTGCAAATAATATAAAAATATTATATAATTTTATTTTTATTATTTATACACTTAAATCAATAGTTTCATACAATATTTGATTTTTTAAACATTTTTGTATATATTTTTATTTATTTGTACATAAAAATGAATAAATAAATAATATAATACATTTTCTTTTAAAACCAAAAACTAGGGTTTCCACCCTTTCAAAAATAATAACATTATTTTTCTTATATTTTAAGACATAAATAAATCCATTTTTACATACATAAAAATTAATACCAAAAATATTTTGCATATTTATATTTAATTGTCCATTTAAATATTTGCTTATTCATTTATTTGTACAAATAAATTCAATATGGTTTTAATAGTTTTAGGGTTTTATTTTGAGCAATATCCCCCTATTCCAGACTTGTATCCCCCTCCCCATATCAATGTTGTAATAGTCTTAGATTTAATTTTCGCATTTTATTGCTTTTATATGCATGCTTAGTAAATTAGGGTTTGTATGATAACAAAAAATCAAAACAAATAGCATGACTAAACACAAGACAAAAATGCATGTAAGATGACAACAAAATGCACACAAGCACCCTTAGGGTTTCATCCATTTTGTTGTCTTAAAATGGCCATGGTATGCATGCTAGGTATCTTGGCAAAATCAAACAAAAAAAAATAAAAGATCATAGTCCCTCGATGACGCTATCTTGGTTGCCTAAACCAAAATGATCTAGTCCCTCAAAAACTTGCTAAGATACTTGGCACAATTGCTATCATGGTCATACGATGAGCCACGCCCGTCCCGTTTAACATTCAAATACAAGGTTGTTTACCAAATACAATGGTAAAACAACAATGTCAAAGGGTTAAAAATGTGTAGGAAAGATCTTTGAGTAGGGTAGACAACTCCTAGTTACTTGATCAAATTTGCAAACCATCCTTGCTATTTTCAAAAACACACACAATTTCAAAACATTTTCCCAACAAACCTTCAAACATTGAAACATTTTTCAAAAGACAATACATCTTTGTATACATTCTTCAAACAAGAATCATTACAAAGATTGCCAAAACGATGGCCTCTTTTCAAAATACTTTCAAAACCACACAAAGCACCATTTCAAACAATTGAAAAAGCAAAGCAAGTGATCTAAACAAGTAACTAAGAGCCCATGGAAAACCATGGATGAAAAGGGTGCTAGCACCTTCCCTTTTCATAATCTACCCCCTGAACCCAAGAAAACATCTCGAAGGTCTTTCATGTGCTTTTTGACCTTTCCTTTGGATAAAATAAAAATTCGGTGCCGACTCTTGCTAAACCGAAACAATTGCAAACACAAACGCAAAACCTCAAGTCAGTTCTTCCACAGTATCACAGAACTGGCGACTTTGCTGGGGATAATAAGAAAAGTGGGGTTACCCTAGGGTTTAGATCACCTTTACATGCTTACCTTGTTTGCTTTGATTGCTTTACATTTGGTTCTATTGTTTGGGTTTGAATCCTCTACCCGGATTTTGGAAACATTCATAGGTAAATATAAATACGTTGTGGAAACTGTGCTGGGTATACCGACACGGTCTAAGCAATAGCTATATTATTGCGACATATTTGTGGGTACCGGTAGCCTTTGAGTCAATCAAAGAGAATAAGGGGCCGCTGAGTGATGTCATGAAGCACTAATGGACTTTTAGAATCTTTACTTGACCATCTTGGCCTTTTAGGATGTAGTGAGATGACCGGCTTTGGTGCAGTCCGAAGTTGGTAGATACTCGATACTACACTCAATGAGGGTTGTTTTCTTGGAATATTTCGGTCGCTAGTAAAGTGGCTAAACTGAAACAATGAACATAGAAAATAATCCAGTGATATTGAGCTCCTTAGAACCCAGTTACTATTTATAGGACAGGTTAAGCCAACTAAACTTCAAGAGGGTACTTACCTATGAAACCCCATGCAAGCCTGAACTAGGAACTTATGTGACTTGCTTGTACATATACTTGTGCATAACATCATGAACATCATGAAGCATCATTTGCATCCACTAACCATTTCAAGGATTTTGGATCTTCATCTTTGTTCCTGTTTTGTAGGTTATGGAATCACTTCGCAGGAAAACAATCCAAGTCAACCTTGTGAGAATTCCTCCTCAACTCAAGGAGCTTGCTTCTAAGATTCTAGAGTATTCTCCATTCACTGAGAGACATGGTCGACTTCTCAACTTGGTCAACTCCAACACAGAGGAAGACATGGTGAAAGTTCTCTTCCAGTTCTTTGACCCCTACACCACTGCTTCACATTTTCTGACTACCAGCTAGTGCCTACTTTGGAGGAATTTTCTCAACTCCTGAGGATTCCTATTCTCCATCAACTACCTTTCAACGGTACAGAAAGAGATCCAAAGCCTGAAGATGTTGCTCAAGCCCTACACTTGCAACCATATGATGTCATAGGCCATTGGGATACTAGAAGTGGTGTCAAAGGTTTCTTGGCAAAGTTCCTGTTTGAGAAGGCTCAAGAATGCTGGAATTCTCTAGACCTGCAAGTTTTTGAGGAGATTGTAACACTTCTCATCTATGGGTTGGTCTTGTTCCCAAACCCTGATCAACTTATAGATGTGAATGCTGTCAAGATTTTCATATCTCGGAATCCTGTGCCTACTTTACTTGGGGATATCTTACACTCTTTTCACACTAGAACAATGAGGAAAGGAGGTGTTCTCATGTGTTGCACTCCTCTTCTAGCAAGGTGGGCATGCCCGATTGAGATCGGTATAATCAACACACATTCGCCATTTTCCATTATTCTTTTTGACTAATACAACGTTTGACAACCAGGTTGAATACCGGGCTTCAGAAATAAAATTTGCCTCTAAGAGGTCTTTTACAGCTTTTTCAGCAGCCTCCGTTTTCTCTGGAGACTGCCAACGTCTACGTTGTACTACTGCCTTAGCGGCTGGATCTATGGCGAGACGGTGACAGGCGACCTCGGGGTCGAGTCCTGGCATCTCTGCGGCGCTCCACGCGAACAAGTCAGCATTCTTGAGCAAGGAGGCTTTGATCTGCTTCCTTGCCAGGTCGGGGAGGTCGGTACCAATCTTCACTCCTTTGCTCGTGTCCTCACCGAGAGGGATGAGCTCGAAGTCCCCATCCGAGATTGGTCGAAGGGGGACTTGCTCGTCGCTGGGAGGCTCGTCCTGGTCGAAATGGGTGTCCAGGGCTATGAAGTCGACCTTTGGGGGAGCTCTCTGCTCTTCTGCTTTGACGGGTTCTAGCTTGTCGGGCTCTTTTCGTGTCGTCACTGGTCTCTTGGTGGGCCTTGTCCCAGTGTCGACCGTGTCGCGTCCCTTGGATGCGGTTTTAAAACACCTTCGAGCAGCGACCATGTCACCCTGGATGGTAGCAACCCGTGCCCTCTTGGTGTAGAATTTCATCTTCAAGTGGACGGTGGAGGGTACCACGGTCAGCTCTGCTAGTGTTGGTCTTCCCAGGATGCAGTTGTAGAGGGACGGGCAGTCGATGACGAGGAAGTGCACCTTGACCTGCCTCGTCGCTGTTCCCTCGCCGAAGGTAACCATGAGCTTGACGTATCCTTAAGGTTTGGAGGTCGAGCCGTTGAAGCCCTGTAGGTCCGACCCCACATAAGGTGAGAGGTGTGAGTCGTCGAGCTGCATGGTCCGGAATAATTGACTATACATCGCATCGACGAAACTTCCTTCATCGACGAGAACGTGGTGTACGTCAAAGTTATCCATTCTTGCTCTTATCAGTAAAGGAATGACCACGTTGGGGGCCCCTCCGGGGAGTTCTTCGAGGTAAAAGGTGATAGGCTCCGACCTACCTTTCACCCTTTCAAAAGTCACCGTCTGAGGAGGGGCAGAGTCGACCAGTTCATCCAGCTTCCTCTTGGCCGAATTTATGGTTAGGTCGTTGAATCCTCCACTATTGATGACCATGGTGGAGGGAAAGTACTCCCACCTACTGTGCGTCATAAGCGGCTCTTGCAGGTGTTCGAGGACGTAGAAGTCCTCAGGTCTTGTGACGGAGAAGGCGGTTTGGATGGGAACGGATTCGTCAGATGGCCAGGCATCCTCCTTCGACTCTCTTGTCTCCCGGGCGTCGCGACGAGGAGCGTCGTTTCTCCGGTATTGGGCGAGCCTCCCTCCCTTGATGAGGGTTTCGATGGCGTCCTTGAGGTGGACACAGTCTTAAGTCAGATGACCATGGCTCCTATGGTACTGATAGTATTTGCTCTTGTCTACCCCGGGCTTGGCAGGAGCTGGTCGAGGGCGCTTGACGTTGCCATCTTTTAAATCTATGCTGGCACACTCCGCCAAGATGCGCTCGCGGGAAGCCGTTAGCGGAGTGTATTCTATGAAATGCCCCGAGGGTCCTCTCTGTTCTCGGGCTTCTCGGGGTCTGTCCTCCTTTCTTTTCTCCCCGACTCGTCGAGGAGGAGCTGCTTCTTGGCGCGGGTTGCTGCTGAATCCGCGAGTTCTGGGGTCACGGGCTCTGTTAGCCGCTTCCGTTTCCTCGTAATCCATATAGGCCCTGGCCTTCTCGAGGAGAGCATCGAACGTTTGGGGTGGTTCGATGCCCACTGCTTTTCTGAACTCCGTGCCGGGGAGGATCCCCCTCTCCAGCAAGTACCTTTTCATGTGGTCCGCGCAGGGGACCTGTATGGCTTCACGATTGAAGCGGTTGATGAATTCTATCAAAGTCTCGTCCTGCCTCTGGATGATGGCCTCGAGCGCTGCCTCGGTCTTTGGATGTCGCTGAGACGCGGTGAACGAACTTATGAATTGATTCTTCAGGTTTCTCCACGAGGTGATTGATCCCGGGGCAAGACCTTTATACCAATCCATTGCTGCCTTCCTGAGGGTCGTGGGAAACAACCGGCATTTGATGGGTCCCCCGACATTATGGTAATGCAACATAGCCTCGAACCCGTCTATGTGGTCGACTGGGTCCGCGACTCCGTCGTATTCTTTCAGATGTGGAGGCTTCTCCATGCCCGGGGGAATGGGCGCCTCCATGATGGCTTATGACAGGGGACCGCGGGGTTCTTCCTCGTCACTTCGCTATGGGGATAGGGACGGGGACCTGAGATATTGTCGGGCCCGACGGTCCTGGTCGTGCTGGATGCCCCTCGAGCGGGATGCTCGTTGGTCCGTCTTCCCGTGCCTGTCTCCAAGGTGTCTTCTTTCTTGCCGTAAGGGGCCGTGGTTGCGGCCTCCGGCTTCAATGACGGGTTGCCTCTCCAAGGGGGGTCATCTCCCCGATTGTCGGGGCGACGGGCTTCAAGAGGTGTCTCTGTATTGTCTCCGCGGGGGAGACGGGAGACGTACCTCTATTACTCGAGGAGGTGGGGTCTGAGGCCTCCTGTGTCTCCTCGTGGGTCTTCTGTCGTCCTCTAGCGCCCTCAATCTTTCCTCCTGGGCAAAGATGAGGTAGTTGGTTTGATTGATTGCCGCGAATAATGCTCTGGTCGTGGCATCTGCCCCGGTGGGGACAGAGACCTCCTGAAATTGTGCAGCTAGATAGTTTGGGGGAGCCGTATTGTCTTCTTCGAGTGGGGGAGGGACTGAAGAAGACGAGGCGGTGGCTTCGTCGCGGTGGCCTGAGGGCCCGGAGATGGCGCCCCCGGGGAGTGTGCTATGGCCGAGGTTGCCGTCGTTGTCGGGGATTCCGTTCTTATCCGCGAGGTTGTTGTTGGCATCGACAACGCGGACGTTCTGGTCATCCCGAATTTCGTCAGCCATGACGGTAGGAGTTGATTTTTAGCTTTGGTCTTTGAGTTTGCAAGACGGGGAAGCTAGTTTCCCACAGACGGCACCACTGATCTTACCCGATCAGACTTGGACTGTCACAGCTGGCTCGAATTGAATTTGAGTGAGATGGGGGAGGGGGGGGGGTACCTGCAAGACACTCCGATGCTAAAATGAGAGACGAAATGAGCAGGAAAAAAGTGTTTAGGCGTGTAAAAGATGAATACCTGACCCTCTGGGAACAGAGGGTATTTATAGCCCCCAGTGCTGGGCCAAGGTCCCCTCATTGGGCTGACTAGAACTAGCCCAATAAAGGAAATGCCAGGTTCTACGTGTGTAGTGGGGCCCCGCACGTGGTCCCCTTCCTGGTGGTGCTCTGCGAAGAATAAGGAGGGACGAAGACACGGTCTTTTCGGAGCTTAGAGGATTCTATAACAGTCAGAGTGGACAGAATCTTCCCTACGGGGAGGGTGCTCGAGCTGGACTCGAGCTGGAGTTCCCTTGGTAGGGGACACTGCGTGTCGCGGGCAATGGCAGGCATAGCGGATACAGTCTGTGGTCGGGCACGTCGGTGGTGGTCCGTTTGTGAGCATTCCCCGAGGAGTTTGCTTGGACTGTGCCTTTATCTGCACTTTGGGCCAAGGCAGGCCCAGTCCAGAACAATATGCATGCTAGGTATCTTGGCAAAATCAAACAAAAAAAACAAAAGATCATAGTCCCTCGATGACGCTATCTTGGTTTCCTAAATAAAAATGATCTAGTGCCTCAAAAACTTGCTAAGATACTTGGCACAATTGCTATCATGGTCATACAATGACCCACGCCCGTCCCGTTTAACATCCAAATACAAGGTTGTTTACCAAATACAATGGTAAAACAACAATGTCAAAGGGTTAAAAATATGTAGGAAAGATCTTTGAGTAGGGTAGACAACTCCTAGTTACTTGATCAAATTTGCAAACCATCCTTGCTATTTTCAAAAACACACACAATTTCAAAACATTTTCCCAACAAACCTTCAAACATTGAAACATTTTTCAAAAGACAATACATCTTTGTATACATTCTTCAAACAAGAATCATTACAAAGATTGCCAAAACGATGGCCTCTTTTCAAAATACTTTCAAAACCAAACAAAGCACCATTTCAAACAATTGAAAAAGCAAAGCAAGTGATCTAAACAAGTAACTAAGAGCCCATGGAAAACCATGGATGAAAAGGGTGCTAGCACCTTCCCTTTTCATAATCTACCCCCCGAACCCAAGAAAACATCTCAAAGGTCTTTCCTGTGCTTTTTGACCTTCCCTTTGGATAAAATAAAAAGTCGGTGGAGACTCTTGCTAAACCGAAACATTTGTGAATACAAACGCAAAACCTCAAGTCAGTTCTCCCACCGTATCATAGAACTGGCGACTCTGCTGGGGATAATAAGAAAAGTGGGGTTACCCTAGGTTTTATATCACCTTTACATGCTTACCTTGTTTGCTTTGATTGCTTTACATTTGGTTCTATTGTTTGGGTTTGAATCCTCTACCCGGATTTTGGAAACATTCATAGGTAAATAGCAATATGTTATGGAAACTGTGCGGGGTATACCGACACGGTCTAAGCAATATCTATATTAGTGCGACATATTTGTGGGTACCGGTAGCCTTTGAGTCAATCAAAGAGAATACGGGACCGCTGAGTGATGTCATGAAGCACTAATGGACTTTTAGAACCTTTACTTGACCATCTTGGCCTTTTGGGATGTAGTGAGATGACCGGCTTTGGTGCAGTCCGAAGTTGGTAGATACTCGATACTACACTCATTGAGGGTTGTTTTCTTGGAATACTTCGGTCGCCAGTAAAGTGGCTAAACTGAAACAATGAACACAGAATATAATCCAGTGATATTGAGCTCCTTAGAACCCGGTTACTATTTATAGGACAGGTTGAGCCAAGTAAACTTCAAGAGGTTACTTACCTATGAAACCCCATACAAGCCTGAACTAGGAACTTGTGTGACTTGCTTGTACATATACTTGTGCATAACATCATGAACATCATGAAGCATCATTTGCATCCACTAACCATTTCAAGGATTTTGGATCTTCATCTTTGTTCCTGTTTTGTAGGTTATGGAATCACTTCGCAGGAAAACAATCCAAGTCAACCTTGTGAGAATTCCTATTCTCCATTTCCTGACTACCAGCTAGTGCCTACTTTGGAGGAATTTTCTCAACTCCTGAGGATTCCTATTCTCCATCAACTACCTTTCAAAGGTACGGAAAGAGATCCAAATCCTGAAGATGTTGCTCAATTCATACACTTGCAACCATCTGATGTCATAGGCCATTGGGAGACTAAAAGTGGTGTCAAAGGTTTCTTGGCAAAGTTCCTGTTTGAGATGGATCAAGAATGCTGGAGTTCTCTAGACCTACAAGTTTTTGAGGAGATTGTAGCACTTCTCATCTATGGGTTGGTTCTTTTCCCAAACCCTGATCAGCTTATAGATGTGAATGCTGTCAAGATTTTCATATCTCGGAATCCTGTGCCTACTTTACTTGGGGATATCTTACACTCTTTTCACACTCGAACAATGAGGAAAAGAGGTGTTCTCATGTGTTGCACTCCTATTCTAGCAAGGTGGTTTATTTCTCACCTTCCCCAGCCAGTTTTGAAGAATGAGCAAGGTTTGAGGTGGTCACAACGATTGATGACTCTTACATATTCAGATGTTCATTGGTGTTCTTGATCCAGAGAAAATGTTATCATCATTGATCGTTATGGGGAATTCCCTAAAGTCCCTCTACTTGGCATTGTGGGAGGCATTACCTACAACCCCTGCTTGGCTCTCAGACAGTTTGGGTATGCCCGAAGGGATGGCCCACATGACATGCTGATTCCAAATTTGGTTTTTGACTTCGACAACGAAGCTCAAGGACTTCGACAAAGGTTTATCCGAGCTTGGAGGATGCCCAACAAGGTAGACAGTAAGGCCTTGGGACACAATAATTCCATCCCCCTTGAGCCTTACCTCAAGTGGGTACGAACCCAAGCCCAAAGTCTTATGATGCCTTACCCTTACATTCTCCCAATGATCAAAGAGCCTGTTAAGGAAGGAAAAGTTCCATACACCCTCCTACATCCTGACATGCCAACATCATTGGAAGATTTACAAAGGAGTTGGATACAGCTCAAGGGAGAACGCGATACTTTTGAAGCCCAATTCTACGCCAGTGAGAAGAAGGTTTTAGAACTTACTCGTCAACTTCACGAAGAGCAGACTCTCAACACCTACATTGCACCAAAAAGGATGCGCAACGTCTTTTTACATTAGAATTTTGTATTATTTTGCCCATGGGGCATTTATGTACTAACAATTCTATCTTATTAATATGACGTGTGTTCCTTTTTTGTTTAAAACAAATTTGAATTTCTGAATCCTTGAATGCATTACATGAATACATATCATTCATCATATGCATAAAGAGGTCTTCACACCAAGTTTCCTCATCTCTCTGCTGTTTATTTCAGCAAGATGGATATCGAACAAACGGTCAAAGACTTACAAGCTCAAAATTCACAGTTCCAACAACTACTCATGACCTTGGCAAAGGGTCAGGAAGAGCTCAAAACTCTGTTAGAGAAGGAAAAGGAGAAAAAGAAGAAGAAGAGAGTTGGTGTGGCTACCTTGGGCAGAAGATTTGAAGGTCACGCCAGAAGGGTCCTAGATTTCCCATCAACATCTGAAGAGGGTGAAAGAAAGGGTAAAGGAGTTGCAGTGCCCTCTGATTCTGAAGCTGAAGAAGAGGAAGATGAAGACTATTCAGAACAACAGTATCCTCCTGCAGATGAAAAGTACAAAAATCTGGAAGAACGTCTAGCTGCCATGGAGGTTCAGAGAGTGCCTGGGCTGGACTTTGAAGAGATAGGGTTAGTTTCTGGAATTGTTATCCCTCCCAAATTTAAGGTGCCAATGTTTTCTAAGTACGATGGGGTGTCTTGCCCAAAGATGCACCTACGGTCCTATGTCAGGAAAATTCAACCACATTCTTCTGACAAAGACCTGTGGGTACATTTCTTCCAGGACAGTTTGTCGGGGACGCAATTAGATTGGTTCTACCAGCTAGAGAGGTATGATGTGCACAATTGGGAGGATTTGGCTGCTGCCTTCTACAAGCAGTATCAATATAATGCGGACTTAGCACCTACCCGTACTCAATTGCAGAGTATGGGCATGGTCTCCAATGAAGGCTCCAAGGAGTATGCCCAGAAATGAAGAGACTTGGCGGGACGAGTACAACCACCTCTATCTAAGAGAGAGCTTGTAAATATGTTCTTGGGTACACTGTCGGGCCCCTTTTTCAATCACCTGATTGGAAGTTCGTCTGCGGGGTTCACCCAGTTGATTCTAACTGGTGAAAGAGTTGAAGCCGAAATTAAAAGCGGGAAAATTCAAAAAGATGCATCTGCTTCCGCTGCCATCAAAAAGCCTTTTCCAGCAAATAAAGAAGTCTCAGTTGTCTATTCCCAAAGAGGTCAAGGAAGAGTTGAGCGCCGGCCAGCGGTGGGGGCCGTAATGATTCAGAAGTCTGCAGCTGATCAGCCCAGAAATAATCAACCCAGAACCAACCAAGCAAGGGTGGAAAGTCCTGTACGATAATTCACCCAGATAAACATGACTCCTGCTCAGGTTCTTCCCCATCTCTTGAAGTTAAACCTTGCCAGTCTGAAAGAAGCCCCGAAGAATCCGAATACAACTTCTCCGTACTACTATTCGAACGCCAAGTGTGCTTATCATTCCGGGAGTATAGGGCACGACACCAACAATTGCCAGGCCCTCAAGAATAAGATTCCGGATTTGATAGATGCTAAAGAAGTGGAATTCGACGCCCCTGAAAAGCCAAATGTGATCTCTGCTCCAATGCCAAGGCATGGCCATAATGCCCATGCTATTGAAGAGGATCTTTTTGTTGCTACTGTTGATGATTTGATGACTCCGCTACCGATAATCAAGTTGAATCTGTTGAAGGCTGGGATTTTCCTAGGTTATGAAGAAGACTGCTGCCTTTGTTCATCCTTACCATCCGACTGTCCATTGTTGAAGTTAGGCATCCAACGCCTAATGGATAACTAAGAAATACTTTTTGAAAAGACTCCTGTTACACCGAATCCTGTCAATGATGTTTCAATAATTACCATATCCACCAATATTTCCAAGGTCTCCAAAAGACCTATTAAGATTACATCCAATCTGAAGATTGCACCTTTGAAGATAACCATGTCGGGGCCCATCCCGTACAAGTCCAACAAATAAATACCGTGGAACTATGGTGGAGAGATCTTCTACCACGGTATTAAACAGATTGTATCAACTGAAGAAAGTTCTGATGAAGAGACTTCCGACATTGGAAACATTGCTGGAACGAGCAAAATCACCCGCATCGGAAGGCTTTTCTCTCCAGAGATTGCGCCACCAAAGTCAATCTTTGGACCCTCAAATGCTCCTAAGGTTACTCCTGTACCGGTCAACATATCTGCGAGAACGCCAATTATTGAAGAAATTGTAACTCCTATGGTTGTCCCCTCTGCTGCGGCTAATGATAGAGGGAAAGGGATCCAAGAAGCGCCCGTCAGGACGAGGGCTCAGCCATTGGTCATCCCTGAGACCTCTAAAAAAGAAATGGAAGAGATTTTGAAAATAATCAAGAAAAGCGATTATGATATTGTGGAGTAACTGGGGAAAACCCCCTCAAAGATATCAATGCTGGCCCTGTTGCTTTGTTCCGAAGCTCATGCTAAAGCTCTGATCAGATTCTTGAAGACGGCCCAAGTGCCACAGGAAACCTTCGCGGATCAGTTCCAGGAATGTGTAGCTAGCTTAACTGCTGACAATGGTCTAGGATTCTACGATGCCGATTTAACATCTAAAGGGAGAAAACATAATGACGCTTTGCATGTCTCGGTGGAATACAGAGGGACTACTCTAGCACACGTTCTGGTAGACACTGGGTCGTCTATAAATGTCTTGCCGAAGAAAGCCTTGGATAGATTGGACTGTGAAGGCCTAACCCTGAAGCCCAGCAATATAATTGTCAGAGCCTTTGATGGTTCTAAAAGGATGGTCCACGGGGAGGTGGACATCCCGATTAAAGTGGGAACTGAAACCTTCAACTCCACATTCTATGTGATGGACATACGTCCTTCCTATTCTTGCTTGTTGGGAAGACCTTGGATTCACAATGCTGGAGCTGTCACTTCTTCTTTGCATCAAATGCTCAAGTACCCTGTCCAGGGGAAAATTATAACAGTTCATGGCGAAGAGGAATACATGATAAGCCATCTAAATTCTTTCCGCTATGTAGAATTGGATGGTGAATTCATCGAGACCCCTTTCCAACACTTTGAAGAGGTTTCTCCTGAAATAGCAGCAACCAAGACAGTGTCTTCTGTACCCATGATTACCAAACCTGTGCCTCAGATGTCATCTCCCAAGGATGCAAAGGCTGTGATTGAAGAAGGAGGAAGCACAATTTGGGGTCAACTTCCAGACTTTCCTTTCAAATCAGATTAATTCGGCTTAGGTTTCACTGCTTCTTCTCAAAAGGCTGTACGCCGCGCCCGCTCGGGAAGGCCACCAGTGAAGATCACCCATCATGGAGTCAATGCTTTGGAGGATAGTGAAGAGGAGAGAAATTTGGAAAACTGGATTTTCCCTACTGTTGACGGAGGACTGTGCAATTTGGAGGCAAAGGACTTTGTTCTGATTACTTTCATAAATCAGTAATTTATCTTTCAAACATTTCTGTTGGTTTGTAATAATTCTTAAACAATTCGTACACTTTTTGCCTTGTGCCTTACCCGAGGTACATAGGTCCATTTGTAAGGGTTTGATTTTTTCATCTTCATATGCCATTTTAATGAATCATGGATGTTTTCACATATAAACTTTTGTGTTCATTGTCTTTCTTTTTACATTTTGTTTGTTTAAAAGTGGCTATCCCTTACACACACCCATACTCACAAATGCAGGTACCCTTCCATTCTGGATTCCATGGGTAACAATTCTGCTATGGCCTTCAGTGACTCTGAAGATCTGGTCAATCATGCCGAATACGAAGGTGATGAAGACTGTGAGGTGCCGGGAGAGTTAGCTAGACTGCTGCAACAGGAAGGAAGAGCAATTCTACCTCATGAGGAGCTGTTAGAGACAATCAACTTGGGGTACTGTTGAAGACAGAAAAGAAGTCAGAGTGGGTGCCAACCCAGAGCCAAGTGTCAAGGAGCGCTTAGTTCAGCTGTTGAATGATTATGTTGAGATCTTCGCCTGGTCTTACGAAGACATGCCGGGACTCGATACAGATATTGTGGTTCACTGTCTCCCTACAAGAGAAGACTTTCCACCAATCAAACAGAAAGTTCGCCGCATGAGGCCCGACATGTCAGAAAATATCAAAGCAGAAGTGATGAAGCAGTTCAATGCTGAATTTCTTGCTGTTACTTCCTATCCACAATGGGTTGCTAACATGGTGCCCGTTCCTAAGAAGGACGACAAAGTGAGAATGTGCGTGGATTACAGAGACTTAAATAGGGCTAGCCCTAAAGATGACTTTCCACTACCGCACATTGACATCTTAGTTGACAATACAGCTCAACACAAGGTATTTTCTTTCATGGATGGATTCTCAGGTTACAACCAGATCAAAATGGCCCCTGAAGACATGGAGAAAACTACTTTTGTTACTCAGTGGGGTACGTTCTGCTATAAAGTGATGCCATTTGGACTGAAGAATACCGGGGCAACCTATCAGCGCGCCATGGTAGCTTTGTTTCATGATATGATACATCATGAGATTGAAGTTTACGTAGACGACACGATAGCCCGTTCAGAGACAGAAGAAGAAGACCTCGACCACCTGCAAAAGCTGTTTGTCAGGTTGAAGGAGTACAAGCTCAGACTGAACCCTAACAACTGCACTTTCAGAGTTAGGTCCGGTAAACTCTTGGGTTTCATTGTCAGCAACAAAGGCATTGAGGTTGATCCTGCCAAAGTCAAAGCTATACAAAAAATGCCTGCCCCTCGCACTGAGAAGGAGGTCAGAGGTTTCTTGGGACGCCTAAACTACATTGCAAGGTTCATTTTTCACCTAACATCTACCTGTGATCCAATCTTCAAGCTGTTGAAGAAAGATTAGGTGGTTAAATGGAATGATGACTGTCAAGTTACTTTTGATGAAATCAAGGAGTATTTGCTAGAACCTCCTATCTTGATGCCTCTCGTCGAAGGAAGACCGCTAATCATGTATCTGAATGTTTTGGATAACTCAATGGGGTGCGTACTAGGCCAACATGACGAGTCTGGTCGAAAAGAGCATGCCATTTATTACCTTAGCAAAAATTTTACCGACTGTGAGACCCGATACTCACTGCTCGAGAAAACTTGCTGCGTTTTGGTATGGGCTGCTCGCCGGCTAAGGCAGTATATGTTGACTCATACCACTTTACTGATATCTAAGATGGATACAATCAAGTACATCTTCGAGAAGCCTGCTTTATCCGGAAGAATAGCTAGATGGCAGATGATCCGAACTGAATACGATATCTAGTACATGACACAAAAAGCTATAAAGGAAAGTGTACTAGCTGACCATCTGGCTCATCAAGCTCTTGAAGATTACCAATCCATGAAGTTTGACTTCCCCGACGAAGACATTATGACCTTGGACAACATTGAAGATTTCAGACCGTATGACGGACCTGAACAAGGATCCCGATGGACCTTGTACTTTGATGGTGCCTCCAATGCACTTGGAAACGGTATCGGCGCGGTACTCATCTCTCCAGAAGGTTGCCATACACCTTTCACAGCCAGACTTTGCTTTAACTGCACCAATAACATGGCCGAGTATGAAGCTTGCATCTTTGGTCTCAAGGCTGCAATAAACCTGGGAATCAAATCTTTGGTTGTGTTTGGAGACTCAGCTTTGGTCATCAGTCAGATCAAAGGAGAGTGGGACACCAAACATCCCAACCTCATCCCTTACAAAGAACATGTCTTGACGTTGCTCCCTCATTTCGAGAAGATTACCTTCGAGCACTTCCCGCAAGAAGAAAATCAGCTAGCGGATGCTCTAGCTACAATGTCATCCATGTTTAAACTTAATTGGGATAATGAGGCTCCCCAAATCACCATTGAGCGGACAGACGAACCTGCTCATTGTCACGAGATTAATATCGAAGAAGTAGTGGACCGACCTTGGTTTCATGATGTCAAAAGGTATCTCGAGGCGCAAGAATAACCTGAAGGAGCTTCAGTCAACGACAAAAAGTTCTTAAGGAGATTCTCTGCCAAGTTCTTCCTGAGTAATGGTATCCTATGCAAGCACAATCATGATTTCATTCTGCTTCGTTGTGTGGACAAGGTGGAAGCTGAACAGATTATGGCTGAGCTGCATAATGGTACCTTTGGCACCCACTCAAGCGGGCATATGATGGCTAAGAAGATTCTAAGGGCAGGCTATTACTGGTCTACCATGGAAGCTGACTGCCATCAACATTCCCGTACTTGTCACAAATGTCAAATCTATGCGGACAAGGTACATATTCCTCCAGTTCCTCTCAATGTCCTAACAGCTCCTTAGCCATTCGCTATGTGGGGAATCAACATGATTGGAGAGATAAAGCCTACAACATCCAATGGACACCATTTCATCCTGGTGGCCATTGATTACTTTACCAAATGGGTCGAAGCAGCTTCCTTCGCATCCGTCACAAAGAATGTTGTTGCCCGCTTCATCAAGTAGAACCTTATTTGCCGGTACGACATCCCCGAAAGGATCATCACAAACAATAGTACAAACCTTAACAACACTATGATCACCGCCTTGTACGAGCAGTTCCAGATTCAACATCATAATTCATCTCCCTATCGGCCAAAGATGAACGGTGCTGTCGAAGCTGCGAACAAAAATATCAAGAAGATCATACAAAAGAGGACAGTCACCTACAAGGACTAGCATGAGATGTTACCGTTTTCTCTCCACGGGTACCGTACCACGTCGCGTACATCAACTGGGGAAACACCCTATTCTTTGGTATACGGCATGGAAGCTGTTTTTCCTATCGAGGTTCAGATTCCTTCCTTGAGAATCATGAAAGATGCTGGTTTGAGTGAAGACGATTGGATTCAGACCCAACTTGATCAACTTAACTTGATTGACGAAAAGAGGCTTACTGCTGTTTATCATGGTCAGAGTTATCAAAAACGGATGATCAAGGCTTTCAACAAGAAAGTCAGGCACCGAATATATCAAGTCGGAGATCTTGTAATCAAGCGGATCATCTTGCCGCAAAGTGATCCCAGGGGCAAATGGACTCCTACCTACGAAGGACCATTTGTGATCAAAAACATCTTTTCTGGTGGGGCAATGATATTAACCACCATGGACGGCGATAACCTGCCGCACCCTATGAACGCAGACATAGTCAAAAGATACTACGCATAAATGACCCACTAGGTTGACACACCTAGGCAAAAAAGGGCATCCCGGTGAATCGAAAACCCAAAAGGGCGGTTCAGGCAAAAGTTAGGGATAAACAAAAAAATTTGTACACCCGGCAAGTTGAAAACCCGAAAGGGCGACTTGGGAAAAAAAGGGTTTCCCGGTGGATCGAAAACCTGAAAGGGCGGTCCAGGCAAAAATTAGGGAATTAAAGCGTATGACTATGTCTCGTCGGATCACTTTAAGGACAATGTCTTCACAAACAAGATCCGGGCTTCTGATTAACTCAATCATCTTCGGACGAAGCAGTGAATGGACAAGATATTCAGAGTTACGAAGGCTATAGCAGAATGGGAACCCCATGGAATTGTTACACATAGCCATCTTTCTTTGTATAGATTTTTCTCAATTTTTATGACAACATTCTCTTACTAGGATGTCTGTCTCCTTTGTATAAAATAATTATACAAAGTTAATACAAAGATATTTCAAAGTGCAGAAAACTATTTGTCTTTTCCTTTTTACACTTGTGTTTTATTTGAAAACATCCAATGCTTTATTAAATGAGCATATGCATTTGAATATAATCACCTATTTACAAATAAACGAGATGAGAAAGAATAATTACTGACATGTTGAAAGGATAGGAAAACGTCTTTCGGCTATTCCAAGAGAAATCCCCTGCAGTACATCATCTAGATCCCCAGAGGAGCTAAAACCTTGAAATACATATCTCCAGCGGAGTTACATTTTCAATTTCAAAATCCCCATTAGAGTTAAAACTTCAAACTCCCAACCACCAGCGGAGCCAAAACTTTGAACCACAGATTCTCCAGTGAAGATGAAACCTTCTTCCCTAGCGGAGTCAAACTATCAATCCACAGCGAAAACCATTCAGCGTCTCCGGATTCCCCAACAAGATGTCTTAAAGCCTGAGAATCAACCAGATAACAGTTGAATTTTATCCCCAACCTAGGATAATTCCCCAGTAGAGTGGCATACAACCCAAACTCTTGAACTTTTTCCAAACGGGAATAAGCTTTTTCCCAGAGTCCTGAACTTACTCCCCAGTAGGATAGATACTCCCCAACAATATAGCTATTCCCCACAGAGTTTTTCATCCCCTAGTAGATTGAAGGTTCACATCCTCATTTCCCCAGTGAAGTTGCCAGAGTCTTCTTTGCTCCCTAACATGAATTTGTCAGAATTTTTAGTCCCCCGCAAGTCGAAGATTCTCATTCTTGACTCTCCAGCATGAAATCCCCAAGGATTAAAATTCCCCTAGCAGAATGAAGATTCTCATTCTCAGTTCTCCGCAGAAGCCATCAGAGCCTTCCTTATTCTCCAGCAGATCAAGGTTTTCCTTTGTTTGATCCCCGGTAGAAATCATCAGAATTTTCCTTATTCCCCAGCCGAGTAAGGATTACCATTATGTAAACCCCATCCATAGCCATCAAAGTTATTGGGATTCCTCAAGCAGGTTTCTCAAGCAACACTTGGCATTATTCTCACATCAGAATGTTTATCATCCTCCAACTCCAAAGACTTGAAGGATCCCTATATCCCCAGGAAAGTCGTGAAGGATTCTCACATCCCCACAAAAGTTGTCAAGGATCTTTAATCCCCAAGCAGTCAGCAATGATTTCTCATCCTCAGCAATCAAAGATTTTGAATCTCCAGCAGCGGTCAAGGATTTATTTTCCCCGGCAGCAGTCAAAGATTTCATTATCCCCAGCTACCAAGGATTTATTTTCCTCAGCATTACAACGAATCAGCTTAAATGCGCATACATTACATTCATATGTCATAAACATTGATAAAACACATTTTATTGCATCATATATTACATGCAACATAACCTTTGTGTTTCAGCTAACATTTTACCCTTTTTTAGAATAAGATTAACAGCTATCTTTAACAAATTTTCAAAGATTTCAGATACAGTACGGATACACTCCAGACACGGATGTCATTCTGCTACTCATTCAGATCTCTTATTCAGATACAGTACGAATACGCTCCAGACAAGAATGCCATTCTATTACTCATTCAGAATTGAAAGTCAAGATACAGTACGGATACACTCCATACACGGAAGTCATTCTATTACTCATTCAAATTCTATTTCAGATACACTCCAAACACATATGCCATTCTGGCCCTTACACCAGAAGTTCGATTCTCCCCAGTGTAGTCACCACGAAAGTTATTCTGTCACTTATTCAGATCCCAGTTACAGTTTCAGATACACTCCAGACACAGAAGTCATTCTGCTACATATACAGATCTTAACTTCAGATACAGTCCAGATACGCTCCAGACACGGTTGCCATTCTGTCACTTATTCTGACTTTTCCCCAGCTCAGAGATGCTCCAGACACGGATGCCCTTCTATGGCTTATTCAGATTTCAGATTCAGATACAATACAGATACACTCCAGACGCGGAAGTCATTCTGTTATTCATTCAAGAATGAAACACAATTACAGCTCGGATACGCTCCAGACGCGGATATTATTCCATTGCTCATACAGACTCAGTCTCCAGATAATAGTTCAGATACGTTCCAAACGCGGATACCATTCTGATACTCATTCTTCTGACTTACAACATGCAGTTCAACAAACATTCTTGGATGGAATCTTTAAGCCCATCTCCTACAAGATTCTGTCACCTCTCAAAATGGCATCTTTAAGCCCATTCCCTCAACTACATTTGACGAGTGCAAATTTACAGGCACTCTAGTGTCCAATCATCTTTTACCTTCGAGTCACGAATGACAAAATTCGCCAATCTAACTCTTCAGGTTCAAGAAGATTGAATAGGGGCAGCTGTTGTACCCTAAAATTTGCCCTCTCATTTTATCAAGATTTCCCCTCATAAGACTCTTTGGACTCCAGACAGGACTAGGGTTTGCTCAACTCAAGACATCTCCTTGCACTGATGACCTAAAATTAGGGTTTGAGTTTGCACAAGGATTTTTGGACTTCCCATGCTTCATATGACTTTCATGCTTCATGTTGGACTCCTAAGATTGCTCATACCAAATTTCAAGCCTTGAATCAAATTTTTGCCCATTCAATTGGACAGTTGACCTAAAAATTAACTGTATTGGGGAAAAAGTCAACTGTGGCCAATTTACAATCAAACGCATAATTTTTGATCCACATCAACATTATAGACTCATATGAACTATTTGATCAAGTTTGGACCACAACTCCTCAAGAAATTTGATCAGATCATCAAAAGGGCAAAATGGTTATTTTTAGGGTTTTGACTGCAGAAGGGCAATTTCTGATTTTTTCACCTAGCCAATGGAAAATTGGGTACAATCAATGTTTCAAGGACTCAATGGCATCATCTTGACCTAATCTTAAGGTTCAAAAGATCTCAAAAGTATTGGATTGACAGATGAATTTTCCAGTCAACAGATCAAAAATCAATTGTACACTAAAAAGTCAAACTTTGACTTTTTGGTCAAAATCAAGTGCCAAGGGTAATTTTTCATCAAGATGTGTCAAAACATGAAACTTGTTCACCAAGAAACCTAATTTTGAAAATTAGGGTTTAAAATGGAAAATTTTCATAACTTAGAAAATTTCTAAGTTATGAAAATTTCTTATTTTTTCCCAACTTTTCCAAACTTTTTCACCATGATGCATTTGGATTAAAAAAAAACTTACAACATGAAAGTTGTAGTCCTCCACAAAATATAAAACATTTATTCACAAAGTTTTCCAAAAAGATGCTTGTATCTCAAGTTATGATTTTATGAATAAGGATCCATGAAACTTTTAACTTAGTGAAATTTTGCCCTAGTTTAGGCAGGATTTTGACCTATCTTCATGGAAACTTTTCATATAGTTCCAAGTGGAATCTCCAAATTCATTTTAAATATGGATTGTATAGCATGTTACAAGCTTTCGAAAATGTCCAAGAACTCTCCAAGATCATTTGTGGTTAGGGAGAATCGAAGGAATGAAAATGGCCATTTCTCACTTTTGTCCATGGCATTTTGCACATTGCTACAAGTTGCAAATCTGTCCTAAGCATGCTTGTACTTGGTTTACAGGTTCTAATACTTTCTACACTCATAAATTAAATGCAAATACATTGGACAAAGGCATTATTCTGAGCTTTGGAGCATTATACATTGATTTAATCCAAAAATGGAAAAAAAGGCAACATTGCTACTTTGATAAAGCATGCTTTATGTCCTTTTGTTTATCTTGAGCATTGAACTTAATCTTTTGCAGAAAATCACATCCACAAACATCAGAAAAGGTTTACCAACTCTCCTCAGGCCTTGAGCTAGCCTGTACAGGCTGTGCCTTTGTCAACTCACCTTTTACTTCAAAAGCAAGTAATTATGCAAAAACTCCACAACTTGGAAATCTGATAAGAGCAAGCCTTTGTATCATTACAAACCACCTCAACACATTATACCAAGCCAGAAAACACGAATTGCCAAGCTTCCAAACACCCAAAACACAAAAACACTAACTTCTTCCCAAAACAGGGCAAGCTCTGCAAAACCTTGGCCAAATCCATATTCCCTCGTGCATTTTGCTTGGAATCATTTCAAACACATTCTAAACATTCTACCTGAACTATCCAAGCCCTTCTCAAGCAACTTTAACTCCATTTTCAAGCTTCACTATTTTCAATTTCTGAGTTTGCAGGTTGAGTTCTATAGGGAGATTCAAGCCATTTCAAAGCAAGCTAAGCATTGAGAAAGGTCAAGGGAACTTCAGGCAAGCTAACACAACCTTCAGGCCCCACTCACAACTCCTACATTGCCATATTCGAACTTGACTGAAACAGGTATTTCTCAAGATTCTAACTCCTTATTTAGGCATCCTTAGGCTTAGGTTTGTGAAGCAAAAATGTAGCCCTTAAGTTGCTTGAACTGTACATATGCATAGCTTCCATTTATATTACCCGTGCTAGGAGAATTTGGATGATGAACTTGCTGAAAAAACTAGGTCATAAATTAGGGGCACTTAAATTCTCCCTGCTTTCTTAGAGTTAAATCAAGTTTCTTATATGGTTAGAATCATGTGATGATGAGCTATAACTTTCATGTTGCAAGATTTTGTTTTTAAGCACGTATGTAGGAGTTACAAGTTTGTACATGGCACACGCGTTTTCTGGTTCCAAGGACAGGGATCAAGTGGAACATGGGCCTGGGCCTGTTTTGCATGACTATTGACACCCCCATGTTTACTTCCTACACCCCCTTGGCCCATTTCTTTATTTTTTCATATTTTCTTGCATAATTCACATTTTCTGATTTTACTTATTTTTCTTGAACATTAAAAATCACCAAAAATATTTTCTTAAATTTTCACATTTTATTTTATTATTTCTATTATTTTTTGGCATAAAAATGGTTTATTAAATAATATATACTTTATTTTCTTAAAATAAAACTTGCAAATAATATAAAAATATTATATAATTTTTTTAAAATTATTTATACACTTAAATCAATATTTTTATACAATATTTGATTTTTTAAACATTTTTGTATATATTTTTATTTATTTGTACATAAAAATGAATAAATAAATAATATAATACATTTTCTTTTAAAACGAAAAACTAGGGTTTCCACCCTTTCAAAAATAATAACATTATTTTTCTTATATTTTAAGACATAAATAAATCCATTTTTACATACATAAAAATTAATACAAAAAACATTTTGCATATTTATATTTAATTGTCCATTTAAATATTTGCTTATTCATTTATTTGTACAAATAAATTCAATATGGTTGTAATAGTTTTAGGGTTTTATTTTGAGCAATATCCCCCTATTCAAGACTTGTATCCCCCTCCCCATATCAATGTTGTAATAGTCTTAGATTTACTTTTCACATTTTATTGCTTTTATATGCATGCTTAGTAAATTAGGGTTTGTATGATAACCAAAAATAAAAACAAATAGCATGACTAAACACAAGACAAAAATGCATGTAAGATGACAACACAATACACACAAGCACCCTTAGGGTTTCATCCACTTTGTTGCCTTAAAATGGCCATGGTATGTGATCTTACCGGATCAGACTTGAACCGTCACAGCTGGCTCGAACTAAATTTGAGTGAGATCGGGGGGGGGGGGGGGGGGGGTACCTGCAAGACACTCCGATGCTAAAATGAGAGACGAAATGAGCAGGAAAAAGTGTTTAGGCGTGTAAAAGATGAATACCTGACCCTTTGGGAACAGAGGGTATTTATAGCCCCCAACGCTGGGCCAATGTCCCCTCATTGGGCTGACCAGAACTGGCCCAATAAAGGAACTGCCAGGTTCTACGTGTGTAGTGGGGCCCTGCATGTGGTCCCCTTCCTGGTGGTGCTCTACGAAGAATAAGGAGGGACGAAGATGCGGTCTTTCCGGAGCTTAGAGGATTCTATAACGGTACCTTGGTCGGGGACACTGCGTGTCGCAGGTAATGACGGGCATAGCGGCTACAGTCTGTGGTCGAGCACGTCGGTGGTGGTCCGTTTGTGAGCATTCCCCGAGGAGTTTTCTTGGACTGGGACTTTATTTGCGCTTTGGGCCAAGGCGGGCCCAGTCCAGAACAGGAGCCCCCAAAGTTGTTGCTCTTGGGACAGGAGTTATGACTTGACTTCAACTCGCCTTTACCACGGGGATCTGATGCGCGGACCAGGGTTTTGTATTTTCGAAGCGTGCTCGAGACGTTTCTCGTGGGGATACACGGGTTGCACCCGTCAGGTACGTGACACAGTCCTTGGGAACTATAGCTCCACCCTAGCAACTAGGGCCATCATTGCCTAGGGGAGTAGGTGTCAAGGACGGGGAAGTTTGTGTTTCCCCGACGCGACGTTTCAAATTCCACGTCATCCTTATAAATAGGACCCTTGGGCCCATAATTTGTTTTTTCCTCTTCACGCTCCTCCCTCTTTCCCTGATTCCGCTGCCGTCGTTTGCTGCAACACTGTGAAATCACTGTATCATTCGCCGTTGATTCCTTCCACCGCCGTCACTCGTACTCTTTTCTTCCAAGTAAGTGTCTGTTACTCCTATTTTTCTTCATTGTAGGTAGTTTTGATACTGTTTTTGATGTTAGAAATCTATATATGGGAGTAGTTCCCGGTGGATTCATGACTATGCCCGGGATACTCATAGTTTAGGTATATGATTCGTGATACTGCCCGTGACATTCATAGCTTTTAGGCATACGACTTATGATATTTCCCGTGATATTCATAGTTTTAGGCATATGACTCATGATACTGCCCATGACATTCATGGGTTTGGTCGGCGCACCCATGAACTGGCCGGGATGCTGATCCTTTAGGAAGTATGTAGGGTAGCCTCCTCGTGATATACTAGTGTCGGGCAGGCGAAGTCAGGAACCTGCTTGAGTGATTCATGTTTCGCCTGGGGCGTTCGTGCTACTCCCTTGTTGTCCCCGATGCATGGTCGGAGCTGGGGTGTCCGTGTTTGGTTTGTTGTGTACCTCTTCCTGCATCTATAGCGAGCATGCGGATTTACTCTCGAATTCACTGGTTTCCTGTGCTTGGCAGGTAAATGGCCGACGAACCAGAATCTTCGAGGCAAAACGAAGTCGAGGACACAAGTACCGAAGAGAATGTTACATTAGTCGACACCATTGATGACCCCGTGTTGGACTGGGTGGGCGCCGAGCCCCGGGGGATTGCCTCGGCATACTGTCGGTGTAGTCGGCGTGCTTATACTATCGTCGAGCATGGCGGCAGTCAGCCAGGTTTTCAAAAGAACTTTATAGTAATGAGGCCATCGATTGATGCACGTATATGCTCGGAGTTTACTGAGTACGGGTTCCCCATGTACGAGATCGTGTTCAGGGATCTCGGCTTTAAGGTACCCTTCAGCGACTTTCAAGTCGGGGTGTTCAGCCATCTTAACCTGGCTCCTTCGCAGCTTCACCCTAACTCAATTTCCTTCCTTTGGGCGTTCGAGCTGACGTGCCATTTTTTGAGAATCGGGGCAACGATTCCCCTTTTCTTCCGGGTCTTTCAACTGCAGCGTCAGTCTCGAGGAGGCAGGCACAACTGGGTATCCCTAAAACAGTCGAAGAGGCTGTTCAGGATGTACATAGATTCAGTAAGGGACTTTAAAGATAAATGGTACGTGCTGCATCCGGTCACCCAGACCGCCTTGGACTCCTTGTTCGAATCGAAAACCGTGGTGGTCGACGCAGACGGGGAGCCCCTCGTGGATGCTGAGGGTCGTCCGGTAGTCAGGCATGTTTCCAAGTTCCCGATTCATTGGTGCTCAGGCCATTACGACCATGGCACCGGGTATTACCATACACCTGTGGGGAGCATGAGCGCCAAGGACGAGGAGGCCTATGCTGTCCTTTGCAAGTTTGTTGATAGCTTCTTCCCTGCTCGGTGGGTTACGAGGGAAGGGGATGACATTCTTGATGAGGAGGGGTATCCTACGTTCGAGGCGCGTCCCATTAACACCAAGGCGCTCGTCGAGTGTCAATCCTACGGGTAGGCCGTAGATCTTCTAGGTTTCTTACTTCTGCTCTTATTGTTTTATTTGATTTGTTACTTTTGCTCGCTCGCCGCTAACCCGGGTTCGCTTCTTTATGCAGGTAACATGGCTGAACGACGAGAGAGTTTACTGAAGCTAACCCAAGACAAGAAGGTGAACAAGAGGCTGGTGAGGGAACCACAAGCCATGAGGATGGGCCCGCTGGCCAGTTCGGGCGGAGATACTTCTAGTGGGTCCTCAGGCTCTCCCGACGCCGAGCAACTTACCGAACTGATTACCAGAAAGAGAAGTCGGGCTGAAAACTGGTCGGAGGTTGGCGACGAGTCTGTAGCTGCGAGGGCCTTCGATTTACCCCCCTGTTTTGTAGAGAAATATTTCTTCGAGGGGTTTCCTCTGACGGTGAGCAATGACGAGGCCGAGACTATTAGACGTCTTGACAAAGAAAGCCGGAGGAAACACTTCGCCGCCAGCATGGTTGGGATGGTGAAGATGGCCGAGATGGCCGTGGTCCTTTCCGAGGAAGGGTCGGACTCCTCGGACTGTGTTAGGGAGTTGGAATCTGAGAAAGCCGATTTTGCTGCCAACTCTCGCAAGTTAAAGGCGGCCCTCGAGCGGTCCGAGGAAATGTTTCGCGAGCAAGCCGACCAGCTGGCGGGGGAGAAGGAAAAGTCCGCGAGGGTTGCTGAGGAGAGGGATTTCTTCTATCTGGACAAGGAATTCTTGGAGAGTGACAACAAACGTTTGTCCAAGGAAGTCAAGGAGCTAAAAGCTGCTATACTTCCTGTCGACGACGAGTCTAAGGAGACAGCCTCTTTGCGGACCCGTTTAGACTTGGTTGCGCGTATCCACCTTCTTGAGACAGACTGTGTCGGGGCGCTAGCTGATGGGCTCGAGGCCTCGGTCAGCCAGCTTGCAATCCTGAACCCGGGCATGAACATCGAGGGAGTCGGATTCATGTCCTAGATTATAGATGGTCGGGTCGTGCCTCCTCCCGAGTCTCCCAGGGTAGATGTCGGTAGTCTCGAGGATGTTTAGCTTGATGTTTTTGTTTGGGCCTGCGTTCCCGCATATTTGTTTTGGGGCCTGCGTGCCCGTACTCATTTTTGGGGCCTGCGTGCCCGTGCTAATTTCTTGATTTCCTTTGGCCGTTGTGCCATGTCTTGTAACCTCGAACTTCGCCGACCTTCTTGGTCGGTTTACTATTAACTTGTCTTGTTTATAAACTTTTTAAAGGATGTTTACTTCGCCTTAACTTGCTCGTGTCGTTCGACCGTTATTTTTGTGATGAATATTTTGTTTAAGTTATGTCCTCGAGCGGAGGTATCCTTTCGACCCCTTTGATGGTTCGACGTACTTCGAAATGCGTCGGTTATGCGGAGTGGAGCCCGCGTGTCGAGCGTATGATCCAGATCAAGGTCGTACGCCCGCGGCGTGAACTGCCCATCGCGAGCTGGGTGTTCTGCCATTTGGGTACTTCAACAGTAGAGCTCAATCGAGGTGTCCCTGTCGGGCATTTTCGTTCGACCTCGTTGGCTGAGCGACGTTATGTTGTTTGGGTGTAGATCAGGCCCGTACCTCGGCTTGTCTACATGGTCGAGACATTTTTTCTCTTTTGACTATAGGTAGATGTTCGACGGCGAAAGTCCTCAGTGTTTAAGGGCTTTAGCTATAGTACTGTTTTAGCTTAGTAGCATTCCAGGGTCATGGTAATGGTTCTCCATTTAGCTGCTCGAGGTAATATACCCCTGTGCCTGTGGCGCCATGAACGTGATATGGTCCTTCCATGTTCCCGGCCAATTTCCCTTCGCGGGAGTCTTTCTGGTTTCTTCGTAATACCAGGCTGCCGATCTGGAACTCACGTTTGATGACCTTGTCGTCATGACGCAGGGCTACTCGTTGTTTTAGAGCAGCCTCACGCAGGGCTGCTCCTGATCGAATTTCCTCAACCAGGTCGAGTTCATCTCTAAGTGCTTCGTCGTTCATTTCCTCGTCGAGAGGCATTTCTGTCCTCCTGGATGGTTTCCTGATCTCTACGGGGATGACGGCCTCGGTGCCGTATGTTAGTCGAAAAGGGGTTTCGCCCGTCGTTGAGTGAGGCGTGGTGCGATAGGCCCATAAGACGTTGTGCAGCTCTTCGACCCACCCTCTTTTTGCTTTGCTGAGCCGGCATTTGAGTCCTCGCAGGATGACCCTGTTGGCGGCCTCGGCTTGCCCGTTGGTTTGGGGGTGCTCGATCGAGGTGAAATGTTGTTTGGTTCCTAATTTAGTGATGAAGTTTTGGAACCCGTGGTCAATGAATTGGGTGCCGTTGTCTGTGATCAACGCCTTTGGGATTCCAAATCTGGCGAGGATGTTTCGCTTGTAGAAACGAAGGATGTTGTGCAAGGTGATCTTTACGAGGGCCTCTGCCTCTATCCATTTTGTTGTACCCCAAAATTTGCCCTCCCATATTCTTTAAGATTTGTCAAGATCAATTTTCAAATGCTTCAAGATTCCTCAAGGGTTGCACAGTCCCAACATCTCCTAAGCCAGTCAAAAACTAGGGTTTTGATTCCCTCAGTGAATTTGAGGTTTTCAATGGTCCAATCAAGTACCATAGGCCTACACATATCCTCAAGCATCTACATGTCAAGTGTCATAGTTCACAACATCAAATTGCACAGTCAAAAGCTTCATTTGCCTCACAATCAACTGCAGGGGTAAAATGGTCATTTGACAGTCAAAAGTCAAAAATTTTGGTGAACATCTTATTTTGAAGCCACAATCATCATTTGATCAATTCTTGATCATGATTCCACAAACATGGCTAAAAAATCATCAAGATGCCAAAAGTTTCTATTTTTGGACAGCTGAAAAGTCAACTGTAACTTGACCAAGGCATAACTTTTTCATGGTTCATCAGAAAAATCCCATCGAATGCTCATTTTGAAGGGGATGACATTTCCTACAACTCATCTTCACATTCCAAGTCCAAGAAATGCTCTCACAAAAAGTTATCAATTTCTACATTATAGGTCATTTTCAAAAGTCAACAAAAAGGCACTTTAAGTCAAAGACCATAACTTGATATTGGTAAATCAAAATGACATGGGACCAAAGGCATTGGTTAGAGTACTTAAAGACCGTTTCAAAATGTCCAAGAACATGTTCATATGATCAAAATTGAGCAAGATATGCATTGGAGAAGTTGGGAAATATTTGGAATTTGCAAAAGTCAACTTTGCCTAAAACACTTCATTTTTGCTAATGGGCCTCAAATTCCTTCTTGAATCTTTACCCAAGGCTTATGCACGACCCATTAAGATTAATTTGAATTATTTTCTTATTTTTATTAATTATTTGGATTTTTAATTGATTAATAATTCATTTAATTGATTTAATTGTAGGAAAATTCAAAAGATATTATTTTCAAATCTTTTGTGGAGCAAAGTTGATCAACACATGCTGAAGATTTCATGTATCAAACAAGGAGACAAAATCCTCCAATTTTAGCAAGTTTTATCAATCAAAAAATTGGAAAAGATTTGATTGGAAATCAAGGATGCAAAACATTATGCCATGGATCTTTTGCCCAAAGATTTAACCTAATTCATTCCATTACATATACTGAAGCTTAACCTAAAATCATTCATGTGCAAGCTGCTATCAAACACCATAAACCAAATTCCAAAAATTGAAGAAAAGTTGGAAACTAAATTCAACCTTCCAGGCCAATTCAAAGCCCTTTCTTGATTCCAATACCTTGCTGGGACATTCAGGGACGATTTGCAATCAAGAACAAGCCCTAACACTCAAAGAATCGTTCTACACAGTCATACGGTTTACCACTTTTTTTCAAAATCATAACCATCGATTCATGCATTTTTAACGTCTTTTATTGATTGTGTTGTGTTTATAGGACTCATATGAAGCTATTAGTGTGATTGAATTGCATTATGGCGCCCTGAAGCGTGAACCACCATTGTTGAATCCTAGGGTTTCAGAGCTCTCAGATTAGGGCTTTTCACATACAGCAAAATTGGACCTCATAACGCATATGGTTGAATTCGTCAAGGCCAGACGAATTCAACCTAACCATCGCGCCCTTTTTATATTACATGTAGACCTAATCGCTATTATTGGCAGTTTTATTTTGTGGGGGTTTAAAACCCCCGCTATTTGTTTGTTTTTCTTACAGGCCAACGAAGAAGATGACGTGCTGGCAACATGTGACTGGATGATTCAAATAATATGCGCGCGTTTTGCTTTATTGCATAATTGTTTGGTTTCTTGATATATTATTTATTGATCAGTATTATAACAAAAGCGCTCAACTGGCTTAGTGGAAGGGGACGTGTCTGGCAATCAATGGGACCTGGGTTCGATTCCCAGGTCCCCCCAAAACTCAATATTATTTTTTCTTATGTAATTCTATACAGGCCATTCAATGCATTCCACCATATGTCCTCACGCATCAGCGTGCCAAGTGTCTTCAACAGCCATCCAAAGGCCAGGGAAGAGGGAATACCATGTTCTTCAGTCAAAGCACGTGCAGGCCATCCAGAAAGTCAACAAGGGCTTTGTGTTAATGGGCCTAAATTTCCAACTTTCACCTCCATTGGGTCCAACATACCCCCCTGGTTAATTACTTCTTTTCTTCTTATTTTTATTTTGTTTTCTTTTAATTATTTCATAACTAATTATTATTATTATTTATTAACTAACAAATTAATATTTTTAATAAATTCAGAGATCACAAAATTGTAAATATTTTTATTATTTATTATTTTTTACTATTAACTATTATTTTTGTAAATAAAATACTAAAAAATAAATTAGTTTAATTTAGGTTTAATTTTAACCTTTTTTTCAATAAATAAAAATTATGTAGAATTAGGGTTTGACAATTTTCAATTTTCTTATTATCATTATTCTAATTATTATTTTTGTAAATAAAATGTAAATTAATTAAATTAGTTAAATTAGGTTAACTTTAACTTTTTTATAATAAGTAAAATAACTTAGAATTAGGTTTCATAAACTTTTAATTTTAATTCCTTTTCTTTTTATTTTCATAAATATAAAAAAAACACAAAAAAAACACTTTTCTTTTAATTAATTAATTAATTAGGTTTAGGTTTAATGTTTAATTAATTGCTAAAAAGGGACTAAAAATTTCTTTATTTCTCAAAAGGGTCAAAAACCCTAGGACGTCCCGATTTAATTTTCTTTCTTATTTTTGATTATTATGTATCTGCTCAAAGGATGTAATAGTAATTAGATTTACCGCTTTCTTTACTTTCCGCACTTTATTTCAAAACAGGTTTTTGTTTTTGGCGATGTATAGACCCGCGCCTTGTAATAGCGTAGATTTACATTTCCGCACTTTATTTTCCACACTCTTAACTGTTAATTATGCCTGCAAGACTGTATGCCAATTAAAAACAACTCGTAGCTCACGAATGCATGTACAAGATAAATTAACATGAAAACAACACACAAGCACATGCCACTCCTAGGGTACGCCTCACTGGTTGCCTCGAACGTGGTCGTCAAGTATAGGGTGTTTTAGAGGTCGCCCTCCTGTCTAAGATCCAGTTGCCTCGAAACGGTTGCCTCGGATAAAAAGGATCTAGGACATTAGGGTTACTTCTAAGGCGTCCTACCATTGCTTTGGTGACCACACATGTCCCTTAATCGAATTGACCCGAATAACTCCAACGATGGTGCTACCTACCTCTCAATGGTGGGATAGCATTATCTAAAGGACTCTTACACAGCCTAATTCCTTAGAGTAGGTAGATTTCTCATGGGTACTTGCTCTCTCAAAAACAAACAAAATACTTTTCACACTTACACTTTCAAAAAAGTTTTCAAACAAATATTTCATACACTCTTGAGGACAGATACAATAGTTACTTAGAAATTTTTCAAACGAAACTTTTTTTAAAACCCACACACACTTGAAAAGCAGACAACCTTTGAAAACATAAGAGCAAGTACCTAAGAGCCCGTGGATAACCACGGATAGAAAGGGTGCTAACACCTTCCCTTTCTATAATCTACCCCCCAAACCCGAGAAACATCTCGAAAAGGAATTTTGCTGTGCTTTTATCCTTTCCTTGTTGGAGAAAATAAAAGAAGGTGGCGACTCTTGCTTACCGCGACATTTCGCGAACCAGCTTTAAAACAGTCAGTTCTATTTCCACCGATCACAGAACTGGCGACTCTGCTGGGGATTTAATAATAAGTTAGGTGTACCTTAGGATTAGACCACTCTTATGTTTTCAATTGTTTGTCTTGATCGCTTTTATATTGTGGGCTTGCATCGGAGTTTCATAGATCCTAACCCGGATCTGGGGAATACCCTTTTAGGTAGCATAAGCTGTGAGGGACCTGTCCGGCGTAGACCGACACGGGTGAAGCAGTGGCTACGTTGGTGTGACACCTTGGTCTGTACCGATATCCCTTGTGTTGCAACAAGGAGAATATGGGTCTTCTGAGGAGTCATTAAGCAGCAATCGACCTTAGAACCCTAAATTGACCCAACTTGGCCATAGAACAGTAGCAGTATGCTACACTCATTGAGGCTAAACTCTCGCGATGGTTCTGGCCGCAAGAAAAGATTGCGATGCTAGAGTTATGACCGATTGAGGGTAGTCAGTGATATTGAGATCCTCTAGAACCCGATTACTATTTTCTAGGACATGTCTTAACCAACGAAACTGAAAGAGGGTAGTACCTAAACTTCATGCTGGCCTAAAATCTAAGGGCTCTTTTGTGTGACTTGTGTGCCTTCATACCTGAACTACTTGCATACTTGTTATCTAACAACACGAGTTCCTTGCAGGTTTTGTTTACAGTCCTTAATTGGGACTCATTACATGGCCTACTTACATCACTCCATGCATAGCATAATATCATACCATTGCATACATCCTGCATAAGGACTAATCCATTTCAAGGATCTCGAGGGTCTGTGATGCAGGTCATGATGAATCAAATGTCTAGCAAGGGGCAAAGGGGATTTATTTTCCTCTAGCCAAGGTTGATAACTTGAGTCAGGGGATATGACCCACTCGATATGGTGAGCCTTGACTCTTGAAGAAGGATTCTGAGCAACATGAAGTTCCTTCCATCAAGCTACAAAATTCAAATTCTAACAATTTTCTTGTTTACCCCGCGAGATCCTTGAAAACATCGCATGCATACATACATATCATTGCATTACGGGTACCCTTTTACAGGTCTCTTACCTTCTCCGTTGTTTATTTCAGCAATGGCTTCCCAACAAGACAACCGGGACCTTCATACTCAAGAGACTCAGTTCAGGGAGATCCTCCTAAATCTATCCAAGGGGCAGGAAGAGCTGAGAACACTCCTCATGGGGACTTTGGTCAGGAACAGTCCAGGAGACGATAAAGACGAACGGCTGAAACATCTGCAAGCTGAGGTGGATACAATGAGAACCCAGATGCTAGGGCAGATGATTCTCATTCAAGACTTAGCTCAAAGACAAGAAGAGCTCAGGGTTCTCGTCAACCAACTGCTTCGGGATAACCAACTGGGGCAAACATCTAAGGTTGAAGAGCCAGTCATCATTAAATTCCCTTTGAGACAAGAAGACAAGGGAAAAGCTCCTCAACTTGCTTCAGGGTCATAAATTCAGCATCAATCTCACCAGCTTCAGCAAGACAGTATGAAGCAAGTAGTCAGGATTGGAGACCAAACCGGTATTCAGCCTCCAAGAAGTCAAAGGTTTGGTTCAATGAATAGACCTCTCCAAGCTGCTACTACTTCATAGGTCCAACAACGACCTCGCCAAGAACAACGGGTTGATCAGAGCAAGCTAGACAAGCCTAAGAGGCAGTTCACCCAACTCAACATGTCGCTATTTCAAGCCGTACAACGCCTGTTGAGATTGAATCTGATCACACTAAGGGACCCTCCTAAGAATCCCAACAAGACACCTTCAAGGTACAACCCCAACGCCCGCTGCGCTTATCATTCTGATAGCCCGGGGCATGCTACAAACGATTGCTGGTCTCTGAAGAACAAGATCCAGGATCTGATTGATGAGGGAGCAGTGGAATTCACCCCAGATGGTCAGGCCGAGTTCTTCTACTATCCCTAGACAAGAAGACCTTTTGTTCATTGGAAGTTTCAAGTTGTATTTTTCTTTTCTTGTTCAAACATTTGTTCATGTCAAACTCTTTTACTTTATCAATGCATCGCATATGTCTGTTTTGAATCAATATATTCATATTCGCTATATTCAAACTGCTTTCATTTTTTGATGTCAACTCTTGATCTAAAATTCTAAGCCTCTTGAGGGAGGATGACGAAAACGATACCACGATCTTTACAGTATGCTTTTGAACAGACCCCGCTGATGAAGTATAGGCATTGTTTCAAATCCTAAACAATGGAGTTATAAGGAAGATAATCCCTCGTCAACCCCTTTGAGCCAAAGAAGTTGGAGTTTTTCTTTTCGCAAAAATTAAAACCCTTAATTATAACCTGGGCAGGATAGTTCTCTCAGTTGATCCAGGTGCCCAACGAGCGGCATCAAAGAAGTCCTTCCAAAACAAAAAACAGTGATGGTTCCCTATAATCGCCAAGACAGGCAGTCATTGTCTCAAAGTAAAAGCCCAATAAGTCAAAACCTATGAAGGAGACTTACAAAAACTGGGTCATCCCGCTGACTGTAATCACAAAAGAAACAGTTCAGGCAAAAAACAGGGATAAAAAAGAGAAAGAGGTCCTACAAACCCTCAACAAAAAAGAAATGACTGCCTATTTAAAATAAACCATCAGTATCAGAACCATCACCGGAATATCAGAGCAAAGACTCAAACACGATCTAATGCACGATTAACTGAGTTTAGGATTGAAGAACATCACGAAGAGCGGGTGGGAACAAATATACTTTGAGCCTTTATCCTTTGTTTCTTAAATCGTGAACCAGGCCACGTTATAACCCTAAAAAGTCCTAGCTGAAGCAAGGGTTAGTTCGAAAGCATACTGTTACGAAAGGTATCCTGACTCCTTAAGGCTTGCGGTAAAATAACGAGTTGACATCACAGTTTACAAAAAATTCACTTGCTTTTTATGAAAAAACTGCATTTTCGAAAACTTCAAGACAGACATAAGCTTTGCATTTTTAATATAACATTGCTTGCATATGACTATTTGTTTGAACAACATAGAAGTTCGCACGACGAATGTATAATGAACAAAAGCACCCCCAACCAAGGGGCAGACGTGATCATTGTCCATCATCTGGGGCAGTTAAGTCAAGATTCGGAGAATCTCTCAAAAGGCCAACCAGCCTGGGGCAAATCTCCATCTGAATCACTTGGGGCATTGGACCTGAATTCCAGCTACGAATCTTGCCTAATCAAACATCTTCTGGTAGTATGGCAACATAATACTACTGACAGTGACAACTTCCTGTATCCTGAGAGCGTGGACATAGTCGAAAAAATACTGCGCATAATCAAAGACCCGCTAGGTTGACACACCTAGGCAAAAATAAGGGCTTCCCGGCGAACCAAAAGGGTTCGAGCAAAATAAGGGATGAAATGAAAAGAATCTGTACACCCGGCAAGTCGAAAACCTGAAAAGGAGGCTTGGGCAAAAATGGGTATCCCGGTGGACTGAAAACCCGAAAGGGCGGTCCAGGCAAAAATTAGGGATCAAAAGCGTACGACTATGTCCTGTCATCTTGTCACTTGCCTGCCAGAAGAGGATTTGTCAATCGGCAATTATCAAGCACTTCATAGGCACCTTCTCCCGCAGAAACTGGGGCAATAAGAATTGTCTTAACTGTACAAGCTGCTCTGTCCTCCAGGAACCAAGGTAAGTTCGGCTGAAGAATGTAACCAAGATACCTTCACTCCCCGCAGAGTAGGACAAGAGTCAGCCATGCTCTTCCCCAAGCAGAGTTGGTCTCCCGTCAGCCCTGAAAAGGCATAGTATCTCCAGCAAGTTGGCGATACTCTCCCCAAGCAGAGTTAGCCTACTGTCAGCCTTAAGGAAGTTGGGTATTCCCAGAAGATCTCAATATTCCCCAGCGGAGTATACAGACGTTCCTAAGCAAGCATTCCCGGCAGTCTTAATATAAGATTTGTTCCCCGGCGGAATACCAAACACCCCAGTGGAGCCACTTCCCCAGTACAGTCCAAAAGTTCCCCCAGGAGAGTTGAATCATCCTCCCCAGTAGATCCTGGAAGCTTATCCCCAGTAGATTCTAGAAGCTTATCCCCGGTGAATCGAAAACCCGAAAGGGCGGTTCAGGCAAAAGTTAGGGATAAACAAAAAAATTTGTACACCCGACAAGTTGAAAACCCGAAAGGGCGACTTGGGCAAAAAAGGGTTTCCCGGTGGATCGAAAACCCGAAAGGGAGGTCCAGGCAAAAATTAGGGAATTAAAGCGTATGACTATGTCTCGTCGGATCACTTTAAGGACAATCTATTCACAGACAAGCTCCGGGCTTCTGATTAACTCAATCATCTTGGGACGAAGCAGCGAATGGACAAGATATTCAGAGTTACGAAGGCTATAGCAGAATGGGAACCCCATGGAATTGTTACACATAACCATCTTTCTTTGTATAAATTTTTCTCAATTTTTATGACAACATTCTCTTACTAGGATGTTTGTCTTCTTTGTACAAAATACTTACACAAAGTTAATACAAAGATACTTCAAAGTGCAGAAAACTATTTGTCTTTTCCTTTTTACACTTGTGTTTTATTTGAAAACGTCCAATAATTTATTAAATAAGTATATGCATTTGATTATAATCACCTGTTTACAAATAAACGAGATGAGAAAGAATAATTACTGACAGGTTGAAAGGATAGGAAAATGTCTTTCGGCTATTCTAAGAGAAATCCCCTGCAGTACATCATCTAGATCCCCAGAGGAGCTAAAACCTTGAAATACATATCTCCGACGGAGTTACATTTTCAATTTCAAAATCCCCATCAGAGTTAAAACTTCGAACTCCTAACCACCAGCGGAGACAAAACTTTGAACCACAGATTCCCCAGTGAAGATGAAACCTTCTTCCCCAGCGGAGTCAAACTATCAATCCATAGCGGAAACCATTCAGCGTCTCTGGATTCCCCAGCAAGTTGTCTTAAAGCCTGAGAATCAACCAGATAACAGTTGACTTTTATCCCTAACCTAGGATAATTCCCCAGTAGAGTGGCATACAACCCAAACTCTTGAACTTTTTCCAAACGGGAATAAGCTTTTTCCCAGAGTCCTGAACTTACTCCCCAGCAGGATAGCTACTCCCCAGCAGTATAGCTACTCCCCACAAAGTTTTTCATCCCCTAGTAGATTGAAGGTTCACATCCTCATTTCCCCAGTGAAGTTGCCATAGTCTTATTTGCTCCTCAACATGAATTACTCAGAATTTTTAGTCCCCCGCAGGTCGAAGATTCTCATTCTTGAATCTCCAACATGAAATCCCCAAGGATTCAAATTCCCCTAGAAGAATGAAGATTCTCATTCTCAGTTCCCCGCAGAAGCCATCAGAGCCTTCCTTATTCTCCAGTAGATCAAGGTTTTCCTTTGTTTGATCCCCGGTAGAAATCATCAAAATTTTCCTTATTCCCCAACCGAGTAAGGATTCCCATTGTGTAAACCCCATCCATAGCCCTCAAAGTTCCCGGGATTCCCCAAGAAGGTTTCTCAAGCAACACTTGGCATTATTCTCATAGTAGAATGTTTATCATCCTCCAATTCCAAAGACTTGAAGGATCCCTATATCTCCAGGAAAGTCGTGAAGGATTCTCACATACCCATAGAAGTTGTAAAGGATCTTTAATCCCCAAGCAGTCAGCAAGGATTTCTCATCCTCAACAATCAAAGATTTTGAATCTCCAACAGCGGTCAAGGATTTATTTTCCCCGGCAGCAGTCAAAGATTTCATTATCCCCAGCTACCAAGGATTTATTTTCCTCAGCATTACAGCGAATCAACTTACATGCGCATACATTACATTCATATGTCATAAACATTGATAAAACACATTTTATTGCATCATACATTACATGCAACATAACCTTTGTGTTTCAGCTAACATTTTACCCTTTTTCAGGATAAGATTAACAGTTATCTTTAACAAATGTTCAAAGATTTTAGATACAGTACAGATACACTCCAGACACAGAAGTCATTCTGCTACTCATTCAGATCTCTTATTCAGATACAATACGGATATGCTCCAGACACGGATGCCATTCTATTACTCATTCAGAATTCAAAGTCAAGATACAGTACGGATACACTCCAGACACGGAAGTCATTCTGTTACTCATTCAGATTCTATTTCAGATACACTCCAAACACGTATGCCATTCTGGCCCTTACACCAGAAGTTCGATTCTCCTCAGTGCAGTCGCCACAGAAGTCATTCTGTCACTTATTCAGATCCCAATTACAGTTTCAGATACACTCCAGACACGAAAGTCATTCTGCTACTCATACAGATCTCAACTTCAGATACAGTCCAAATACTTTCCAGACACGGTTGCCATTCTGTCACTTATTCTGACTTTTTCCCCAGTTCAGAGATGCTCCAGACACGGATGCCCTTTTGTCGCTTATTCAGATTTCAGATTCAGATACAATATAGATACACTCCAGACGTGAAAGTCATTATGTTATTCATTCAAGATTGAAACACAGTTACAGCTCGAATACGCTGCAGATACGGACGCCATTCCATTGCTCATACAAACTCTATCTCCAGATAACAGTTCAGATATGTTCCAAACGCGGATACCATTCTGATACTCATTCTTCTGACTTACAACATGTAGTTCAACAAACATTCTTGGATGGCATCTTTAAGCCCATCTCCGACAAGATTCTGTCACCTCTCAAAATGGCATCTTTAAGCCCATTCCCTCAACTACATTTGACGAGTGCAAATTTACGGGCACTCTAGTGTCCAATCATCTTTTACCTTCGAGTCACGAACGACAAAATTCGCCAATCTAACTCTTCAGGTTCAAGAAGATTGAACAGGGGCAGATGTTGTACCCCAAAATTTTACCTCTCATTTTATCAAGATTTCCCCTCACAAGATTCTTTGGACTCCAGACAGGACTAGGGTTTGATCAGATCATCAAAAGGGCAAAATGGTCATTTTTAGGGTTTTGACTGCAAAAGGGCAATTTCTGATTTTTTTCACCTAGCCAATGGCAAATTGGGTTCAAGAATGGTTTCAAGGACTCAATGGCATCATCTTGACCTAATCTCAAGGTTCAAAAGATCTCAAAAGTATTAGATTGACAGATGAATTTTCCAGTCAACTGATCAAAAATCAACTGTACACTAAAAAGTCAAACTTTGACTTTTTGGTCAAAATCAAGTGCCAAGGGTCATTTTTCATCAAGTGGACAGGGATGAAAGGGAACGTGGGCCTGGGCCTGTTTTTCCTGACTATTGACACCCCCCTGTTTACTTCATACACCCCCTTGGCCCATTTCTTTATTTTTTCATATTTTCTTGCATAATTCACATTTTCTGATTTTATTTATTTTTCCTGAACATTAAAAATCACCAAAAATATTTTCTTAAATTTTCACATTTTATTTTATTATTTTTATTATTTTTTGGCATAAAAATGGTTTATTAAATAATATATACTTTATTTTCTTAAAATAAAACTTACAAATAATATTAAAATATATAATTTTATTTTTATTATTTATACACTAAAAATCAATATTTTCATACAATATTTGATTTTTTAAACATTTTTGTATATATTTTTATTTATCTGTACATAAAAATGAATAAATAAATAATATAATACATTTTCTTTTAAAACCAAAAACTAGGGTTTCCACCCTTTCAAAAATAATAACATTATTTTTCTTATATTTTAAGACATAAATAAATCCATTTTTACATACATAAAAATTAATACAAAAAACATTTTGCATATTTATATTTAATTGTCCATTTAAATATTTGCTTATTCATTTATTTGTAAAATAAATTCAATATGGTTGTAATAGTTTTAGGGTTTTATTTTGAGAAATATCCCCCTATTCAAGACTTGTATCCCCCTCCCCATATCAATGTTGTAATAGTCTTAGATTTACTTTTCGCATTTTATTGCTTTTATATGCATGCTTAGTAAATTAGGGTTTGTATGATAACCAAAAATCAAAACAAATAGCATGACTAAACACAAGACAAAAATGCATGTAAGATGACAACATAATGCACACAAGCATCCTTAGGGTTTCATCCACTTTGTTGCCTTAAAATGGCCATGGTATGCATGCTAGGTATCTTGGCAAAATCAAACAAAAAACAAAAGATCATAGTCCCTCGATGACGCTATCTTGGTTGCCTAAACAAAAATGATCTAGTCCCTCAAAAACTTGCTAAGATACTTGGCACAATTGCTATCATGGTCATACGATGACCCACGCCCGTCCCGTTTAACATCCAAATACAAGGTTGTTTACCAAATACAATGGTAAAACAACAATGTCAAAGGATTAAAAATGTGTAGGAAACATCTTTGAGTAGGGTAGACAACTACTAGTTACTTGATCAAATTTGCAAACCATCCTTGCTATTTTCAAAAACACACACAATTTCAAAACATTTTCCCAACAAACCTTCAAACATTGAAACATTTTTCAAAAGACAATACATCTTTGTATACATTCTTCAAACAAGAATCATTACAAAGATTGCCAAAATGATGGCCTCTTTTCAAAATACTTTCAAAACCACACAAAGCACCATTTCAAACAATTTAAAAAGCAAAGCAAGTGATCTAAACAAGTAACTAAGAGCCCATGGGCAACCATGGATGAAAAGGGTGCTAGCACCTTCCCTTTTCACAATCTACCCCCCGAACCCAAGAAAACATCTCAAAGGTCTTTCCTGTGCTTTTTGACCTTCCTTTGGATAAAATAAAAAGTCGGTGGCGACTCTTGCTAAACTGAAACATTTGCGAACACAAACGTAAAACCTCAAGTCAGTTCTCCCACTGTATCACAATATTGTTTGTAGAAGGCTGCAACAAGATCTTCCCAGTTGTGAACGTCGGCTCTTTCTAGTTGGTAAAACCAGTCAAGTTGAGTTCCAGACAGACTGTCTTGGAAGAAGTGTACCCATAAGTCTTTGTCAGCGGTATGGGGTTGGATTTTCCTCACATATGACCAGAGATGCATTTTAGGGCATGAAACTTCGTCATTTTTGGCGAACACAGGTGCTTTGAACTTTGGAGGAATCACAATCCCCGACACTAAACCCGATTCCTCAAAGTCCAAGCCAGGTACTTTTTGGATTTCTATCGCACTCAACCGCTCTTTGAGATGTCATACTTGTCGTCAGCTGAAGGGTATAGTTCTTTAGAGTAGTCTTCCTCTTCCTCTTCCTCTTTCGATTCTCATGGGACAACTGTTTCCTTGCCTTTCCCCTCCTGATTGTCTCTTTCACCTAATGTCATTGTAAATTTTAAGGTCCTTCTTGTCTGCTCATGAAATCTTCTTCCCATGTCTAGGACTCTGTTTACCTTCTTTGTCTTCTTTTTCCTTTCTTCAGCAAGAAAAGTCTTCAATTCTTCTTGTCCCTTGGCTAGGATCAAGAGCAACTGCTGGAACTGTGTATTCTGAGCTTGGAGATCCTTTACTGTTTGCTCAAGATCCATCTTACTGAAATAAACAGTAGAGAGATGAGGAGACTTCTTGCAAAAGACCTGCTTATGTTATGATGAATGGTATATGCACATGTAATGATTTCAAGGATTTCAAAGATTCAAATTTGTTTTAGACAAAAAGTAAACACACGTTATATTAATAAGTTAAAACTTGAGTACATCAATGCTTCTTGGGCAAAATAATACAATTTTTTTTAAGATAAAAGGTAGTACGCATCCTCTTTGGTGCGATGTAGGCATTTAGAGTCTGCTCCTCATGAAGTAGTCTAGTGAGTTCCAAAACCTTCTTCTCGCTTGCGTAGAATTGGGCTTCGAAGGTATCTCGCTCTCCCTTGAGTTGTATTCAATCCCTTTGTAAGTCTTCGAGAGATGTGGGCATGTGAGGATGTAGGATAGTGTATGGAAAATCTCCTTCCTTAACAGGCTCAATAATTATCGGGAGAACAGAGGGATAAGGCATCATAAGACTCTAAGCGTGAGTTCGTACCCATTTAAGGTAAGGCTTAAGAGGGATGGAATTCTTGTGCCCCAAAGTCTTGCTATCCACCTTGTTCAAGATCCTCCAAGCTCGGATAAATCTTTGGCGAAGACCTTGATCGTCGTTGTCGTAGTCAAATACCAAACCTTGAATCAGCATCTCATGTGGGCCATCCCTTCGGGCATAACCAAACTGTCTTAAGGCCAAGCAGGGGTTGTAGGTGATACCTCCCCTAATTCCAAGTAAAGGTACATTATGAAATTCTCCACAACGGTCAACAATGATAACATTCTCTCTAGATCGGGAGCACCAATGAATGTCTGAATGTTTGAGTGTCATCAACCTTTGTGACCACCTTGAACCTTGCTCATTCTTTAATACAGATTGGGGAAGATGAGAAATATACCATCTTTCCAAGAGAGGACTGCAACACATAAGGACACCTCTTTTCCTCATTGTGCGAGTGTAAAAAGAGTGTAGGATATCCCCTAGTAATGTAGGCACCGGGTTGCGTGATATGAAGATTTTGACGGCGTTCACATCTATGAGTTGGTCAGGATTTGGAAACAAAACCATCCCATAGATGAGGAGAGCCACAATCTCCTCAAAGGCTTGCAAGTCCAAGGAATTCCAACAATTTTGGGCTTTCTCAAACAAGAACTTTGCTAGGAAACCCTTGACACCACTCCTTGTTTCCCAATGAGTCGTGACATCAGATGAGTTCAAGTGTAGAGCTTGAGCAATCTCTTCTGGATTTGGGTCTCTTTCTGTATCGTTAAAAGGTATTTTATTGAGAATGGGAATCCTCAAGAGTTGGGAGAATTCTTCCAAAGTAGGCACAAGTTGATAGTCGGGAAATGTGAAGCAACGGTGTAAAGGATCAAAGAACTGAAAGAGCACCTTCATCATGTCCTCATCTGTGTTAGATGTGACCAAGTTGAGTAGGCGACCATGCCTCTCGGTAAATGGAGAGTTTTCAGGAATCCTTTAAGCTATCTCTTTAAGTTGTGGATGGATCCTTACAAGATTGACTTGAATAGTTTTCCTGCGAAGAGAATCCATATCCTACAAAACAAGAACAAAGATGAATAGAAAAATCCTTGAAATGGTTAGTGAATGAATATGATGTTCATGATGTTCATGATGTTCATGATGTTCATGATGTTCATGATGTCATGTGTTGTACCCCAAAATTTTCCCTCCAATTTCTTCAACATTTTTTTCATCACAAGATTCTTGGAACTGAAGATCAAGCTAGGGTTTGCTCTGCTCAAGACACCTCCTTGCACTGTTGACCTAAATTAAGGTTTGAGTTTGCAAAGGGATGTTTTGACCTATAATGCTCAAAAGAAGCTTGTATCTCAAGTTATGATTTTTGGAACAAGGGTACCTAAAACTTTTAACTTAGAGAAAATTTGCCCTAATCTAGGCAGGATTTTGACCCATGTTCTTGGCCATTTTTCACATAGTTCCACTTGGGATTTCAAGTTTCATTTCGAAGATGGATTGTAGTAAATGTTCCAAGATTTCCAAATTGTCCAAGAACTCCTCAAACTCCCTTGTGGTTAGAGAGAATCCAATGCTTCAAGTTGGCAAAAACTCACTTTTGTCCATGGCCAATACATGTTCATACCAATTTGCAATTCTGATCTAGCTAGCTTGGTTCACCATTACAGGCCTCAAAACCAATTTGTACTCCTTAATTTAATGCATATACATTGAGTTAAGGTATTGCCTTGGTCATTAGGGCATTATACACTAGTTTAAGCCTTAAAAGGAAAAAGCAACAATGCCATTTTTGCCTAAACTTCACTTTATGTCAAAACAAAATCCTTGAGGCATGGGGCCAGATCTTTGAGGCAAGATCAAGTCCACTAATTCCAGTAACCAAGAGCAAAAGGTGCAGCATGATTTAGGGCTTGTGCAGACCTGCATTGGGAGGAGACACACTCTTGCTTGAAAAAGAAGAAAAGTTGCAAAACATATACAATCTCACACATCTGTTAAAACAAGCTTAGACAAACCTTGTAGACAAGTTCCATACCTCCCAACAAGCCTGAAACACGACCCTTTCATCACTCAAACCTCCTCATACTCAGAATCACTATTTTTCTACAAAATAGGGCAAGTTCTGCATTTTGCAAGCCATAACCAAATTCCATCGTGCGTTTTGTCCAAAGATAGTTCAAACACCTTCCAATCAACTCACCTGAACTATCCCAGGCCCCCATTGCAAGCTGTAACACCTCTAACACACTTTGCCATTTTCATTTCAAAGCTCTGCAGGTTGAATTCTACAGCATGATTCAAGTTGTTTCAAAGCAGGCCAAGCATTGGAGAAGCTTCCTTGGACCTCAGGCAAGCTCAAAAGAAGCTCAAACACCATTGAAGGTTGCTGCATTGCCCAGCTCGAAGTCAACGGAAACAGGTATTTCATGGACTTCTATCTCCCTATTTAGGAATGGTTAGGCTTAGGTTTATGAATGAAATATGTTGTACTCATAGCCCTGAAGCCATACATATGCTTAGTTTTCATTTACATTAATCATGCTAAGAGAATTTCACTCATGAACTTTCTAAAAAAACTAGGTTAGAAATTAGGGCCAGAGAAATTCTCTCTGGTCTTTGAGAGTTAATCTAAGTTTTTTATATGGTTGAATTCGTTGTTTAATTCTCTACAATGTTCATGTTATGAGTTTTGTCAAAAGATCAAAGAATCAGCAGTTACAGTTTTGTACATAGCACACACGTAGGATTTGTTCCAAGGAAGAAGAAGAAGTGATTCTGGGATGGGCCTGAGACTTTTTGCTTTTAACACCCCTTTTGTTCAGTTTACACCCCTTGGCCCACTTATTTAAATATTTATCATTTTGACATTTTTATTTTTTATTCTGACTTTATTATTTTTTGTCTAAATATGAAAAATGCCAAAAATAATTTTCTATATTTTTTCATATTTATTTGATATTTATTTATTTTACTAAGTATATATATGTAAATAAACTATTTTCTTTTCTTAATAAAACTAAAAAATAATACAAAAAATATACTTATTTTCATTTATTATTTTTATTTACATTTGAAAACATTTTCCTGAAAATACCCATTTTTTGTAAATAATTAATTTTTATCTTTGTATATTTAATATGTTTAATAAATATATATATATATATATATATATATATATATATATATATATATATATATATATATATATATATATATATATATATATATATATATATATATATATATATATATATATATATATATATATATATATATATATATATATATATATATATATATATTATATATATATATATATATATATATATATATATATATATATATATATATATATATATATATATATATATATATATATATATATATATATATATATATATATATATATATATATATATATACTTGTTATTAAATAATTAGGTTAAAAAATACAAAAATATCACATTTTCATTTTTATTAATATGTTGTACTAAAAAATATCATTTTCATAATATACTTTTATTTTTATGCATAAATTAATATATTATTGTATATAATTAATAAATAATATTATTCATTAAGAATTAGGGTTTCTTGCCCTAAATAGAAAAATAATAAAAATTGACTTTTTTTTATTTCACATTAAAAAATATACTTTTTTACATACATAAAGATCTTTTTGTATAACATGTTTTATTTAATATTTATTTGTTGTATTTTTATTTAATTATTGTACATTTAAATATTGTATCTTGTACATTCAATTTGGTTGTAATAGTAATCTAGGGTTTAATTTCTTGTCAAATACTCCCAATTCAAATTTGTACCCCCCTCCCCTATATCATGTTGTAATAGTATAGCATTTAAATTCTCGCACATTTAAAAGCTTTTAATTATGCCATGCTTAGACCTAGGGTTTGTATGCAAATCAACAATTAGTTTGACCTAATCCAAGATAAATATGCATGAAAAACAAACACAATGCACACTTGCACCCCTAGGGTTACAATCCACTTGTTGCCTTCAAAAATGGGCCATGGTTGCATGTCGAGTACTTTGGCAAAAACAAAAACAATCAAAAAGATCATAGTCCCTCGATGACGCTGTCTGAGTTGCCTAAACAAAATGATCAAGTCCCTTAAGAAAATTGCCAAAGATACTTGACACCATTGCTATCATGGTCTATACAATGACTCGCACCTGTCCCGTTAACATCCTAACACAAGGTTGTTCACCAAATACAATGGTGAAACAACACTGTTAAAAGGGTTAAAGACATAAGAAAGATCTTTGAGTAAAATAGGGTAGATAGCTCATAGTTACTTGATCAAGCTTGCAAAAAAACATCCTTGCTATTTTTTCAAAAAAACACACTTCACAACACAATTTCAAAACCTTACTTTCAAACATTGAAAACTTTTCAAAAAGAAAAAAACACTTTTGTATACATTCAAACAAGAATCATTACAAAGGTTGCCACAACGATGGCCTCTTTTCAAAACATCTTTCAAAATCACACACAAAACACCATTTCAAACAATTGAAAAACAAAGCAAGTGATCTAAGCAAGTAACTAAGAGCCCATGGATAACCATGGATAGAAAGGGTGCTAATACCTTCCCTTTCTATAATCTACTCCCCGAACCCAAGAAAACATCTCAAAGGTCTTTCCTGTGCTTTTTGACCTTTCCTTAGGATAAAATAAAAAGTCGGTGGCGACTCTTGCTAAACCGAAACATTTGCAAACACAAACGCGAAATCCCAAGTCAGTTCTCCCACCGTATCACATCATGTACAAGTATGCATATACAAACAAAACAAACAAATCCTTAGGTTTAGGCTTGCATGGAGTTTTATAGGTAAGTACCCTCTTAAAGTTTAGTTGGCTTAAACCTGTCCTAGTAATAGTAACCGGGTTCTAAGGAGCTCAATATCATTGGATTATTTCCTTGGTCATTATTTCAGCTCAAGCCTCTTTAATAGCGACCGAAATATCCCAAGAAACCAAACCTCAATGGCTGTAGTTTCGAGTATCTACCAACTTCGGACTGCACCAAAGCCGGTCATCTCACTACATCCTAAAGGCCAAGTTGGTCAAGTAAAGGTTCTAAAAGTTCATTAGTGCTTCATGACATCGCTCAGCGGCCCCGTATTCTCTTTGATTGACTCAAAGGCTACCGGTACCCACAAATATGTCGCACTAACGTAGCTATTGCTTAGACCATGTCGGTATACCCCGCACAGTTTCCACAACATATTACTACTTACCTATAATGTATCCCAAATCCGGGTAGAGGATTCAAATCCAAAGAAAGAACCACAATGTAAATCGTACAAGTCAAATAATGTAAGCAAGTAAATGTGATCTATCCCTAAGGTAAACCCCACTTTTAGAATATTCCCCAGCAGAGTCGCCAGTTCTGTGATACAGTGGGAGAACTGACTTTTTGTTTTGCGTTTGTATTCACAAATGTTGCGGTTTAGCAAGAGTCGCCACCGACTTTTCTTTTATCCAAAAGGAAAGGTGAAAAAGCACAAGAAAGGCCTTTAGATATGTTTTCTTGAGTTCGGGGGGTAGATTATGAAAAGGGAATGTGTTAGCACCTTTTTCATCCATGGTTTTCCATGGGCTCTTAGTTACTCGCTAGATCACTTGCTTTTGTTTGAAATTGTGCTTTGTGTAGTTTTTTGAAAGTTTTTAGTAAAAGAGGTAATTGTTTAGGCAATCTTTGTAATGATTCTCGTTCGTAAGAATGTATACAAAGATGTTTGATCTTTTGAAGATGTTTTCAATTTTGTAATATATGTGATTATTTTGAAAATAGCAAGGATGTTTGTTTTGAAATGGAGCAAGTAATTAGGAGCAATCTACCTACTCAAAAGTCTTTCTTGTTCATTTTCTTTTTCTTTGACATTGTTGCCTTACCATTGATTTGGTAAGCAACCCTATCTTTGGATGTAAACGGGACAGGCGTGGGTCATCGTATAGCCATGATTAGCAATGTTGCGAGGTATCTTAGCATTATTTTTTAGGGACTAAGATCATTTGTAAGGCAACTTTAGATAGCGTCATCGAGGGACTATGATCTTATATTTGTTTGTTTTTGCTAAGATACCTCACATGCGTAATAAGGCTATTTTGTAAGGCAACCAAGTGGATTTTACCCTAGGGGTGCTAGTGTCCAAGTGTGTTTGATTGCATGCATTTTAGTCTTGATTAAGGTGATCTATTTGTCGATTTCATATCTTGCCATACATACCCTAATTACTAACAATATATGAAAGCAATAAAAGTGCGGAAAGTAAGAATTCTACGCTATTACAATCATTAGGGGGGATGGGGTGTACAACTTTACAAATGGAGGGTTTGCGAGAAAATAAATCCTAAATATTTATTACAACCATATTAAAATAATAATGCAAGAAATAAAAAGGACTTTGTAGGAAAAAATGTTTTTTTTGTCTTAATGGAATAAAATAAAATAAAAGAATGAATTAGCTAGTAAAAAGAAAATATTTTTATGCCTTTTTTATATTGATAAAAGTGTATTAATATTGAAAGTGATAAGAAGGAAAATAAATTAGATATAGAATCAGCGTGCTGCTGCCAGCAAAACAAAAGGAATCAGAAGTTCTGATGCCAAGAGTGTTGTGACTCAGAAAGAAATGCCAGTGGGCATCAGAAGTTCTGGATTGATATGTTTTGAGGTCCTGCAAGAAACGTTAGAGGGAAAACACATAAGTTCTGGGTTTTATTCAGACAGTGAGTCAAAAGTCATAAGTTCTGTGTTGTGATAAGTAGTGAGTGAAAATCAGAAGTTCTGCGGGTTGAAACAGCGAGAGAACCTAAAAGTTCTGTGTATGTTGGGACAATAAGAAAGCCTAGAAGTTCTGTGTGTGTTGGAACAGTAAGAAAGCCTAGAAGTTCTGTGTGTTTAAACAGTAAGAAGAACTCAGAAGTTTTGTGTTGTGCTAAAACAATGAGTGAGCATCAGAAGTTCTGTGTTGAATTTCAACTCTTTTCTCATATTAATCAGCCATCAGTAATTTATTCAGTTCTTAATCAAACAGCAAATCAGAAGTATAAAAGCACAACAATTTATAGAAGTTCTAATCCTAATCCTAAGCCTACCTTTAACCAAGAAGTTCTGATCCACATTTTTTTCTACTTATGCAATGATATGGACAACATCAATACTACGATATTTACATATTTAATGATGTTCTGAATGAAGAGATGCAAAGTCAGAAAGGCTTAGCTTGAATCCTAAAGTGTGTGTTTGGAACTTGAACTGCTGCCTTCAGATATTCTAGAGTCAGCGAGAGTAACGGGAGAGAAAATGCCAAGTTCTTTGACTCAAAGAGAAGAACAAAGGTTTTGGTTTTCTGTTTGGGAATTCTGGATTTTTTATGAAGGTTTCACAACTTTATTTTCTCTCTTTTGACAATTCTCTCTCTCCAAAAGCCAACCCCTTGAACGTGTGATGGAGCAACTTATTTATAGGTGAATTTGCTGTGGTTTTTTGGGGGAAAAACAAATGGGATTTAAAATTTTTTGGCACATTGTTCCATTGCTTTTTGATCACAGCTTTTTGTATTTGGTGAAAATACAGGATTTGGGAAAATGCATGCGTGGACTGGATTAGCTGCTGGTTAGAGTATTGTGTTATAGCAGCGCAGCAGGTTGTTTAAACGAGGTTTTAGGATTTGGTGATGTTCTGATCGTAGAAGACCAAAATGAGACTCAAAGGGTGATATTCTGACTGAAGCATTGAACATAGCCTTCATATGTTGAAGAATCATGTTCTGACCAAAGAGCATCTCTTCTACATGTTCTAATTGAAGCATCATATTCTGAACCGTGTTTACAAATTCTGATTTCACTCGCATGAAGGCTGGTCCAGAAGTTCTGAAGTATCATATTCTCCTAACACTTAGAAAATTTTCTAAATGTTTAGAAATTTGATTTTATCAAAGTAATTTCTGACTTTTGATTTTTTGATGAACCAATTTCATGTCTTGATGAAATATAATTGTTGAAGCTTGATTTGATAATAAAAAAAAAGTCAAAGTTTTACTTTTTAGTGTGTTTTTGACCATTTTGCCCTTGTGAAGATTTGATCAAATTTCTTGAGGAGTTGTGGTCCCAACTTGATCAAATGATACACATGAGTCTAAAATGTTGATGTGGATCAAAAATTATGAAGTTTGACTGTAAATTGGCTATGGTTGACTTTTTCCCCAATACAACTATTTTTAGGTCAATTGTTCAATTGACTAATCAAAAGTGTGATCCAAGGCTTGAAACTTGACATGAGTGATCTTGGGGGTCCATAATGGTCCATGAAAGTCATATGAAGCATTGCTAGTCCAAAAAATCCTGGCGCAAACTAAAACCCTAATTTTGGTCATCAGTGCATAAGGAGGTGTCTTGAGCTGATCAAACCCTAGTGCAATCTTGAGCCTAAGGAGATCTTATGGAAAAATTCTTGATAAGTGAGAGGGAAAATTATGGGGTAAAACAGTGAGGATGTATGAAGTTCTAGCCCAGGATGGAAAAATGTTACGGAATAACCATGAAAAAGGTGTTTCTGGGATTAGAACTCAGGACCCTTAACACTAATGTCTTATGCGTGCATTTTCTACCACTGGGGTGGCCATACATCTGGTATTAAAAGAAAAAATATAAGAATATAGCATAAAGTAAGTTCTGAGGATGAACTTCGTCTCCCTCTCCATGCTAGTCAGAACATCTGTAGCTTAGTTATTTCTCAACAAAACAGAAAATGCACACATAGCAGTTATGGCAGGCTTTATCATGTTTCAGAAATATAAGATATCAGAACTATAAATCTGAAATCAACATGTATCCGCTCGTCCTGGTTTCTTTAAGAGATTTTAAACTGATATTCTCCTACTTAGGCAAAAATATATGGAACCTCAGAATATATACAACATCGGAATCGGGATGTCTACATTGTATTTTTGAACATGCAAATCTGACAATGTCTGAGTAATATGATGAGAGTCAGCTGAAACTTACCTTGCAGTTGGAGAATTCTCTGTGAGCTGGAGTATGGTTCTGACTTCTTGTGATGTTCTGATCAACTCCCTCACGTGCTCAGTAGGATGGAATAAACTTTAACTTGGGCTATGAGTGGTTAGAAAATTCTGGAATAGCCAAGGAGCAAAGTTCTGACTTTTTGTGGTGGATATTGATGGAGAACGTGTTACAGTCTGAAAACAGAAGTGAGGGTTGTAACGCCCATGATTTAATTAATTATTTAATTAAATTATTTTTGGAATATTTGTGAAGTTGTGTTATAATTAATTGGATTTAATTATTTTATTAAGTGGAGAAATAATATTAGAAGTATAATATTATGTGGTGAAATAATATTAGAAGTATAATATTATTTGATGTGGGTTTGTTTTTAAAGGAATAGAAGTAATAAGGGGGTGTATTAGTTTTAAGCCCAATAAGGAATAAAGAATAATAGGGTTATTTTATTGTTGTTGGAATAGAAAGAAAGAAGCAGTAGAAGAATAAGGATTGAGAGGAGAACGTGCAAGCTGCTGGAAAAATTGGAAAACGGCAAGAACGAGAATTCAACCGGAAAATTGTAGAGCGACCTTCAATCCAAGGTAAGGGTGGGGTTCTGACTCTATAATTGGGTTCATGATGATTAATATATGGGGTTAGAGGTGATTGCTGTCTTGTTCTTGAATTGAAAATATATGATTGTTGTATGATGAGAATTGATGAATTTTAGAGGAATAGTGATGTCATGATGTTGTTTGATCGATGTAGTATTATAGGATGATTATAGGTGATGAATTGTCATGATTATATTAAGTTTTAGGGCTTTAGGTATGAATCCCGTAGTGAGATGTAGGGAAGAAAAACGCAGAATATGCAGGAAGGATCAGGTGCTGCTGTATTAGAACAATAAATTAAATTGGGGATAGAGTTAGTCATTCTGCTTTTAGTTACGTTGATATCAGGCTAAGAATTAAAATATTAGGATTAGTAAAAAGTAGAAGTTCTGATGGTAGAAGTTGTGTTGGTTAGAAGTTGCGTTGGATTAGTAGGAAGTAGAAGTTTTGATGGTAGAAGCTGTGTTGGTTAGAAGTTGCGTTGGATTAGTAAAAGGTAGAAGTTTTGATGGCAGAAGCTGTGTTGGTTAGAAGTTGTGTTGGTTAGAAGTTGTGTTGTCAGAAGTTATGTTGTCAGAAGTTGTGTTGGTCAGAAGTTGTGTTGTCAGAAGTTGTGTTAGTCAGAAGTTGTGTTGTCAGAAGTTGTGTTGTCAGAAGTTGTGTTGGTCAGAAGTTGTGTGGTCAGAAGTTGTGTTGTCAAAAGTTGTGTTGGTCAGAAGTTGTGATTTGTTAGAAGTTGTATTGTCAGAGGTTGTGTTGGTCAGAAGTTGTGTTGGTCATTGCGTTGGTTTTGTACAGAATGATGAAAGTTAGATGCTTAGAGGCTGTTGTTTGAACTAGAACAGTAGGAATAGTGACGGTAATGACGTAAGAGTTACAAAATAGCAGTATGAATTATTGTGAAATTAATGTACAACCGAGTTGTTAGTGAGAAGTTATTAATGATGTTGTGTTGATGATTTATAATAAATAAATGATGTTTGATGAATTATTTTGATGATATGAGATGTTGATGATGAGACATTGAGATGCTTTTGAGATGTTGTTAATTTGAGATGCTTTTGAGATGTTGTTAATTTGAGATGCTTTTGAGATGTTGTTAATTTGAGATGCTTTTGAGATGTTGTTAATTTGAGATGTTGTTAACTTGAGTGTTGTTATTACATTCATGGTTGTGTCGCATACATTGCATTTTTGAGATGGAGCTTATGCTCGTTGAGATGGCCTGTATTGGCGAATTTTGAGATGAAGGCTTATGCCTTGTTGATGCCTCTATTAATTGGAATTTTTTTGAGATGGGAGTTCTGCTCCAATGGTACCACATGCATTTGCATAGTATTGAGTCGCATTATATGATTGCATAAAGAAGTGTATTTTGATGTTGATGAATGTGTATATACGTTGCAATTATTGTTGATTATGAGATGAGAAGTGGTGATGTTATTGATCTAATTTAATATATTAATTATCATGCGCTTTATTATATTGTTAGATATCCCACCCCTTCTGTTTGAATGTTGCCCTTATGTTGGTAACATGCAGGTAATCGAGAGTGAAGACTGTATACCTTCGGTAGTTCGAGTCGGTGTCATTGCGCTGATATGTAACACTCGGGGGGATGAACGCTTGCTATTTTTGATTGTTGATTTTTCAGTTGTTGAACGTTAAATTGATTATTATTAAATATGCGCTGTTTCAAAGTTGCTTTTTTGTTGTTAGAGATGTTATTAAGAATTCCGGTGCGTAGATGTTGAGTTATTTAATTAAAGATGTTATGATAATAGTTCATCCGATGTGTTGAAAGTGTTATATATCCACGATGAGTGCAATGAATTTGATAGAAGAATTTGTGACGTCCTGATCCGTTTGTATGAATGATTTTTATAACTCTGATTTATTTATATAATTGCTTGGGGTAGAATTGGGGTGTTACAAGGGTAGATTCTAACTGTATATCAGAAGCTATATGGATGACTTGGTCAAGAAATAACTTGAGAAAAAATGGAGTTTGAATGCAGGAATTAAAAGCTAGCAGGTTTTATATTTTTGGAATTTTAGCAGGGTTTCAAGGCCTTTTCTTTTCTAATTTTTCGACCCCTTTACAATTGCCAATGGATTTCAATTTATAGGCGAGGAATTTGTAGCTTGGAGAGATCAATGGTACAACCATCATATGTTAGGGTGCTGCCTTGTTCTTGAAGCAAGTATGGTGGTTAGCAGCTTTTAGCCATGCCTAAGCCGGATTTGTCTGCAGGAATTAAGGAAAAGTACCCTCAGAAGCAAAAACAAAGCACGGGCCCAGCATAAACTTATACAAAAGTTTGCCTTTTTTCAAAGACAACAATGTACTTCTATGCCGAACATGGGGAAGTCCTTTGGATAAAGACTCAAAAGTGGTTGTGAGCTTTAAATGATGATGATATTTATCAAACCAGAAATCCTGCAATATGAGATTATGTATCATAGCTTAGTCTGGATCAGAAGTTCAGCGTCAGCGCAACTTAGAACAAACATCCAACTTCTAATGTTTGAATCTCTTTGCTCCAGCATGTTCAGAAGGAGCTCTCAGACTTTCCAGGAGGCTTGCAACATGCTTTTTAAACATTCTTTGAATTACCCTTGCATACTCTGACTGAACCTTTGAAAACTGGCCCAAAAGTTGTAACCAAACTCTGTCTTGGAAGTGTCCAGAATTTGCTGAGTGTTTCAGTTTCATGGACGTGTCTTTGAGGAGTCATAACTCGAAATCCCATCATTTCTAGGAGAAGTTCTGTTATGCAATGTTTTAGATCTCGTTGGGGTCTACAACTCTTATGTTAGAAGTTCTTCCAGAATCAGCCTGCATCATGGTGAAAATCTAGCCAGAAGTTCTGAGTTCATCATCTTTCCTAAACACATCGAAAATTTTTAAGTATTTGGAATTTTGACTTTTGATTTTTCTGATGAAAGAAACTTCATATTCCAACATGTCTTGATGAAATACGATTCTTGAAACTTGATTTTGATCCAAAAATTCAAAGTTTGACTTTTTAGTATGCAATTGACCATTTTTCCCTTGTGCCAATTCCATCCCAAACTGATGTATAAGTGCTTCAAACTTGGTTCATGGAGGATCCTGTGAGAAGTTTCTTGAGAGATGAGAGGGAAAATTTTGGGTTACAACAGCTGCCCATGTTCAATCTTCTTAAACCTGAAGAGTTAGATTGGCAGATTTTCCATTCGTGACTTGAAGGTGGAAGATGATTAGACACTAGAATGCCCAGAAATTTGCACTTGAGGATGTGGTGGTTGATGGTGTAGGGAATGGGCTTAAAGATTCCATTTGGAGAGATGATGTAAAGTTGTTGGAGATGGGCTTACATATGCCATTTGGAGAGATGATGGAATGTTGTTGGAGATGGTCTTACAGATGCCATCCAAAAATGATTGTTGGTAGGAATAAAAGAAGTGTCAGAATAAATATCTGGTTGATTTGCACTGGAATAGTGGATGTGTTGGTTTGATTACTAGAATAATATCCATAAATGGATTGTATTTGACTCATTTCTGAAAGTTGAATTTGAATGAGTACCAGAATGGTGCCCGTATGTGGAGTGTATCTGAACTGTATCTGGAAGCTGAATCTGAATGAGTATCAGAATGGTGCCCGTATCTGGAGCGTATCTGAACTGTATCTGGAAGCTGAATCTGAATGAGTACCAGAATGGCGTCCGTGTATGGAGCATATCTGAACTGTATCTGAAATCTGAATCTGAATGAGTATCAGAATGGCGTCCATGTCTGGAGAGTATCTGAACTGTATCTGAAAGCTGAATCTGAATGAGTATCAGAATGGCGTCCATGTCTGGAGCGTATCTGAACTCTATCTGAAAGATGAATATGAATGAGTATCAGAATGGCGTTCATATCTGGAGCGTATCTGAACTGTATCTGAAATATGTACAAGAAGAAATCCGTGCAGGATTGCTTCAACTGGTCGTGTAGATAATTTTCCTGACTTGTTTCAGGTATTAATCTCTGACCTTTTGCAAATTGTTGATGATAGCCGTCTGCTGATTGATCTTTCCTGAAGAGATGAAAGATTAGTTGTATGCAATGTCATGATGTATGAAATGTTTTGTATAATAATATTCTCAATAAAATGAATGCGATTATGTTGTATGCATTTGTATTTTTAATGACGTATGAATGTGATGTACATGAATGTAAGCTATGTGGCTGTAATACTGTTGGATTAAGGAAAATAAATCCCTGATTACTGTTGGGGACATGGAGTGTAAGTCTTCATGCTTTGAAGTGTTGATGAGCTGATGAGCTTCTATTTGGTAGAGAAATAAACTTTGTTGTAAGGAAAACACCGTGTATTGCTGGTGAAATCCTGTTGGGGAATCCTGAGAAATTGGGCGGCTTCTACTGGGGAGTGATAAACTGGAAGTTTTGTTCTGCCGGGGATGTAAGAGAACTTGACATCATTAAGATGCGCACTATGGGGAATTTTATGGTTTAAAGATATTATCCTATTTCTTAAAGCCATTAGTGATTTTCTTTCATATTTTCTGTTCCTCTTTGTAAACAGTAGTTACGTTCAAATGCATATGTTCAAAACTAAATCATTGGACGTTTTTGTAAACAAAACACGGAAATAAAGAAAAACATATAGTTTTACACTTTCAAATGAATATTTTTGTATTAACTTTGAATAAGTATTTTTGTACAATGATATGATCATTCTAGTAAGAGAACATCGTCGTAAAAAATGGAAATTTGATACAAAGAAAAGATAGCTATGTGCAATAATCCCGTGGGGTTCCCCTTCTGCTATAGCCTTCGTGTCTCTGAACGTCTTTTCCACTTGCTGCCTTGTCCGAAGTTGATTGGATTGATTAAACCCGCTAAGTTTATCAGTCGAAGCCAAAGGTTGTCTGTAAGGTGATCCAATGGGACATATTCATACGCTTTAATTCCATAAATTTTGCCTGGACCGCTGTTGTAGCCCAAAATTTGCCCTCCCATATTCTTCAAGATTTGTCAAGAATCATCCTCAAATGATTCAAGATTGCTTAAGGGTTATATAGTCAAACCACCTCCTAAGCCAGCTGAAATTAGGGTTTTGGTTATTTCAAGGAATTTGAGGTTTTGAATGGTTCAATCAAGCTCATAGGCCCATATATATCCTCAAATATCTAAATGCCAAGTTTCAAGACTCACAGTGCCAATTTGCACAGTCAAAAGCTCCATTTGATCCTCAGTCAACTGCAGGGGTAAAATGGTCATTTTGCAATCAAAAGTCAGAATTTTTGGTCAACATCTTATTATGAGGATATAATCATCATTTGATCAAGTCTTGATCATGATTCCACAAGAATAGCTCAAAAATCATCAAGGTCTAAAAAGTTACTATTTTTGGATAGTAGAAAAGTCAACTGTATCTTGACCAGGGCATAACTTTTTCATGGTTTATCATAAAAATCCCATCCAATGCTCATTTTGAAGGGGATGACATTTCCTTCAATCCATCTTCACATTCCAAGTCCAAGAAATGCTCTCACAAAAAGTTATCAATTTCTACATTATAGGTCAAATTCAAAAGTCAACAAAAGTGCATTTTAAGTCAAAGACCATAACTTGAGATTGGTAAATCCAAATGACATGGGACCAAAGTAATTGGTTAGAGGACTTCAAGACCTTTCCAAAATGTCCAAGAACATGTTCATATGATCAAAATTGAGCAAGATATGCATTGGAGAAGTTGGGAAATTTTTATGAATTTGCAAAAGTCAACTTTGCTCAAAACACCTTATTTTTGCTAATGGGCCTCAAATCTCTTCTTGAAAATTTATCCATGACTTATGCACGACCCATCAAGCTTAATTGAATTATTTTCTTATTTTTTATTAATTAATTGGATTTTTAATCAATATTAATTCATTTAATTAATTTAAATTGTAGGAAATACAAAGATTTGATTTTTCAATCTTTTTGTGAAGCAAGTGTGACCTAAAAAGGCTGGAAATTTTGTGCACCAAATCAAATATGCAAGAATCTCTAAAATCGGCAACTTTTTCCAATCATGAAGATTCAAAAATATATGATTTCCAATCAAATATTCCATCATCTTTCCAATGAATTTTTGCTCAAAGATTTGACCTAATTTCAGTCTCCTATATATACACAAGCAAACCCTGATCATGCACACGTGAAAGAACTGCAGACAAAGGCCATAGCATATTGAAATTTTTCAAGAAAATTGCAAAACTGTATTCTGCATTCTAGCACGATTCAAAGGCTTTTGTGGATTCTAATACCTTGCAGGAGTTCTCAGGGACGTTTTGCAATCAAAACCAGGCCTTAAAGCTCAAGGAATCATCAAGAATAGAACCACGGTTTGCACATTTTTTTTAGAATCGTATTGGCTATTTCACGCGCATTTAAAATGATTTATTGTTTGTTTTGCATTGCTTGAATCCATATGAAGCTAATGGCATAAGTTAATTGAATTATAGTGTACAGAATCACAAGTTACCATGGACGAATTCTAGGGTTCATAAGCTTTCAAATTGGGGCTTTGCAATACAAGAAAAATTAAGCCTTGTGAGACCCATGATTGAACTCGTTGAGACCAGACGAACATAACTGACTATTCGCGAAATATTTATATTAATCACAGGGCTAATCGTTATTTTTCGCCGCTGCAGTTTGTGGGGGTTAAAAACCCCCGCTATCTAATGTTGTTTTTTGCAGGCACAGCGAGGACGATGATGAGGTGTTGATTCATGGTTGGATAGTTTAAAAAAGGTGCGCGTTTTATTTGTTTTTACAGCATATTGTTTGGTTTCTTAATATAATGATTGCGTAGTATTATAATATCAAAGCGTGCAGGTGGTTGGAGTGGTTAAGGCATTGGTTTGAAAGCATTGGGACCTGGGTTCGAATCCCAGGTCCCCCAAAACGTTTCTATTATTTTTCTTTACATATTCATATGCAGCTTTCAGAAGGATGTCCACCATGCACTTTCAAGTCCCAGGCGCCAAGTGGCCACAGGCACAAATCTGAAGGTCATAAGCTGGATGACCATCATACTCCTGGTCAACACACACGTAGACAATCATTAAAGTCAAACGGGCTTGAGAGATTAATGGGCCAGAAATTTCTAAAATACCTCCTTAATGGGCCAACACCCCCCTGGTTCATTCATTCTTTTTTTTCTTTCTTTTCTTTTATAATTTCCATTTAATTATTTTACTATTAATAATAATTATTATTATTATTTAATTAACTCACAAATTAATTATTTTCATAATAAACTCAGAAAAACTAAAAATAATATTTTTCTTAATTAAAATGAATTTCACTTTATTTTTGTAAATAAATGCTAACAAATTAATTTAGTTTTTTTTTAATTAGGTTAATTTCACTATTTTTTTGCAACAAATAAAATAAATTAGAATTAGGGTTTTTTTACTAACTTTTGACTATTTTTTTATTTTATTTTATCTATTTCATTAAAAACATAAAATGCCAAAGATACTTGACACCATTGCAATCATGGTCTAAACGATGACCCGCGCCCGTCCCGTTCACATCCTAACACAAGATTGTCCACCAAATACAATGGTGGAACAAAATTGTTAAAAGGGTTAAAACATAGAGAAAACCTTTGAGAAATTTAGGGTAGATAGCTCTTGATTACTTGCCAACTTGAAAAACAAAAACACTTGCCTATTTTTTCAAAACCACACATCACAACACATTTTCAAAACAACTTTCAAAAACATTGAAAACTTTTCAAAAGACATACACCTTTGTATACATCCCAACATGGATTATTACAAAGGTTGCCACCACATTGGCCTCTTTTCAAAACATTTTTCAAACACACACACAAAAGCACCATTTCAAACAATTGAAAGCACCATTTCAAACAATTGAAAATCAAGGCAAGTTGATCTAAGCAAGTAACTAAGAGCCCATGGATAACCATGGATAGAAAGGGTGCTAATACCTTCCCTTTCTATAATCTACTCCCCGAACCCAAGAAAACATCTCAAAGGTTTTTGCTGTGCTTTTTAACCTTTCCTTAGGATAAAATAAAAAGTCGGTGGCGACTCTTGCTCAACCGAAACATTTGTGAAAACAAACGCAAAACCTCAAGTCAGTTCTCCCACCGTATCACATTATGTAATTGCTCCGAGGATGTAATAGCGTTAATTAGGACCTTTTTATCGCTTTCTTTATTTTCCCGCAATTTACTTTTCAAGGGTTTGTTTTTGGCGATGTAAATACCCGACGCCTTGTAATAGCGTAGATTTACTTTCCGCATAACTATTAACTGTTAGATGTATGTTAATTAGGCTATGCATGACAAGACTTATCTGAAAATTAAAATCAACACGTAGCTCACCATAACATGTGCAAAGATAATTTAACTGAATCCTGACACACTCGCACATGCCACTTTTAGGGTACGCCTCACTTGGTTGCCTCGACGTGGTCATTGAGTATAGGATGTTTTAGAGGTCGCCCTCCTGTCTAAAGATCCAAGTTGCCTCGAAACGGCTACCTCGGATAAAAAAGGATCTAAGACATTAGGGTTACCGCTAAGGCGTCCTACTATTGCTTTGGTGACCACATGTCCCTATAATCGAATTGACCCGAATAAGTCCAACGACGGTGCTACCTACTTCTCAATAGTGGGATAGTACTTTCTAAAGGACATTTACACAGCTTAATTTCTTTTGAGTAGGTAGAGGTTCTCAGGTACTGGCTCTTTCAAAACAAAAACAACTTTTAGCACTTACACTTTTCTGACAAAAGTTTTCAAACAAACACTTCATACACTCTTGAGGACAGATACAAGAGTTAAAACGAAGTTTTCAAACAAACTTTTTCAAAACCCACAAACACAAGAAAAGCAAAACATTTTTGAAAACATAGTGAGCAAGTACCTAAGAGCCCGTGGATAACCACAGATAGAAAGGGTGCTAACACCTTCCCTTTCTATAATCTACCTCCTGAACCGAGAAACATCTCGAAAAGGAATTTTGCTGTGCTTTTGTCCTTTCTTTGTTGGAGAAAATAAAAGACGGTGGCGACTCTTGCTTAGTGCGACATTTCGCGAACCAGCATTTCAAAACAGTCAGTTCTATTTCCACCGATCACAGAACTGGCGACTCTGCTGGGGAATATTAAGTGAGGTGTACCTTAGGATTAGATCATTCTATGTTTTCAATTGTATGCCTTGTATGCTTTAATTTTGTGGGCTTGTATTGGAGTTTTATAGATCCTAACCCGGATCTGGGGAATACCCTTTAGGTAGCAATAAACTGTGAGGGACCTGTCCGGCGTAGACCGACACGGGTGAAGCAGTAGCTACGTTGGTGTGACACCTTGGTATGTACCGATATCCCTTGTGTTGGAACGAGGAGAATATGGGTCTTCTGAGGAGTCGTTAAGCACCAACTGACCTTAGAACCTTAAATTGACCCAACTTAGCCATAGAACAGTAGCAGAATGCTACACTCATTGAGGCTAAACTCTCGCGATGGTTCCGGCCGCAATAAAAGGTTGCGAAGCTAGAGTTATGACCGATGGAGGGTAGTCATTGATATTGAGATCCTCTAGAACCCGGTTACTATTTCTAGGACAGGTCTTAACCAACTGAAACTGAAAGAGGGTAGTACCTAAACTTCATGCTGGCCTGAAATCTAAGGGCTCTGTTGTGTGACTTGTGTGCCTTACCATGTTTGCCTTTTGTGAATACTTGTGGTGTGCCTTTATCATAACATCATACCATCATAACATTGCATGCATCCTGCATAAGGACTAACCCATTTCAAAGACAAGAGGGTTTCATCTTTGCTCTGTTTTGTAGGACATCATGATGCCCGTGCGTAGGAATACTATCCGGCTCAACTTTGTTCAACCACCTGATTTGCTTAAAAAATTGGTTGATAGGATTCCAAACACTACTTCCTTCATCAAGAGGCATGGTTCTCTTCTCGGTTTAGTCACTTCAAAGTGGGACCAACAATTGATGAGTGTCCTGGCCTAGTTTTATGATCCGCTATACCATTGCTTCACCTTTCAAGACTTCCAGCTGGTCCCTACCCTGGAAGAATTCACTGATTTGCTTGGTATCCCTATTTTGGAACAAACTCCATTCACTGGTTGGGAAAAGACTCTTAGGCCTGAAGAGATTGCTACAGCCCTGCCCTTGACCAAAGCAGAGGTAATGGCTAACTGGGAGACTAGAAGTGGAGTTAATGGCTTTTTGGCTAAGTTTCTGGTTGGCAAAGCTAATAGTTTCTGGAATGACTTAGACTTCAGGGCATACGAAGACATCCTGGCTCTCTTAATCTATGGTCTAGTATTGTTTCCAAATCCTGATACCTTTGTTAATGTCAACGCCATAAGGATCTTCATCTCCCGGAACCCTGTACCCACTCTCTTGGGTGATATCCTTCAACAACTCTATGCTCGTACTGCCCAAAGACGGGGAACTTTGTGGTGTTGTGCTCCTTTACTGGTGAGGTGGTTTATTTTGCACCTCCCTAAGTTCGTACTGAAGAACAAAGAAGGAAGGGGCTGGGCTCATAGGATAATGTCTCTTACTGATAATGACATCATTTGGACTCTCAGAGGTTTAGATGAGGTGGCTGTTATTGATCGTTGCGGAGAGTATCCTAATGTTCCATTAATCGGAACCCAGGGAGGAGTCTCCTATAACCCATGTTTAGCTCTCCGTCAGTTTGGAAGAGCCAGAAGAGCAGGGCCTCATGAGATGTTGATACCTCACATCAGTTTTGAGTTTCAGGTAGATAGTGACGAGCTGCGCCGTAGATTCATCCGGGCTTGGGACAGAATTCACAAATCTGACCCACATGAGTTGGGACCGAAGACTTCTCTACCAATGGAGTCCTACTTCAGATGGGTCTGCATTCGTGCTCAGAAGTTAGGTATGCCATACGAAGCTGTCAGGCCTATTACTCTTGAAGTTCCTGATAAAGACGGGGTTCCTCCAACTGTTCTCCATCCTCAGATACCCGCTGATATTGTTACGCTAAAGAGGTCTTGGGCGCAACTACAGGAAGAACGGGATTCTTATCGGGAAAGGTTCAATGAACAGGAACAAAAGATCCAGAAGCTGACAAAGCAATTGGAGAACGAGCGGATCCTGAATGACTATATCCGCACCGAGAAGAAGAGGCCATGGGAGCATTAAGGGGCCTTGGATGTTTCTTTTACAGCTTTTGTTTACTTTTCAGTATTTTCATTTATGTAACGCCTAAGGGCAATTTGTTGAACAATTTAAAGTTTGAATCTAATAAAGTGTGTTTCCTTTTTGTCTACAAAGTTGAATCCCGATTGTCTTTGAAAACATAAACCATACGCATTTCATGTCATCATATGCATCACATGTACCCTTTTTACAGGTCACTTATCTTCTTCGCTGTTTATTTCAGCAATTATCATGTCTTCTGAACCTACTACTGAACAAGCTATCAAGGCCCTCCAGGCCCAGAATGCCCAGTTCCAAGAGTTGGTTATGAGCCTAGCCCAGGGTCAACAGGAGTTGAAGACTCTGATTCTGAAAAAGAAGAAGAAGAGGACCGTCTTGTTCAATACTGGATGCAGATTTGGGAATGGACTACAAAATGAGGTTGATCTGACTACTTCCTCTGTAGGGAAAGACAGTCCCCAAGAGAGAAGGGTTCCTAGTCCCGTGGTCTCCGACAACGAGACGGATTATAATGATGAACAGTACCCTCCTGCTGAGGACAGGTACAAACAGCTGGAGGACCGTTTAAGTGCTATGGAGATTCAGCATGTGCCCGGGTTGGACTTTGGAGACCTAGGCTTATCCTCTGGGGTGGTGATTCCTTATAAGTTCAAGGCGCATGCTTTTGCAAAGTACGACGGAGTTTCCTGTCCTAAGCTGCACCTCCGATCGTATGTAAGGAAGATCCAACCTTACACTGCTGACAAGAATTTGTGGATCCATTTCTTCCAGGATAGTCTTTCAGGGACTCAACTCGAATGGTTCTATCAGCTGGATGGAGCCAGTATTCGTAACTGGGAGGACTTGGCTACTGCATTCTATAAGCAGTATCAGTATAATTCCGACCTCACTCCTACGTGTACCCAACTCCAGGGTATGTCACTAGGGATGGGTGAAGGATTTAAGGAATATGCCCAAAAGTGGAGAGACCTGGATGGAAGGGTGCAGCCACCTTTGACTGACCGTGAGCTTGTTGATATGTTCTTGGGGACCCTGTCTGGTCCGTTCTTCAACCATCTGATTGGAAATTCTTCTGTTGGGTTTACAGATCTTATCTTGACTGGTGAGAGAATAGAAGCTGGTATCAAGTCTGGGAAGATACAGAAAGGTGCCTCCTCGAGCACTGAAAAGAAGCCGTTCAAAAAAGAATCTAGTGCTGTCTATGGTTCAAGGAGACAGAATAAACCGGAACGCGGCCAAGCTGTCAACGCGGTGGTAATTTCAAAACCTGCTGCTGCTCCTCAGCATCATAACCAACAAAGGGGTGAGAGACCCAGAAGGAAGTTTACTCGTCTCAGTATGACCTTGTCCCAGATATTTCCGCAGTTACTGACAACCAATCTGGTGACTATAAAAGAAGCTCCGAAGGTTGTAAACACAACGTCCCCAAAGTACAATCCTAACGTCCGCTGTGCTTATCACTCTGACAGCCCGGGGCATACTACGGATGATTGTTGGGCTCTGAAGAATAAGGTTCAGGACCTTATTGATGCTAAAGAGATAGAGTTCGAGGCGCCCGAAAGGCCCAATGTTGTGATTGCTCCCATGCCCAAGCATGGAGTGAATGCTGTAGAGGAGGACCTGTATGTAGCCTCTGTGGATGATATTGTTACTCCACTGTTGACCGTCAAGAGGAACCTGTTGCTAGCCGGTTTATTTCCGGGATGTAGTAAAGTTGCCATCTATGTTCTGTTTTACCCGCTGGTTGTCCTTTTTGAAGTCAGGCATCCAAAACCTGATGGATGATAAAGAGATTTTGTTCGAGAAGATTGTTGTTCCTGCTACCCCTACTGAAGAAGTGTTCATTGTTACCATTTTCAATAATTCTCCCAAGGCTCCCCCGAGGAAGCCTGTCAAGATTATGCCTGCTCAGAAGATTGCACCTATAATCATCACAGTTCCGAGACCTATCCCCTATACATCCGACAAAGCTGTCCCGTGGCACTATGGGGCAGATGTTTATGTGCTTGGAGTTAAACAAGAGTCTGATACTAGTACCGGCGTCAACAACATCACCGGGCCTGCCAAAGTCACCCGCAGTGGTAGACTTTTCTCACCAGATATTGCGCCACCAGCTATCCAGAGACCTATTGGCATCACACCTGCAAGTTTGCCTGTTTCCCTTCCTGATCAAGTTCCTATTTCTACCCCTGCTGCCGAGTCATCTGATGCTCGGGGCAAAGGGATCGCTACTGATACGCCTTCCCAGACGGAGGCGCCAAAGACCACCACTGTTGAAGCTTCCAAGCAGGAGATGGAAGAGATTCTTAAGATTATCAAGAAGAGTGATTTTAATGTAGTTGAGCAGCTGGGGCACACCCCATCTAAAATTTCTATGCTATCACTGTTGTTGTGTTCAGAGGCCCATGCTAAGGCTCTGATTACCTTCCTGAAGACGGCCCACGTGCCACAAGAGACGTCAGCTGATCAATTTACCGATTGTGTGGCCAACTTAACTGCTGATAATGGTTTGGGTTTCTCCGACGCTGATCTGACTGCTAAGGGGAAGAACCATAACGATGCCCTGCATGTCTCCATTAAATCCAGGGGCACTACTCTTGCCCATGTGCTGGTTGACACGGGTTCCTCGTTGAACGTATTGCCCAAGAAAGCTCTAGACAGGCTGGATTGTGAGGGTTTAGAGCTCAAGCCAAGTAACATTGTTGTCCGGGCCTTTGACGGGTCCAAAAGGATGGTGCATGGTGAGGTTGACATTCCAATCAGGGTTGGTTCTCAGGTCTTTGATTCTACATTCTACGTGATGGACATTCAACCATCCTATTCTTGTTTGTTTGGTCGTCCATGGATCCATAAGGCTGGAGCTGTGACCTCCACACTACATCAGAAGCTGAAATACCCGGTCAGAGGGAAGATTGTGACAGTGCAGGGGGAGGAAGAGTACATGGTCAGCCACTTTAACTCGTTCCGGTATATAGAGATGGATGGGGAATTCATTGAGACTCCATTTCAACACTTTGAAGAGGTTCCTCAGACACTGGCATCAGCAGAGACTGTGACTGAAGAAGATTCTCCTTTGAAGATGGCTTCCTTAAAGGATGCCCGGGCAGTTGTTGAGAAAGGTGAGTGCGCAAATTGGGGCCGACTACCTAATTTCACTCAAAAGACTGACAAGTTTGGTTTGGGTTTCACTGCAGAAGCTCAGAGGGCTGTGCGTAGTGCAAGGATTGGAATACCTCATGTGTTCATCAGCAACTCGGGGGTAAATGCCATTGAAGATGACGTAGAGGAATCTGAATTTGACAGCTGGATCTACCCTACGACCAACGGTGGACCGAACAACTGGACTACAAAAGACTTCGTCCCTATTACTTTTGTGACTCAGTAATGAAATCCTTTGTTTTGAATTTGTAACAAACAATAATTTGAAACTTTATGGCCCGGTGTCTTACCCGGGGCACCGTGGCTTCATTTGTGAGGGCTTTTGTGTGTCATTTTCATATATCATTAATAAAAGCAATGGGCGTTTTTTGCATTTCAAATCTTGCGCTCCTTGTCTTTCTTTATTATATATTGCAAAACAGCTATTTACATACACTCACATATACAGGTCCCAATCCACTCTGGATCTCACTGGTAACGACTCTGCTACTGCCAGTTATGACTTCAAAAATCCGATCAACTTAGCCGAAGACGAAGGTGAAGATGATTGTGAAGTTCCTGGTGAGCTTGCAAGAATGCTACTCCAGGAAGAGAGGGCCATCCAGCCACATGAAGAGCTAGTGGAAACGGTAAATCTGGGTACTGAGACAGACAGAAAGGAAGTCAAGATTGGTGCCAATCTGGAGTCTAGTGTGAAACAACGGTTGATTCAGATGCTGCATGACTATATGGAAATCTTTGCCCGGTCTTACGAAGATATGCCTGGGTTGGATACCGACATTGTGGTTCATCACCTGCCTACCAAGGAAGAATGCCCTCCGGTAAAACAGAAGGTCCGCCGTATGCGTCCAGAGATGTCCGAGAAAATCAAAGCTGAGGTCATGAAACAATTTGAAGCCGGTTTTCTAGCAGTGACTTCTTACCCTCAGTGGGTCGCCAACGTGGTGCCGGTACCGAAGAAAGATGCTAAGGTCCGAATGTGTGTTGACTACAGGGATTTGAACAGGGCGAGCCCTAAGGATGACTTCCCTCTGCCTCACATCGACGTTCTGTTCGACAACACTGCTCAGCATAAGGTATTCTCCTTCATGGACGGATTCTCCGGTTATAATCAGATCAAGATGGCTCCTGAAGACCTGGAGAAGACCACTTTTGTTACTCAGTAGGGCACCTTCTGCTACAAGGTCATGCCTTTTGGGTTGAAAATTGTTGGGGAAACGTACCAACGTGCCATGGTTGCTCTGTTTCATGATATGATCCATCACGAGATTGAAGTATATGTCGATGATATGATTGCAAGGTCCCAAACTGAGGAGGAACACCTTGACCATCTACAGAAGCTGTTTGACCGTCTGAAGTTGTACAAGCTGAGGTTAAACCCGAACAAGTGCACCTTCGGGGTTAGATCTGGAAAGCTACTAGGTTTCGTCGTAAGCGACAAAGGTATTCAAGTGGACCCTGCCAAAGTGAAAGCCATACAAGAGATGCCAATTCCCAAGACTGAAAAAGAAGTCAGAGGCTTTCTAGGACGGCTGAACTGCATTTCCCGATTCATCTCGCACCTAACTACTACTTGTGAACCAATCTTCAAGCTACTGAAGAAAGATCAAGTAGTATGTTGGAACGATGAATGTCAGGCCGCTTTCGAAATAATCAAAGATTATCTCCAAGAGCCACCTATTCTTATGCCACCGGTTGAAGGGAGACCTCTAATCTTATACTTGACAGTACTGGACAACTCAATGGGGTGTGTGCTGGGGCAGCATGACGAGTCTGGACGAAAAGAGCATGCTATTTATTACCTTAGCAAAAAGTTTACCGACTGTGAGACCCGATACTCACTGCTCGAGAAAACTTGTTACGCTTTGGTATGGGCTGCTCGCCGGCTGAGACAGTATATGTTGACTCACACTACTCTGTTAATCTCAAAAATGGATCCAATCAAGTACATCTTCGAAAAGTCTGCCTTGTCCGGAAGAATAGCAAGATGGCAGATGATCTTGACTGAGTACGACATCCAGTACACGACCCAAAAAGCAATCAAGGGAAGTGTGTTGGCAGATCATTTGGCACACCAAGCAGTGGATGACTACCAATCTATGAACTTTGAATTTCCAGACGAGAATATCATGATAGTGACTGATTGTGAAGTACCTGGACCGGATGAAGGACCTGAGGAAGGATCCCGATGGTCTATGCACTTTGATGGAGCCTCAAACGCTTTGGGTAACGGTATTGGCACTGTGATCATATCTCCTAAAGGCACTCATACTCCACTGACCGCCCGGCTATGTTTCAACTGCACCAACAACATGGCGGAGTATGAAGCATGCATCATGGGTCTTCGAGCTGCAATTGACCTAAGGATCAAGTTTCTGAGTGTCTTCGGAGATCCCGCTCTCGTGATCAGTCAGATCAAAGGCGAGTGGGATACGAAACACCCAAACCTTATCCCTTACAAGGAGTATGTGTTGACGTTACTTCCCCATTTCGAGGAGATAACTTTTGAACACTTCCCAAGAGAGGAGAATCAGTTGGCGGACGCGTTAGCTACGATGTCTTCTATGTTCAAAGTCAAATGGGACAAAGAGGCTCCCCGAATCATTATTTGGAAACTGGATGAACCTGCACATTGCTGTGATCTTGAGACCGGAGTGGTAACAGAAAAACCTTGGTATCATGAAGTGAAGAGGTACCTTGAAGCTCAAGAGTACCCCGAGGGTGCATCCGTTAATGACAAGAAGTTTCTGAGAAGGTTCGCGGAAAAGTTCTTCCTCAGCAATGACATTCTGTACAAACGAAACCATGATTCAACCTTACTACGTTGTGTGGATAAGACTGAAGCAAAAAGGATCATGGCAGAGCTGCATGAAGGTACCTTCGGAACGCATTCCAGTGGACATACCATGGCAAAGAAAATCCTTCGGGCAGGATATTACTGGTCCACAATGGAAGCCGACTGTTATCAAAATTCTCGGACATGTCACAAATGCCAGATCTATGCTGATAAGGTGCACATTCCTCCAGTTCCTCTGAACGTCTTGACAGCACCTTGGCCTTTTGCAATGTGGGGCATTGATATGATCGGCGAGATCAGACCTACGACATCCAACGGGCATCGCTTCATCCTGGTAGCGATTGATTACTTTACGAAGTGGGTCGAAGCAGCTTCCTTTGCTACCGTAACCAAGAATGTCGTGGCACGGTTCATTCGGCATAACTTGATCTGTCGATACGGCGTACCAGAGAGGATCATTACGGATAATGGTACCAATCTTAACAACAAGATGATCACTGAGCTCTGCGAGCAATTCAAGATACAGCACCATAACTCTTCTCCCTACCGGCCGAAGATGAATGGGGCTGTAGAAGCAGCTAATAAGAACATTAAGAAGATTGTGCAGAAGATGACATTGACCTACAAAGATTGGCACGAAATGTTACCATTTGCTCTTCATGGGTACCGTACCTCAGCACGGACGTCAACAAGGGCAATACCCTTTTCCTTGGTCTATGGCATGGAGGCAGTCCTACCCATTGAAGTTCAGATACCCTCTCTCCGAATCATGAAGGATGCAGGTTTGAGCGAAGATGACTGGATCCAGACCCGGCTTGATCAACTAAACCTAATCGACAAAAAGAGACTCACTGCTATTTGTCATGGTCAGACATACCAAAAACGGATGATCAAGGCATTTAACAAGAAAGTCAGACGACAAGAGTATCAAGTTGGGGACCTGGTAATCAAGCACATCATTCTCCCTCAAGGTGATCCCAAGGGCAAATGGACCCGTACGTACGAAGGGCCATTTGTGGTTAAGAATATCTTCTCAGGAGGAGCCATGACTCTAACCACCATGGATGGTGACGATCTTCCTCACCCCGCCAATGCAGACATAGTAAAAAGATACTACGCATGATTAAAGACCCGCTAGGTCGACTGGCCTAGGCAAAAGTAAGGGCTTACCGGCGAACCAAAAGGGTTCGGGCAAAAATAAGGGATGAAAAGAAAAAATCTGTACACCCGGCAAGTCGAAAACCTGAAAAGGCGGCTTGGGCAAAAATAGGTATCGCGGTGGACTGAAAACCCGAAAGGGCGGTCCAGGCAAAAGTTAGGGATTAAAGCGTAATACTATGTCTCATTAGATCACCCTGCATCCAGACTTCAGTATCGACCATCAGGCTCGGACGACACCAATAAATCAGATTCCTCTTCGACTAAGCAGCAAAGTGATGAGAAGCTTGAAGACATAAAGGCGATAGCAGAGTTGGAACCCAGTGGGATTCTTCACATAGCTGTTTTGTTTTCCTTTTCACAAATTGTATAAACTCTATTTTGTTCGGCGGCGTTCTCTTACTAGGACGTCAGCCTCTTGTATACAAAGCGCCTATTTACAGGCAAATTTCAAAATCAATACAAGCTCATTTTTCAGACCAAATTGCCAATTGTTTTTTCCTTTATATGTTTTGTTTTGCAAAGAACGTCCAATGCTCATTTTTGATATATGCATTTAACATTAATTGCTAACTCATAAATACTTGCATGCGAAACAAAGGACTAATTACAGGTGACCTCAGAAGTAGGGGCAATAGGCATTGTCTAAGCGATCTAGTTGCTCTGTCCATCGAAGTACCAAGGTAAGTTCAGCTGAAGAATTTGACCAAGATACCTACACTCCCCGCAGAGTAAGACAAGAATCAGCAATACTCTCCTCCCAAGCAGAGTTGGTCTCCCAGCAGCCCTAAAAGGGCACAGTATCCCCAACAAGTCAGCAATACTCTCCCCAAGCAGAGTTGGTATACCATCAGTCCTGAAAGTTGGGTATCCCCAGAAGATCTTAATATTCCCCAACGGAGTATACAGATATTCCTCAGCAAGCATCCCCGGCAGTCTTAATATTCCTCGACAGAAATATAAGATTGTTCCCCGGTGGAATACAAGATACCCCCAGTGGAGCCATTTCCCAGCGCAGTCCAAAAGTTTCCCCAGGAGGGTTGAATCATCTCCCCAGTAGATTCTGGAAGCTTATCCCCTACAGAGTACAAATGCATCTCCCCAACCATATTCAGAGGTTATCCCCACCAGAGTCTAACTGGGTTGTCCTCAGCAAATTGCAACGGAAAGATCGTCCACAACGAAGTTCTTCCTATCCCTAGCGGAGTTCATCAAATTCCCCAACAGAGCTTACCAACGGAATCCCCAATGGAGTTTATCGTTCAAACCTCAGCAAAGCATCTCTTCCCACAGAGTAATTCCCTGTAGAGTAATATTTTCACCAGGTTTATTCCCCAACGAAGTCATCCTCTCTTACCGGTTTATTCTTGCAATCATCTTCGTTCATCATCCCCAGCGGAAACGAAGAACTCTACTCTTCAACATCAACCCAGGATTTAACAAGCTCCCGACATTCGTCAAGGATTTATTTTCCCAGACGGAAATATATTCAATAAACATTTCACATTTCATATCTCCTGCTTACATACATGATAAAGTGCATACGACACAATCTCATTTATTTTTGAGAACATCATGACATCATGCATTTCATACATCATGACATTGCATACAACTAATGTTTTGCCTTTTCAGGAAAAGGTCAATCAAAAGATGATTACCATCAACTTTTGCAGTTCCAAGTCAACACCTGTAACAGGCCAGGAAATATCTGTGAGCGATTGATTGTAGATCTATACCTGTAACTAGCCAGGAAAGTTATCTACATGAAGAGATTGAAGATCAACACCTGTAACAGGCCAGGAAATTATCTTTCACTCTCAGGTCAGAGATCTACACCTGTATCCAGCCAGGAAAGCTATCTCGACCAACCTTTCTTAAGTTCCAGATTAACACCTGTAACTAGCCAGGAAATATCTGTGGACGACTAATTGTAGATCTTTACCTAAAACCAGACAGGAAAGTTATCTACATCGAAGAGACTGAAGATCAATACCTGTAACAAGCCAGGAAGACTATCTTTCTTTCTCAAGTCATAGATTAATACCTGAAACCAGACAGGACAACTATCTCATCTGCCAACCTTTTTCAAGTTCCAGATCAACACCTGTAACTAGCCAGGAAATATCTGTGGACGACGGATTGTGGATTAATACCTGAAACCAGACAGGACAACTATCTACTTGACCATCACGAAGCAACCCTATACTGATTCCTTCTTTTCCAAGATGCAGTTTTACACGGACTCATCATCAGGCAATCCTACACAGGTTCCTTCTTTCAACCTACCAAGTTACAATTCAACAAACAATTCCCAGATGGCATCTTTAAGCCCATCTCCACGACTATTCAGTACATCTCTAGATGGCATCTATAAGCCCATCCCTGACAAGATTCTGTCACATCTCCAGATGGCATCTATAAGCCCATCCTCCTATCCATCATCTTTCCAAATGGCATCTGTAAGCCCATTCCCGACATCACATTGCTGACACTACACCATGCGAGTGAAAATTTCTGGGCACTCTAGTGTTCAATCATCTTCCACCTTCGGATCACGAAAGGCACGCAAGCCAATCTACATCCTCAGGTTTAAGAAGATTGAACAGGGGCAACTGTTGTACCCCAAAATTTTCCCTCCCATATTCTTCAAGATTTGTCAAGAATCATCCTCAAATGATTCAAGATTGCTTAAGGGTTATACAGTCAAACCACCTCCTAAGCCAGCTGAAATTAGGGTTTTGGTTCTTTCAAGGAATTTGAGGTTTTCAATGGTTCAATCAAGTCTCATAGGCCCATATATATCCTCAAATATCTACATGCCAAGTTTCAAGACTCACAGTGCCAATTTGCACAGTCAAAAGCTCCATTTGATCCTCAGTCAACTACAGGGGTAAAATGGTCATTTTGCAGTCAAAAGTCAGAATTTTTGGTCAAAATCTTATTTTGAGGACATAATCATCATTTGATCAAGTCTTGGTCATGATTCCACAAGAATAGCTCAAAAATCATCAAGGTGTAAAAAGTTACTATTTTTGGACAGTAGAAAAGTCAACTGTATCTTGACCAGGGCATAACTTTTTCACGGTTTATCATAAAAATACCATCCAATGCTCATTTTTAAGGGGATGACATTTCCTACAATCCATCTTCACATTCCAAGTCGAAGAAATGCTCTCACAAAAAGTTATCAATTTCTACATTATAGGTCAAATTCAAAAGTCAACAAAAGTGCATTTTAAGTCAAAGACCATAACTTGAGATTGGTAAATCCAAATGATATGGGACCAAATACATTGGTTAGAGGACTTCAATACCTTTCCAAAATGTCCAAGAACATGTTCGTATGATCAAAATTGAGCAAGATATGCATTGGAGAAGTTGGGAAATTTTTATGAATTTACAAAAGTCAACTTTGCTCAAAACACCTTATTTTTGCTAATGGGCCTCAAATATCTTCTTGAAACTTTATCCATGACTTATGCACGACCCATCAAGCTTAATTGAATTATTTTCTTATTTTTTATTAATTAATTGGATTTTTAATCAATATTAATTCATTTAATTAATTTAAATTGTAGGAAATACAAAGATTTGAGTTTTCAATCTTTTTGTGAAGCAAGTGTGACCTAAAAAGGTTGGCAATTTCGTGCACCAAATCAAATATGCAAGAATCTCCAAAATTGGCAAATTTTTCCAATCATGAAGATTCAAAAATATATGATTTCCAATCAAATATTCCATCATCTTTCCAATGGATTTTTGCTCAAAGATTTGACCTAATTTCAGTCTCCTATATATACACAAGCAAACCCTGATCATGCACACGTGAAAGAACTGCAGACAAAGGCCATAGCATATTGAAATTTTTCAAGAAAATTGCAAAACTGTATTCTGCATTCTAGCACGATTCAAAGGCTTTTGTAGATTCTAATACCTTGCAGGAGTTCTCAGGGACGTTTTGCAATCAAAACCAGGCCTTAAAGCTCAAGGAATCATCAAGAAAAGAACCACGGTTTGCACATTTTTTTCAGAATCGTATTGGCTATTTCATGCGCATTTAACATGATTTATTGTTTGTTTTGCATTGCTTGAATCCATATGAAGCTAATGGCATAAGTTAATTGAATTATAGTGTACAGAATCACAAGTTACCATGGACGAATTCTAGGGTTCATAAGCTTTCAAATTGGGGCTTAGCAATACAAGAAAAATTAAGCCTTGTGAGACCCATGATTGAACTCGTTGAGACCAGACGAACATAACAGACTATTCGCGAAATATTTATATTAATCACAGGGCTAATCGCTATTTTTCACCGCTGCAGTTTGTGGGGGTTAAAAACCCCCGCTATCTAATGTTGTTTTTTGCAGGCACATCGAGGACGATGATGAGGTGTTGATTCATGGTTGGATAGTTTAAAAAAGGCGCGCGTTTTATTTGTTTTTACAGCATATTGTTTGGTTTCTTAATATAATGATTGCGTAGTATTATAATATCAAAGCGTGCAGGTGGTTGGAGTGGTTAAGGCATTGGTTTGAAAGCATTGGGACCTGGGTTCGAATCCCAGGTCCCCCAAAACGTTTCTATTATTTTTCTTTACATATTCATATGCAGCTTTCAGAAGGATGTCCACCATGCACTTTCAAGTCCCAGGCGCCAAGTGGCCACAGGCACAAATCTGAAGGTCATAAGCTGGATGACCATCATACTCCTGGTCAACACACGCGTAGACAATCATTAAAGTCAAACGGGCTTGAGAGATTAATGGGCCAGAAATTTCTAAAATACCTCCTTAATGGGCCAGCACCCCCCTGGTTCATTCATTCTTTTTTTTCTTTCTTTTCTTTTATAATTTCCATTTAATTATTTTACTATTAATAATAATAATTATTATTATTATTATTTAATTAACTCACAAATTAATTATTTTCATAATAAACTCAGAAAAACTAAAAATAATATTTTTCTTAATTAAAATGAATTTCACTTTATTTTTGTAAATAAATGCTAACAAATTAATTTAGTTTTTTTTAATTAGGTTAATTTTACTATTTTTTTGCAATAAATAAAATAAATTAGAATTAGGGTTTTTTTACTCACTTTTGACTATTTTTTTATTTTATTTTATCTATTTCATTAAAAACATAAAAAACTAAAAAATACTTTTTTTCTTTTAATTAATTAATTAATTAGTTTTAGGTTTAATTTAATTAATTGCAAAATAATAACAAACTTCTTTCTTTCTCAAAAAGGGTCAAAACCTTAAGGACTTCTTCGATTCAATTTTCTTTCGCGCATATTAATTTTTGATCATTATTATGTGTTGTACCCCAAAATTTGCCCTCCCATTTCCTCAATATTTTCTCACCACAAGACCCTTGGAGCTCAAGATCCAGTTAGGGTTTGCTCTGCACAAGACTCCTCCTTGCACTGTTGACCCAAATTAGGGTTTGTGTTTGCACAAAGATGTTTTGACCTAAAAGGCCCAAGATGACTTTCATGCTTCAAGTTGGACTCACAAGTTTATCCATACCAAGTTTCAAGCCTTGATTCCAATCTTTGCCCAGTCAATTGGACAGTTGACCTAGAAATCAGCTGTATTGGGGAAAGAGTCAACTGTGGTCAATTGACAGTCAAACCTCATGATTTTTGACCCACATCAACATTATGAACTCACATGGACCATTTGATCAAGTTTGGATCACAAATCCACAAGAAATTTGATCAGATCACCAAAAGGGCAAAATGGTCATTTTTAGGGTTTTGACTGCACAAAGGCAATTTTTGACTGGTTGACCTAGCCAATGGCAAACCAAGCTCACATATGGACTCAAGGACCCCATGGAATTGTCTTGACATGTTCAACAAATTCAAAAGATCCCAAATGCACAAGATTGACAGATGAATTTTCCAGTCAACTGAGCAAAATTTGACTGTATATTGAAAAGTCAAACTTTGACTTTTTTGTCAAAATCATGTGTCAAGATTCATTTTTCATCAAAACATGTCAAATTATGAAACTTGTTCATCAAGAAATCAAAAATCACAAATTAGGGTTTGAAATGAAGAATTTTCATAACTTAGAATTTTTCTAAGTTATGAAAATCCCTAATTTTTTCCTAACTTTGTCCCACTTTATCATCAAGATGCAAACAGATTCAAGCCAAACTCAAAACATGAAAGTTGTAGTATATTGCAAAATCTACAACTTTTATTCACAAGGTTTCCTCAAAAGAAGCTTGTAGCTCAAGTTATGATTTTTGGAACAAGGGTGCAAAACATTCTAACTTAGAAAATTTTTGACCTATTTTAGGCAGGATTTTTGCCTAACTTCATGGCCACTTTTCACATGCTTCCACTTGGAATTTCAACTTGCATTACAAAGATGGATTGTAGTACACATTCCAAGCTTTCCAAAATGTCCAAGAACTTCTCAAACATCCTTGTGGTTAGGGAGAATCGAATTTGTCAATATGGGCAAAAGTCACTTTGATTCATGGCCAAAGGCATGTTCATAACTTGTGCATTTTCAAACTCAGCATGTGCAAGCTACATTACAGGCCTCTAATCTCATTTACACTCAAAAATTAAATGCTAAACCATTGTGCCAAGATATTATTCTATGCATTTGGTCATTGCATGAAGAATTAAGCCTTAATTAGAAAAAGCAAGTTATCCATTTTTGTAAAGTGGCACTTTATGTCAAGATTACAATCTATGAAGTACAATGCAAATCTTTGAGGCACAAGTTCAGGAACCAATCCCACTGATCAAGACAAAAGGGTGCAGCATGCTTGAGGGGCCCGTGGTAGCCTAGAAACCAAGTTGACAAACTTTGCTTAACATAGAAGAAACTTTGCATTTTACACAACAACAGACATTCCTGTCAAGACAAGCCTAAGAAAACTTGTTAAACACATTCCATACTCCTCAAGTAACCTAAAACACGACCAAGCCATCCTCAAGACTCCCTCATTCATCAAAACACAGTTTTGTGGCAAAACAGGGTATCTTCTGCATATTGACTTCCACAGTTCATTTCCCTCGTGCGTTTTCATCCAAACCACCTCAAACACCTTCAATAACATCCATACAAGCTATCCCCAACCTTAGATACAGACTGTAACAGCCATAGCATAGTTTGCCATTTTCATTTTTCTCTCTTGCAGGTTGACTTCCATGGAGTGATTCAGCAAGATTCAAAGCACACCAAGCATTGGAGAAGCATCCCTGAACTTCAAGCAAGCTGTACAAGTCCTCACATTGCCTTGAAAGTGCATCCATTGTCATACACGATCCAAGCTGAATAGGTAAGTTCATGGACTTCTATCTCTCAATCTAGGAAGAGTTAGGTTTAGGTTTATGAATGATAAATGCTCTACTCATGGCCCTGAAGCTACACATATAATTACTTTGCATTTATGTTGTGTGTGCTGAGAGAATTTGGAACCTGAATATTAGAAAAAACTTAGGCCAGGAATTAGGGATGAAGAAATTCTCCTTCGTTTCTTAGAGTTAAGTTAAGTTCTTTATATGTCTAGATTCGTCTCTTGATGCTCTACATTTTTGGTGTTGAGAGTTTTGCTTGAAAGTCCAAGAATCAGGATGTTTGAATCAGCATGAAAACGCGCGTTTTTGAGACAAACTGGCTGGAGGTTGAAGAAGATAGGCTTGGGCTGGGCCTGAGTTCTGTTTTCCTTTTTGCACCACTTTATTTCACACACACCCCCCTGGCCCATTGCATGATATATTTGTCATTTTTTATTTTTTCCTTTTGATTTGGATTCTATATTTTTATTTAAGCATGAAAAAACATTAAAAATATTTTTCTCACATTTTTTGCATTTTATTTGGTATTTATTTTGCTTCATTTAGTTTATATGTAAATAAATATATAATATACTTTTACTTAAAATACTTAAAATAATACAAAATACATTCTATTTTCTGATTTTATTTTATCTTATCTTTTGAAAACATTTTCTAAAAAATATACTTTTTTTGTAAATATTAAATATTTTATTTTTGTACATATTTAATATATTTAGTAAATATTATAAATACTTGTATATACTTATTAGAATATTTAGGATAAAAAATATAAATAATACATTTTTATTTTTATTAATATTTAACTTAAAAAATCACTTTTTTACAATATACTTCCTTTTTATTTTTATTTTTTGTACATAATTAATAAATATTGCATATATTAAATAATAAATACTTCTTACTTAGAAAATTAGGGTTTTTCCCTAAAATGTAAAAATATCCAAAATTATTCATTTTTATTTTTGTTTATTTATCACATGAAAAATACCCTTTTACATACATATGAAAATCATTTTTGTATCTTGCATATTTATTTTATTTTATTTAATTATTGTGCAATTCCAATAATTTGTATAATTCAATTTGGATGTAATAGTTTAGGTTTAATTTTTCTTGCTATATATCCCCATTTGAACATTTGTACCCCCATCCCATAATTGTGTTGTAATAATTTAGAACTTTTAATTCCGTATTTTAAAGCTTTCTAAATATGCCATGGTAGACTTAGGGTTTGTATGCAAAAATCAACCAAAAATAGTTTGACCTAATTCAAAGATAACAAAGCATGAAAATGAACAACACCAATCACACTTGCACCCCTAGGGTTACTCCACTTGTTGCCTTCAATAATGGGCCATGTTGCATGTTGAGTTTCTTTGGCAAAAACAAAACAATCAAATGATCATAGTCCCTCGATGACGCTATCAAGTTGCTTAAACAAAAATGATCAAGTCCCTCAAGAAAATTCCAAAGATACTTGACACCATTGCAATCATGATCTAAACGATGACCCGCGCCCGTCCCGTTCACATCCTAACACAAGATTGTCCACCAAATACAATGGTGGAACAAAATTGTTAAAAGGGTTAAAACATAGAGAAAACCTTTGAGAAATTTAGGGTAGATAGCTCTTGATTACTTGCCAACTTGCAAAACAAAAACACTTGCCTATTTTTTCAAAACCACACATCACAACACATTTTCAAAACAACTTTCAAAAACATTGAAAACTTTTCAAAAGACATACACCTTTGTATACATCCCAACATGGATCATTACAAAGGTTGCCACCACATTGGCCTCTTTTCAAAACATTTTTCAAACACACACACAAAAGCACCATTTCAAACAATTGAAAGCACCATTTCAAACAATTGAAAATCAAGGCAAGTTGATCTAAGCAAGTAACTAAGAGCCCATGGATAACCATGGATAGAAAGGGTGCTAATACCTTCCCTTTCTATAATCTACTCCCCGAACCCAAGAAAACATCTCAAAGGTTTTTGCTATGCTTTTTAACCTTTCCTTAGGATAAAATAAAAAGTCGGTGGCGACTCTTGCTCAACCGAAACATTTGCGAAAACAAACGCAAAACCTCAAGTCAGTTCTCCCACCGTATCACAGAACTGGCGACTCTGCTGGGGAATAACTTTTAAAGTGGAGTAACCTTAGGGCTTAGATCACCCTCTTGCATGACTATTTGTTTGCTTTATATCTTGGCTCTCTTGTTTGGGTTTGAAATCCTACACCCGGATTTGGGGAAACATTCATAGATAGCAATACATTGTGGAAACTGTGCAGGGTATACCGACACGGTTGAAGCAATAACTATATTAGTGTGACATATTTGTGAGTACCGGTAACCCTTGAGTTCAATCAAGGAGAGTACGGGGCCGCTGAGTGATGTCACTAAGCACTAATGACCTAGAACCTTACTTGACCATCTTGGCCTTTCATTAGGGGTAGTGAGATGACCGGCTTTGGTGCAGTCCGAAGTTGGTAGATACTCTATACTACACTCATTGAGGGTTGTTTTCTTGGAATATTTTGGTCGCTAGTTAAGTGGCTAAACCAAAACAATGAACATGGAAAACAATCCAATGATATTGAGCTCCTTAGAACCCGGTTACTATTTATAGGACATGTTTTTAAGCCAACTACACTCAAGAGGGTACTTACCTATGAAACCCCATGCAAGCTTGAAACTAGGGTTTGGTGTGAATTGCTTGTACATATGTTTTGTGCATACATCATGAACATCATAAAGCATCATATGCATTCACTAACCATTTCAAGGGTTTAGATCTTCATCTTTGTTCTTGTTTTGTAGGTCATGGAAATTCCTCGCAGGAAAACTATCCAAGTCAACCTTGTGAGAATCCCTCCTCAACTCAAGGAGCTCACATCCAGAATTCCGGAAAGCTCTCCCTTCAGTGAAAGACATGGTAGACTGCTCAGCCTAGTCAACACCAACATTGAAGAGGACATGGTAAAGGTGTTGTTCCAGTTCTTTGACCCCCTTCACCACTGTTTCACTTTCCCCGACTACCAGTTGGTGCCCACTTTGGAGGAATTTTCTCAACTCCTGAGAATTCCTATCCTTAATCAACTACCTTTCAACGGTACGGAAAAGGAACCAAAGCCTGAAGATGTTGCTCAAGCACTACACTTGCAACCATCTGACATCAAGGGGCATTGGGAAATTAGAAGCGGTGTCAAAGGCTTCTTGGCAAAATTCTTGTTTGAGAAGGCACAAGAGTGTTGGAATTCATTGGATCTACAAGCCTTTGAAGAAATTGTGGCACTCCTCATTTATGGGTTGGTCCTGTTCCCAAATCCTGACCAGCTTGTAGATGTCAACGCCGTCAAAATCTTCTTATCCAGAAATCCAATACCAACATTGCTTGGGGACATTCTTCACTCATTTTACACACGAACAATGAGAAAGAGGGGTGTTCTCATGTGATGTACTCCTCTCCTTGCAAGGTGGTTTATTTCGCACCTTCCATAATCTGTCTTGAAGAATGACCAAGGATTAAGGTGGTCACAACGATTGATGACCCTCACTCACTCTGATGTACATTGGTGTTCTCGATCCAGAGAAAATGTCATCATCGTCGATCATTGTGGAGAGTTCCCTAATGTTCCATTGCTTGGAATTAGAGGAGGCATTACCTACAACCCTTGTCTAGCTTTGAGACAATTTGGATATGCACGGAGGGATGGCCCTCACGACATGTTGATTCCTGACCTAGTTTTTGACTTCGACAACGATGCGCAAGGACTTCGCCAAAGATTCATCAGAGCTTGGAGGATGCCTAACAAGGTAGACAGCAAGACACTAGGGCACAAGAACTCCATCCCTCTTGAGCCTTACCTCAAGTGGGTACGAACCCGAGCCCAGAGTCTAATGATGCCTTACCCTCATGTTCTCCCTGTGATTAAAGAGCCCGTTAAGGAAGGAGAGGTTCCCTACACCATCCTATATCCTGACATGCCTACATCGTGGGAGGAGATGCAGAAAAGTTGGATCCAACTCAAGGAGGAACGAAACACTTTTGAAGCCAGCTTCTACGCCAGTGAGAAGAAGGTTTTGGAGCTTACCCGCCGACTCCATGAGGAAGAGACCCTCAACACCTACATCACACCAAAGAGGATGTGCAACATCTTTTTACCTTGAAAAGTTTTTTTTGTAATATTTGGCCCATGGGGCATTTATGTACTGACAAATTTCTTCTTATTAATATGACGTGCATTCCTTTTGTTTGCAACAATTTTGAATTTTCTAAATCCTTGAATGCATTGCATACATAAGCATATCATTCATCATGCGCATAAGCAGGTCTCCACACCATGTTTCCTTATCTTTCTGCTGTTTATTTCAGTAAGATGGATCTCGAACAGACGGTCAAGGACTTGCAGTCTCAGAACTCACAGTTTCAACATCTCCTAATGACCTTGGCTAAGGGTCAGGATGATCTAAAGGCCCTGCTGGGGAACAAAGAGCAAGTGAAAAAGAAGAAGAAAAGAATCGGGGTGGCTACCCTAGGAAGAAGGTTTGAGGGTGAAGCCAGAAGAGTTCTTGAATTTCCCCTACTTCTGAGGAGGGAACCAGTAAAGGGAATGCGGCTGCGGTACCTTCTGAATCCGAAGCTGAAGAAGGAGAGGCTGAAGAAGACGAAGACTACTCTGAGCAACAATACCCGCCCTCCGATGATAAGTACAAAGGCTTGGAAGACAGGTTGGCAGCTATGGAGCTGTAGAGAGTTCCCGACTTAGATTTCGAAGATTTGGGATTAGTTGCTAGAATTGTGATTCCCCCGAAGTTCAAAGTGCCAGTTTTTGCAAGGTATGACGGGCTATCCTGCCCGAAGATGCATCTCAGATCATATGTAAGGAAGATCAACCTTACACTGCAGACAAGAACCTGTGGATCCATTTCTTTCAGGATAGCCTCTCAGGGGCTCAACTCGAGTGGTTCTATCAGCTGGATGGAGCCAGTATCCGAAACTGGGAGGACTTGGCTACCGCATTTTATAAACAGTATCAGTACAATTCTGACCTTGCTCCTACGCGTACCCAACTCCAGGGTATGTCACTTGGGACGGGCGAAGGATTCAAGGAGTATGCGCAAAAGTGGAGAGACCTGGCTGGCAGGGTGCAGCCACCGCTGACTGACTGTGAACTTGTTGACATGTTCTTAGGGACCCTGTCTGGTCCGTTCTTTAACCATCTGATTGGTAATTCTTCTGCTGGGTTCACAGACCTGATCTTAACCGGTGAGAGAATAGAAACTGGCATCAAGTCGGGGAAGATACAGAAAAGTGGCTCCTCGAGTACTGAAAAGAAGCCTTTCAAGAAGGAAGCTAGTGCTGTTTATGGTCCCAAAAGACAAATTAAGCCGGAACGCCGCCAAGCTGTCAATGCATTAGTAATTTCAAAGCCTGTTGCTGCTCCTCAGCAGTTCAACCAACCAAGGGGTGAGAGGCCCAAAAGGCAGTACACTCGGCTCAGCATGACCCTGTCTCAGATTTTGCCGCAACTACTGTCAACCAATCTGGTAACTGTCAAAGAAGCTTCAAAGGTAGTGAACACAGCTTCTCCAAAATACAACCCCAACGCCCGTTGCGCTTATCACTCTGATAGCCCGGGGCATACTACGGACGATTGCTGGGCTCTAAGGAATAAGGTTCAAGACCTTATTGATGCCAAAGAAATACAGTTTGAGGCGCCCGAAAGACCCAATGTTGTGACTGCTCCCATGCCCCAGCATGGAGTGAATGATGTGGAAGAAGACCGGTATGTAGCCTCTGTGGAAGATATTGTTACTCCGTTGTTGACTGTCAAAAAGAACCTGTTGCTAGCCGGTTTATTTCTGGGATGTGGTAAAGGTTGCCTTCTATGTGCTATTTCGCCTGTTGGTTGTCCGTTGCTGAAATCAGGTATCCAAAGCCTGATGGATAGCAAAGAGATCTTGTTCGAGAAGATTGTTGTTCCTGCTACCCCTACCGAAGAAGTTTCTATTGTTACTATTTTCAACAACCCTCCTAAGGCTCCTTCAAAAAAGCCTGTCAAAATCATGTCCACTCAGAAGATTGCTCCTATCATCATCACTGTTCCGGGGCCCCTCCCCTATACATCCGACAAAGCTGTCCCATGGCACTATGGGGCAGATGTTTATGTGCTTGGAATAAAACAAGAGTTTGATACAAGTACCGGCGTTAGCAACATTACCGGGCCTGCCAAAATTACTCGCAGTGGCAGGCTGTTCTCACTAGATATTGCACCACCAGCTATTCAGAAACCTCTTATCATCACACCTGCAAGTGTGCCTGTTTCCCTTCCTAATCAAGTTCCTGTTTCTACCCCTGCTGCCGAGTCATCTGACGCTCGGGGCAAAGGGATTGCTACTGATTTGCCTGCCCTGACGGAGGCACCGGAGACAACCACTGTTGAGGCTTCCCAACAAGAGATGGAAGAGATCCTCAAGATTATCAAGAAAAGTGATTTCAACGTGGTTGAGCAGTTGGGGCACACCCCATCAAAGATTTCTATGCTATCATTGTTGTTGTGTTCAGAGGCCCATGCCAAGGCTCTGATCTTCTTCCTGAAGACGGCCCATGTGCCACAAGAAATGTCCGCTGATCAATTTACCGATTGCATGGCCAACTTGACTGCTGATAATGGTTTGGGCTTCTCTAACGCCGATCTGACCGCCAAGGGAAAGAACCATAATGACGCTATGCATGTCTCCATTGAATGCAAGGGCACTACTCTTTCCTATGTGTTGGTAGACACCGGTTCTTCATTGAACGTATGACCCAAGAAGGCCCTAGACAGGTTGGATTGTGAGGGTTTAGAGCTCAAACCTAGTAACATTGTTGTCCGGGCCTTTGACGGTTCGAAAAGGATGGTACATGGTGAAGTTGACATTCCAATCAGGGTTGGCTCTCAAGTCTTTGATTCTACCTTCTATGTGATGGATATCCGACCATCCTATTCTTGTTTGCTGGGTCGTCCATGGATTCATAAGGCTGGAGATGTGACCTCCACACTACATCAGAAGCTTAAGTACCCGGTCAGAGGGAAAATTGTTACAGTTCAAGGGGAAGAAGAGTATATGGTCAGCCACCTTAACTCGTTCCGGTACATATAAATGGATGGGGAATTCATTGAGACTCCATTCCAGCACTTTGAAGAGGTGCCTCAGACATTGGCATCAGCTGAAACTGTGATTGAAGACCCTCCTTTGAAGATGGCTTCCTTAAAGGATGCCCGGGCTGTGATTGAGAAGGGTGAGTGCGCAAACTGGGGCCGACTTCCTGACATTACTCCGAAGACCGACAAATTTGGCTTGGGCTTCACTGCAGAGGCTCAGAGGGCTGTTCGTAAGGCAAGAATTGGAAAATATCCTGTGTTCATCATCAATCCGGGAGTGAATGTTATTGAAGACGACGTGGAGGAATCTGAATTCGACAGCTGGATCTACCCAACAACTGACGATGGACCAAGCAACTGGACTGCGAAAGACTTCACACCTATTACTTTTGTCACTCAGTAATGAACTCTTTTGTTTTTCAATTTGTAACAAACAATATGTTGAAACTTTTATGGCTCGGTGTCCTACCCGGGGCACCGTGGCTTCATTTGTGAGGGCTTTTGTGTGTCATTTTCATATATCATCAATAAAAACATTGGACATTTGTTGCATTTCAAAATCTTGCGCTCCTTTTCTTTCTTTATTATATATTGCAAAACAGCTATATTTACACACACTCACTTATACAGATTCCAATCCACTCTGGATCTCACTGGTAACGACTCTGCTACCGCCAGTTATGACTTCGAAAATACGATCAACTTAGCCGAAGACGAAGGTGAAGATGATTGCGAAGTGCCTGGTGAACTTGCAAGACTGCTACTCCAGGAAGAGAGGGCCATTCAGCCACATGAAGAGCCAGTGGAAACGGTAAATCTGGGTACTGAGACAGACAGAAAGGAAGTCAAGATTGGTGCCAATCTAGAGTTCAGTGTGAAACAACGGTTGATTCAGATGCTGCATGACTATGTGGAAATCTTTGCCTGGTCTTACGAAGACATTCCTGGGTTGGATACCGACATTGTGGTTCATCACCTGCCTACTAAGGAAGAATGCCCTCCGGTAAAACAAAAAGTCCGCCGTATGCGTCCAGAAATGTCTGAGAAAATCAAAGCTGAGGTTATGAAACAATTCGATGCCGGGTTTCTAGCAGTAACTTCTTACCCTCAGTGGGTTACCAACGTAGTTCCAGTGCCGAAGAAGGATGGTAAGGTCCGAATGTGTGTTGATTACAGGGATTTGAACCGGGCCAGCCCCAAGGATGATTTCCCTCTGCCTCATATCGATGTTCTGGTTGACAACACTGCTCAGCATAAAGTATTCTCCTTCATGGACGACTTCTCCGGTTATAATCAAATCAAGATGGCTCCTGAAGACATGGAGAAGACCACTTTTGTTACTCAGTGGAGCACCTTTTGCTACAAGGTCATGCCTTTTGGGTTGAAAAATGCTGGGGCAACCTACCAACGTGCCATGGTTGCTTTATTTCATGATATGATCCATCACGAGATAGAAGTATACGTCGACAATATGATTGCAAGGTCCCAAACTGAGGAGGAACACCTTGACCATCTACGGAAGCTGTTTGACCGTCTGAAGTTGTACAAGCTGAGGTTGAACCTGAACAAGTGCACCTTCGAGGTAAGATCTGGAAAACTACTAGGTTTCATTGTGAGCGACAAAGGTATTCAAGTGGACCCTGCTGTTGTACCCCAAAATTTGCCCTCCCATATTCTTCAAAAGTTGCCAAGATCATGGTTCAAAATCTCTCAAAGGTTGCACAGTCCAATTGCCTCCTAACACAGTCAAAATTAGGGTTTTGGTTCTGGCCAAGAAAATGAGGTTTCCAAGGGTCCAATCAAGTCCCATATGCTCATATACATTGTCAAGCATTCATATGCCAAGTTTCAAGACTCACAGCATCAAATTGCACAGTCAAAAACCCTAATTGCTTCACAGTCAACTGCAGGGGCAAAATGGTCATTTGACAGTCAAAAGTCAAAATTTTTGGTCAACATCTTATTTTGAAGCCACAAACATCATTTGATCAATTCTTGATCATGATTCTCCAAGCATGGCTCAAAAAGTCTCAAGATGCAAAAGTTTATATTTCCGGACAGTTGAAAAAGTCAACTGCAAATTGACCAGGGCATAACTTCTTCATGGTTTATCATAAAAATCCCATCCAAAGCTCATTTTGAAGAAAATGACATTTCCTACAACTCATCTTCACACTTCAAGTCCAAGAAATGCTCTCACAAAAAGTTATCAATTTCAACATTATAGGTCATTTTCAAAAGTCAACAAAAAGGCACTTTAAGTCAAAGACCATAACTTGAGATTGGTAAATCAAAATGACATGGGACTAAAGACATTGGTTAGAGGACTTCAAGACCTTTCCAAAATGTCCAAGAACATGTTCATAGCTTCAAAATTGAGCAAGATATGCCTTTTAGAAGTTGGGAAATTTTTGGGAACTTTGAAAAGTCAACTTTGCACAAAAGGCTTCAAAAATGCTAATGGGCCTCAATTTCTTTCATGAATCATTACCCAAAGGCTATGCACGACCCATTGACCTCTAAGGGAGTTATTTTCTCATTTTTGATTAATTATTTGAATTTTTATTATTATTAATTCATTTAATTAAATTTAAATATGAAAAAATATCAAATAACACTTATCAAATCTTTTTGTGCAGCAAATTCACTCATTATGAGCTAAATATTTCGTGCATCAATTAACAAGGCAATATCTTCCACAATTGGCAATGATTGGCATGAAAAAGATTGAAAAAAAAGATATGGAAAATCAAACATTCAAAACATTGAGTCAATGGACTATGGGCTTGGTTTTTAACCTAATTTGCTTCATCTACATATGCACAAGTTAACCTAATGCTCATGGACACAAAAGCTGTGCAGAAAACCAAGAACCAAATTGCATTTTTTTCACAAGTTGGAAATTGAAATCCTAGTTAGAGGACAATTCGAAGCTCCAAAAGCATTCCAATACATTGCCAAGACCTCCAGGAAGCGATTACAATCAAAACCAGCTCTCCATACCTCAAGAATTGGTAGAACAACATTTCACTTTTCATGAAATTTTCCATTATCGTGTTTTAATTTTCAAGCATTGTTCATGTGTTTTGTTAATTGATTTACACTAATATTGATATGCTGAAGCTAATGGTACCATTTAATTGTCCTAACAATGCCTGTATCAAGAGTTTCCATTAACGTTTTCTAGGGTTTCAGAAGCTTGGAATTAGGGGTTTTCACATATGGAAAAATTGAACCACCAAACCTATGCCAATGGATTCGTGACCTCAAGACGAAATCAATCCACACCTCGCGCCCTTTTTATATTTGCCCAGGCTCTAATCGCTATTTTCATGGTTTGTAGTTAGTGGGGGTTTAAAACCCCCGCTATTTGATTATATTTGCAGGTACAAAACGAAGAAGACGCATGTGTGTCATCTCCTGGTTGGACCATTTAAACCTTGGCGCGATTTTTCAATGTTCCAGCATAATATTCCTTTTTTATATATATTATTTGTTATCTATTAAGTATACAAAAGTGCGCGTTGGCTCAGATGGTTGGACATTCACTTGGTAAACGTTGGGACCTGGGTTCGATTCCCAGGTCCACCCACATGTTTCATAATTTTTCTCTTAATATGTTTCTATGCAGCGTTCCTTCAAGGCTTCACCATACACCCTCATGCGCTGGCCTGACAAGTGGCTTCAAGACCAATCTGAAGACCAGAACGTGCAGTCCATGGTACACGCTAGTCAACTGTTCCACATGCAAGCACAGAAAGTCAAAAAAGGCTTTGTTTCATGGGCCAAACAATGCTTCAAAAAACCTCCAAAAAGGGCCTGATACCCCCCCGTGGTTTGCATTATTTTTGCTTTTTATTTGATTTTCTTTAAATTCTTTTTAATGTTTTAATTATTTTTTTCAACATAAAATAATTTCCACAATAAAAAATCAGAAACTAAAATACTTATTTTTTTAATAATATTTAATTCACTATTAATTTATTTTGTAAATAAACTTTAATAATCAATTTAGTTTAGTTTAGGGTTTTCAATTTTAATCTTTTCTTAAATAACTAAAATATGTAGAAATTAGGTTTTTTTAACTTTTCATCATTTTTTTTAATAAATAATTTTCTCATCATTATTATTATTATTATTAATTATTATATATTTTTGTAAATAAACATGTACATTAAATATTTAGTAAATTAGGTTAAACTTTAATATTTCTCAAATAATTAAAAATAACTTAGAATTAGGGTTTTTTTATTATTTTAATTTTGATTCTTTTAATTCCATTAAATACCAAAGACCTAAAAAACATTTCTCTCCTTTTATTAAATAGTTAATTAACTTTTAATTCAATTTAATTTCAAAAGGGTCCAACACCCTCGAACGTTCAACTTTATTCCTTTTGCGCATTTATTCTTATTTTCCTTTATGAATATTATGTAATTGCTCAAGCCATGTAATAGTAACTAGGTTTTACTTTCCGCACTTTTATTAAAACAGGTCTTTGTTAATTTGGCGATGTATAGACCCGCGCCTTGTAATAGCGTAGGATTTACCTTTCCGTCATTTAAATTTCCGCACTCTTAAAATTGCTAAACTTTGCATGAAAGAATGTATGGCCTAAATTAAAAACAAGCGTAGCTCACCATGATACATGTACAAGATAAAACATAACTGAAAATAACACACAAATTCATACACCACTCTTAGGGTACACCTCACTGTTGCCTTGCCCTCGAAACGTGGTCGTCGAGTATAGGACGTTTTAGTAAGTCCTTATGTCCATGACATGATCCAGTTGCCTCGAAACGGTTGCCTCGGAATTAAAAAGGATCAATGGCATAAGGGTAGCTTCTAAGGTGTCTTACTGTTGCTCTGGTGACCACACTGTCCCTACAAATGAATTGACCCGAACACCTCCAACGGTGGTGCTACCTACCTCTCAATGGTGGGATGGCACTACCTTAAGGACATTTACACAGCCTAATTCCTTAGGGTAGGTAGATGACTCATAGATACTTGCTCTAAAAAACAAATCAAAACTCTTTTCACACTGACACTTTCAAAAAAGCTTTCAAAACAATTTTTTAAACACTCTTGAGGACTGATACAAGAGTCGATCTGAAATCTTTAAAACAAAACTTTTTCAAACTCACTCACAATTGAAAAGCAAACACTTTTGAAAACGCAATGAGCAAGTATCTAAGAGCCCATGGATAACCATGGATAGAAAGGGTGCTAATACCTTCCCTTTCTATAAATCTACCTCCCGAACCGAGAAATTATATCATAAGGAATTTTGCTGTGCTTTTGTCCTGTCCATGTTGGAGAAAATAAAAGACGGTGGCGACTCTTGCTTCCGCGACATTTTGTGAACCAGCTTAAAAAACGGTCAGTTCCAGATCCACCGAACACAGAAGTGGCGACTCTGCTGGGGACTCTTATAAAGTGAGGTGTACCTTAGGATAGCTCAGACTTATGTTTTCAATTGCTGTGTTTGTTTTCTTTATTATTGTGGGCTGCATCGGAGTTACATAGATCCTAACCCGGATATGGGGATACCCTGTTAGGTAGCATAAGTTGTGAGGGACCTGTCTGGTGTAGACCGACATGGGTGAAGCAGTGGCTACGTTGGTGTGGCATCTTGGTCTGTACCGATATCCCTTGTGTCACAATGAGGAGAATATGGGTCTTCTGAGGAGTCATTAAGCACCAACCGACCTTAGAACCTTAAATGACCCAACTTGGCCAATAGAACAGTAGCAGTATGCTTCGCCCATTGAGGCTAAACTCTCGTGATGGTTCTGGCCGCAAGAAAAGATTGCGATGCTGGAGTTATGACCGATTGAGGGTAGTCAGTGATATTGGGATCCTCTAGAACCCGGTTACTTGTGATAGGACAAGTCTTAACCAACAAACTGAAAGAGGGTAATACCTAGACCCCATGTTGGCCTAAACTCTAAGGGCTTATCTTGTGTGACTTGTGTGCCTCATCATGTTTCCCTCTGTGAATATTTGTGGTGTGCTTTATCATAACATCATGCCATCATAAACATTGCATGCATCCTGCATAAGGACTGACCATTTCAAAGACAAGAGGGTTTCACCTTTGCTCTGTTTTGTAGGACATCATGATGCCTATACGAAGGAATACTATCCGGTTCAATTTTGTTCACCCACCTGAGTTGCTTGAAGAGTTGGTTAGCATAATTCCAAATACTACTTCCTTCATCCAGAGGCATGGTTCTCTTCTCAGTTTAGTCACGGCAAAGTGGGACCAACAACTGATGAGTGTCCTGACACAATTTTATGACCCTCTGTACCAGTGCTTCACCTTTCAAGACTTCCAGATGGTCCCTACCCTGGAAGAGTTCTCTGATTTTCTTGGCATCCCTATCTTGGATCAGACTCCTTTCACTGGTTGGGAAAAGACTCTTAGGCTTGAGGAGATTGTTGCAGCCCTCCCTTTGACCCACAAGGAGGTAATGGACAACTGGGTGACTAGAAGCAAAGTTAAGGGTTTCTTGGCCAAGTTTCTGATTGGTAAGGCTAATAGTTTCTGGGATGACTTGGACTTTAGGGCGTATGAAGACATTCTGGCTCTCTTAATCTATGGTCTAGTCTTGTTTCCTAATCCTGATAACTTCATTAACGTCACTGCCATAAGGGTCTTCATGTCTTAGAACTCTGTGCCCACTCTCCTGGGTGATATCCTGCAACAACTTTATGCTCGTACTGCCCGAAGACGAGGAACTCTGTGGTGTTGCATCCTGTAGCGGTGAAAATCGGAGATCAAGCTATTAATTAACTTGACTCACAAAAGCAAGAGTCGCCACCGCGCTTTATTATTTCCAAGGGAAAAGGGAAAAGAGCGAAATAAAACCCTAAAATATGCAATGTAAAGTAATATTTAAAAAGTAATGAAAATACAATGCATTTTTGAAAAGAGATCTAGAGTTCGGGGGTTGGTTATGCAATGGGAAGGTATTAGCACCCAATGCATCTGCGGTACTCCGCAGGAACCTTTTGAAATATTTGTTTTTGGTTTAAAATTGTTTGTTTGATTAAAATGATTCGTTTGGCTAAAAGATGGGTATGGACGAGATTTTTGAAGACGCGATGACCTAGTGTCGAAGTTTTGACTTAAAAGGTGTGAGTTTGAAAATGGAGTCTTTTGGGAAAATTATCTTGAGTTTAGCAAAATAGTAAACAAACAAAAAAATGAAAAAAAAGGTATTCGCACGATCGGATGAGATGTATTTGATGACGTGAAATCAACAAATTTAAATCTTTCCCTTGGAGTTAAAACCACAGACGGATAAATAAGCTAAGAGTATATCAAACCTTAGGTGAAAATAAATCACAAGCCGACAGCATCATCAAAAAAACCTAATGTGAGATAATACTCCAAGCATCAGATAAAGCGCAAAGGCGGTGGATAAAGCTCACGGTGTCAGATAAGAATCCCTGCATCACAAGAGATATACCGACAAAATCTAACAGCACGGGAAACTTATGTGCGTCCGCACAATTTTCAGAAGTTAGTTGGAATTAAAAATAAAATCACAATGCAATGAAAATAATATCTACATAGACGGAATTTATTTACCAATGAAATGAGTAAAATGTACAGTAAAAAATATTATGTACAAGTATATATTTACAGTACCAAATATTAAATCGAAATAATAAGATAAAAAGGGAATAAAGAAAAAGTATAAATGCGCTATGTGAGAATGAATGCTTGAAATAGTTCTCGAAAACCTTCACAATAACAAACGCGTTAGTAGCATAAGCGGGATAAAAATTAAAATGAATGAAATTGCAAAAATTAAAATCTACGTTAGAAATCACAAAATAAAGAATTGAAATTAATTTGTATGAATTCACATGAATATTTACACAAGTAAAAATCAAGAATTCACGATATTATTCCATGTAAACACAAAAATCAGCATTGCATGCATTATCAAAAGCAACCGCTATTTCAAACACAACGGAAAACAAAAATCAAAAGTTCATATTGCAACATGAGAAATTGAATTCAAAACATAAACCAAGTTAGAATTATGTCATAATCAATCAAATTGAAAAAAACGGGCAGCAACCGTGCATTATTATTATGTCCCAAAATTCCAATTCAAACATGGTTTGTAACAAAAGGAAATTGCATGTTGTCTTCAATAGTTTCTCAGTCAGATTTTCACGCAGATAAAATGCGGAATTATCATCACCTTCATCGAAACTAAACAAAGAAGAAAATTCACTCACAACTATAATCAAGCAAAGAAATGCCATTACTCAATTTTCAGGCATAAAAAACACGGTATTGCAAGCGGAATGGGCTTTGAGGCTGGTTCGAATTACAAAGGAATGAAGATGTTTTGAAATTGAAAGAGGTAAACAGAGGAAATTGGAAAAACATTGCTACTGTTATTTGCGTTTACCAAGCTCTTTCTAATATCACAACAACATGTTTTTTTCATCCAATTTAAAAAAACAAATCACTAAAGTTTCGATTTCACAATCAAAGTTCCAATTACAATCAATAATCAACACCTTATCATTCAAATTAGCAACCTAAAACTAACATCACAAATTCAATAATTATAAAGAAAACTAATTTAATCAAAAACAAAACAAACATATCACTTAAAATTGCATTTAACAAAATTGCATTTAACAGCACAACACCATCCTCTCATTATTTAAACCAAACAAGTTTTTAACCATTTCAAATTACAGGAAAAAAAACTAGAGAAGAAAGTACTGAACCGTGTCGAAAACGTTGATGATGCAGTTGCTGGTGTTTCGCGAACAGAGGGAGGAGTTACTGGAAATCACGGAAGCTGTATTGATGGTGTTGTGCGGAAATCGTTGGGAGTGAAGGTTGGAAATGGTGATGACGATTACGGTTGTTGGAAGTTGTTGAACGGCTAGGAGAAGGGCGGATTGATGGAGGTTGTAGGTGGATGAAGAAACGTGCGGAGGAATTTGATGAGAAACAACGGAAGCTTGAGGAATGGGATGCGGTTCGATGGAGGCTAGTTAATGGTTGTTGATGAACGACGATGATAAACAGAGGGAGTTGATGGTCAGTAGGTGAGGCGGATTGAATCGCGGAATTGATGAGGGATGACGGAATCGGTGATGGTGTTGATGGTTCGGTGATGGTTTAGGGGAGGTTGCGATTGTTGATACGGTGGAGGTTGAACGGACTGCTGGAATTGATGTTACGGTGAATTGATGGTGTGGATGGGTTTGCAGCGCTGTTGAATTGAAGGGTGAGTTGAGTTGCGGAGAAAGGATGGGTTATGTTGATGGAGGGGTATGTTGGTGTTTTAGAAGAGAGGAAGTGAAGGATTTGTGAGAGGGAAGAATTGAATAGAAAGGGAGTATACTGGTAGTTGTATTTGTTGTGTGTGGTGTTGTTAGAATGAGGGAAGAGAAATAGAATGGTTAGAGAGAGGAAGTAAATGAAAGAGAGAAGAGGTGGAAGGATTAGGCGTGAGGAGAGAGGAATAGAGGGATGAAAAATATATACTGTGAATTGCTTTTTTTTGGTTTTGTTTTTATTTTCCTCTTCCTTTTTTTTACAAAGAACCAAGGCTACTTAAATAGGACAATGAAAAGAAAAAAAAATATGATTTCAAAATGATCTGCTCCGTTCAAAATAAATTCAATTTACTGATCCGTAACTTTTGTTAGTAACCAATAGGAATCAAGCATAGTATAATCAATAATTTTTTGTGACCAAAAAGTCCCTGAATGACAAAAATAAAATAAAACCTGAAAGTATAAAAAATAACTCAATTTAAAATAATTTTTTTTGAATTTTTTCTGAATTAAAAGTAAAGACACAAAATGACCGAAAACGATAAAAAACGAACGAAAATTTATCCGATAAAATAAAATGAACACATTAAAATAAACTACATGTCACGAAGATTAAAGAAAAAATATTCAAGAAGTCAAAAATCAAAAATAAAATAATAATAAAAATATCAGACTAAACAGACGTTTAAGGTTAAAAACGAGACTTCGAACTGTACCGAAAAAATAAAGCGAGCATACCGTCATAATCTACGCGAAGCGCATATTCATAAAATGATTGGTAAAAGGTGAAAACTTGAAATATTTTCTCGCTACTTTCCCGCATAGTGTCGAATCGCTTTTAACAGTTTGTCTATAAAACCGAAATATTTTATTATCGACATATAAACAATTTGGAGCAATGCAAGAAAATAGTAAACAGATAAAAATGAATGAAATGAAATGTCATGTATTTTACAACTGAAAGACGATGCAAACTTTGATTTAAACTGACTTTTTCTGGTCAACTTAAATACGACTAATGATGCAAAATGTGATGAATGAAGGTATTTACTAATGATTGTGACCAAATGACAAAACATGGTATGAATGTGCGACTGAAAAAATTAGGGGCGAAATTTAGGGTGCAACAGTTGTGCCTTGATGAATCAGTCTTCGAGAATCCATAATCAACCGTACTTTTGGCTTGGGAGACTCAAAACCTTAATTGAGGCGCGACACCTGATGCTCTTGATTCAGACCTGTCTCTGCACATGACACAAAAGAAAACATGAACATACACCTTGTATGCGATTAGAAATTAGTGATACATATGCTAAAAATGTTCAAAACACTTGACAATCTTCGCATAGTCAAAGCTCGAAGGTGAGACGTTAAAACCGACCGTATTTCGTGACCTTGACTTATCTTAAAAAATGCAAAAAATAAAAATGGGATCTTAGGTCAAAAATTGGGGTACAACAGCTGCCCCTATTTAAGTTTCTTCTATCTGGAGATATGAAGATTGGGATCTTCATTTCGACGAGATTGAAGGGACTTAAATATAGAATACACAATTTTTGGCCTTAAGATACCGCGATTATGTTCATGATATGATATGAATGTGATGTTGAATTTTATGGGGAATGACGTCATATGAGACAGACTATGCTGGAGAAACCAAGCACATTATACAGTAATCCCACAGAGGAAGAGGTTGTAACTCCACTGGGGAAACAAAGTCATAGACTTCAAATGAGAGACTCTTGAATGATTTACATCCGTGTTGAGACTGGAAAAGAAATGATTTACATCAGTACGAAGACTGGAAAAAGAAATGATTTACATCAGCACTGTGACTGGAAAAGGAAATGATGGACATCAGTACTGAGACTGGAAAATGATTGACATCAGCACTGTGGCTGGAAAACAAAATGATTGACATCAGCACTGTGGCTGGAGATAAACATCTCTGATTTCTAAATTTTACCAAGAACGGTAACACATTTCTTCTTTAACCAAGATATCGCTTGAAAAGGATAAAATAACAAACTTCCCCACGGGACTTTTCCGAAGGGATGCCATTTGCTGAGTAGGCATTATTGTTGGGGATACACAAGCTACTCAAATAAAGAGGCCGCCACTTGCTTCCTTTCAAAGGTGTCAATAACATACAAGCTGCTCATGAAGAGACCGCCACTTGCTGTCTTCAAAGAATATTAAAGCACACAAGCTGCTCATGAAGAGTCCGCCACTTGCTTCCTTTCAAAGGTGTCAATAACAAACAAGCTGCTCATGAAGAGACCGCCACTTGTTGTCTTCAAAGAATATTAAAGCACACAAGCTGCTCATGAAGAGTCTGCCACTTGTTGCCAAAACCCACAAGCTGCTCATAAAGAAGCTGCCACTTGCTGTCTTCAAATAATATCAAAGCATACAAGCTACTCATGAAGAGTCTGCCACTTGTTGCCAATAACCCACAAGCTGCTCATAAAGAAGCTGCCACTTGCCGTTTTCAAGGGAACAATAACACACAAGTTGCTCAAATAGATAAGCTGCCACTTGCTATCTTCCAAAAATACTAACGTACAAGCTGCTCATGAAGAAGCTACCACTTGCCGTTTTCTGTACAAGCTGCTCATGAAGAGACCACCACTTGCCGTTTTCAAAAATTGTTGATAACATACAAGTTGCCCATGAAGAGACTGCCACTTGCTGTTTTTAAAAAGTGTTGATAACATACAAGTTGTCCATGAAGAGACTGCCGCTTGCTGTTTTCTCAAAGATACCCATAAAATATCATGAAGATATTGCTGGAGGTGAGAATCAATAATTTCATCGAGGATGGACAAACTGCTCATGAAGAGACCGCCATTTGTCGTAGAGAAATCAGAAATAATCAAACTGCTCAAATAAAGAGTCAGTCACTTGTTGTCATGTCGATATTCTAGAAGAAGGTTGTGATAACACTGCTGGGGAATAAAGTTCATCTTCAATGGGGAACCATGAATAAATCCTTCTTGAGGAGACCAAGTATTTACGTTGCAAAATAAATGCACTCTCCATCTAGGTTTCACAGCCTAGAGAGATCCATAGGGTATCGTTCACAAGAGACAAAGCTCAATCCAGGAATAAACTGGAGAGAAAATAGTCAAACAAGACTCCACCCAATGAGGAAACAACTCAAATGGGGATTTATCCTATCCAGAGATGGAAAAGGAAAGCTAAAGCAAGGTTCTTCCATGAGAGTTAACTCAGTGGGGAATTAGAAAAGAGGCGCACTTTCTGCTTAAGTTGACACTCTATTTGGAAAGATCAAATATGCTATTTGAATAGACATAACCAAGGTATACGAACTCAAAGATATCAACAAATACAAATGTGCGTGCATGATGCAAGTATGAACGAATGAATGAATGTCATATATATGTTGACAAGACAGATAGGGGAGATAGACAGAAGAGGATAAGACGTCCCAGTACAACCCGACGCTCAGCTAATCTCAACAAAAGGGGAACATTACTGGAGATAAAAACAAAAGCCATCATTGGAGCAAAGTCCTTTTACAAGGCTTAAATCTCTTTGGAGAGGAAGATATTTTTCGGTAGAAAGCCCAAAGTTCAGTCTTCTATCACTGACAATCCCTTGAAAGGATGACAACACGAACACTGTTTCGGCTGGAAAAAATCATGCTTAGCTGGAGATACTGGGAACACCACCCTCTGATAATGTATGAAAAACATATCTTGACAAATCTGGATTGCCCCTGGGATTAATTTTGGATGCCCCAAGTTTACTGCTGATAAGTTGCATGTTGCACGACATTTCTTGCGAATAACTTCACTTAAAATGCCCCAAGCTATATGGCTGATGAGGAGAAATCGTCTCGAGAGGATTTTACAAAAGACCTGGCATCCACCATGCCCTGGTGTCTTTAAACTCTTAGCAAGATTCGTCGAATCTCGACGTGATTGCCCCAGATTGATTGTAGTCGGCACAACAAAGTCTTCGAATTTTTGCCCCAAACCAGCAAACAAGTTGGGAAAAGCATTAACTGGGAGAAGCAACATGTTCGTGCTTAAGGTCTTCATGTGACACGCCCCTGAATATGATTTTGTTCTTGAAATGATTCGCCAATTACTCAACAGAGTTTCGGGCCTTAAAAGAATAAACTCATCACTGGTGCTTATGTGAGCTTCCTTGATATCAAACAAATGTTTTGCAGTTAGAAAAAGTTTACAATGAGACTGAAAATTCTAATGCAACAGTTATGTAAGTCTTGAAGATTTTGAAAGATATCGCACAAATTTTGCGAGTTAAAGCACCATTTATTTTTGTATAAGAAAAACATATGATACCGACATAACTATTTAGAACATTCATGGGAGTCAGGAACACTATCTCATTGAAGTATGCTTTCAAAATAACCTTGCTTCAATTAGGACTTTTGAAGGTTGTAACGTGGTCTGGTTCATGGTTTTTAGAAAAAAGATTTTAAGGCTCAAAATATTTGGTGCCCACCCATTCTTCATGATGTTCTCCAACCCTATGTTCAGTTAATTCAACATGAGTGTTTATCTCTCAAAAGGATTTTGTGACGGTCAAGGAAACGACGAGGCTTTCGGAGTAGAAACCACCCTCATGTCTTCGTGTTTGTAGTCACCAATTTGTTCTTTGCTGAGGACTTTTCTTTGCAGTCCTTTTCTTTGCAATTTTATTTTCCCTAACTTTTGCCTGAACTAATTCTTTTGAATTGATAGTCCAGCGGGATGCCTTAATTTTTCCTAAGTCACACGTTTTCATGTTTTTTTTTGACTTAGCAGGCTTTTTCTTTTTCTCGATTTTTGACTTTTTGAACAAAATGTGTGACATTAGCTTGCATTTGCTTGTTGAGAAGATTGTGATTGCCTCGTTTCTTGATGAATGAGGGATAACATTGTGATTCCACATCTTCTGGCTTCATTATACATGAAAGATAGCCCTCGTAGTTTCTCTTCAAAAAACATCTTCCTTATGAATTTCGAAGACTCAGTCAGATTAACTAAAAACTACCCTACCCCAGGTTAAAATTCAAGGTTTTTTTCGTATAGAAAAGAAACTTCTGCTTCAAAGGCTCAAAAGGGGTTAGCAAGGGATTATCTTCCTTATATCTCCAGTGTTTAGGGATTTGAAACAATGCCTGTACATCATCAGCAAGATTTTATCCAAAAGCATACAACCAGAGATTTTGTGTTCTTTAGATCATCATCCTCCCTTCAATCTCTGCCTAGGCAAGAGAATGAGCAACAATTTGGTATCATAGTGCAAAAGCAATTTAAAATTTGAAAACAAATATGAGTGAAACGAATGAATTTCTTCAAGACAAACATATTCATTGTATTAAGATAATCATTCAGATGCAAACAAGCTCTTACATACAAACAATGTTTTGATAAACAAGAAAAATTACAAAAAGCATAAATAAGTTAATAATCTGGGAAGGCTTTCCCTCTGGGCTTGAATTACCAAAACCATCCTTCAAAACTCAAAGTGACCATCAATCGTGTTTACTCCTCGGCGCATGCTTGATTTGAACTTCAAAACCAACGTCCTTGAATGACAAGATACCACTTCTGACCAACTTCTGAACCTCAATCTTCAAAGCAAAGCAACCCTCCAAGTCATGCCCAGGAGCACCTTGATGAAAGGTACATGTCAAATCAGCTTTGTAGTACCAATGTATCTTCTCAGGAACCTTCGGTGGAGGTCGGGTCTGAACCAAATTCCTCTGCATCAGGATAGGGAACAACTATGTATAGGTGATTGGAATTGGATCAAATTGAGTTTTCCTCTGATTAGAAACTTGTTGATTCTGTTGATAAATGGGAGAAACATGATGATTCTGATGATGATTATTTCTTCCCCTGGTTCTCTTCTTGGAAAAGTCATTATCAAACTTCTTCACACCATTAGTTGAGCTACCATCTTCATATGAACATCCCTTCCCAACATCTTCTTCTAGACGCACTCCCACATTCACCTTGTCAGGAAAGTCATTAGGTGCATTAACCATCACCTTCTCATGAGAGAATGATTTTAGAGTTTCAGTGAAGACTTTTATCATCGCTTCGTCCCTCCTAGAAGGATTGACTTGGGAGGCAACCAGAATTTCAACCAAACCAGTTAAGCACTCCACACTAGATTTCAAATTAGTCATCTCTCTACGGAGTTCAGAAACCTCTTGCTTGATATTCTCCATTGTTTTCTTAGCAAGAGTGTTGTACTGGTGAGACCAAAGGAAAAATTAAGACTTGGAAATGACTTTCAAAAGTGAAACAAAAATATAGAATGATGTATGATATGCAAAAGAGAGTTTTTATTTAATTTTCAAGGAACTCAAGATATTAAGTTGTAAACATCAAAGTATGAAGATAGAAGATGAATTTTAAATTGGCTCCAAACATTGATCAAGTTATCATCAAGATCAATCATCCATTTTGGTGGATTAGGGTTTTCGCCCTATCAACACCCAAGATCCATTGAGCTTGACGAAACTTGTGATGTTTACAAAGAAAGACCTCCAAATTCCTTTTAAGTCAAGTGAAAAGGGTTTTATGGATGCATGAATGCATGGCTATGCAACAACCACAAGCAAGGTCACAAATAAAGTCGAAAGGTTCAACGTCACGAGCACGGAGTCAAGGTAAGGAACACCCCCAAGGTATGTACTAACGGTTTAATCACACCTGTAGAACAAGGTTCTAAGAGTTCCCGGAGTCTACATTCCTCCTTCGGATATTACCAACGTCTTGATTACTCAATAATCAGCAATATTCTCAAGAGAAACTTATCCGAGCGTAGCATCGCGTAACAATTACTTCCGGATTACTCCGTTATAATCTCTGCGCTACACCTAAAAGGCCAAGATGGGTTAGGGTTCTACGGTTCCCAGCTTCTCTGGCTCCCAGGTCGAAAATAATAATGTCTTCCCGATTACTCGGTAAACAAATATTACGTTCAAAAGGGCCTTCCACTGAGTGGGGGATCTCATGCCTCCTTCTTCGGGATTACTCCCTCAAAGTTAACATGACTATACCGCCCGTCCTATTCCTAAGTGTAACTTAGTCCGGGTATAGGACTTATCCTTTGTAAATATTATCAACACCCAAATAATCATAATATATACATATAATCAAACAATCAAATAATGATAAAACAGATAAAACAAATTAGGCTTAACCCACTTAGGGATGGACCAGCAAGAGGTCAATCTTTATTCCCCAGCAGAGTCGCCAATTCTGTAGCGGTGAAAATCGGAGATCAAGCTATTAATTAACTTGACTCACAAAAGCAAGAGTCGCTGTTGTACCCCAAAATATGCCCTCCCATATTTCTCAAAATATTTCAAGAAAAATTCACAAGTCCAACCCGGCGCATCATATTCAGGTGTTCTTTCGCCAAGATATCTCTGATAACATATTCTCAAATTCAGGTTCGGCTCAAGAGTCAATTCTTTAAAGAAGGTATCCGAATGTGTGAGTTTTCTCGAAGAAATATGGTGAAAAAAGTGTGCTGAAAGTGCAGTTTTTACGCGCTAAAAAATTCATAACTTGAATATCGTGGCTCGTTTTGAACCCGTTCCAGTGGCCAAAATTCCGTCTTGACATTATCTACGTTTTCATCTCTCACGGCTGGAAGCCAATTTCGATCAAAAGGTCTTCAAAAATGTGGATTTATCAAGTATTTTCATACAGAAAATTTGTGACAGAAGTTTATTTGCGTCATGTTTAGAAAATCATAACTTGGTCGATTTTCATCGTATCGAGCTGGTTCCGGCGCCAAAATTTCACAAATTGAGTTGGCTACATTTTCACAGAAGGTATTGAGTTCAAACAGTATTCAAAAGGCCATCATTTTTTGCTCAGAGTGCGTGACACGCCGAAAATCCTGAATGCTGAATATTATTTCATCTGGGCCGAAACTTCGAAAATTCATAACTCGGTCAATTTTTATCGGATTGGGCTCATATTTTTACACAAGGTCTCTGACTCGTAGATCTACAACTTTGCTTCAAAAGTCGAGACCTGATTATGCTCCGATCAATACCAGTTTTTTATTGAAGAACGTGTCAGAGTCGACACTGGAGCCCAAAATAAGTTTGTCTGAGCTGAAACTTCAAAAATTCATAACTAATTCACCGTTTATCCGATTGAGCCGATTTTCGGACAGGAGTTAGCTATCAATGTCGGCTACATTTTGTTTTCACATTTCAACTTCAAAAAATGCACTTAAGTCCCTGCGATTTAGCCTGGAAAGTGACGAATTCAAGTGAATATTGGAGGCCCAATTGCACATTCAAAGCCCATTTGCTTTACCCTAATTTCCATTATATAATCACCTTCTTTTCACACAAACCAGAGGTGAAAAGAGGAGGAGAAAAGAAGAGAGAAAAAAAACCTTGCCACAACACTGTTAGAATATCAAATTCTTTCAAGAACCCTAAAACCTTGAAATCCTTATTACAAATCCCTCTCTCACTACAAACAAGCCATCACAGTTACAAACCAATACCTCACTACTTCTTTAGTAAGGATAAGGCTGGCTTGATCTCCATGATCCTAATTTTCCAGTAAGGCATAAAAGCATTCAGGTCGCTAATTTTCCAGTAAGGGTAAGATTGATTTGATCTCCATGATCAAAAGGGTATAATCATTCATACATGCCATATTGTGCCTAAACATTAAATTTCTTCATATGTTGGTTTTATTTGAATTTTTATGATTTTATTTAATGTGTTCATGAGGTTAACACTGCAGATTTAGACAGAATCCCATGCAGGTTCATTAAGGAACGTTGAGGCCAAAAGCCAAAAGCCAAATGGCCAAAACAGAACATTTTACACATGACACCAATATATGGCGAGACAGACATCCTGAGAAGATTAAGGAACGTTGAGGCCAGAACACAAATGGCCAAAAGCCAAAAGCCAAAAGCCAAATGGCCAAAGTAGAACAACTTATGCATGAAACTCAATCCAATGGCCAAAGAATGCAAACCACGGTACTCAGGAGTCAATACTTCAAAAAACCTCCCCTTGGGCCAGACACCCCCATGGTTTGCATCATTTTTATTTTTTATTTGATTTTCCTTTTTCATTCTTTTAATTGTTTTAATTGTTTTCTTTAAATTCATGAATTAATTTTTATAATATAAAACCAGAAAATCAAAAACTAAGAATATGTTAATTAATTTACTTATTAAATATTTTTGTAAATAAATGTTAAATAATTAATTTAGTTAAATTAGGTTTTAAAACTTAAATCTTTTTCTTAACAAATTAAAATATGTAGAAATTAGGGTTTTTAACTTTTCATCATCTTTTTAATAAATAATTTTTTCTTATTATTATTGTTATTAATTATTAAATATTTTTGTAAATAAACATGTACATTAAATATTTAGTAAATTAGGTTAAACTTTAACATTTTCATTAATAATTAAAAAAACTTAGAATTAGAGTTTCTTTTAATTTTAATTTTCTTTATTTCATAAATACAAAAAAAACTAAAAAACATTTCTTTCCTTTTATTAAATAATTAATTAGCTTTTTAATTTCATTTAATTTCTTTAAAGGGTCCAACGCCCTCGAACGTTCTATTTTTATTTCTTTCGCACATTTATTTTCTTTCAAATATTATGTAATTGCTCAAGCCATGTAACTCGGACATTTTATATTTCCCGCATTTTATTTCTTTATTTTATGTCAAATCGGGTCCTGGTTTAATTTGGCGATGTGGACCCGCGCCTTGTAATAGCGTAGGATTTATCTTTCCTCATTTAAATTTCCGCACTCTTAAATTCTAAATTGCATGAAAGAATGTATGGCCTAAATTAAAAACAATGCGTAGATCACCATGATACATGTACAAGATAAAACCTAACATGAAAACAACACACAAATCACACACCACCCCTAGGGTACGTCTCACTGTTGCCTTGCCTCGAAAGGTGATCGTCGAGTAGAGGATGTCTTAGTAAGTCCTCATGATCCGGGAACCTGGCATGAGGGTAGCTTCTAAGGTGTCTTCCCATTGCTCTGGTGATCACCATGTCCCGAACCTTCGAATTGACCCGAACACCTCCAACGGTGGTGCTACCTACCTCTCAATGGTGGGATGGCACTACTTTAAAGGACATTTACACAGACGAATTCCTTAGGGTAGGTAGACGACTCGTGGATACTTGCTCTAATTCAAAACAAAACAAATCAAAAATACTTTTCACACCAACACATTTTCAAAAAGCTTTCGAAAGCATTTTTCAAACACTCTTGAGGACCGATACAAGAGTCAAACTGAAATTTTCAAAGAAACTTTTTAAAACCCACAGTTGAAAAGCAAACAAACCATTTTTGAAAACACAAGTGAGCAAGTATCTAAGAGCCCATGGATAACCATGGATAGAAAGGGTGCTAACACCTTCCCTTTCTATAATCTACCTCCCGAACCGAGAGCAATCTCTATAAGGAATTTTTCTGTGCTTTTGTCCTTTCCATTTGGAGAAAATAAAAGACGGTGGCGACTCTTGCTTCCGCGACATTTCGCGAACCAGCGTTAAACAGTCAGTTCCAGATCCACCGATCACAGAACTGGCGACTCTGCTGGGGACTTAACTTAAAGTGAGGTGTACCTTAGGGTTAGTTCATAACTGTGTTTTCAATTGCTTTCCTTGTTTGCTTTAAATTGTGGGACTGTCTTGGGAGTTCTATAGATCCTAACCCGGATCTGGGGATACCTTCTTAGAAAGTAGCAACAAGGCTGTGAGGGAACTGTGTGGGGTATACCGACATGGTTGAAACAGTCTGCTACGTTGATGTGGCACTTTGGTGTGTACCGGTAACCCTTGAGTTCAGTCAAGGAGAGTACGGGGCCTCCGCGTGGTGTCGTGAAGCATCAACAGACCTTAGGAATCTTAATTGAACTATCTTGGCCTCTTTAGGGTAGTGAGATAACTGACTTTGGTGCAGTCCGAGGTTGGTTGATACTCGATACTACACTCAATTGAGGGTTGCTTTCCTGGAATATTTCGGTCGCCAGTTCAGTGGCTAAATCGAAACGATGAACAATGAAAGCAATCCAGTGATATTGGGACCCTTAGAACCCGGTTACTTCTAATAGGACAGGTTGAGCCCACCAACTTCAAGGGGGTAATACCCAGACCCCATGCTGGCCTAAACTCTAAGGGTTTCTCTTGTGTGACTTGTGTGCCTTCGTACTTGACTATTTGCATGCTTGTTGTCTGACACTTGAGCTTCTTGCAGGTTTTGTTTGTAGTCCTTAATTAGGACTCATAACAAGGTCTACCGAGTTTCTTGCAGGTTTCGTTTATAGTCCTTAATTGGGACTCATGACAGGGTTTACTAAGTTTCTTGCAGGTTTTGTTGTTAGTCCTTAATTGGGACTCATGACAGGTTTACTAAGTTTCTTGCAGGTTTTGTTTATAGTCCTTAATTGGGACTCATAACAGGGTTCACCTACATTACCCCATGCATACCATAACATCATACCATTGCATACATCCTAACCCATTTCAAGGATCTCAAGGGCTTGTGATGCAGGTCATGGTGAATCAACTATCCCAGCAAGGGGCAAAGAGGATTTATTTTCCTCTAGCCAAGGTTGTCAGGGGCTATGACCCACTGGATATGGTAAGCCTTTGACCCTTGAAGAAGGATTCTCAACAACATGAAGTTCCTTCACTCAAGCTACCAGATTCAAATTCTAACAAATTTCTTGTTTACCCCGTGAGATCCTTGAAAACATTGCATGCATATCATACATATCATTGCATAACAGGCACCCTTGTTGCAGATCACTTACCCTCCCTGCTGTTTATTTCAGCCATGGACTCCCAACAAGATAACCAGGACCTTCACACTCAAGAGACTCAGTTCAAGGAGATCTTCCTAAGCCTATCCAAGGGGCAGGAAGAGTTGAGGACACTCCTCATGGGGAATATGATCAGAAAGAGTCCTGAAGAGGACAAGGACGAGCAGCTAAAGCGTCTACAAGCTGAGGTAGACACATTGAAAACCCAGATGCTGGGGCAAAGGGCCCTCATTCAAGGTTTAGCTCAGGAGCAAGGAGAGCTGAGGGCCATGATCAGCCAGCTTCCTCAAGGCATGGGGCAACCAGCCCAAATCAGGGACCAGGTCATGGAACAGCTTCCAAGAGGGCAAAGGTCGGGTCCAATGAATAGACCTCTCCGAGTTGCTACTACTTCTCAGGTCCAACAACGACCTCGCCAAGAACAGCGGGTTGATCAGAGCAAACCAGACAAGCCTAAAAGGCAGTTCACCAAGCTCAACATGTCGCTGGATCAAGCACTACAACAAATGTTGAGGGCAGGACTGATCACCTTAAGGGCTCCTCTTCAGAATCCGAACACTTCTGCTCCGAACTACTATCCTAACGATAGGTGCGCATACCATTCTGATAGCCCGGGGCATACTACGGATAACTGCTGGCCTCTCAAAAACAAGATTCAAGATATGATCGACGCTGGAGAGATACAATTTGAAGTACCCGAGACTCCCAACGTGATCATTGCTCCCTTGCCAAAACATGGCTAGGATTGAGAAATTTTTGTTCATTCGAATGTTCAAGTTGCAATTGTCTTTTGTTCAAACATTTACTCATGTTAAACATTGTTATTTCATTAATGCATCGCATATGTCTGTTCTGAAACAATATATTCGTATTCACTAAATGCAAATTATTTTCATATTTTTTCTGATGATCAACTCTTAAATAATAATTCTAAGCCTCTTGAGGGAGGATGACGAAAACGATACCATAATCTACAGTATGCTTTTGAACAGACCCCGCTGATGAGGTACAGGCATTGTTTCAAATCCCTAAACACTGGAGTTATAAGGATGACAATCCCTCGTCAACCCCTCTGAGCCAAAGAAGTAGGAGTTTTTCTTTTCGAAATTTAAAACCCTTAATCATAACCTGGGGCAGGATAGTCTCTCAGTTGATCCAAGTGCATAACGAATGGCACCAAAGAGATCCTTACCAAAAAAGATAGTGATGGTTCCGAATATTCAATAAAGAAAGGCAGTCATTACTTCTCAAATTAAAGACCCATTAAGTCAAAACCTAGAAAGGAGACTTACAAAACTGGGGCATCCCGCTGACTGTAATCACAAAAGAACAGCTCAGGCAAAAAAAAAAAATAGGGATAACAAAATCAAAAGGAAGAGGTCCTACAAACCCTCAACAAAAAAAAGGGGAAATGACTGCCTATTCCAAATAAATCATCAATATCCGAACCATCACCGGAAAATCAGAGCAAAGACTCAAACAAGGTCTAACGTATGATCAACTGAGTTTAGGTTTAGAGAACATCACGAAGAGCGGGTGGGTACAAATAATTTGAGCCTTTATCCTTTGTTTCTTAAACCGTGAACCAGGCCACATTATAACCCTCAAAAGTCCTAGCTGAAGCATGGGTTAGTTCGAAAGCATACTGTTACGAAAGGTATCCTGACTCCTTAAGGCCTACGGTAAATACGGAGTTGACATCATGTTTTACAAACATTCATTTGTTTTATGAAAGAGAATGCATTTTCAAAATCTTCAAGACAAACATAAGCTTTGCATTTTTAACATAACATTGTTTGCATATGACTTTTTTTTTGAACAGCAGGGAAATTCGCACGATGAATACCCAGTGAACGAAAACACTTCCAAACAGCCGGGGGCAACTCCCTACATTCTAAGAGAACGGACATAGTCGAAAAGATACTACGCAAAATCAAAGACCTGCTAGGTTGACGTACCTAGGCAAAAATAAGGGCTTCCCGACGAACCAAAAGGGTTCGGGAAAAATGAAGGGATGAAATGAAAAAATCTGTACACCCGGCAAGTCGAAAACCTGAAAAGGCGGCTTGGGCAAAAATGGGTATCCCGGTGGACTGAAAACCCGAAAGGGCGGTCCAGGCAAAAGTTAGGGATCAAAGCGTACGACTATGTCCTATCATCTTGTCACCTGCCTACCAAAAGAAGCTTGGTCTATCAACAACTATCAGCCCCCCACAGGTGCCTTCTCCCATAGAAACAGGGGCAATAAAGAGTTGTCTAAGCAATCTAATTGTTCCATCCTCCAAGGTACCAAGATAGGTTCAGCTAAAGAACATAACCGGCATATCTTAATTCCCCAGAGAGTGAGCCAGCAAGCAGTATACTCTCCTCAAGCAAAGCAGTTATCAACCTTAAGGAAGTTGGGTATCCTCCCGCAGATCTCAACCTTCCCCAGCAGCATACAGTCTTAACAAGCATCCCCGGCAGTCTTGATTTAAGATTGTTCCCCGGCATTCTATCAACATGCAAAGGAGTCACTTCCCCGGTACAGTTCAAAACTTCCCCAGGAGTCCAACCCAGTGTCCCCAGGAAAGTGGAATCCATCTCCCCCAAGTAGTAAGCTTATCCCCAATAGATTCTGGAAGCTTATCCTCACAGAGCACGAACGCGTCGTCCGGCTTTATTCAAAGAGTTATGCCCTTACCAGGATATAACTGGGTTATCCTCAGCTAAAAGCCACGGAAAGAGCGTCCTCGACGAAGTCTTCTTATCCACAGCGAAGTCTATCAATACTTCCAACACAACAAGGGTATCTCCAGCAAGTTATCATAAACATTTCAGCAAAGTACCTCTCTCCCCACAGAGTATTGCTTCCCAGCAAGATCGCTAGAGTACTTTTCTCCCCGCAGAGTAGTCCATTCGCCAAGTTCATTCCCCAACGGAGTTATCTTCTCCTACCGGTATTCTTGCAACTCTCATCCCCAGCTGAAGCAATAAATCAATACTTTAACATCAGCCCAGGAGTGACTTCCCGACACCCGTCAAGGATTTACTTTTCTAGACGAAAACATACATTCCAAAACATCACATTCTCATACATTATAGCATGCATATACGCATCATATCTTAAATCTCATTTATGTGGAGAACATCATTGCTTGATCCATATCATGCATTGCATATGACTGACCTTTACCTTTCAGGAAAGATTCAGTTAAGTTCTCAAGCTACACTCCAAGACCTTGTCTGGTTCAGTTAAATCGACTCCCAAAGATTTTCCTGGTTATTATCCAGTCAAAGGCCTTCTCTGGTCTAGTTAAACCGACTCCTAAAGGTTTTTCTTTTGAAGACTCAGTTGAAGACTCCAAGACCTTGTCTGGTTCAGTTAAATCGACTCCCAAAGATTTTCCTGGTTATTATCCAGTCAAAGGCGTTCTCTGGTCTAGTTAAACCGACTCCTAAAGGTTTTTTCTTTTGAAGACTCAGTTGAAGACTCCAAAGACCTTGTCTGGTTCAGTTAAATCGACTCCAAAGATTTTCCTGGTTATTATCCAGTCAAAGGCGTTCTCTGGTCTAGTTAAACCGACTCCTAAAGGTTTTTCTTTTGAAGACTCAGTTGAAGACTCCAAAGACCTTGTCTGGTTCAGTTAAATCGACTCCCAAAGATTTTCCTGGTTATTATCCAGTCAAAGGCGTTCTCTGGTCTAGTTAAACCGACTCCTAAAGGTTTTTCTTTTGAAGACTCAGTTGAAGACTCCAAAGACCTTGTCTGGTTCAGTTAAATCGACTCCAAAGATTTTCTTGGTTATTATCCAGTCAAAGACATTCAAGACCTAGACCGGTTCAGTTAATCGACTCCAAAGATCTCTTATCCAGTCCAAGGCTTTCTCTAGTCCAGCTAAATCGACCCCAACAGATTTTCCTGATAAAGACTCAGTAGAAGTTATCCAAGATTCTCTCAATGATTGCTATTGAGGTTGTAGTCGCCTATGGTTCTCTCCCCGATACTACGGAGGTGGTAATCCCAGATTTCGCACAATGATTGCTGTTGAAGTGAAGTTATCCAAGATTCTCTCAATGATTGCTATTGAGGTTGTAGTCGCCTATGGTTCTCTCCCCGATACTGCGGAGGTGGTATTCCCAGATTTCGCTCAATGATTGCTGTTGAAGTGAAGTTATCCAAGATTCTCTCAATGATTGCTATTGAGGTTGTAGTCGCCTATGGTTCTCTCCCCGATACTGCGAAGGTGGTAATCCCAGATTTCGCTCAATGATTGCTGTTGAAGTGAAGTTATCCAAGATTCTCTCAATGATTGCTATTGAGGTTGTAGTCGCCTATGGTTCTCTCCCCGATACTGCGGAGGTGGTAATCCCAGATTTCGCTCAATGATTGCTGTTGAAGTGAAGTTATCCAAGATTCTCTCAATGATTGCTATTGAGGTTGTAGTCGCCCATGGTTCTCTCCCCGATACTGCGGAGGTGGTAATCCCAGATTTCCCTCAATGATTGCTGTTGAAGTGAAGTTATCCAAGATTCTCTCAATGATTGCTATTGAGGTTGTAGTCGCCTATGGTTCTCTCCCCGATACTGCGGAGGTGGTAATCCCAAGATTCGCTCAACGATTGCTGTTGAAGTTGAAGTTATCCAAGATTCTCTCAATGATTGCTGTTGAGGTTGTAGTCGCCTATGGTTCTCTCCCCGATACTGCGGAGGTGGTAATCCCAAGATTCGCTCAACGATTGTTGTTGAAGTTGAAGTCACCCAAGGTTCTCTCACCGTTCCTGCGGAGGTAGTAACCATCCCTGGTTCATTCATCACCGGTTGAAGCTCCAGATCCAGCTCCTGTAACCAGTCAGGACACATCTATACAAAGCATCTGAAGACCAGTTCCTGCAACATGTCAGGTACTCATTTTTCTTTTGCAGGTACGCAAGCTCTCGCTAAGGAATCTCTTGCGCGATTGACATCCAGATGGCATCTATAAGCCCATCCACTCTCCATCATCTCTTAGCATGGCATCTATAAGCCCATCATCCTATCCATCAATCTCCAAATGGCATCTGTAAGCCCATTCCCCATCACACTGCTACTATGTGAGCGCAAATTTCTAGGCACTCTAGTGTTCAATCATCTTCCACCTTCGGATTACGAAAGGCACGTCAGCCAATCTGCATCCTCAGGTCTAAGAAGATTGAACAGGGGCAACTGTTGTACCCCAAAATTTGCCCTCCCATATTTCTCAAAATATTTCAAGAAAAATTCACAAGTCCAACCCGGCGCATCATATTCAGGTGTTCTTTCGCCAAGATATCTCTGATAACATATTCTCAAATTTAGGTTCGGCTCAAGAGTCAATTCTTTAAAGAAGGTATCCGAATGTGTGAGTTTTCTCGAAGAAATATGGTGAAAAAAGTGTGCTGAAAGTGCAGTTTTTACGCGCTAAAAAATTCATAACTTGAAGATCGTGGCTCGTTTTGAACCCGTTCCGGTGGCCAAAATTCCGTCTTGACATTATCTACGTTTTCATCTCTCACGGCTGGAAGCCAATTTCGATCAGAAGGTCTTAAAAAATGTGGATTTATCAAGTATTTTCATACAGAAAATTTGTGACAGAAGTTTATTTGCGTCATGTTTAGAAAATCATAACTTGGTCGATTTTCATCGTATCGAGCTGGTTCCGGCGCCAAAATTTCACAAATTGAGTTGGCTACATTTTCACAGAAGGTATTAAGTTCAAACGGTATTCAAAAGGCCTTCATTTTTTGCTCAGAGTGCGTGACACGCCGAAAATCCTGAATGCTGAATATTATTTCATCTGGGCCGAAACTTCAAAAATTCATAACTCGGTCAATTTTTAGCGGATTGGGCTCATATTTTTACACAAGGTCCCTGACTCGTAGATCTACAACTTTGCTTCAAAAGTCGAGACCGGATTATGCTCCGATCAATACCAGTTCTTTATTGAAGAACGTGTCAGAGTCGACACTGGAGCCCAAAATAAGTTTGTCTGAGCTGAAACTTCAAAAATTCATAACTAATTCACCGTTTATCCGATTGAGCCGATTTTCAGACAGGAGTTAGCTATCGATGTCGGCTACATTTTGTTTTCACATTTCAACTTCAAAAAATGCACTTAAGTCCCTGCGATTTAGCCTGGAAAGTGACGAATTCAAGTGAATATTGGAGGCCCAATTGCACATTCAAAGCCCATTTGCTTTACCCTAATTTCCATTATATAATCACCTTCTTTTCATACAAACCAGAGGAGAAAAGAGGAGGAGAAAAGAAGAGAGAAAAAAAACCTTGCCACAACACTGTTAGAATATCAAATTCTTTCAAGAACCCTAAAACCTTGAAATCCTTATTACAAATCCCTCTCTCACTACAAACAAGCCATCACAGTTACAAACCAATACCTCACTACTTCTTTAGTAAGGATAAGGCTGGCTTGATCTCCATGATCCTAATTTTCCAGTAAGGCATAAAAGCATTCAGGTCGCTAATTTTCCAGTAAGGGTAAGATTGATTTGATCTCCATGATCAAAAGGGTATAATCATTCATACATGCCATATTGTGCCTAAACATTAAATTTCTTCATATGTTGGTTTTATTTGAATTTTTATGATTTTATTTAATGTGTTCATGAGGTTCAACACTGCAGATTTAGACAGGATCCCATGCAGGTTCATTAAGGAACGTTGAGGCCAAAAGCCAAATGTCCAAAAGCCAAAAGCCAAATGGCCAAAACAAAACATTTTAAACATGACACCAATACGTGGCGAGACAGACATCCTGAGAAGATTAAGGAACGTTGAGGCCAGAACACAAATGGCTAAAAGCCAAAAGCCAAAAGTCAAATGGCCAAAGTAGAACAACTTATGCATGAAACTCAATCCAATGGCCAAAGAATGCAGACCACGGTACTCAGGAGTCAATACTTCAAAAAACCTCCCCTTGGGCCAGACACCCCCATGGTTTGCATCATTTTTATTTTTTATTTGATTTTCCTTTTTCATTCTTTTAATTGTTTTAATTGTTTTCTTTAAATTCATGAATTAATTTTTATAATATAAAACCAGAAAATAAAAAACTAAGAATATGTTAATTAATTTACTTATTAAATATTTTTGTAAATAAATGTTAAATAATTAATTTAGTTAAATTAGGTTTTAAAACTTAAATCTTTTTCTTAACAAATTAAAATATGTAGAAATTAGGGTTTTTAACTTTTCATCATCTTTTTAATAAATAATTTTTTCTTATTATTATTGTTATTAATTATTAAATATTTTTGTAAATAAACATGTACATTAAATATTTAGTAAATTAGGTTAAACTTTAACATTTTCATTAATAATTAAAAAAACTTAGAATTAGAGTTTCTTTTAATTTTAATTTTCTTTATTTCATAAATACAAAAAAACTAAAAAACATTTCTTTCCTTTTATTAAATAATTAATTAGCTTTTTAATTTCATTTAATTTCTTTAAAGGGTCCAACGCCCTCGAACGTTCTATTTTTATTTCTTTCGCACATTTATTTTCTTTCAAATATTATGTAATTGCTCAAGCCATGTAACTCGGACATTTTATATTTCTCGCATTTTATTTCTTTATTTTATGTCAAATCGGGTCCTGGTTTAATTTGGCGATGTGGACCCGCGCCTTGTAATAGCGTAGGATTTATCTTTCCTCATTTAAATTTCCGCACTCTTAAATTCTAAATTGCATGAAAGAATGTATGGCCTAAATTAAAAACAATGCGTAGATCACCATGATACATGTACAGGATAAAACCTAACATGAAAACAACACACAAATCACACACCACCCCTAGGGTACGTCTCACTGTTGCCTTGCCTCGAAAGGTGATCGTCGAGTAGAGGATGTCTTAGTAAGTCCTCATGATCCGGGAACCTGGCATGAGGGTAGCTTCTAAGGTGTCTTCCCATTGCTCTGGTGATCACCATGTCCCGAACCTTCGAATTGACCCAAACACCTCCAACGGTGGTGCTACCTACCTCTTAATGGTGGGATGGCACTACTTTAAAGGACATTTACACAGACGAATTCCTTAGGGTAGGTAGACGACTCGTGGATACTTGCTCTAATTCAAAACAAAACAAATCAAAAATACTTTTCACACCAACACATTTTCAAAAAGCTTTCGAAAGCATTTTTCAAACACTCTTGAGGACCGATACAAGAGTCAAACTGAAATTTTCAAAGAAACTTTTTAAAACCCACAGTTGAAAAGCAAACAAACCATTTTTGAAAACACAAGTGAGCAAGTATCTAAGAGCCCATGGATAACCATGGATAGAAAGGGTGCTAACACCTTCCCTTTCTATAATCTACCTCCCGAACCGAGAGCAATCTCTATAAGGAATTTTTCTGTGCTTTTGTCCTTTCCATTTGGAGAAAATAAAAGACGGTGGCGACTCTTGCTTCCGCGACATTTCGCGAACCAGCGTTAAACAGTCAGTTCCAGATCCACCGATCACAGTCGCCACCGCGCTTTATTATTTCCAAGGGAAAAGGGAAAAGAGTGAAATAAAACCCTAAAATATGCAATGTAAAGTAATATTTAAAAAGTAATGAAAATACAATGCATTTTTGAAAAGAGATCTAGAGTTCAGGGGTTAGTTATGCAATGGGAAGGTATTAGCACCCAATGCATCTGCGGTACTCCGCATGAACCTTTTGAAATATCTGTTTTTGGTTTAAAATTGTTCGTTTGATTAAAATGATTCGTTTGGCTAAAAGATGGGTATGGATGAGATTTTTGAAGACGCGATGACCTAGTGTCGAAGTTTTGACTTAAAAGGTGTGAGTTTGAAAATGGAGTCTTTTGGGAAAATTATCTTGAGTTTAGTAAAATAGTAAACAAACAAAAAAATGAAAAAAAAGGTATTCGCACGATCGGATGAGATGTATTTGATGACGTGTAATCAACAAATTTAAATCTTTCCCTTGGAGTTAAAACCACAGACGGATAAATAAGCTAAGAGTATATCAAACCTTAGGTGAAAATAAATCACAAGCCGACAGCATCATCAAAAAAACCTAATGTGAGATAATACTCCAAGCATCAGATAAAGCACAAAGGCGGTGGATAAAGCTCACGGTGTCAGATAAGAATCCCTGCATCACAAGAGATATACCGACAAAATCTAACAGCACAGGAAACTTATGTGCGTCCGCACAATTTTCAGAAGTTAGTTGGAATTAAAAATAAAATCACAATGCAATGAAAATAATATCTACATAGACGGAATTTATTTACCAATGAAATGAGTAAAATGTACAGTAAAAAATATTATGTACAAGTATATATTTACAGTACCAAATATTAAATCGAAATAATAAGATAAAAAGGGAATAAAGAAAAAGTATAAATGCGCTATGTGAGAATGAATGCTTGAAACAGTTCTCGAAAACCTTCACAATAACAAACGCGTTAGTAGCATAAGCGGGATAAAAATTAAAATGAATGAAATTGCAACAATTAAAATCTACGTTAGAAATCACAAAATAAAGAATTGAAATTAATTTGTATGAATTCACATGAATATTTACACAAGTAAAAATCAAGAATTCACGATATTATTCCATGTAAACACAAAAATCAGCATTGCATGCATTATCAAAAGCAACCGCTATTTCAAACACAACGGAAAACAAAAATCAAAAGTTCATATTGCAACATGAGAAATTGAATTCAAAACATAAAACAAGTTAGAATTATGTCATAATCAATCAAATTGAAAAAAACGGGCAGCAACCGTGCATTATTATTATGTCCCAAAATTCCAATTCAAACATGGTTTGTAACAAAAGGAAATTGCATGTTGTCTTCAATAGTTTCTCAGTCAGATTTTCATGCAGATAAAATGCGGAATTATCATCACCTTCATCGAAACTAAACAAAGAAGAAAATTCACTCACAACTATAATCAAGCAAAGAAATGCCATTACTCAATTTTCAGGCATAAAAAACACGGTATTGCAAGCGGAATGGGCTTTGAGGCTGGTTCGAATTACAAAGGAATGAAGATGTTTTGAAATTGAAAGAGGTAAACAGAGGAAATTGGCAAAACATTGCTACTGTTATTTGCGTTTACCAAGCTCTTTCTAATATCACAACAACATGTTTTTTTCATCCAATTTAAAAAAACAAATCACTAAAGTTTCGATTTCACAATCAAAGTTCCAATTACAATCAATAATCAACACCTTATCATTCAAATTAGCAACCTAAAACTAACATCACAAATTCAATAATTATAAAGAAAACTAATTTAATCAAAAACAAAACAAACATATCACTTAAAATTGCATTTAACAAAATTGCATTTAACAGCACAACACCATCCTCTCATTATTTAAACCAAACAAGTTTTTAACCATTTCAAATTACAGGAAAAAAAACTAGAGAAGAAAGTATTGAACCGTGTCGAAAACGTTGATGATGCAGTTGCTGGTGTTTCGCGAACAGAGGGAGGAGTTACTGGAAATCACGGAAGCTGTATTGATGGTGTTGTGTGGAAATCGTTGGGAGTGAAGGTTGGAAATGGTGATGACGATTACGGTTGTTGGAAGTTGTTGAACGGCTAGGAGAAGGGCGGATTGATGGATGTTGTAGGTGGATGAAGAAACGTGCGGAGGAATTTGATGAGAAACAGCGGAAGCTTGTGGAATGGGATGCGGTTCGATGGAGGCTAGTTAATGGTTGTTGATGAATGATGATGATAAACGGAGGGAGTTGATGGTCAGTAGGTGAGGCGGATTGAATCGCGAAATTGATGAGGGATGACGGAATCGGTGATGGTGTTGATGGTTCGGTGATGGTTTAGGGGAGGTTGCGATTGTTGATACGGTGGAGGTTGAACGGACTGTTGGAATTGATGTTACGGTGAATTGATGGTGTGGATGGGTTTGCAGCGTTGTTGAATTGAAGGGTGAGTTGAGTTGCGGAGAAAGGATGGGTTATGTTGATGGAGGGGTATGTTGGTGTTTTGGAAGAGAGGAAGTGAAGGATTTGTGAGAGGGAAGAATTGAATAGAAAGGGAGTATACTGGTAGTGGTATTTGTTGTGTGTGGTGTTGTTAGAATGAGGGAAGAGAAATAGAATGGTTAGAGAGAGGAAGTAAATGAAAGAGAGAAGAGGTGGAAGGATTAGGCGTGAGGAGAGAGGAATAGAGGGATGAAAAATATATATTGTGAATTGCTTTTTTTTGGTTTTGTTTTTATTTTCCTCCTCCTTTTTTTTACAAAGAACCAAGGCTACTTAAATAGGACAATGAAAAGAAAAAAAATATGATTTCAAAATGATCTGCTCCGTTCAAAATAAATTCAATTTACTGATCCGTAACTTTTGTTAGTAACCAATAGGAATCAAGCATAGTATAATCAATAATTTTTTGTGACCAAAAAGTCCCTGAATGACAAAAATAAAATAAAACCTGAAAGTATAAAAAATAACTCAATTTAAAATAATTTTTTTTGAATTTTTTCTGAATTAAAAGTAAAGACACAAAATGACCGAAAATGATAAAAAATGGACGAAAATTTATCCGATAAAATAAAATGAACACATTAAAATAAACTACATGTCACGAAGATTAAAGAAAAAATATTCAAGAAGTCAAAAATCAAAAATAAAATAATAATAAAAATATCAGACTAAACAGACGTTTAAGGTTAAAAACGAGACTTCGAACTGTACCGAAAAAATAAAGCGAGCATACCGTCATAATCTACGCGAAGCGCATATTCATAAAATGATCGGTAAAAGGTGAAAACTTGAAATATTTTCTCGCTACTTTCCCGCATAGTGTCGAATCGCTTTTAACAGTCTGTCTATAAAACCGAAATATTTTATTATCGACATATAAACAATTTGGAGCAATGCAAGAAAATAGTAAACAGATAAAAATGAATGAAATGAAATGTCAGGTATTTTACAACTGAAAGACGATGCAAACTTTGATTTAAACTGACTTTTTCTAGTCAACTTAAATACGACTAATGATGCAAAATGTGATGAATGAAGGTATTTACTAATGATTGTGACCAAATGACAAAACATGGTATGAATGTGCGACTGAAAAAATTAGGGGCGAAATTTAGGGTGCAACAGTTGTGCCTTGATGAATCAGTCTTCGAGAATCCATAATCAACCGTACTTTTGGCTTGGGAGACTCAAAACCTTAATTGAGGCGCGACACCTGATGCTCTTGATCCAGACTTGTCTCTGCACATGACACAAAAGAAAACATGAACATACACCTTGTATGCGATTAGAAATTAGTGATACATATGCTAAAAATGTTCAAAACACTTGACAATCTTCGCATAGTCAAAGCTCGAAGGTGAGACGTTAAAACCGACCGTATTTCGTGACCTTGACTTATCTTAAAAAATGCAAAAAATAAAAATGGGATCTTAGGTCAAAAATTGGGGTACAACACATCCCTTTGTTAGTGAGGTGGTTTATTTCGCACCTCCCTAAGTTCGTGCTGAAGAACAAAGAAGGAAGAGGTTGGGCTCATATGTTAATGTCTGTCACTGATAAAGACATCATTTGGACTCTCAGAGGTTTGGATGAGGTAGTTGTTATTGATTGTTACGGAGAATATCCTAATGTTCCTTTGATTGGTACCCAAGGAGGAATCTATTATAATCCATGTCTAGCTCTCTGTCAGTTTGGAAGATCCAGAAGAGCAGGGCCTCATGAGATGTTGGTGCCTCACATCAGTTTTGAGTTTCAGGTAGATAGTGACGAGCTGCGTCGTAGGTTCATCAAGGCTTGGGACAGAATTCACAAAGCTGACCCACAAGAGTTGGGACCGAAGACTTCTCTACCTATGGAACCCTACTACAGATGGGTCCGCATCCGTGCTCAGAATTTAGGTATGCCATATGAAGCTGTCAGACCCATCATTCTTGAGTATCCTGATAGAGATGGGGTTCCTCTAACTGTTCTCCCTCCTCAGATACCTACTGATTATGATACGCTAAAGAGGTCTTGGGCACAACTGCGAGAAGAACGGTATTCTTATCGGGAAAAGTTCAAGGAGCAGGAATTGAAGATCCAGAGGCTGACAAAGCAGTTGGAGAATGAGCGAGCTTTGAATGACTACATCCGTACTGAGAAGAGGAGACCCTGGGATCAATGATGAACTTTGGATATTCTTTTACAAGTTTTTATTTCCCATTTCAGTATTTCCATTTTATGTAATGCCTAAGGGCAACCTGTTGAACAATTTAAATTTCAAAGTTGAAACTAATGAAGTGTGTTCCTTTTTTGTTTACAAAGTTGATTCCCGATTGTCTTTGAAAACATAAATCATACGCATTCCATTCATCATGTGCATAGCATGTACTCTTCTTTTTCAGGTTGCTTAATGTTCTTCGCTGTTTATTTCAGCATCATGAACCCTGAATCATCTACCGAGCAGTCCATCAAGTCCCTTCAGGCTCAGAACGCCCAATTCCAAGAGCTGATTATGAGTTTGGCCCAAGGTCAGGAGGAACTGAAGGCTCTACTGGTCAAGAAGAAGAAGAAGAGAACTGTTCTATTCAACACTGGCCGGAGGTTTGGTAACACACTGCAGAATGAGGTTGATCAAGCTGGTTCTTCTGTAGGCAAAGGTAGTCCCCAGGAGGGAAGGGCTCCAAGTCCGGTGGTCTCTGACAACGAGACTGATTTTAACGAGGAGCAGTATCCTCCAGCTGAAGACAGGTACAAGCAGTTGGAAGATCGTCTGAATGCCATGGAAATTCAACAAGTGCCTGGGTTGGATTTCAGAGACTTGGGTTTATCTTCTGGTGTGGTCATCCCACACAAGTTCAAAGCACTATCTTTCGCAAAGTATGACGGGGCATCCTGCCCTAAGCTACATCTCAGATCTTATGTGCGAAAGATTCAGCTGTATACTATGGACAAGAACTCGTGGATCCACTTCTTCCAGGAGAATCTTTCAGGGACTCACCTCGAATGGTTCTATCAGCTGGATGGAACCAAGGTTCGTAACTGGGAGGAGTTGGCTACTGCTTTTTACAAGCAGTATCAATATAATGCCGACCTCGCTCCTACACGTACCCAACTCCAGGGTATGTCGCTAGGATCGGGAGAAGGTTTTAAAGAGTATGCGCAGAAGTGGAGGGATCTGGCTGGCAGGGTGCAGCCACCATTAACAGACCGTGAGCTAGTGGATATGTTCTTGGGGACCCTATCCGGGCCGTTCTTTAATCATCTCATTGGCAATTCGTCAACAGGGTTCACAGACCTCATTCTGACTGGGGAAAGGATAGAGGCTGGTATGAAATCAGGAAAGATTTAGAAGGGTGCATCCTCAAGTTCTGAGAAGAAACCTTTTAAAAAGGAGGCCAGTGCTGTGTATGGGCTTAGAAGGCAGGACAAACCAGAGCGCCGCCAAGCTGTCAACGCGGTGGTAATTGCTAAGCCTGCTGCCGCTCCTCGGCAACCCAACCAACCAAGGGGAGAGAAACCCAGAAGAGAATACACTCGGCTGAGTATGACCTTGTCACAAATCTTGCCGCAACTGCTATCGACCAACTTGGTGACCGTCAGAGAGGCTCCGAAGGTTGTGAACACGACCTCTCCGAAGTATAATCCAAATGCCCGCTGCGCTTATCATTCTGATAGCCCGGGGCATTCTACTGATGACTGCTGGGCCCTGAGGAATAAGGTTCAGGACCTTATCAATGTGAAGGAGATACAGTTTGAGGCACCTGAGAGGCCAAATGTTGTGACTGCTCCTATGCCCCAGCATGGAGTAAATGCCGTTGAGGAAGACTTGTATGCCGTTTCTGTGGATGATGTTGCTACCCCTCTGTTGACTGTTAAGAGGAACCTGTTGATGGCCGGTTTATTTCTGGGTTGTAGCAAGGGTTGCCTTTTGTGTGCTGTTTCCCCTACTGGTTGTCCGTTGCTGAAATCAGGCATCCAAAGCCTGATGGACAACAAAGAGATTCTGTTCAAGAAGACCGTTGTTCCTTTTGTTCCCGTTGAAGAAATATCTGTCGTCATAATTTTCAACAATCCAACCAAGGCTCCCCCGAGGAAGCCAGTCAAGATCATGTCTGTTGCACCCATCATTATTACTGTTCCGGGGCCCCTCCCCTATGAATCTGACAAGGCTGTCCCATGGCACTATGGGGCAGATGTATATGTACTTGGAGTGAAGCAGGAGCTCAACACCGGTACCGACATCAACAATATCACCGGTCCAGCTAAAGTTACTCGCAGTGGCAGGCTCTTCTCGCCTGACATTGCGCCACCAGTTATCCAAAGACCTCTTATAATAACGCCTGCAAGTGTGCCTGTTTCCACTTCTGATCCAGTTTCTACCCCTGCTGCCGAGTCATCTAATACTCGAGGCAAATGGATTGATGATGAGCCTGCCCGGATGGAGGCACCGAAGACTGTCAATGTTGAAGCCTCCCAGCAAGAGATGGAGGAAATTCTTAAGATAATCAAGAAGAGTGACTTTAATGTCGTTGAACAGCTGGGGCATACCCCCTCCAAGATCTCTATGCTATCATTGCGGTTGTGCTCAGAGGCCCATGCCAAGGCCCTAATTTCATTTCTAAAGACGACCCATGTGCCACAAGAGACATCTGCAGATCAATTCACTGACTGTGTGGCCAATTTGACAGCTGACAATGGGTTGGGTTTCTCGGATGCTGATCTTACCGCCAAGGGAAAAAACCACAATGATGCCCTGCATGTCTCCATTGAATGCAGGGGCACTACTCTCGCACATGTGTTGGTGGACACTGGTTCTTCACTGAATGTATTACCCAAGAAGGCCTTAGACCGGTTGGATTGTGAGGGCCTGGAGTTGAATCCTAGCAACATCATTGTCCGAGCCTTTGACGGGTCGAAGAGGATGGTTCATGGTGAGGTAGACATTCCTATTCGTGTCGGTTCTCAAGTATTTGACTCAACGTTCTATGTGATGGATATTCGTCCATCTTATTCCTGTTTGCTGGGTCGGCCTTGGATTCACAAAGCTGGGGCAGTAACCTCCACTCTACACCAGAAGCTCAAATACCCTGTCAGAGGGAAGATTGTTACTGTGCAGGGGGAGGAAGAATACATGGTTAGTCATCTGAACTCGTTCCGGTATATTGAGATGGACGGGGAGTTTATTGAAACCCCCTTTCAGCATTTGAAGAGGTACCTCCAACATTGGCAATAGCGGAAGCAGTAACTGAAGAGTGTTCTCCTTTGAAGATGGCCTCCTTAAAGGACGCTCGGGCTGTAATTGAGAAAGGTGAATGTGCTAACTGGGGTAGGCTCCCTGATTTTACTCCTAAGACTGACAAGTTTGGGCTGGGTTTTACTGCAGAAGCTCAGAGGGCTGTACGCAAAGCTAAGATCGGAAGACCTCCCGTGTTCATCACCAACCCGGGAGTGAATGCTATTAAAGGCGATATGGAGGAATCAGAGTTCGATAACTGGATCTACCCGACGACCGACGGTGGACCGAACAATTGGACTGCAAAAGATCACATACCTGTTACTTTTGTTACGCAGTAATGAATTCCTTTGTTTTTAATTTGTAATGAACAATAGATTGAAACTTTATGGCCCGGTGTCCTACCCGGGGCACCGTGGCTTCATTTGTGAGGGCTTATTACTTGTCATTTCCATATATCATGAATAAAGACATTGGACGTTTTTTCGCATTTCAAAACTTGTGCTCCCTTTCTTTCTTTCTTTCTTTATATATTGCAAAACAGCTGTATTTACACACACTCACCCATACAGGTTTCAATCCACTCTGGATCTCACTGGTAACGACTCTGCTACTGCCAGTTATGACTTTGAAAATCCGATCAACTTAGCCGAAGACGAAGGTGAAGATGATTGCGAAGTGCCTGGTGAGCTTGCAAGACTGTTACTCCAGGAAGAGAGGGACATTCAGCCACATGAAGAGCCAGTGGAAACGGTGAATCTGGGTATTGAGACAGATAGAAAGGAAGTCAAGATTGGTGCCAATCTAGAGCTCAGCGTGAAACAACGGTTGATTCAGATGTTGCATGATTATGTGGAGATCTTTGCCTGGTCCTACGAAGACATGCCTGGGTTGGATACCGACATTGTGGTCCATCATTTGCCTACTAAGGAAGACTGCCCTCCGGTTAAACAAAAGGTCCGCCGTATGCGTCCAGAGATTTCCGAGAAGATCAAAGCTGAGGTTATGAAACAATTCGATGCCGGGTTTCTAACAGTGACTTCTTACCCTCAGTGGGTTACCAATGTGGTTCCGGTGCCAAAGAAAGATGGTAAGGTCAGAATGTGTGTCGATTACAGGGATCTGAATAGGGCCAGCCCCAAGGATGACTTCCCTTTACCTTACATTGACGTTCTTGTTGACAATACTGCTCAGCACAAGGTATTCTCCTTCATGGATGGTTTTTCATGTTATAATCAAATCAAAATGGCTCCTGAAGATATGGAAAAGACTACCTTTGTTACTCAGTGGGGCACCTTCTGCTACAAGGTCATGCCTTTTGGACTGAAAAATGCTGGGGCAACCTACCAACGTGCCATGGTTGCTTTATTTCATGACATGATCCATCATGAGATAGAAGTATATGTCGATGACATGATTGCAAGGTCCCAAACTAAGGAGGAACACCTTGATCATCTGCAGAAGTTATTTGACCGTCTGAAGTTATACAAGTTAAGGTTGAACCCGAACAAGTGCACATTCGGGGTAAGATCTGGAAAGTTGCTAGGCTTCATCGTAAGTGACAAAGGTATTCAAGTGGACCCTGCCAAGGTTAAAGCCATACAAGAGATGCCAATTCCCAAGACAGAGAAAGAAGTCAGAGGCTTTCTAGGACGTCTGAATTACATTGCCCGATTCATCTCGCACCTAACTGCTACTTGTGAACCAATCTTCAAGCTGCTGAAGAAAGATCAGGTAGTACGTTGGAATGATGAATGTCAGGCTACTTTTGACTGAATCAAAGAGTATCTCCAAGAACCACCCATTCTTATGCCACCGGTTGAAGGGAGACCTCTAATACTATACCTGACAGTACTTGATAGCTCAATGGGGTGTGTGCTGGGGCAGCATGACGAGTCTGGCCGAAAAGAGCACGCCATTTATTACCTTAGCAAAAAGTTTACCGACTGTGAGACCCGATACTCACTGCTCGAGAAAACTTACTGCGCTTTGGTATGGGCTGCTCGCCGGCTGAGACAGTATATGCTGACTCACACTACTCTATTGATTTCAAAGATGGATCCAATAAAGTACATATTCGAAAAGCCCGCTCTGTCTGGTAGAATAGCAAGATGGCAGATGATCTTGACAGAATACGACATCCAGTACACGACTCAGAAAGCTATCAAAGGAAGTGTATTGGCAGACCACTTGGCACACCAGGTAGTGGATGACTCTCAGTCAATGAATTTCGAGTTTCCAGATGAGAGCATCATGATAGTGACTGATTGTGAAGTACCTGGACCGGATGAAGGACCTGAGGAAGGATCCCGATGGTCTATGCACTTTGACAGAGCCTCAAACGCTTTGGGTAACGGTATCGGCGCTGTGATCATATCCCCTTAAGGCACTCATACTCCACTCACTGCCCGACTATGTTTCAACTGCACCAACAACATGGCGGAGTATGAGGCGTGCATCATGGGTCTTCAAGCTGCGATTGACTTAAGGATCAAGTTTCTGAGTGTCTTCGGAGATTCCGCTCTCGTGATCAATCAGATCAAAGGAGAGTGGGATACGAAACATCCGAATCTTATTCCTTACAGAGAATGTGTGTTGACATTGATCCCCCATTTCACAGAGATAACTTTTGAACATTTCCCAAGAGAAGAGAATCAGTTGGCGGACGCGTTAGCTACGATGTCTTCCATGTTCAAAGTCAAGTGGGATAATGAGGCTCCCCGGATCATCATCTGGAAACTGGATGAACCTGCATATTGTTGTGATCTTGAGGCTGAAACAGTGACTGAAAAACCCTGGTACCATGAGGTGAAGAGGTACTTGGAAGCTCAAGAGTACCCTGAAGGTGCGTCTGTCAACGACAAGAAGTTTCTGAGAAGGTTCGCAGCAAAGTTCTTCCTCAGCAACGACATTCTATACAAGCGAAACCATGATTCGACCTTACTGCATTGTGTGGATAAGACTAAAGCAGAAAGGATCATGGCAGAGCTGCATGAAGGTACCTTCGGAACGCATTCCAGTGGACACACCATGGAAAAGAAGATCCTTCGGGCAGGATATTTCTGGTCCACAATGGAAGCCGACTGTTACCAACACTCTCGGACATGTCACAAGTGCCAGATTTATGCAGATAAGGTGCACGTTCCTCCGGTTCCTCTAAACGTCTTGACAGTACCTTGGCCTTTCGCAATGTGGGGCATTGATATGATCGGCGAGATTAAACCTACAGCATCCAACGGGCATCGCTTCATCCTGGTGGCGATTGATTACTTTACGAAGTGGGTTGAAGCAGCTTCCTACGCTACAGTAACCAAGAACGTCGTGGCACGGTTCATTCGGCATAACCTGATTTGTCGATACGGCGTTCCGGAAAGGATCATTACAGACAATGGTACCAATCTTAATAACAAGATGATCACTGAGCTCTGCGAGCAATTCAAGATACAGCACCACAACTCTTCTCCTTACCGGCCGAAGATGAATGGGGCTGTAGAAGCAGCGAATAAGAATATTAAGAAGATTGTGCAGAAGATGACAGTGACCTATAAAGATTGGCACGAGATGTTACCGTTCGCTCTTCATGGGTACCGTACCTCAGCAAGGACGTCAACTGGGGCAACTCCCTTTTCTTTGGTCTACGGCATGGAGGCAGTCTTGCCGATTGAAGTCCAGATACCCTCTCTCCGGATAATGAAGGATGTAGATCTGAGCAAAGATGACTGGATCCAGACCCGACTTGATCAGTTGAACCTAATTGACGAAAAGAGACTTACTGCTATATGTCATGGTCAGACGTATCAAAAACGGATGATCAGGGCATTTAACAAAAAGGTCAGACCACAGGAGTATCAAGTTGGGGACCTGGTAATCAAGCGCATCATCCTTCCTCAAAGTGATCCCAGGGGAAAATGGACCCCTACGTACGAAGGGCCATTTGTGGTTAAACATGTGTTCTCAGGAGGAGCCATGATTCTAACTACTATGGATGGTGACGACCTTCCTCACTCCGCTAATGCAGACATAGTAAAAAGATACTACGCATGATAAAAGACCCGCTAGGTTGACATACCTAGGCAAAAATTAGGGCTTCCCGGCGAACCAAAAGGGTTCGGGCAAAATGAGGGATGAAATGAAAAATCTGTACACCCGGCAAGTCGAAAACCTGAAAAGGCGGCTTGGGCAAAAATGGGTATCCCGGTGGACTGAAAACCCGAAAGGGCGTTCCAGGAAAAAGTTAGGGATTAAAGCGTAATACTATGTCTCATTGGATCACTTTGCATCCAGAATCCGGTATCGACATCAAGTTCAGACGGCATCGATCGACCAGCTTCATCTTCAACCGAGCAGCCAAGTGATGAGACGCTCGAAGATATAAAGGCGATAGTAGAGTTGGAACCCAGTGGGATTATTCCTTTCACATAGCTGTTTTGTTTTCCTTTTTCACAAAATTGTATAAACTCTGTCGTTCGGCGGCGTTCTCTTACTAGGACGTCAGCCTCTTGTACATAAACGCCTATTTATAGGCAATTCAACAATCAATACAAATTCACTTTTCAGATAAATTGCCATTTGTTTTTCCTTTTTCTGTTTTGTTTTGCGAAGAATGTCCAATGTTCAATTTTTGATATATGCATTTGACACTAATTGCTAACTCATAAATATTTGCATGCGAAACAAAGGATCAATTACAGGTAACATTAGAAACAGGGGCAATAATGAGTTGTCTAAAGCGATCTAATTGCTCTGTCCACCAAGGTACCAAGGTAAGTTCAGCTGAAGAATGTAACCAAGATATCTTATTTCCCCAGAGAGTGAGCCAAGATTCAACATTTCTCTCCCAAGCAGTTGGTCTCCCATCAACCCTAGAAGGCACCATATCTCCAGCAAGCCAGCAATACTCTCCCCGAGCAGAGTTATCCTGTCAGCCTTCAGGAAATTGGGTATCCCCAGCAGATCTCAACATTCCTCAGCGCAATATACAAACATTCTTAACAAGCATCCCCGAAAGTCTTGATCTAAGACTGTTCCCCGACGGTTTATACAGAAATTCAGTGGAGCCCTTCCCCAGTATATCTCAAAAATTTCCCCAGGAAAGTCCAGTCCAATCTGAAAAGTTTCCCCAGGAAAGTGGAATCCATCTCCCCAGCAGGAAGCTTATCCCCAGTAGATTCTGGAAGCTATCCCCTGCAGAGAACGAACGCGTCTCCCGGTTTTATTTAAAGGTTATTTCCCCACCAGGATATAACTGGGTTATCCTCAGCCAATTGCCACGGAAAGATCTTCCCCGACGAAGTCTTCCCATCCCCAGCGGAGTTCATCAATTCCTTCAACATAACTCAACAATGGTATCCCCCGCAGAGTTATCATCAAATCTCAGCAAAGCCTCTCTTTCCCCACAGAGTTCACTCCTCGCAGAGTAATTTAGTCGCCAAGTTTATTCCCCAACAGAGCCATCTTCTCCTACCGGTATTCTTGCAACGATCATCCCCAACGGAAACAAAGAGTGCTACTCCTCCACATCAGCCCAGGATTTAACTTCTCGGCACTCGTCAAAGATTTACTGTCCTAGACAAAATTACATTCATAAACATTTACATTATAGCATGCATATACGCATCATGAACATATAATCTCACTTATTCTGAGAGCATCTCGCATGTCATACATCATGACATCACATACAACTAACGTTTTGTCTTTTCAGGACAAAGGTTAATACAAAGATAATTACTATCAACGGTCGCAACTAAAGATCCGATTCTTGTATCTTGCCAGGGTGTATCTGTTGATGACTAACATTACCAGACTCGATTCCTGTATCTTGCCAGGGCATGTCTGAAGAGTTTGAGGATCCGATTCCGGTATCTCGCCAGGGTGTATCTGTTGACGACTAACATTACCAGACTCGATTCCGATATCTTGCCAGGGCACGTCTGAAGAGTTTGAGGATCCGATTCCTGTATCTCGCCAGGGTGTATCTGTTGATGACTACATTACCAGACTCGATTCCTGTATCTTGCCAGGGCACGTCTGAAGAGTTTGAGGATCCGATTCCTGTATCTTGCCAGGGTGTATCTGTTGACGACTAACATTACCAGACTCGATTCCTGTATCTTGCCAGTACACGTCTGAAGAGTTCGAAGATCCGATTCCTGTATCTCGCCAGGGTGTATCTGTTGACGACTAACATTACCAGACTCGATTCCTGTATCTTGCCAGGGCACGTCTGAAGAGTTCGAAGATCCGATTCCTGTATCTCGCCAGGGTGTATCTGTTGACGACTAACATTACCAGACTCGATTCCTGTATCTCGCCAGGGCACGTCTGAAGAGTTCGAAGATCCGATTCCTGTATCTTGCCAGGGTGTATCTGTTGACGACTATATTCTGAGGACTCGATTCCTGTATCTTGCCAGGGCACGTCCGAAGTGTTTAAAGATTCGATACCTGTATCCAGCCAGGGCCCATCTACATGAAGGGTTTGAAGATCAACTCCTGTAACAGGCCAGGTAATTATTTTCTTTCTCAGGTACACAAGTTCTCGCTAAGGAATCTCTTACGCGATCGACACCTAGATGGCATCTATAAGCCCATCCACATACTGACCGTCTCCAAATGGCATCAATAAGCCCATTCCCGACAAGGTACTGTCATACTCCCAGATGGCATCTATAAGCCCATCCTCTTATCCATCAGTCTCCAAATGGCATCTGTAAGCCCATTCCCGCCATCACATTGCTAACATGTGAGCGCAAATTTCTGGGCACTCTAGTGTTCAATCATCTTCCACCTTCGGATTACGAAAGGAACGACAGCCAATCTACATCCTCAGGTCTAAGAATATCGAACAGGGGCAACTTTTGTACCCCAAAATTTTCCCTCCCATATTCTTCAAAAGTTGCCAAGATCATGGTTCAAAATCTCTCAAAGGTTGCACAGTCCAATTGCCTCCTAACACAGTCAAAATTAGGGTTTTGGTTCTGGCCAAGAAAATGAGGTTTCCAAGGGTCCAATCAAGTCCCATATGATCATATACATTGTCAAGCATTCATATGCCAAGTTTCAAGACTCACAGCATCAAATTGCACAGTCAAAAACCCTAATTGCTTCACAGTCAACTACAGGGGCAAAATGGTCATTTGACAGTCAAAAGTCAAAATTTTTGGTCAAAATCTTATTTTTAAGCCACAAACATCATTTGATCAATTCTTGATCATGATTCTCAAAGCATGGCTCAAAAAGTCTCAAGATGCAAAAGTTTCTATTTTCGGACAGCTGAAAAAGTCAACTGCAAATTGACCAGGGCATAACTTCTTCATGGTTTATCAGAAAAATCCCATCCAAAGCTCATTTTGAAGAAAATGACATTTCCTACAACTCATCTTCACACTTCAAGTCCAAGAAATGCTCTCACAAAAAGTTATCAATTTCAACATTATAGGTCATTTTCAAAAGTCAACAAAAAGGCACTTTAAGTCAAAGACCATAACTTGAGATTGGTAAATCAAAATGACATGGGACCAAAGACATTGGTTAGAGGACTTCAAGACCTTTCCAAAATGTCCAAGAACATGTTCATAGCTTCAAAATTGAGCAAGATATGCCTTGTAGAAGTTGGGAAATTTTTGGGAACTTTGAAAAGTCAACTTTGCACAAAAGGCTTCAAAAATGCTAATGGGCCTCAATTTCTTTCATGAATCATTACCCAAAGGCTATGCACGACCCATTGACCTCTAAGGGAGTTATTTTCTCATTTTTGATTAATTATTTGAATTTTTATTATTATTAATTCATTTAATTAAATTTAAATATGAAAAAATATCAAATAACACTTATCAAATCTTTTTGTGCAGCAAATTCACTCATTATGAGCTAAATATTTCGTGCATCAATTAACAAGGCAATATCTTCCACAACTGGCAATGATTGGCATGAAAAAGATTGAAAAAAAAGATATGGAAAATCAAACATTCAAAACATTGATTCAATGGACTATGGGCTTGGTTTTTAACCTAATTTGCTTCATCTACATATGCACAAGTTAACCTAATGCTCATGGACATAAAAGCTGCGCAGAAAACCAAGAACTAAATTGCATTTTTTTCACAAAAAGTTGGAAACTGAAATCCTAGTTAGAGGACAATTCGAAGCTCCAAAAGCATTCCAATACATTGCCAAGACCACCAGGAAGCGATTGCAATCAAAACCAGCTCTCCATACCTCAAGAATTGGTAAAACAACATTTCACTTTTCATGAACTTTTCCATTATCGTGTTTTAATTTTCAAGCATTGTTCATGTGTTTTGTTAATTGATTTACACTAATATTGATATGCTGAAGCTAATGGTACCATTTAATTGTCCTAACAATGCCTGTATCAAGAGTTTCCATTAACGTTTTCTAGGGTTTCAGAAGCTTGGAATTAGGGGTTTTCACATATGGCAAAATTGAACCACCAAACCTATGCCAATGAATTCGTGACCTCAAGACGAAATCAATCCACACCTCGCGCCCTTTTTATATTTGCCCAGGCTCTAATCGCTATTTTCATGGTTTGCAGTTAGTGGGGGTTTAAAACCCCCGCTATTTGATTATATTTGCAGGTACAAAACGAAGAAGACGCATGTGTGTCATCTCCTGGTTGGACCATTTAAACCTTGGCGCGATTTTTCAATGTTCCAGCATAATATTCCTTTTTCATATATATTATTTGTTATCTATTAAGTATACAAAAGTGCGCGTTGGCTCAGATGGTTGGACATTCACTTGGTAAACGTTGGGACCTGGGTTCGATTCCCAGGTCCACCCACATGTTTCATAATTTTTCTCTTAATATGTTTCTATGCAGCGTTCCTTCAAGGCTTCACCATACACCCTCATGCGCTGGCCTGACAAGTGGCTTCAAGACCAATCTGAAGACCAGAACGTGCAGTCCATGGTACACGCTAGTCAACTGTTCTACATGCAAGCACAGAAAGTCAAAAAAGGCTTTGTTTCATGGGCCAAACAATGCTTCAAAAAACCTCCAAAAAGGGCCTGATACCCCCCCCATGGTTTGCATTATTTTTGCTTTTTATTTGATTTTCTTTAAATTCTTTTTAATGTTTTAATTATTTTTTTTCAACATAAAATAATTTCGACAATAAAAAATAAGAAACTAAAATGCTTATTTTTTTAATAATATTTAATTCACTATTAATTTATTTTGTAAATAATCTTTAATAATCAATTTAGTTTAGTTTAGGGTTTTCAATTTTAATCTTTTCTTAAATAACTAAAATATGTAGAAATTAGGTTTTTTTTAACTTTTCATCAAATTTATTTTAATAAATAATTTTCTCATCATTATTATTATTATTAATTATTATATATTTTTGTAAATAAACATGTACATTAAATATTTAGTAAATTAGGTTAAACTTTAATATTTCTCAAATAATTAAAAATAACTTAGAATTAGGGTTTTTTTTATTTTAATTTTAATTCTTTTAATTCCATTAAATACCAAAAACCTAAAAAACATTTCTCTCCTTTTATTAAATAGTTAATTAACTTTTAATTCAATTTAATTTCAAAAGGGTCCAACGCCCTCGAACGTTCAACTTTATTCCTTTCGCGCATTTATTCTTATTTTCCTTTATGAATATTATGTAATTGCTCAAGCCATGTAATAGTAACTAGGTTTTACTTTCCGCACTTTTATTAAAACGGGTCTTTGTTAATTTGGCGATGTATAGACCCGCGCCTTGTAATAGCGTAGGATTTACCTTTCCGTCATTTAAATTTCCGCACTCTTAAAATTGCTAAACTTTGCATGAAAGAATGTATGGCCTAAATTAAAAACAAGCGTAGCTCACCATGATACATGTACAAGATAAAACATAACTGAAAATAACACACAAATTCACACACCACTCTTAGGGTACGCCTCACTGTTGCCTTGCCCTCGAAACGTGGTCGTCGAGTATAGGACGTTTTAGTAAGTCCTTATGTCCATGACATGATCCAGTTGCCTCGAAACGGTTGCCTCGGAATTAAAAAGGATCAATGGCATAAGGGTAACTTCTAAGGTGTCCTACTGTTGCTCTGGTGACCACATTGTCCCTACAAATGAATTGACCCGAACACCTCCAACGGTGGTGCTACCTACCTCTAAATGGTGGGATGGCACTACCTTAAGGACATTTACACAGCCTAATTCCTTAGGGTAGGTAGATGACTCATATATACTTGCTCTAAAAAACAAATCAAAACTCTTTTCACACCGACACTTTCAAAAAAGCTTTCAAATCAATTTTTCAAACACTCTTGAGGACTGATACAAGAGTCGATCTGAAATCTTTAAAACGAAACTTTTTCAAACTCACTCACAATTGAAAAGCAAACACTTTTGAAAACGCAATGAGCAAGTATCTAAGAGCCCATGGATAACCATGGATAGAAAGGGTGCTAATACCTTCCCTTTCTATAAATCTACCTCCCGAACCGAGAAACTATCTCATAAGGAATTTTGTTGTGCTTTTGTCCTGTCCATGTTGGAGAAAATAAAAGACGGTGGCGACTCTTGCTTCCGCGACATTTCGCGAACCAGCTTAAAAAACAGTCAGTTCCAGATCCACTGATCACACCTTCCAAAGTGAAAGCCATACAAGAGATGCCAACTTCCAAGACCGAGAAGGAAGTCAGAGGCTTTCTAGGATGGTTGAACTACATTGCCCGATTCATCTCGCATCTAACTGCTACCTGTGAACCAATCTTCAAGCTGCTGAAGAAAGATCAAGTAGTACGTTGGAACGATGAATGTCGGGCCGCTTTCAAAAAGATCAAAGAGTATCTCCAAGAACCACCCATTCTTATGCCACCGGTTGAAGGGAGACCTCTAATCCTATACTTGACAGTACTTGACAACTCAATGGGGTGTGTGCTGGGGCAGCATGACGAGTCTGGCCGAAAAGAACACGCCATTTATTACCTTAGCAAAAAGTTTACCGACTGTGAGACCCGATACTCACTGCTCGAGAAAACTTGCTGCGCTTTGGTATGGGCTGCTCACCGGCTGAGACAGTATATGTTGACTCACACTACTTTGTTGATTTCAAAAATGGATCCAATCAAGTACATATTCGAAAATCCCGCCTTGTCTGGAAGAATAGCAAGATGGCAAATGATCTTGACGGAATATGACATCCAATACACGACTCAAAAAGCAATCAAGGGAAGTGTATTGGCAGACCATTTGGCACACCAAGCAGTGGACGACTACCAATCTATGAAATTTGAATTTCCAGACGAGGATATTATGGTAGTGACTTATTGTGAAGTACCTGGACCGGATGAAGGACCTGAGGAAGAATCCCGATGGTCTATGCACTTTGACGGAGCCTCGAACGCTTTGGGTAATGGCATCGGCGCTGTGATCATATCCCCTAAAGGCACTCATACTCCACTCACTGCCCGGCTATGTTTCAACTGCACCAACAACATGGCAGAGTATGAGGCATGTATCATGGGTCTTCAAGCTGCAATTGACTTAAGGATCAAGTTTCTGAGTGTCTTCGGAGATTCCGCTCTCGTGATCAATCAGGTCAAAGGCGAGTGGGATACGAAACACCCAAATCTTATTCCTTACAAGGAGTATGTGTTGACATTGCTTCCCCACTTCGAGGAGATAACTTTTGAGCACTTCCCAAGAAAGGAGAATCAGTTAGTGGACGCACTAGCTACGATGTCTTCCATGTTCAAAGTCAAATGGGACAATGAGGCTCCCTGGATCATTATATGGAAATTAGACGAACCTGCACATTCCTGCGATCTTGAGGCTGAAGAGGTGACTGAAAGACCTTGGTATCATGAAGTGAAGAGGTACTTGGAAGCTCAAGAATACCCCTAAGGCGCATCGGTTAATGACAAGAAGTTCCTGAGAAGGTTTGCGGCAAAATTCTTCCTCAGCAACGACATTCTGTACAAGCGGAACCATGATTCAACCTTACTACGTTGTGTGGATAAGACTGAAGCAGAAAAGATCATGGAAGAACTACATGAAGGTACCTTCGGAACATATTCCAGTGGACATACCATGGCAAAGAAAATCCTTCGGGCAGGATACTTCTGGTCCACAATGGAAGCCGACTGTTATCAGCATTCTCGAACTTGTCATAAATTCCAGATTTATGCTGATAAGGTGCACATTCCTCCGGTTCCTTTAAACGTCTTGACAGCACCTTGGCCTTTTGCAATGTGGGGCATTGATATGATCAGCGAGATCCGACCTACGACATCTAACGGGCATCGCTTCATCCTTGTAGCAATTGATTACTTCACAAAATGGGTTGAAGCAGCTTCCTACGCCACCGTAACCAAGAGCGTCGTGGCACGGTTCATTCGGCACAACCTGATCTGTCGATATGGTGTACCTGAGAGGATCATTACGGACAATGGTACCAATCTTAACAACAAGATGATCACTGAGCTCTGCGAGCAATTCAAGATACAGCACCACAACTCTTCTCCCTACCGACCGAAGATGAATGGGGCTGTAGAAGCGGCTAATAAAAACATCAAAAAGATTGTGCAAAAGATGACAGTGACCTACAAAGATTGGCACGAAATGTTGCCGTTTGCTCTTCATGGTTACCGTACCTCAGCACGGACGTCAACAGGGGCAACTCCTTTTTCCTTGGTCTATGGCATGGAGGCAGTCTTACCTATTGAAGTCCAGATACCCTCTCTCCGGATAATGAAGGATGCAGGTTTGAGCGAAGATGATTGGATCCAGATTCGGCTTGATCAATTAAACCTAATTAACAAAAAGAGACTCACTGCTATTTGTCATGGTCAGACGTACCAAAAACGGATGATCAGGGCATTTAACAAGAAAGTCAGACGACAAGAGTATCAAGTCGGAGACCTGGTAATCAAGCGCATCATCCTTCCTCAAGGTGATCCCAGGGGCAAATGGACCCCTACGTACGAAGGGCCATTTGTGGTTAAACATATCTTCTCAGGAGGAGCCATGATTCCAACCACCATGGATGGTGACGACCTTCCTTACCCCGCCAATGCAGACATAGTAAAAAGATACTACACATGATTAAAGACCCGCTAGGTTGACACACCTAGGCAAAAATAAGGGCTTCCCGGCGAACCAAAAGGGTTCGGGCAAAAATAAGGGATGAAAATGAAAGAAAATCTGTACACCCGGCAAGTCGAAAACCTGAAAAGGCGGCTTGGGCAAAAATGGGTATCCCGGTGGACTGAAAACCCGAAAAGGCGGTCCAGGCAAAAGATAGGGATAAAGCGTAATACTATGTCTCATTGGATCACCTTGCATCCAGAGTTCGACATCAACTATGAGACTTCGACATCTATCAATCAGCTTCATCTTCAACTAAACAACAAAGTGATGAGACTCTCGAAGACATAAAGGCGATAGCAGAGTTGGAACCCAGTGGGATTATTTTTCACATAGCTGTTTTGTTTCCTTTTCAAAATTGTATAAAACTCTATGTTGCTCGGCGGCGTTCTCTTACTAGGACGTCAGCCTCCTGTACATAAAACGCCTATTTACAGGCAAATTTAAAAATCAATACAAGTTCAATTTTTCAGACAAATTATCCATTGTTTTTCCTTTTTCTGTTTTGTTTTGCGAAGAACGTCCAATGTTCATTTTTGATATATGCATTTGACATTAATTGCTAATCATGAATAGTTGCATGTGAAACAAAGGACTGATTACAGGTGACATCAGAAACATGGGCAATTTAGAAATGTCTAAGCGATCTAGTTGCTCTGTCCACCGAGGTGCCAAGGTAAGTTCAGTTGAAGAACATAACCGAGTCACTTCAACTCCCCACAGAGTAAGACAAGATTCAACAATACTCTCCCCAGGCAGAGTTAGTCTCCCATCAGCCCTGAAAAGGCACAATATTCCCCTAGCAAGTCCGCGATACTCTCCCCAAGCAGAGTTAGTCTACTGTCAACCTTAAAAGCTTGGTATCCCCAGTAGATCTTAATATTCCCCAGCGGAGTATACAGATATTCCTCAGCAAGCATCCCCGACAGTCTTAATATTCCTCGACAGAAATATAAGACTGTTCCCCGGCGGAATACAAGACACCCCAGTGGAGCCATTTCCCCAGTACAGTTCAAGAGTTTTCCCCAGAAGAGTCGAATCAATCTCCCTAGTAGATTCTGGAAGCGTATCACCTGCAGAGTACGAACGCATCTCCCAGTTTCATTCAAAGGTTATTTCCCATCAGGGCTTATAACTGGTTTATCCTCAGCTAATTACCACGGAAAGTTCGTCCTCGGCGAAGTTCTTCCTATCCCCAACGGAGTTCATCAAGTTCCCCAACATAACTTATCAGTGGAATCCCCAGCGGAGCTCTCATCAAAACCTCAGCGAAGTATCTCTTCCCACAGAGTAATTCCCCGCAGAGTAATCTCTTCACCAAGTTTATTCCCCGACGGAGTCGTCTTCTCCTACCGGTTTATTCTTGCAATCATCATCCCCAGCGGAAACGAAGAATTCTACTCTTCAACATCAGCCCAGGATTCCACAAATCCCCGACAGTCGTCAAGGATTTATTTTCCTAGACGAAAATACATTCATAAGACATTTCACATTTCATACATCTTGCTTACATACATGATAAAGTGCATACAACACTATCTCATTTTGAGCATCATGACATAATGCATTTGAGTCATCATGACATTGCATACAACTAATGTCTTGCCTTTTCAGGAAAAGGTCAATCCAAAGATGATTACTATCGACTGTCACAATTCCAGATTCGATTCATGTATCTAGCCAGGGCATATCAGTGAGTGATTTGATTGTAGATTCGATACCTGTATCTAGCCAGGGCATATCTGCATGAAGAGTTTGAAGATCAACCCCTGTAACAGGCCAGGAAATTATCTTTCATTCTCAGGTCAGAAGTTTACACCTGTATCCAGCCAGGAAAGCTATCTCTACCAACCTTTTGCAAATTCCAGATTCGATTCCTGTATCCAGCCAGGGCATATATGAAGATGACAAATTCCAGATTCGATACCTGTATCCAGCCAGGACATATTTGTAGACGACAATTTCCAGATTCGACACCTGTATCTAGCCAGGGCATATCTGAGAGTGATTAATTGTAGATTTGACACCTGTATCTAGCCAGGGCATATCTGCATAAACAGTTTAGAGATTCGATACCTGTATCCAGCCAGGGCACGTCTGTAAGCAACCTTTTGAAGTTCTGGATTCGATTCTTGTATCTAGCCAGGGCACATCTGTGAGCAAATAATTGTAGATTCGATACCTGTATCTAGCCAGGGCATATCTGCATGAAGAGACTGAAGATCAACACCTGTAACAGGCCAGGAAGCCATCTTCCTTTCTCAAAGTACGCAAGTTCTCGCTAAGGAATCTCTTACGCGATCAACACTTCCAAATGGAATCTATAAGCCCATTCTCGACAAGGTTCTGTCACGTCTCCAGATGGCATCTATGAGCCATCCTCCTATCCACCATCTCTCCAAATGGCATCTATAAGCCCATTCCCGTCATCACATTGCTGTTACTCCAGCATGCGAGTGCAAATTTCTAGGCACTCTAGTGTCCAATCTCCTTTTACCCTCGAGTCGCGAAAGGCAAACTTGCCAATCTAACTCTTCAGGTTCAAGAAGATTGAACAGGGGAAATTGTTGTACCCCAAAATTTGCCCTCCCATTTCCTCAATATTTTCTCACCACAAGACCCTTGGAGCTCAAGATCCAGTTAGGGTTTGCTCTGCTCAAGACTCCTCCTTGCACTGTTGACCCAAATTAGGGTTTGTGTTTGCACAAAGATGTTTTGACCTAAAAGGCCCAAGATGACTTTCATGCTTCATGTTGGACTCACAAGTTTATCCATACCATGTTTCAAGCCTTGATTCCAATCTTTGCCCAGTCAATTAGACAGTTGACCTAGAAATCAACTGTATTGGGGAAAAAGTCAACTGTGGTCAATTGACAGTCAAACCTCATGATTTTTGACCCACATCAACATTATGAACTCATATGGACCATTTGATCAAGTTTGGATCACAAATCCACAAGAAATTTGATCAGATCACCAAAAGGGCAAAATGGTCATTTTTAGGGTTTTGACTGCACAAAGGCAATTTTTGACTGGTTGACCTAGCCAATGGCAAACCAAGCTCACATATGGACTCAAGGACCCCATGGAATTGTCTTGACATGTTCAACAAATTCAAAAGATCCCAAATGCACAAGATTGACAGATGAATTTTCCAGTCAACTGAGCAAAATTTGACTGTATACTGAAAAGTCAAACTTTGACTTTTTGGTTAAAATCAAGTGTCAAGATTCATTTTTCATCAAAACATGTCAAATTATGAAACTTGTTCATCAAGAAATCAAAAATCACAAATTAGGGTTTGAAATGAAGAATTTTCATAACTTAGAATTTTTCTAAGTTATGAAAATCCCTAATTTTTTCCTAACTTTGTCCCACTTTCTCATCAAGATGAAAATGGATTCAAGCCAAACTCAAAACTTGAAAGTTGTAGTATATTTCAAAATATACAACTTTGATTCACAAGGTTTCCTCAAAAGAAGCTTGTAGCTCAAGTTATGATTTTTGGAACAAGGGTGCAAAACATTCTTAACTTAGAAAATTTTTGACCTATTTTAGGCAGGATTTTTGCCTAACTTCATGGCCACTTTTCACATGCTTCCACTTGGAATTTCAACTTGCATTACAAAGATGGATTGTAGTACACATTCCAAGCTTTCCAAAATGTCCAAGAACTTCTCAAACACCCTTGTGGTTAGGGAGAATCGAATTTGTCAATATGGGCAAAAGTCACTTTGATTCATGGCCAAAGGCATGTTCATAACTTGTGCGTTTTCAAACTCAGCATGTGCGAGCTACATTACAGGCCTCTAATCTCATTTACACTCAAAAATTAAATGCTAAACCATTGTGCCAAGATATTATTCTATGCATTTGGTCATTGCATGAAGAATTAAGCCTTAATTAGAAAAAGCAAGTTATCCATTTTTGTAAAGTGGCACTTTATGTCAAGATTACAATCTATGAAGTACAATGCAGATCTTTGAGGCACAAGTTCAGGAACCAATCCCACTGATCAAGACAAAAGGGTGCAGCATGCTTGAGGGGCCTGTGGTAGCCTAGAAACCAAGTTGACAAACTTTGCTTAACATAGAAGAAACTTTTCATTTTACACAACAACAGACATTCCTGTCAAGACAAGCCTAAGCAAACTTGTTGAACACATTCCATACTCCTCAAGTAACCTAAAACACGACCAAGCCATCCTCAAGACTCCCTCATTCATCAAAACACAGTTTTGTGGCAAAACAGGGTATCTTCTGCATATTGACTTCCACAGTTCATTTCCCTCGTGTGTTTTCATCCAAACCACCTCAAACACCTTCAATAACATCCACACAAGCTATCCCCAACCTTAGATACAGACTGTAACAGCCATAATATAGTTTGCCATTTTCATTTTTCTCTCTTGCAGGTTGACTTCCATGGAGTGATTCAGCAAGATTCAAAGCACACCAAGCATTGGAGAAGCATCCCTGAACTTCAAGCAAGTTGTACAAGTCCTCACATTGCCTTGAAAGTGCCTCCATTGTCATACACGATCCAAGCTGAATAGGTAAGTTCATGGACTTCTATCTCTCAATCTAGGAAGAGTTAGGTTTAGGTTTATGAATGGAAAATGCTCCACTCATGGCCCTGAAGCTACACATATAATTACTTTGCATTTATGTTGTGTGTGCTGAGATAATTTGGAACCTGAATATTAGAAAAAACTTAGGTCAGGAATTAGGGATGAAGAAATTCTCCTTCGTTTCTTAGAGTTAAGTTAAGTTCTTTATATGTCTGGATTCGTCTCTTGATGCTCTACATTTTTGGTGTTATGAGTTTTGCTTGAAAGTCCAAGAATCAGGATGTTTGAATCAGCATGAAAAACGCGCGTTTTTGAGACAAACTGGCTGGAGGTTGAAGAAGATAGGCTTGGGCTGGGCCTGAGTTCTATTTTCCTTTTTGCACCACTTTATTTCACACACACCCCCCTGGCCCATTGCATGATATATTTGTCATTTTTTATTTTTTCCATTTGATTTGGATTCTATATTTTTATTTAAGCATGAAAAAACATTAAAAATATTTTTCTCACATTTTTTGCATTTTATTTGATATTTATTTTGCTTCATTTAGTTTATATGTAAATAAATATATAATATACTTTTACTTAAAATACTTAAAATAATACAAAATACATTCTATTTTCTGATTTTATTTTATTTTATCTTTTGAAAACATTTTCTAAAAAATATACTTTTTTTTGTAAATATTAAATATTTTATTTTTGTACATATTTAATATATTTAGTAAATATTATAAATACTTATATATACTTATTAGAATATTTAGGATAAAAACATAAAAATAATACATTTTTATTTTTATTAATATTTAACTTAAAAAATCAATGTTTTTTACAATATACTTCCTTTTTATTTTTATTTTTTGTACATAATTAATAAATATTGCATATATTAAATAATAAATACTTCTTACTTAGAAAATTAGGGTTTTGCCCTAAAATGTAAAAATATCCAAAATTATTCATTTTTATTTTTGTTTATTTGTCACATGAAAAATACCCTTTTACATACATATGAAAATCATTTTTGCATCTTGCATATTTATTTTATTTTATTTAATTATTGTGCAATTCCAATAATTTGTATAATTCAATTTGGATGTAATAGTTTAGATTTAATTTTTCTTGCTATATATCCCCATTTGAACATTTGTACCCCCATCCCATAATTGTGTTGTAATAATTTAGAACTTTTAATTCCGCATTTTAAAGCTTTCTAAATATGCCATGGTAGACTTAGGGTTTGTATGCAAAAATCAACCAAAAATAGTTTGACCTAATTCAAAGATAACAAAGCATGAAAATGAACAACACCAATCACACTTGCACCCCTAGGATTACTCCACTTGTTGCCTTCAATAATGGGCCATGTTGCATGTTGAGTTTCTTTGGCAAAAACAAAACAATCAAATGATCATAGTCCCTCGATGACGCTATCAAGTTGCTTAAACAAAAATGATCAAGTCCCTCAAGAAAATGCCAAAGATACTTGACACCATTGCAATCATGGTCTAAACGATGACCCGCGCCCGTCCCGTTCACATCCTAACACAAGATTGTCCACCAAATACAATGGTGGAACAAAATTGTTAAAAGGGTTAAAACATAGAGAAAACCTTTGAGAAATTTAGGGTAGATAGCTCTTGATTACTTGCCAACTTGCAAAACAAAAACACTTGCCTATTTTTTCAAAACCACACATCACAACACATTTTCAAAACAACTTTCAAAAACATTGAAAACTTTTCAAAAGACATACACCTTTGTATACATCCCAACATGGATCATTACAAAGGTTGCCACCATATTGGCCTCTTTTCAAAACATTTTTCAAACACACACACAAAAGCACCATTTCAAACAATTGAAAGCACCATTTCAAACAATTGAAAATCAAGGCAAGTTGATCTAAGCAAGTAACTAAGAGCCCATGGATAGCCATGGATAGAAAGGGTGCTAATACCTTCCCTTTCTATAATCTACTCCCCGAACCCAAGAAAACATCTCAAAGGTTTTTGTTGTGCTTTTTAACCTTTCCTTAGGATAAAATAAAAAGTCGGTGGCGACTCTTGCTCAACCGAAACATTTGTGAAAACAAACGCAAAACCTCAAGTCAGTTCTCCCACCGTATCACATTATGTAATTGCTCCGAGGATGTAATAGTGTTAATTAGGACCTTTTTATCGCTTTCTTTACTTTCCCGCAATTTACTTTTCAAGGGTTTGTTTTTGGCGATGTAAATACCTGACGCCTTGTAATAGCGTAGATTTACTTTCTGCACAACTATTAACTGTTAGATGTATGTTAATTAGGCTATGCATGACAAGACTTATATGAAAATTAAAATCAACACGTAGCTCACCATAACATGTGCAAAGATAATTTAACTGAATCCTGACACACTCGCACATGCCACTCTTAGGGTACGCCTCACTTGGTTGCCTCAACGTGGTCATTGAGTATAGGATGTTTTAGAGGTCGCCCTCCTGTCTAAAGATCCAAGTTGCCTCGGATAAAAAAGGATCTAAGACATTAGGGTTACCGCTAAGACGTCCTACTATTGCTTTGGTGACCACATGTCCCTATAATCGAATTGACCCGAATAACTCCAACGACGGTGCTACCTACTTCTTAATAGTGGGATAGTACTGTCTAAAGGACATTTACACAGCTTAATTTCTTTTGAGTAGGTAGAGGTTCTCAGGTACTTGCTCTTTCAAAACAAAAACAACTTTTCGCACTTACACTTTTCTGACAAAAGTTTTCAAACAAACACTTCATACACTCTTGAGGACAGATACAAGAGTTAAAACGAAGTTTTCAAACAAACTTTTTCAAAACCCACAAACACAAGAAAAGCAAAACATTTTTGAAAACATAGTGAGCAAGTAACTAAGAGCCCGTGGATAACCACGGATAGAAAGGGTGCTAACACCTTCCCTTTCTATAATCTACCTCCCGAACCGAGAAACATCTCGAAAAGGAATTTTGCTGTGCTTTTGTCCTTTCCTTGTTGGAGAAAATAAAAGACGGTGGCGACTCTTGCTTACCGCGACATTTCGTGAACCAGCATTTCAAAACAGTCAGTTCTATTTCCACCGATCACAGAATTGGCGACTCTGCTGGGGAATATTAAGTGAGGTGTACCTTAGGATTAGATCATTCTATGTTTTCAATTGTATGCCTTGTATGCTTTAATTTTGTGGGCTTGTATTGGAGTTTTATAGATCCTAACCCGGATCTGGGGAATACCCTTTAGGTAGCAATAAACTGTGAGGGACCTGTCCGGCATAGACCGACATGGGTGAAGCAGTAGCTACGTTGGTGTGACACAATTGTCTGTACCAATATCCCTTGTGTTGGAACGAGGAGAATATGGGTCTTCTGAGGAGTCGTTAAGCACCAACTGACCTTAGAACCTTAAATTGACCCAACTTGGCCATAGAACAGTAGCAGAATGCTACACTCATTGAGGCTAAACTCTCGCGATGGTTCCGGCCGCAAGAAAAGGTTGCGAAGCTAGAGTTATGACCGATGGAGGGTAGTCAGTGATATTGAGATCCTCTAGAACCCGGTTACTATTTCTAGGACAGGTCTTAACCAACTGAAACTGAAAGAGGGTAGTACCTAAACTTCATGCTGGCCTGAAATCTAAGGGCTCTGTTGTGTGACTTGTGTGCCTTACCATGTTTGCCTTTTGTGAATACTTGTGGTGTGCCTTTATCATAACATCATACCATCATAACACTGCATGCATCCTGCATAAGGACTAACCCATTTCAAAGACAAGAGGGTTTCATCTTTGCTCTGTTTTGTAGGACATCATGATGCCCGTGCGTAGGAATACTATCCGGCTCAACTTTGTTTAACCACCTGATTTGCTTAAAAAATTGGTTGATAGGATTCCAAACACTACTTCCTTCATCAAGAGGCATGGTTCTCTTCTCGGTTTAGTCACTTCAAAGTGGGACCAACAATTGATGAGTGTCCTGGCCTAGTTTTATGATCCGCTATACCATTGCTTCACCTTTCAAGACTTCCAGTTGGTCCCTACCCTGGAAGAATTCACTGATTTTCTTGGTATTCCTGTTTTGGAACAGACTCCATTCACTGGTTGGGAAAAGACTCTAAGGCCTGAAGAGATTGCTGCAGCCCTGCCCTTGACCAAAGCAGAGGTAATGGCTAACTGGGAGACTAGAAGTGGAGTTAAGGGCTTTTTGGCTAAGTTTCTGGTTGGCAAAGCTAATAGTTTCTGGAATGACTTAGACTTCAGGGCATACGAAGAGATCCTGGCTCTCTTAATCTATGGTCTAGTATTGTTTCCAAATCCTGATACCTTTGTTAATGTCAACGCCATAAGGATCTTCATCTCTCGGAACCCTGTACCCACTCTCTTGGGTGATATCCTTCAACAACTCTATGCTCGTACTGCCCAAAGACGGGGAACTTTGTGGTGTTGTGCTCCTTTACTGGTGAGGTGGTTTATTTCGCACCTCCCTAAGTTTGTACTGAAGAACAAAGAAGGAAGGGGCTGGGCTCATAGGATAATGTCTCTTACTGATAATGACATCATTTGGACTCTCAGAGGTTTAGATGAGGTGGATGTTATTGATCGTTACGGAGAGTATCCTAATGTTCCATTAATCGGAACTCAGGGAGGAGTCTCCTATAACCCATGTTTAGCTCTCCGTCAGTTTGGAAGAGCCAGAAGAGCAGGGCCTCATGAGATGTTGATACCTCACATCAGTTTTCAGTTTCAGGTAGATAGTGATGAGCTGCGCCGTAGATTCATCCGGGCTTGGGACATAATTCACAAATTTGACCCACATGAGAGAGTGTTGATAGTAATCTGCTTCCATTGTAAACCAGTAATAACCTGCCCGTAGGATCTTCTTTGCCATCATATGTCCATTGGAATGGGTGCCAAAAGTGCCTTCATGTAGATCAGCCATGATCCTTTCTGCCTCAACCTTTTCTATGCAACGAAGTAATACAGAGTCGTGGTTGTGTTTGTAGAGAATGCCATTACTAAGGAAGAACTTAGCAGAGAATCTCCTTAAGAACTTCTTATCATTGACTGAAGCTCCTTCCGGATATTCTTGAGCCTCGAGATACCTCTTGACTTCGTGGAACCAAGGTTGGTCCACTACTTCTTCAATATTGATCTCGTGACAGTAAGATGGTTCATCCATCCGTTCAATGGTGATCCGGGGAGCCTTGTTATCACATTTAAGTTTAAACATGGATGAAATTGTGGCTAGCGCGTCCGCTAGTTGATTTTCTTCTTGCGGGAAATGCTCGAAAGTAATCTTCTCAAAATTTGGGATTAATGTCATCACATGTTCTTTGTAGGGATAAGGTTAGGATGCTTCGTGTCCTATTCTCCTTTGATCTGGCTGATGACTAAGGCTGAATCTCCGAATACACTTAAGGACTTGATCCCCAAATCTATGGCAGCTTTGAGACCAAAAACGCACACTTCGTATTCCGCTATGTTATTTGTACAGTTGAAGCATCGTCTTGCAGTGAAGGGAGTATGACATCCTTCCGGGGAAATAAGTACAGCACTAATGCCATTGTCGAGTGTGTTAGACACCCCATCAAAAACCAGGGTCCATCGAGCTCCTTGTTCAGGTCCGTCATATGGTCTGAGTTCCTCACAATTGTTTACCATCATGATGTCTTCATCTGGGAATTTGAACTTCATGGACTGGTAATCATTCACAGCTTGATGAGCGAGGTGATCGGCTAGTACACTGCCCTTTATTTCTTTTTGGGTAGTGTACCAAATGTCATATTCCATCAGGATCATCTGCCATCTTGCTATTCTCCAAGAGATGGCAGGTTTCTCGAATATGTACTTTATTGGATCCATATTGGATATCAATAAGGTGGTATGGGTCAGCATATACTGTCTTAGCCGGCCAGCAGCCTATGCCAGAGCGCATCAAGTTTTCTCGAGCAGTGAATATCTTGTTTCACAGTTGGTAAACTTTTTGCTCAGGTAATAAATAGCATGCTCTTTTCGGCCAGACTCGTCATGCTGCCCCAACACACACCCCATTGAATTTTCCAAAACAGTTAGATACATGATCAAGGGTCTTCCCTCGACTGGTGGCATCAAAACAGGAGGCTCTTGCAGGTACTCTTTGATCTTGTCGAAGGCAGTTTGGCACTCATCATTCCATTTGACTACTTAATCTTTCTTCAGTAATTTGAAGATTGGTTCACAAGTAGCTGTCAGGTGAGAAAAGAATCTAGCAATGTAGTTTAGCCGTCCCAAGAATCCTCTGACTTCCTTCTCAGTATGAGGAGCAGGAATTTCTTGTATTGCTTTCACCCTTGCAGGGTCTACTTCGATACCTTTACCACTAACGACGAAGCTTAGGAGTTTACCGGACCTCACCCCAAATGTGCATTTATTCGGGTTCAACCTCAACCTATATTTATTTAGCCTCTCAAACAATTTCTGTAAATGGTCAAGATGTTCCTCTTCAGTTTGAGATCTGGCTATCATGTCGTCCACATAGACCTCTATTTCGTGATGTATCATGTCGTGAAATAGAGCTACCATGGCAGGTTGATAGGTTGCCCCAACATTCTTCAACCCGAATGGCATAACCTTGTAACAGAATATGCCCCATTGTATGATGAAGGTTGTTTTCTCCATGTCCTTAGGCGCCATTTTGATTTGATTGTAGCCTGAGAAACCATCCATGAAGGAAAACACCTTATGATGTGCTGTATTGTCAACCATAATATCGACGTGGGGAAGTGGGAAATCATCCTTAGGGCTTGCCCTATTCAAATCTTTGTAGTCCTAGCAAATTCGTACTTTGCCGTCCTTTTTAGGCACAAGAACAACATTGGCAACCCATTGCGGATAGGAAGTGACAGCCAATAATCCAACATTGAATTGTTTCATGACTTCAGCCTTAATCTTCTCTGACATGTCTGGCGCATGCGACAGACCTTTTGTTTTACCGGAGGGCAATCTTCTTTTGTTGGTAGACGACGTACCACAATATCAGCATCAAGTCCTGGCATGTCTTCATACGACCAGGCAAAGACCTCCACATAATCATGTAGGAACTAAATCAGACACTTCTTGACACTGGGTTCCAGATTGGCACCCACCTTGACTTCTTTCTTGTCCTCTTCGGTACCTAGGTTAATTGTGTCCACTGGTTCTTCGTGGGGATGTATGGTCCTCTCTTCTTGTTTTAGTAACCTGGCAAGTTCCCCTGGCACTTCACAATCTTCTCCACCTTCATCTCCGGCTTGGTAGATTAGATTTTCAGAGTCACAAAAAGCCATAGCAGAATCGTTACCCATGGGATCCCAAATGGATGTAGATCTGCATTTTGAATGTGAGTGTGTGTAAGAGTATATCTATCTTTGAAAGAAATAAAATGTAAAAAGAAAGAAAAAGAGCACAAAGTTTGTATGCAAAAACGTCCATGATTCATTGATGACATATGAAAATGAGGTAACAACCCTTACAAACGGACCGTTGTGCCTCGGGTAAGACACAAGGTTTTAAAAGTCTGAATTGTTTAATTATTACAGGTCCGACGAAAAATTTAAAGACAATTACTGTTGGATAAAAGTAATTGGGACAAAATATTTAACTTCCCAGTTGCTGAGTCCTCCATTGACAGTTGGGAAAATCCAATCCTCCAGGTCGTAGTTGTCCTCAACATCCTCCACTGTGTTGACTCCGTGGTTGCTGATCTTCAAGGGTGGTCCCCTGGCAGGAGCACAACGTATAACTTTCTGGGCTCCTGAAGTGAAACCCAAACCAAATTTGTCAGATTTGTATGGGATATCAAGGAGCTGGCCCCAAATAGTACACCACCTTCTTCGATCATTGCCCTTGCATCTTTCAAAGACGACATCTTTAGCGGAGGCTTTGTAATCTTTGGACTTGGGAAATAACCTTGGTTACTGCCACGGTTTGTGGGACTTCCTCGAAGTGCTGAAATGGATTTTCAATGAATTCACCATCCAATTCCACGTATCTAAAGGAGTTTAAGTGATTGACTATATATTCCTCTTCTCCATGGACAATAATGATTTTCCCCTCGGTCAAATATTTCAGCATTTGATGTAATGTAGAGGTAACGGCACCAACATTGTGAATCTATGGTCGGCCCAATAAAAAGGAGTATGAAGGGAGAATGTCCATCATGTAAAAAGTTGAATCAAAGGTTTGGGTTCCAACTTTTATGGGGATGTCCACCTCCCCATGCACCATTCTCTTTGAACCTTCGAAGGCCCTTACCACTATGTTGCTGGGTTTTAAGGTCAAGCCTTCACAATCGAGTCTATCAAGAGCCTTCTTAGGTAGCACATTCAAAGATGAACCAGTATCAATCAAGACATGGGCCAAAGTTGTGCCCCTGCATTCGACAGAGACATGCAATGCCTCGTTGTGCTTCCTCCCTCTAGGTGTCAAGTCAGCATCAGAAAATCCTAAACCATCATCAGCGGTTAAACTGGCCACGCAGTCTTGGAACTGATCGGCAAAGGTTTCTTGTGGTACATGGGCAGTTTTAAGAAATTTTACCAAGGCCTTCGCATGAGCCTCAGAGCACAACAATAAAGCCAACATGGAAATCTTTGACGGAGTCTGCCCTAATTGTTCGACTACGTTGTAGTCGCTTCTCTTTATAATTTTCAAAATTTCTTCCATCTCCCTTTGGGAGGCCTCAGGGATAGATACTGATTGCACCTTCATCCGGACAGGCTCAACCAGAATGCCTTTGCCCCGAGTCTCGGTCGACTCGGTGGTAGGAGTATCAGCAGGTGTAACTATAGGAACTGTAGTAGTAGTAGTGTCAACAGGAATAGGAACAGGGACGATCACAGAACCAGTAACAGTCTTCAGAGGAGAAATCTCCGGGGAGAATACTCTGCCACTTTGAGTTATCTTGCTGGTTCCTGCAATGTTGCTGATGCCGGGGTCAACCTTCTCAGAAATTGAGTCTTCAACAGCCGACCAATCTTGCTTGACACCGTGATAGTAGACATCGCCCCCATAATTCCATGGGACAGTTTTATCTGACGAGTACGGGATTGGTCAAGGCATAGTAATTATCAGTGGAGATACTTTGGGAACTGATGTAATCCTAACGGGTCTTTTGGTGGAGACCCTGGAAGAATTGGCGGAAATGGTTACTATTGAAACATCATTGTAAGAAAAGGTTGGAACGAGAGTCTTTTCAAACAAAATCTCTTTGTCATCCATTAGGCGTTGAACACCTACTTTCAATAAATGATAACCAATTGGTAGGGATAAGTAGATGTGGCAGCTTTTGTCACAGTCCGAAAATGAACCGACCTTTAATAGATTCTTCTTGACAGTCAAGAGAGGAGTAACAAGTTCATCAACAGCAGTAACAAACATATCATCTTCAACAGCGTTAACATGACGACAATGCTTGGGCATATGAGCGGTGATAACATTGGGGATTTCAGGAGCATCAAATTCAATTTCTTTTGCTTCAAGAAAGTCTTGCACCTTGTTTTTCAAAGCCCAACAATTGTTAGTATCATGGCCTGGACTTTCTGAATGGTATGCACAACGAGCATTAGGATGGTAATGAGGAGAGGTTGTGTTAGGATTCTTTGGAGCTTCTTTCAAAGTTACCAGATTAGATCTCAACAAATGCGGCAGGACTTGAGATAGTGTCATATTAATCCGGGTAAATTGTCTTACTGGTCTTTCTGTTCTAGGTTGATTTCTTCTTTGTTGAGTAGGTGCTGGCTTAGGGATCATGAAAGCCCCCACCATTGGTCGTTGTTCAGTTCTATCTTGATTTCTTTGAGGATAAACAACACCAACCTCTTTCTTCCCAATAAATGGTTTTCTTACAGCATCAGAGGATGCGTCTTTTTGAATCTTCCCACTCTTAATCCCAACTTTCACTCTTTCTCCGGTCAAGATTAACTCAGTGAAGCATGCCGAGGAGCTTCCAATTAAGTGATTAAAGAAAGGACCGGACAGGGTACCCAAAAACATGTCTACTAGTTCTCTTTCAGAAAGGGGAGGCCGGACTCTTCCTGCTAAGTTCCTCCATTTATGTGCGTAGTATTTAAAACCTTCACTTGAAACCATAGCCATACTCTGGAGTTGAGTACGGGTGGGAGCAAGATCTGCGTTGTACTGATATTGTTTATAAAATGCAGCGGTAAGGTCTTCCCAATTATGGATATTGGCCCTTTCTAGTTGGTAGAACCAATCTAGCTGAGTCCCGGATAGACTCTCTTGAAAGAAATGGACCCACAAATCTTTGTCAATAGTGTGAGGCTGTATCTTCCTCATATAAGATCGGAGATGCATATTGGGAGACGAAACCCCGTCATATTTAGCGAACACTGGTGCCTTAAATTTTGGTGGAATAACAATCCCAGACACTAAACCCAACTCTTCAAAGTCCAGCCCATGCACTTTCTGAATTTCCATCGCACTTAGACGTTCTTCCAGATGTTTGTATTTGTCATCGGCCGGAGGATATTGCTCTTCAGAGTAGTCTTCTTCTTCTTCCTCTTCAGATTCTGGCTGGACAACTGCTTCCTTGCCTTTCACTTCTTGATTATCCTTTTCACCAGATGACGTTGCAAAGTCTAGGGTCCGTCTGGCTTGTCCTTGGAACCTTCTTCCCATATTCAGAACTCCGATTACTTTCTTTGCTTTCTTCTTCTTTTCTTCAACCAATAAAGTTTTCAGATACTCTTGTCCTTTGGCTAGAGTCAAGAACATCTGTTGAAACTGAGCATTCTGCACCTGGTGGTCTTTTACTGTCTGCTCGAGATCCATCTTACTGAAATAAACAGTAGAAAGATGAGGAGACTGGTTGTGAGAAAATCTGCTTATGTTATGATGAATGGTAAATGGATATGCAATGATTTTAAGGAAATTATAGATTTAAATTTGCTTTAGACTAAAAAGGAACACGCGTTATATTAATAAATCAAAGCTTGAGTACATCATGCCTATTTTGGGATTTACAAAGAAATACAAAACTCTAAGATAAAAAAGTTGTACGCATCCTCTTTGGTGTGATGTAGGCGTTCAGGCTCCGCTCCTCATGAAGTTGCCTAGTGAGTTCCAAAACCTTCTTCTCGTTGGCGTAGAATTAGGCCTCGAAAGTGTCTCGCTCCCCCTTAAGCTGTATCCAATCCCTTTGTAAGTCTTCAAGAGAGGTGGGCATGTCAGGATGCAGGATAGTGTATGGAACATCTCCTTCCACAATAGGCTCTATGATTACTGGGAGAATGGAGGGGTAAGGCATTATAAGATTTTGAGCCCGAGTTCATACCCATTTGAGGTAAGGCTCAAGACGGATGGAATTCTTATGCCCCAATGTCTTGCTATCTACCTTATTCAACATCCTCCAAGCTCGGATAAATCTCTAGCGGTGACCTTGATCGTCGTTCTTGTAGTCAAATACCAAACCTTGAATGAGCCTCTCATGTGGGCCATCTCTTCGGGCATAACCAAACTGTCTTAAGGCTAAGCAGGGGTTGTAGGTGATACCTCCTCTGATGCCAAGTAAAGGCACATTAGGGAATTCTCTACAACGGTCGACAATAGTAACATTCTTTATAGATCGGACACACCTTGCTTGTTCTTCAATATAGATTGGGGAAGATGCAAAATAAACCATCTTGCTAAGAGAGGAGTGCAACACATAAGGATACCTCTTTTCCTCATAGTGCGAGTGTGAAAATAATGTAGGATGTCTCCTAGCAAAGTAGGCACCGGGTTACGAGACATGAAGATTTTGACGGTGTTCACATCTATGAGTTGGTAAAGATTTGGAAATAAAACCATCCCATACATGAGGAGAGCCACAATTTCCTCAAAAGCTTGCAAATCTAAAGAGTTCCAACAGTTTTGGGCTTTCTCAAACAAGAACTTTTCTAGGAAACCTTTGACACCACTCTTTGTTTCCCAATTAGTTGTGATATCAGATGATTGCAAGTGTATAGCTTGAGCAATCTCTTCTGGTTTGGATCTCTTTCCGTACTGTTGAAAGGTAGTTGATTGGGAATGGGAATCCTCAAGAGTTGGGAGAATTCTTCCAAGGTTGGCACAAGTTGATAATCGGGAAATGTGAAGCAATGGTGTAAAGGATCAAAGAACTGAAAGAGCACCTTCATCATGTCCTCGTCAGTGTTGGAGGTGACCAAGTTTAGTAGACGACCATGTCTTTCGGTAAATGGAGAGTTTTCAGGAATTCTCGATGCTAGCTCTTTAAGTTGAGGAGGGATCCTTACAAGTTTGACTTGAATGGTTTTCCTGCGAATAGAATCCATGTCCTATAAAACAGAACAAAGATAAATCCCAAGATCCTTGAAATGGTTAGTGAATATGAGTATGATGTTATGATGTTTATGATGTTATGTACAAGTATATAGATACAAACAAAGCAAACAAGTCCTTAGGTTTAGGCTTGCATGGAGTCTTATAGGTAAGTATCCTCTTGAAGTTTAGTTGGCTCAAACTTGTCCTAGTAATAGTAACTGGGTTCTAAGGAGCTCAATATCACCGGTTTGTTTCTTTGGGCATTGTTTCAGTGCAAGCCTCTTTAATGGTGACCAAAATATCCCAAAAAACCAAACCTCAATGAGTGTAGTATCGAGTATCTACCAACTTCGGACTGTACCAAAGCCGGTCATCTCACTACGTCCTTGTTGTACCCCAAAATTTGCCCTCCCATATTTCTCAATATAGTCCAAGAGTTGACCAGACAAACTCTCTCCTAAGGCAGTCTATCTCAAATTATGATTTCATTTTTCATCAAGATGCTTGAGTCCAAAGGATCCCAAATGCTCATTGTGATACGGTGGTCAGAACCGGGACTTGTTTTTTAGGAATGCTGGTTTGTGTTTTGCGTTTGTGTTTGCAAAATGTCGCGGTAAGCAAGAGTTGCCACCGACATTTATTTTATCTAACAAGGAAAGGAAAAAAGCACTGAAAAATTCCTTTTTCGAGATATTTCTGAGTATGGGGGGTAGATTATAGAAAGGGAAGGTATTAGCACCCTTTCTATCCGTATTTATCTACAGGCTCTTAGGTACTTGCTCATCATTTTCAAAATTACTTCTTTGTGCCTTTCTGTGATTTGAAAAGTTTTTTTGTTTTGACTTCGATTTAACTCTTGCTTTTGTCTTCAAGAGTGTAATGAAGTGTTTTTAAAAACTTTGTTTGAAAAGGAGTGTAAGTGTGAAAAATTTTGTTTGGATTGAGCAAGTACTTAAGAGCTAATCTACCTACTCAAAAAAAGAATCGTTCTATGTTCGTTTCCTTTAGACAACGCTATCCCACTATTAGTGAGTAGGTAGCACCATCGTTGGAGTTTTGAGGGTCAATTCGAAAGAGACGTACGGTCACTAAAGCAATGTTAGGACATCTTAGTAGTAACCCTAATGTCTTAGATCAATTATCCGAGGAAACAATATCCGAGGCAACCTTTCCGAGACAACTTTGATCTTTCGACAAAAGGACGACCACTAAAGCATCCTATACTCAATGACCGTTTACCGAAGGGAACCAATGTAAGTTCAGATGCGCCTAAGAGGGGGGGGGGGGGGGGGAGGGGTGAATTAGGTTCTTAAAAAACTTTTTCTGAATTGTATGAATATTTTTGCACGAGTTTCTTTTCTTTATTTTTCTGATAAGTGATGAAAGCAGTAAATGCGGAAAGTAAAGAACACAAAGATGTATCCTGGTTCCCCTCACAGTCCGAGAGTACTCCAGTCCCCTTTCAACATGAAAGAGATTTCCTTATAGTTGGTAATTTGTACAAAGACTACCTAACAACCAAGAACAATCCTCTTGGACCAAGAACAATCCTCTTGGATTTTCACTAAGACCACAATGAGAACAATCCTCCCTAAGTGTCTTTCTTGTTTCCAACAATCTTGAAAACAAGTATACAATAGTTTGTTTGATTTGTATAATAGTTTGAATAATGAAAGAGCAATGTCAATCACTTGATTGATCTTTTCTATTCAATATGAAATTTAAGATGGAATACTCTTATAAGTGCTCAAGAACAATTTTCGGTATGCATATGAAAATGATGAACAAAAAATCTTGAGTAGAGAGTATGATCAAAAGAATAGAAAGTTGTTAGTGATTGTTGTAATTATTGTTGTTGTTTTCAAAATTCTAAATCAAAATAATTTATAGTGTAGTAACACCTCTTCAATGAATCATAGCAATGTTTAAACTATTTTTACTAACAAAATGTATTTGAAAAGATACAAAGATTGCCATGAAAAGGTGCTACAAAAAGTTGCTGGAAAAATAAATTTTTTCAAAATTTAAGGCACAACAACCAGTTGCACTAAAGCAATAATCGATTGCAGCACAACAACTTTTAAAAAAATTGGAAAATATAACTATGACAACTGTGATCGGTGGAAATAGAACTGACTGTTTTGGAATGTTGGTTCGCGAAATGTCGCGGTAAGCAAGAGTCGCCACCGTCTTTTATTTTCTCCAACAAGGAAAGGACAAAAGCACAACAAAATTCCTTTTCGAGATGTTTCTCGGGTTCGGGAGGTAGATTATAGTAAGGGAAGGTGTTAGCACCCTTTCTATCGTGGTTATCCACGGGCTCTTAGGTACTTGCTCACTATGTTTTCAAAAATGTTTTGCTTTTCTTGTGTTTGTGGGTTTTGAAAAAGTTTTTTTTTTGAAAACTTCGACTTAACTCTTGTATCAGTCCTCAAGAGTGTATGAAGTGTTGTTTGAAAACTTTTGTCAGAAAAGTGTAGGTGCGAAAAGTATTTTTGTTTTGAAAGAGCAAGTACCTGAGAACCTCTACCTACTCAAAAGAAATTAAGCTGTGTAAATGTCCTTTAGACAGTGCTATCCCACTATTGAGAAGTAGGTAGCACCATCGTTGGAGTTATTCGGGTCAATTCGATTATAGGGACATGTGGTCACCAAAGCAATAGTAGGACGCCTTAGCGGTAACCCTAATGTCTTAGATCATTTTTATCCGAGGCAACCGTTTCGAGGCAACTTGGATCTTTAGACAAGAGGGCGACCTCTAAAACACCCTATACTCAATGACCACGTCGAGGCAACCAAGTGAGGCGTACCCTAGGAGTGGCATGTGCGAGTGTGTCAGGTTTCAATTAAGTTATCTTTGTACATGTTATGGTGAGCTACAGGTTGATTTTAATTTCAGAGATAAGTCTTATCATGCATAGCCTAGTTAACATACATCTAACAGTTAGTAGTTGCGGAAAGTAAATCTACGCTATTACAAGACGTCAGGTATTTACATCGCCAAAAACAAACCCTTGAAAAATAAAATGCGGGAAATTAAAGGAAAGCGATAAAAAGTCCTAATTAAAGCTATTACATCCTCGGAGCAAATACATAAATATGGATCAAAAATTAATAAAACAAACATACGCGCGAGGGAAAATTGAATCAGACTGTTTCTTAGGGTTTTGACCCTTTTTTGAGAAAGAAAGAGTTTTTTGTTATTTGGCATTTAATTAAATTAATCCTAAAACTAATTAATTAATAAAAAGAAATATTTTTGGTTTTTTAATGTCTCGAGGAAATAAATAAAAAATAGTCAAAAGTTAGTAAAAACCCTAATTCTATGTTAATTTTATTTATTGTAAAAAAAGTTAAAATTAACCCTAATTAAACTAAATTAATGATATTAGTATTTATTTACAAAAATAATAAAGGGTGAAATTAATAAATAATAATAATAAAAATATTATATTTTAGTTTTCTGAATTTATTATGAAAAAAAATTAATTTGTTAGTGAAAATAATAATTATAATAATTAATACTAATTAAGTAAAAAATATAAAAGAAGAAAATAATGGAAAATAACCCAGGGGGTGTTGGCCCAATTAGGAGGTGCATTTGGAATTCTGAGGCTCACTAACTCAAGCCTGTTTTGACTTTCCAGGATTCCCTGCATGCTCATTGACTGGGGAGTATGGTGCTCTCCCACTCATATCCACTGGATCTACGCCTGAAGCCACATGGCGCTTTGATATTTGAGGTGCATGGTGAACTGCCTTTGGAAATCTGCATGTGAATATATCAAGAAAAAAGAAATAAATGTTTTGGGGGGACCTGGGATTCGAACCCAGGTCCCAATGCTTCCAAGCCAACGCACCAACCACTACACCACTTGCACGCTTTTGATATTATAATGATCAACAATTATTATATTAAGAATTTAATCAATATGCTGTAAAACACAAAAAACGCGTGTGTTTTCAAATTATCTAACCAGATGCTAACACGTCCTCGTCTTCTTCCTTTGTACCTGTAAATAATATTAGATAGCGGGGGTTTTTAACCCCCACTAACCACTACAAGGAAAAATAGCGATTAGCAGCTCAATGCATATAAATATTTCGCGATGGGTGGGTTATGTTCGTCTTGTCCTCACGAATTCAGTCATATGTCTTATAAGTCCTAATTTTCCTGGTTCATAAAGCCCCAATTTCAAAGCTTAAGAACACTAGAAATCGTTCATGGCATCTTGTGATTCAGGGAGTTATGGTTCAATTAAATGATACCATTAGCTTCGTATGGTTCCTAGCAACACAAATCAATCAAGAAAATACGTTAAATATACATGATTTAAGAGTTACGATTTTGGATAAAGATGGAAAACCGTGGTTCTGTATTCCTTGATTTCTGAAGCTTTGATGTCTGAATTTGATGGCAAAACACTCCTGGGAACTCCTGCAAGATGTTTGAATGAAAAGCACGCCTTGAATTGGCTATGGCTTTTTCTTGGAATTTTTTCAATATGCTATGGCTTTTTCTGCAGTTTTTTCACGTGTGCTAAGTTAGGATTTGCTTGCATATATATAGGGCAATTGAATTAGGTCAAGAGCTAGGCAAAAATCCATGTGCAATGGTGATTGAATCTTTGATTGGAAATCAAATCTTTTTGATTTTTCATGATTGGAAAATGTTGCCAAATTTGGAGATTTTGTATCTTTGACTTGGTGCTCGAATTTTCCAGCATGCTGAGGTCCTATTTGCTTCACAAAAAGATTGAAAACATCAAATCTTCTATTTTCCTACAATTTAAATTAATTAATGAATTAATATTAATTAAAAATCCAATTAATCAATAAAAATAAGAAAATAAATCCCATTAAGCTTGATGGATCGTGCATAGGTCATGGATGAAGTTTCAAGAAGAGATTTGAGGCCCATTAGCAAAAATAAGGTGTTTTGAGCAAAGTTGACTTTTGCAAATTCCTAAAAATTTCCCAACTTTTCCAATGCACAACTTGCTCAATTTTGATCCTATGACCATGTTCTTGGACATTTTGGAAAGGTCTTGAAGTTCTCTAACCAATGCCTTTGGTCCCATATCATTTGGATTTACCAATCTCAAGTTATGGCCTTTGACTCAAAGTGCACTTTTGTTGACTTTTGAAATTGACCTATAATGTAGAAATTGATAATTTTTTGTGAGAGCATTTCTTGGACTTGGAGTGTGAAGATGGATTATAGGAAATTGCATCCTCTTCAAAATGAGCATTGGATGGAATTTTTCTGATAAACCATGAAAAAGTTATGCCCTGGTCAAGATACAGTTGACTTTTCTGCTGTTCAAAAATAGTAACTTTTTGCATCTTGATGATTTTTAAGCTATCCTTGTGGAATCATGATCAAGACTTGATCAAATGATGATTGTGAACTCAAAATAAGATGTTGACGAAAAATCTTGACTTTTGACTGCAAAATGACCATTTTGCCCCTGCAGTTGACTGTAGATCAAATGGAGCTTTTGACTGTGCAAATTGGCATTGTGAGTCTTGAAACTTGGCATGTAGGTGCTTGAGAATGTATATAGGCCTATGAGACTTGATTGAACCATTGAATACCCAAAATTCCTTGAAAGAACCAAAACCCTAATTTCAGCTGTCTTAGGAGGTGATTTGACTGTCTACCTCTTGAGCCATCTTGAGCAATTTGAAGATGATTCTTGGCAAATCTTGGGGAATATGGGAGGGAAAATTTTGGGGTACAACAACAACCAATTGTCATTGAGGAGCAATCGATTTCTCATAGGCCAACGTTTAAAAAATTTGAAAATAAAACACATGACAATCGATTGCTGCTAGATGACAACCGATTGTATTTCAAACAGAAACAAATGTTTTTTGGATGCAACCGATTGTCGTTTGATGACAATCGATTTCTTGTGTACAAAAATTTAAAAATCATTATTTTCAAAGATTTTAAGCAATTTAAAACATCCTTCTTCAATCATACATAGTATATACTCAAAATATTATTTTAATAAAGTAAATGCATGATTAAAAATAGTTTTGAGCACTAAGAGAATAAGATTAAAAATTTCATATACCTTAAGCCATAAGTCTTGAAAAGTTGATCTTGATCAATGAATCTTTGCTTGAGATGAATCTTCTATCTTGATCCATTCATTTTTGCATGCTAGCTTGTCTTTATCAAAACATTTGGAAAGCTTGATTTCACAGTCTCCCCCTTTTTGATGATGACAACCATTGCTTGAAGTTTGGAGTGCATCTTGGTTTTCTCTAATCTAGGTGTTTAAAAACTCCCCCTAAGTCAAAGACTCCCCCTTGATCTATTGCATGAGAGTTTTGAAGATTGCTTGTTTGCTTGCTGCAATTTGGGTTAGAGAAACACAAAAGAAACTACAAAGTCTTCTCCCCCTTTGTCATTAGCAAAAAGGAATGGGAAAGAAGATCATAAAATTTTTTCACATAGAAACAACATAGCATAAATAAAGTTTGCATACATAGATATAACAGAAACAAAGTGCACAAAATGAAAAGGATCATAATACATGAAGTGTCTTAAACGAAACTAGAAAAACGACATAAAACATAAGAACATAAAGTACTAAGAAATATAATAACTTAAAAACTAATCATCCATGCCTTCAACAAAGTCTTCATCATCTTGACCTTCACCATCATTTCCTTCATTGGTTTGAGGTTGAATGAAAGGGTAATGATAATGTTGAGCTTCATAAGGAGGGACAAGGGTCAAAGGCTCACCATATCCAGTGGGTCATAGCCTCTGACAACTTTGGCTAGAGGAAAATAAATCCTCTTTGCCCCTTGCTAGATGTTTGATTCATCATGACCTGCATCACAGACCCTTGAGATCCTTGAAGTGGGTTAGTCCTTATGCAGGATGTATGCAATGGTATGATGTTATGCTATGCATGGGGGTAATGTAAGTAAGCCCTGTTATGAGTCCCAATTAAGGACTGCCAACAAAACCTGCAAGAAACTCAAGTAAAGCCTGTCATGAGTCCCAATTAAGGACTATCAACAAAACCTGCAAGAAACTTAGTAAACCCTGTTATGAGTCCCAATTAAGGACTATAAACGAAACCTGCAAGAAACTCGGTAGACCTTGTTATGAGTCCTAATTAAGGACTACAAACAAAACCTGCAAGAAGCTCAAGTGTCGGACAACAAGCATGCAAATAGTCAAGTACGAAGGCACACAAGTCACACAAGAGAAACCCTTAGAGTTTAGGCCAGCATGGGGTCGGGGTATTACCCTCTTGAAGTTGGTGGGCTCAACCTGTCCTATCAGAAGTAACCGAGTTCTTAGAGGATCCCAATATCATTGACTACCCTCAATCGGTCATAACTCCAGCATCGCAATCTTTTCTTGCAGCCAGAACCATCGTGAGAGTTTAGCCTCAATGGGTGTAGCATACCGCTACTGTTCTAATGGCCAAGTTGGGTCATTTAAGGTTCTAAGGTCTGTTGGTGCTTAACAACTCCTTGGAAGACCCATATTCTCCTCGTTGCAACACAAGGGATATCGGTACAGACCAAGGTGCCACACCAACGTAGCCACTGTTTCACCTGTGTCGGTCTACGCCGGACAGGTCCCTCACAGCTTATGCTACCTAAACAGGGTATCCCCAGATCCGGATTAGGATCTATGTAACTCCCATGCAACCCACAATTTAAAGCAAGCAAAGCAATACAATTGAAAACATAGTTATGAACTAACCCTAAGGTACACCTCACTTTAAGTGTAAGTCCCCAGCAGAGTCGCCAGTTCTGTGATCGGTGGATCTGGAACTGACTGTTTAACGCTGGTTCGCGAAATGTCGCGGAAGCAAGAGTCGCCACCGTATTTTATTTTCTCCAAATGGAAAGGACAAAAGCACAGAAAAATTCCTTAAAGAGATTGCTCTCGGTTCGGGAGGTAGGTTATAGAAAGGGAAGATGTTAGCACCCTTTCTATCCATGGTTATCCATGGGCTCTTAGATACTTGCTCATTGTGTTTTCAAAAATGGTTTGTTTGCTTTTCAACTGTGGGTTTTAAAAAGTTTCTTTGAAAATTCCAGTTCGACTCTTGTATCGGTCCTCAAGAGCGTTTGAAAAGTTGCTTTCGAAAGCTTTTTGAAAAGGTGTCGGTGTGAAAAGTATTTTTGAATTTGTTTTGAAATTAGAGCAAGTATCTACGAGAACCTACCTACCCTAAGGAATTCGTCTGTGTAAACGTCCTTAAAAGTAGTGCTATCCCACCATTGAGAGGTAGGTAGCACCACCGTTGGAGGTGTTCGGGTCAATTCGAGGTTCGGGACATGGTGATCACCGGAGCAATAGGAAGACACCTTAGAAGCTACCCTCATGCCAGGTTCCCGGATCATGAGGACTTACTAAGACATCCTCTACTCGACGATCACCTTTCGAGGCAAGGCAACAGTGAGGCGTACCCTAGGGGTGGTGTGTGATTTGTGTGTCATGTTCAGTTATTTTGTCTTATTCATGTCAAGGTGATCTATGCGTTTGTTTTTATTTTAGGCCATTCATTCTTGCATGCATTTATTTAACAGTTAAAAAGTGCGAAAAATGTAAAGTCTAAGCTATTACAAATGGCACGGGTCCACATCGCCAAAATTAACCAGGACCCGATTTTGACAGAAAAATAAAGAAAGTAAAAGAAATAAAGATAAAGTGCGAGAAAATTAAAAAGGTTACATGGCTTTGGGAGATATACATAAATATTTAAGACACAAAAATAAATATGCGAATTAATAAAAAATTAAGAACGAGGGCGTTGGACCCTTTTGCAAAATTAAATTACATGGAATTGATTAATCAAAATTAAAAGAAAGAACTTGTTTTTTTGGTATTTTTAGTATTTTAGTATTTAAATGAAAAGAGAGAGTTAATTAAAATTAAAATAAGATGCTAACCCTAATTCTAATTATTTTTAATTTATTAAGAAAAATATTGAAGTTTTTAATCTAAAATTAACCCTAATTTTTATATACAAAATTTAATTATAAAAAATAAATACTTAACTATTTAATTATTTATGAAAGAAAAGAAAAAAAGATGAAAATTAAATAAACCCTAGTTCTATATTTTTTTAGGTTTTTTATAAAAAGTATTAAAATTGCAAACCTAATTTAAAACTACATTCAATTACATGCAATTTATTTACAAGAAATATTAAAATATAAAAATATTTATTGTCTTTTTCCTTTTTCTGATTTTTTTATGTGTTTTTTATATTTTTTGAAAATAATAAAGCTAATTAATAAATAATAAAAAGAAAATAGAATCAAAATAAAAGAAAAAATATATGACAAACCTAGGGGGGTGGTAGTCCCCAACATGGAGGTATACCCAAGTAATCTGGCCCATTAACTGCAAAGCCTGGTGGACTTTTTTGAGTAACATGTGGCACGTTTGACCAAGCTTATGGTGTTCCTCCAATCTATGCCTTTGAATTCCTGAAACTGAACGCGTGGCATGCTGGATTTGCAAGTGTATGGTGATCCACAACGCTTATGCTGCACATGAATATTAATTGAAAAAAACAAATGGAAAGGGTGAAGACCTGGGATCGAACCCAGGTCATTAACATTACCAGTCAACACGTGCGCCACTGAGCCACTTCAAACGCGTTTACTATAGAATAACGAATAAACATTATAAGAGAAAATATGTCAATGGCTTGGAAACGCGCGCAAAATTTGAAAGAGCCAACCAATATACGCCACGAGGTCATCTTCTTCATGGTGTTTTCCGGAAACAAATTTAACAAACATTTAACGGGGGTTTTAAACCCCCTCAAAATATGCTGATTTTAATAATAGCGATTAGGCCTGTGACGCTCAGAAATTTGGTGCGATGGTGGCTTCTTCTTCGTCCAGACATGCTCGTGTCAATGGTGGTACTCAGGGGTTCTAATTTTTCCTCATTCAAAAACCCCTAATTTCGAATCCTGTAAACCCTAGAAAACGAACATGGTATCTTGGCATATAACGCGTAAAACTTCAATTAAAACATATGATTAGCTTGCAAACTTTATTATAAGCACAGACATAATAATAAAACACGTTAACAATGCATGAATGTCAGAAACCGATTCAGAACTTTTCTTCACCAACTTCCATGGTGATCTTACGTTTTCTTGAGTATGGGGCTTGGGGAATGATTGGAATATGTCCTGTAACCTTCAAGGAAGCTAATGGAATGGAAATCGTGGCTTGAAACCACCTACAAGTTAGTTTTCAGAATTGAGTTTTTTTGGAAAAAATGCAAGTTTGTCTAGAGTTTTTTGCGCAGCTTCAATGGTCTTTCTGATTAGGGTTTTGTTCTAGCTTATGTACTGAATCAATTAGGTCAACAAACTTGATCAGAATCTCTTGCAATCATGGTTTTGAAGATTTGATTTTCAAGCATTGTTTTTTCAATCTTTTCCATGTGTTTTTGTACAAATTAAGATCAATTCTCTCCAAATCTTTCCCTATTTGATTTCACACGAGTTATTGAGTAGATTACATGTGCAAAAAGATTTGTTAGGTTAAGTTAAATATTTTTCATATATTTAATTGATTTAAATGAATTATTATAAATAAAAATTCAAATAAATAAATAAAAAATGAAGAAATACTTCCCTTTGGGCCAAGTGGTCGTGCACATGCTTGGAATGATGAATTGTGGAAGAAAAATGGGCCCATTAGCAATTTTAGGTCATTTGAATCAATGTTGACTTTTCAAAATATCCAAAACTTTCCCAACTTCCACAAGGCATAACTTGCTCAATTTTTAAGCTTTGCTCATGTTCTTGGACATTTTGGAAAGGTCTTTGAGTCCTCTAACCAATGTCTTTGGTCCCATGTCTTTTTGATTTACCAATCTCAAGTTATGGCCTTTGACTTAAAGTCCCTTTTTGTTGACTTTTGAAAATGACCTATAATGTTGAAATTGATAACTTTTTGTGAGAGCATTTCTTGGACTTGAAGTATGAAGATGAGTTGTAGGAAATGTCTTTCGCTTCAAAATGAGCTTTGGATGGAATTTTTCTGATAATCCATGTGAAAGTTATGCCCTGGTCAATTTACAGTTGACTTTTTCAGCTGTCCAAATAAGGAAACTTTTGCATCTTGATGATTTTTGAGCCAAATTTTGAGAATCATGATCAAGCATTGATCAAATGATGTTTGTGGCTTCAAAATGAGATTTTGACCAAAAATTTGAACTTTTGACTGTCAAATGACCATTTTGCCCCTACAGTTGACTGTAATGCAATTAGGGTTTTGACTGTGCAATTTTGTGCTGAAAGCCTTGAAACTTGATATGAGGATGCTTGACCATATTTGTAGGCTTGTGAGACTTGATTGGGCCCTTGGAAACTTCCTTTTCTTGATCAGAAAACAAACCCTAATTTTGACTGCTTAGGAGGCTCTTGCACTGTGCAACCCTTGGGGAACTTTTGAAGCTTGACTTGGCAAATCTTTGAAGAATATGGGAGGGCAAATTTTGGGGTACAACAGTTGCCCCTGTTCAATCTTCTTAGACCTGAGGATGCAGATTGGCTGACGTGCCTTTCGTAATCCGAGGGTAGAAGATGATTGAACACTAGAGTGCCCAGAAATTTGCGCTCACATAGTAGCAGTGTGATGATGGGGGAATGGGCTTATAGATGCCATTTGGAGATTGATGGATAGGATGATGGGCTTATAGATGCCATCTGGATGTTGATCGCATAAGAGATTCCTTAGCGAGAACCTGCGTACCTGCAAAAGAAAGAAGAGTACCTGACATGTTGCAGGAGCTGGTTTTCAGATGCTTGGTATAGATGTGTCCTGACTGGTTACAGGAGCTGAGTCTGGAGCTTCAAACGGCGATGAATGAACCAGGGATGGTTACTACCTTAACGTGAACGGTAAGAGAACCTTGGGTGACTTTAACTTCAACAACGCTCGTTGAGAAAATCCTGGTGGGAATTACCATCTTCGCAGTATCGGGAAGAGAACCAAAGGAAATTATAACCTGAAAGGGAATTATCACCTCACACACCATCGGAGAGGGAACCATAGGAAATTATAACCTAAAAGGGAATTATCACCTCACATACCATCAGAGAGGGAACCATAGGAAATTATAACCTAAAAGGGAATTATCACCTCACGCACCATCGGAGAGGGAACCATAGGAAATTATAATCTCAAAGGGAATTATCACCTCACGCACCATCGGAGAGGGAACCATAGGAAATTATAATCTAAAAGGGAATTATCACCTCACGCACCATCGGAGAGGGAACCATAGGAAATTATAACCTAACAGGGAATTATCACCTCACGCACCATCGGAGAGGGAACCATAGGAAATTATAACCTAAAAGGGAATTATCACCTCACGCACCATCGGAGAGGGAACCATAGGAAATTATAACCTAAAAGGGAATTATCACCTCACGCACCATCGGAGAGGGAACCATAGGAAATTATAACCTAAAAGGGAATTACATCTCACGCACCGTCGGAGAGAGGACCAAAGGAAATTATAACCTGAAAGGGAATTATCACCTCACGCACCATCGGAGAGGGAACCATAGGAAATTATAACCTAAAAGGGAATTATCACCTCACGCACCATCAGAGAGGGAACCATAGGAAATTATAACCTAAAAGGGAATTACATCTCACGCACCATCGGGGAGAGGACCATAAGAGATTATAACCTGATAACTTCTACTGAGTCTTCATCAGAAAAATCTGTTGGGAGTCGATTTAGCTGGACTAGAGAAGGCCTTGGACTGGATAAGAAATCTTTGGAGTTGATTAACTGAACCGGTCTAGGTCTTGAAATATGATTGAGAATTTAACTGAATCTTTCCTGAAAGGTAAAGGTCAGTCATATGCAATGCATGATATGGACCAAGCAATGATGTTCTCAACATAAATGAGATTTGTATGATGCGTCTATGCATGCTATAATGATGTATGGAAGTGCGATGTTTATGAATGTATTTTTCGTCTAGGAAAGTAAATCCTTGACGGGTGCCGGGAAGTCACTCCTGGGCTGTTGTTGGAGAATAGATTTTGCTTCCGCTGGGGATGATGATTGCAAGAATACCGGTAGGAGAAAATGAATCCGTTGGGGAATAAACTTGGCGAATGGAACAAATCTGCGGGGAGGAAAGTACTCTAACGATCTTGTTGGGAAGCAATACTCTGTGGGGAGAGAGATACTTTGCTGAGTGTTGATGATAACTTGCTGAGGATATCTTTGCTGTATTGGAAGTGCTGATAGACTTTGCTGGGGATAATAAAGAACTGTGTTAACGACGACCTTTCCGTGGCTTTTGGGCTGAGGATAACCCAGTTATATCCCGTTAAGGAAATAACTCTTTAAATAAAGCCGGACGACGCGTTCGTGTTCTGCGAGGATAAGCTTCCAGAATTTACTGGGGATAAGCTTACTGTTTGGGGAGATGAATTCCAACTTTCCTGGGGAAACTGGGTTGGACTCTCCTGGGGGAGCTTTTTGAATTGCGGGGGAAGCGATTCCTTTGAGTGTTGATATGCCGCCGGGGAACAATCTTTAGGTCAAGACTGCCGGGGATGCTTGTTACGAATATATGTATATATGCTGCTGGGGAGATATTGAGATCTACTGGAGGATACTCAACTTCCTTGAGATTTGATAACTTTGTTTGAAGAAGAGTGTACTGACTGCTGACTTACTCTCTGGGGGATTGAGGTGCTGGTTATGTTCTTCAGCCAAACCTGTTTTGATACCTTGGAGGACAGAACAATTAGATTGCTCTTAGACAACTCCTTATTGCCCCTGTTTCTGAGGTGGGAGAGGAAGACCCGAGAGGTGCTGATAGCTTGTTGATGGATAGACCTTCTTCTGGTAGGCAGGTGACGAGGTGACAGGACATATTCGTACGCTTTGATCCCTAATTTTTGCCTGGACCGCCCTTTCGTGTTTTCAGTCCACCGGGATACCCATTTTTGCCCAAGCCGCCTTTTCAGGTTTTCGACTTGCCGGGTGTACAGATTTTTTCATTTTCATCCCTTATTTTTGCCCGAACCCTTTTGGTTCGCCGGGCAGCCCTTATTTTTGCCCAGGTGTGTCAACCTAGCGGGTCTTTGATTATGCGTAGCATTTTTTCCGACTATGTCCATGCTTTCAGAATGTAGGGAGTTGCCCCTATTGTTGTGTTGTATCGCCATACCAGAAGATCTTCGTTTGATCGTCCCATGCCTCAAGTGATCCAGATGGAGGTTTGCCCCTTGCTGTTTGGCCTTTTTGAGAGCTTCTCCGAATCTTGACTTAATTGCCCCCGGATGATGGGAAATAACCACGTCTGCCCCTTGATTGGAAGTGCTTTTGTTCATTAGACATTCGTCGTGCGAACTTCTGTGCTGTTCAAACAAAAGGTCATATACAAACAAAGTTATGTTAAAAATGCAAAGCTTATGTCTGTCTTGAAGATTTTAAAAATGCATTCTTTTCATAAAACAAGTGATTGTTTGTAAAACGTGATGTCAACTCCGTATTTTACCGTGAGCCTTAAGGAGTCAGGATACCTTTCGTAACAGTATGCTTTCGAACTAACCCATGCTTCAGCTAGGACTTTTTAAGGGTTATAACGTGGCCTGGTTCACGGTTTAAGAAACAAAGGATAAAGGCTCAAATTTTATTTGTACCCACCCGCTCTTCGTGATGTTCTCCAAACCTAAACTCAGTTGATCATACGTTAGACTTTGTTTGAGTCTTTGCTTTGATATACCAGTGATGATTCAGATATTGACAGTTTATTTGGAATAGGCAGTCATCTCCTTTTTTGCTGAGGGTTTGTAGGACCTCTTTCTTTTTTTTGATTTTTGTTATCCCTTTCTTTTTTTGCCTGAACTGTTTCTTTTTTTGGAATTACAGTCAGCGGGATGCCCCAGTTTTGTAAGTCTCCTTCATGGGTTTTGACTTAATGGGTTTTTTATCTTTTGAGATAATGACTGCCTTTCTTCATTGGTTATTCGGAACCATCACTGTCTTCTTTTTTTTGTAAGGACCTCTTTGGTGCCATTCGTTATGCACTTGGATCAACTGAGAGACTACCATGCCCCAGGTTATGATTAAGGGTTTTAAATTTCGAAAAGAAAAACTCCTACTTCTTTGGCTCAGAGGGGTTGACGAGGGATTATCTTCCTTATAACTCCAGTGTTTAGGGATTTGAAACAATGCCTGTACTTCATCATCGGGGTCTGTTCAAAAGCATACTGTAGAGATCGTGGTATCGTTTTAGTCATCCTCCCTCAAGAGGCTTAGAATCATTGATTGAGAGTTGACATCAGAAAAAATATGAAAATAATTTGCGTATAGTGAATACGAATATATTGCTTCAAAACAGACATATGCGATGCATTAATGGAATAACAACGTTTTAACATAAGTAAATGTTTGAACAAAAGAAAATTGCAGCTTGAACATTCGAATGAACAAAAGTCTTTTCAGTCTCAGGGCTTGTTATTTCAACTGGTGCATCTTGTAGGGATAGCAGGAGCATTCAGCTTGGCCCATTTGGGTAAAATCCACAGCTCTTTCATTGATCAGATCTTGAATCTTATTCTTCAAAGCCCAGCAGTCGTCGGTGTCATGTCTTGGACTGTTAGAATGGTACGCACATCTTTCCTCAGGATTGTACTTTAGGGAGGTTGTATTGAGACGCCTAGGAGGGCCCCTTACCGTCACCAGATTCAACCTCAACAATTGTTGTAAAGCTTGAGACGGTGACACGTTGAGTTTGGTGAACCGCCTTATAGGCTTGTCTGGCTGAAGCTGGTGAGGTTGATGCTGAATTGGTGACACTGAAGCCATCTGAGGAGCTTTTCCCTTGTCTGCTTGTCTCAAGGGTGGTTGAATGATGACTGGCTCTTCAATCCTAGATGTTCGCCCCAGCTGGTTACCCCGAAGCAGTTGGTTGACGAGAACCCCGAGCTCTTCTTGTCTTTGAGCTAACCCTTGAATGGCAGTCACCTGCCCCAGCATCTGGACCTTCAATGCATCCACCTCAGCTTGTAGGTGTTCCAGCCTTTCATCCTCAGCATTGTTCCTGACAAAGGTCCCCATGAGAAGTGTCCTTAGCTCCTCCTGCCCCTTGGATAGATTCAGGAGGATTTCCCCGAACCGAGTCTCTTGAGCAAGAAAGTCCTGGTTATCTTGTGGGTAAGCCATTGCTGAAATAAACAGCGAGAAAGGTAAGTGACCTGCAACAAAGATACCTGTTATGTAATGATATGTATGACATGCATGCAATGTTTTCAAGGACCTCGCGGGGTAAACAAGAAAATTGTTAGAGTTTGCATTTTGTAGCTTGACTGAAGGAACTTCCTGTTGTAGAGAGTCCTCCTTCAAGGGTCAAAGGCTCACCATATCCAGTGGGTCATAGCCTCTGACAACTTTGGCTAGAGGAAAATAAATCCTCTTTGCCCCTTGCTAGATGTTTGATTCATCATGACCTGCATCACAGACCCTTGAGATCCTTGAAGTGGGTTAGTCCTTATGCAGGATGTATGCAATGGTATGATGTTATGCTATGCATGGGGGTAATGTAAGTAAGCCCTATTATGAGTCCCAATTAAGGACTGCCAACAAAACCTGCAAGAAACTCAAGTAAAGCCTGTCATGAGTCCCAATTAAGGACTATCAACAAAACCTGCAAGAAACTTAGTAAACCCTGTTATGAGTCCCAATTAAGGACTATAAACGAAACCTGCAAGAAACTCGGTAGACCTTGTTATGAGTCCTAATTAAGGACTACAAACAAAACCTGCAAGAAGCTCAAGTGTCGGACAACAAGCATGCAAATAGTCAAGTACGAAGGCACACAAGTCACACAAGAGAAACCCTTAGAGTTTAGGCCAGCATGGGGTCGGGGTATTACCCTCTTGAAGTTGGTGGGCTCAACCTGTCCTATCAGAAGTAACCGGGTTCTTAGAGGATCCCAATATCATTGACTACCCTCAATCGGTCATAACTCCAGCATCGCAATCTTTTCTTGCGGCCAGAACCATCGCGAGAGTTTAGCCTCAATGGGTGTAGCATACCGCTACATTTCTAATGGCCAAGTTGGGTCATTTAAGGTTCTAAGGTTTGTTGGTGCTTAACAACTCCTTGGAAGACCCATATTCTCCTCGTTGCAACACAAGGGATATCAGTACAGACCAAGGTGCCACACCAACGTAGCCACTGTTTCACCTGTGTCGGTCTACGCCGGACAGGTCCCTCACAGCTTATGCTACCTAAACAGGGTATCCCCAGATCCGGGTTAGGATCTATGTAACTCCCATGCAACCCACAATTTAAAGCAAGCAAAGCAATACAATTGAAAACACAGTTATGAACTAACCCTAAGGTACACCTCACTTTAAGTTTAAGTCCCCAGCAGAGTCGCCAGTTCTGTGATCGGTGGATCTGGAACTGACTGTTTAACGCTGGTTCGCGAAATGTCGCGGAAGCAAGAGTCGCCACCGTATTTTATTTTCTCCAAATGGAAAGGACAAAAGCACAAAAAAATTCCTTAAAGAGATTTCTCTCGGTTCGGGAGGTAGGTTATAGAAAGGGAAGGTGTTAGCACCCTTTCTATCCATGGTTATCCATGGGCTCTTAGATACTTGCTCATTGTGTTTTCAAAAATGGTTTGTTTGCTTTTCAACTGTGGGTTTTAAAAAGTTTCTTTGAAAATTCCAGTTCGACTCTTGTATCGGTCCTCAAGAGCGTTTGAAAAGTTGCTTTCGAAAGCTTTTTGAAAAGGTGTCGGTGTGAAAAGTATTTTTGAATTTGTTTTGAAATTAGAGCAAGTATCTACGAGAACCTACCTACCCTAAGGAATTCGTCTGTGTAAACGTCCTTAAAAGTAGTGCTATCCCACCATTGAGAGGTAGGTAGCACCACCGTTGGAGGTGTTCGGGTCAATTCGAGGTTCGGGACATGGTGATCACCGGAGCAATAGGAAGACACCTTAGAAGCTACCCTCATGCCAGGTTCCCGGATCATGAGGACTTACTAAGACATCCTCTACTCGACGATCACCTTTCGAGGCAAGGCAACAGTGAGGCGTACCCTAGGGGTGGTGTGTGATTTGTGTGTCATGTTCAGTTATTTTGTCTTATTCATGTCAAGGTGATCTATGCGTTTGTTTTTATTTTAGGCCATTCATTCTTGCATGCATTTATTTAACAGTTAAAAAGTGCGAAAAATGTAAAGTCTAAGCTATTACAAATGGCGCGGGTCCACATCGCCAAAATTAACCAGGACCCGATTTTGACAGAAAAATAAAGAAAGTAAAAGAAATAAAGATAAAGTGCGAGAAAATTAAAAAGGTTACATGGCTTTGGGAGATATACATAAATATTTAAGACACAAAAATAAATATGCGAATTAATAAAAAATTAAGAACGAGGGCGTTGGACCCTTTTGCAAAATTAAATTACATGGAATTGATTAATCAAAATTAAAAGAAAGAACTTGTTTTTTTGGTATTTTTAGTATTTTAGGATTTAAATGAAAAGAGAGAGTTAATTAAAATTAAAATAAGATGCTAACCCTAATTCTAATTATTTTTAATTTATTAAGAAAAATATTGAAGTTTTTAATCTAAAATTAACCCTAATTTTTATATACAAAATTTAATTATAAAAAATAAATACTTAACTATTTAATTATTTATGAAAGAAAAGAAAAAAAGATGAAAATTAAATAAACCCTAGTTCTATATTTTTTTAGGTTTTTTATAAAAAGTATTAAAATTGCAAACCTAATTTAAAACTACATTCAATTACATGCAATTTATTTACAAGAAATATTAAAATATAAAAATATTTATTGTCTTTTTCCTTTTTCTGATTTTTTTATGTGTTTTTTATATTTTTTGAAAATAAAAAAGCTAATTAATAAATAATAAAAAGAAAATAGAATCAAAATAAAAGAAAAAATATATGACAAACCTAGGGGGGTGGTAGTCCCCAACATGGAGGTATACCCAAGTAATCTGGCCCATTAACTGCAAAGCCTGGTGGACTTTTTTGAGTAACATGTGGCACGTTTGACCAAGCTTATGGTGTTCCTCCAATCTATGCCTTTGAATTCCTGAAACTGAACGCGTGGCATGCTGGATTTGGAAGTGTATGGTGATCCACAACGCTTATGCTGCACATGAATATTAATTGAAAAAAACAAATGGAAAGGGTGAAGACCTGGGATCGAACCCAGGTCATTAACATTACCAGTCAACACGTGCGCCACTGAGCCACTTCAAACACGTTAACTATAGAATAACGAATAAACATTATAAGAGAAAATATGTCAATGGCTTGGAAACGCGCGCAAAATTTGAAAGAGCCAACCAATATACGCCACGAGGTCATCTTCTTCATGGTGTTTTCCTGAAACAAATTTAACAAACATTTAACGGGGGTTTTAAACCCCCTCAAAATATGCTGATTTTAATAATAGCGATTAGGCCTGTGACGCTCAGAAATTTGGCGCGATGGTGGCTTCTTCTTCGTCCAGACATGCTCGTGTCAATGGTGGTACTCAGGGGTTCTAATTTTTCCTCATTCAAAAACCCCTAATTTCGAATCCTGTAAACCCTAGAAAACGAACATGGTATCTTGGCATATAACGCGTAAAACTTCAATTAAAACATATGATTAGCTTGCAAACTTTATTATAAGCACAGACATAATAATAAAACACGTTAACAATGCATGAATGTCAGAAACCGATTCAGAACTTTTCTTCACCAACTTCCATGGTGATCTTACGTTTTCTTGAGTATGGGGCTTGGGGAATGATTGGAATATGTCCTGTAACCTTCAAGGAAGCTAATGGAATGGAAATCGTGGCTTGAAACCACCTACAAGTTAGTTTTCAGAATTGATTTTTTTTGGAAAAAATGCAAGTTTGTCTAGAGTTTTCTGCGCAGCTTCAATGGTCTTTCTGATTAGGGTTTTGTTCTAGCTTATGTACTGAATCAATTAGGTCAACAAACTTGATCAGAATCTCTTGCAATCATGGTTTTGAAGATTTGATTTTCAAGCATTGTTTTTTCAATCTTTTCCATGTGTTTTTGTACAAATTAAGATCAATTCTCTCCAAATCTTTCCCTATTTGATTTCACACGAGTTATTGAGTAGATTACATGTGCAAAAAGATTTGTTAGGTTAAGTTAAATATTTTTCATATATTTAATTGATTTAAATGAATTATTATAAATAAAAATTCAAATAAATAAATAAAAAATGAAGAAATACTTCCCTTTGGGCCAAGTGGTCGTGCACATGCTTGGAATGATGAATTGTGGAAGAAAAATGGGCCCATTAGCAATTTTAGGTCATTTGAATCAATGTTGACTTTTCAAAATATCCAAAAATTTCCCAACTTCCACAAGGCATAACTTGCTCAATTTTTAAGCTTTGCTCATGTTCTTGGACATTTTGGAAAGGTCTTTGAGTCCTCTAACCAGTGTCTTTGGTCCCATGTCATTTTGATTTACCAATATCAAGTTATGGCCTTTGACTTAAAGTCCCTTTTTGTTGACTTTTGAAAATGACCTATAATGTTGAAATTGATAACTTTTTGTGAGAGCATTTCTTGGACTTGAAGTATGAAGATGAGTTGTAGGAAATGTCTTTCTCTTCAAAATGAGCTTTGGATGGAATTTTTCTGATAATCCATGTGAAAGTTATGCCCTGGTCAATTTACAGTTGACTTTTTCAACTGTCCAAATAAGGAAACTTTTGCATCTTGATGATTTTTGAGCCAAATTTTGAGAATCATGATCAAGCATTGATCAAATGATGTTTGTGGCTTCAAAATGAGATTTTGACCAAAAATTTGAACTTTTGACTGTCAAATGACCATTTTGCCCCTATAGTTGACTGTAATGCAATTAGGGTTTTGACTGTGCAATTTTGTGCTGAAAGCCTTGAAACTTGATATGAGGATGCTTGACCATATTTGTAGGCTTGTGAGACTTGATTGGGCCCTTGGAAACTTCCTTTTCTTGATCAGAAAACAAACCCTAATTTTGACTGCTTAGGAGGCTCTTGCACTGTGCAACCCTTGGGGAACTTTTGAAGCTTGACTTGGCAAATCTTTGAAGAATATGGGAGGGCAAATTTTGGGGTACAACACATATGATGTAGAATCACATAAGACCAGTTGATTTGAATCCCATTCTTCATCACATACAAAATCTGCATCTCACAATCATTGACATTGGAAATGTTTGAGAACTTTGGCATAACCACATACGCCAAAAAGTAGTGGATCAAACGATCATCAATAGTGAGAATTCCTGCAGACCAAGAGTTCCTCTCCGGAGTTCCACCAATAAGTCTTTGCCTTTTCTAAATAAAATCACGCTCGGGAATTCTTGCAATTCCATAGTAGAAGTCTCTTTTGTTGTAGCCAGGAAGATTTGCATTTGAGAGAAGTTTAATGCAAGCACCATCATTTGGAATACCCAAAGCTTCACCAAAATTCTGCACTGTGAGTTCTATAGGAACCCCTTTGACATTTGAAATCATGCATCCTCTACTAATGGTTAGATTGTTGTAGAAAATTCTTGGTAGAAGAACTGTCATCCTCTGAAAGTGAGACACAAATATTTCCCTTTGGCTTCTTGATGGAATGAGTCTTGAGATATCATCACCTTGAGATGAGGAAGAAGCTTTTCCTTTGCCTTTCTTTGATGTTGACATGGTGAGGGATGAGAGAATTGGAAGGGGAAAGGGTATTTGGTGTTTGTAGGGTTTCTTGAGACAAAAGAGGATATATGAAGTTTATGTTTTGGTTGAACTTTTATAGATAGATAGGAATTCAATGGATAGGTGAGGCATGCAATGGTTAGTCAAAACAAAAAAGACTTGTAGCATAGAGATTCTTAAGTGTGTAAGTATCCAAAAAAATTTGTCATAGGAAAGGACTAAGCATTAAAAATTGTTGATCAAACACTTAATTAGATAATGTCATTTTCGTCCAAGATACCTAGCTCTCTTCGGATCTTGAAAAACGGTTCTCTTGCCAACGGTTTAGTGAAAATATCTACTAGTTGATTATGCGTATCCATGAAGGTGACTTCGACATCTCCTTGAAGTACATGATCACGAAGAAAGTGATGTCAAATGTCGATATGCTTTGTTCTAGAATGCATCACAGGATTCTTTGTAATGTTGATTGCACTTGTGTTGTCGCATCGGAGTGGAATGCATCCAAGGTCGAGTTCATAGTCACAGAGTTGTTGCTTGAGCCATAGAATTTGCACACAACAACTACCCACTGCAATGTATTCCTCCTCGGCCGTACTAAGAGCCACACAAGCTTGTTTCTTGCATGCCCAAGAGACTAATGCATTTCCCAAAATGTGACAAGTGCCACTTGTTCTTTTTCTATATGTTTTACATCCTGCATAATCAGCGTCAGAATAACCAATTAAATTGCATATATTACCTTTTGGGTACCATAGGCCGACATTGGTTGTTCCTTTGAGATATTTCATGATTCTTTTTACCGCCATAAGGTGAGATTCCTTCGGGTTTTCTTAAAATCGTGCACACAGACATACACTGAACATGATGTCAGGACAACTTGCCGTCAAGTATAACAGTGAGCCAATCATGCCTTGATATTTAGTAATATCAATGGAAATACCGGATTCATCTTGATCAACGTAAGTACCGGAGCCCATTGGCATGTGCATTGAGTTGCAATTATCCATATCAAACTTTTTCAAAAGTTCCTTGCAATATTTTGATTGATTGATGAAGATACCATCTTTCAGTTGCTTAATTTGCAATCCAAGGAAATAGTTCATCTTGCCCATCATAGACATCTCAAATTCTCCTTGCATCATTAACGAGAATTCTTCACACAAATCTTGGTTAGTTGAACCAAATATAATATCATCGACATAGACTTGTACTAATAAAGTGTTAACTTTGGTCTTCTTTATGAACAAGGTCTTTTCCACTTTACCTTTCTCGAAACCTTTTTTGCATAAGAATGTACTGAGTCTGTCATACCATGCTCTAGGTGCTTGTTTTAAGCCATAAAGAGCTTTTCTCAACTTAAAGACATGTGAAGGATTCTTGAAGTCTTCAAAGCCCGGGGGTCGTTTGACATAGACTTCTTCATTGATGTAGCCATTTAAGAATGCGCTTTTGACGTCCATTTGGTAAAGCTGAAAATTCAATGAACAAGCATAAGAAAGTAAAACACAGATAACTTCTAACCCTGCAACCGGAGCGAAAGTTTCTTCAAAGTCAATTCCTCTTCTTGGTTGTATCCTTGGACTACCAATCTTGCTTTGTTTAGGACAATTATACCGTTCTCATTAAGTTTGTTTTTGAACACCCATCTTGTACCTATGATGTGTTTGTCACTTGGTCTAGGAACAAGTTCCCAAACTTGATTTCTCTCGAACTGATTTAATTCTTCTTGCATAGCAATCATCCATTGGCCGTCTCCTAATGCGTCGTCGACTTTGGAAGGTTCGATTTGAGAAATGAACGCCATGTTCAAGCAAGCATCCTTGAGGTTCAATCTTGTTGAAACACCTTGACTGATGTCACTGATGATTTTATCAATAGGGTGATCTCTATGGGTTCTCCATTCCTTAGGTAGATCATTGACATTTGATTCTCCCGGAATTTGTTTTTCTTGTTGTTCCAATTGATTCTCATTGTTGGTCTTGGAGCCATCTTCTTGAGGAATATCTAAAATCTCATCATCATTATTTTAAACAATAGTATCCTCCTCGGAGGGGTTAGATTCATCAAATGATACGTGCATAGATTCCTCAATAGTTAAATTTCTTTTATTGTATATACGATAAGCTTTACTAGATAAGGAGTATCCAAGAAAAATACCTTCATCTGATTTTTCATCAAACTTACCAAGGTTGTCTTTGTCATTGTTAAGGACAAAACATTTGCAGCCAAAGACATGAAAGAATGAAATATTTGGTTTCCTTCCTTGAAAGAGTTCATACGGAGTCTTCTTCAAGATAGGTCGAATATTAACTCTATTGCTTACAAAGCATGCCGTGCTTACAGCATCCGCCCAAAAGTATTTTGGAAGGTTTGAATCACTAAGCATTGTCCTTGCAAGTTCAATAAGAGACCTATTCTTCCTTTCTACAACTCCATTCTGTTGAGGAGTCCTTGGTGCTGAGAAATTATGTGATATTCCATGTTCTTCACAGAAATCTTCAAAGGAGGAATTCTGGAATTCTCCACCATGGTCGCTTCTTATGGAGGCAATAGATAGTGACTTCTCATTTTGAATTTGCTTTGCATATTTCTTGAACGCCTTGAATGCATCATTTTTCTTCACTAAAAAGAGTGTCAAAGTATATCTAGAAAAGTCATCAACAATAACTAGAGCGTATACATTACCTCCGAAGCTCCTCGTTCTAGAAGGGCCAAACAAGTCCATATGAAGCAGTTATAGTGGCCTAGTAGTGGACACCACATTCTTGGATTTGAAAGTTGATTTTGTTTGCTTTCCCTTTTGACATGCATCGCAAAGTCTATCTTTGATGAACTTTATCTTATGCAGTCCAACAACAAGGTCATGCTTAATCAATTTGTTTAAATGTTCCATATGAATATGAGCGATTCTTTTGTGCCATAGCCATGAGTCGTTGTTGTTTGCCATGAGACATTTAACCTTCAAAGACAAATCGTTAAGGGAAATCATAAAAATATTATTTACTCTTTTACCTTTAAGTTTAACCTCATGTGTGACTTCATCTTCTATCAAACATTCATCTTTAGTGAACTTGATCTTGAAGCCTTTGTCACATAGTTGGCTAATACTTAGAAGATTGTGCTTTAGTCCTTTGACATAAAGAACATCTTCAATTGATGTGAAAGGTGGACCACCAACTTTGCCTATGCCAAGAATCTTTCCTTTGTTGTTATCTCCATACGTCACATAACCCTTGGCCTTAAGCGTTAGATGTGAAAATTTATCGATATATCCCGTCATATGCTTGGAACAACCACTATCGAGCTACCATAGATTTGAAGTGGTCGTCAAGCTTACCTACAAAACAAGATTAGGTTTTGTTAGGTACCCAAGTTGCTTTGGGTCCTTCATAATTAGTTCCTTTCTTAACCCACACATAATGCCCATTTGCTATGCCAAAGTTTCTAACATAACAAGCATTAGGTGTGTGTCCTTGAATACCACAATAAAAACATGTAGGTTCAAATTTACTTCTATATCTAGAAGGATAATGTTTCTTCTTAGAGGGTATTTTCTTTTTAGGATAGTGATGAACTATTTTGGGAGTGATTTCTTTCTCTTTGGTTGGTTGGTCGCTAGCCTTGACAAAGATGGTTTTGTTGGTACTTGGTTTTGAAAATTTTGAGTATCCAAGACCACTTTTGTCATTTGAGTATCTTTGTTGGCTAAGAACACCTTCCAATCCAATTTGTCCTTTTTCATACCTTTCAATAACCCTTTTCAATTGGACAATTTGGAAAGAGAGAGATTCACACTTTGTGCATACAAAATTCTGTTTTTCATCACTAACCTTTTGCTTTTCATCTTTGAGATCTTTTTCAATAGATCCACATTTTTCTTCCAACGATGAAATTTGTTTCTTTTGTGATGAGATAGTTTTGTACAAAATTTTGCATTCATTTAACAGTTCATTTATAGCACCTTGTGCATCACTATCAAAAAGAGAGAATACGTTACTAACCTCATCATCTTCACTTTCGGAGTGGTGTGAGGCCATTAATGCAAGATTGGCACTTTCGTCGCTATCGGAGTCGGATGACGAACTCAGTTCAACATCTTCCCATGAAACATATGCTTTCTTATCTTTTGATTCCTTCTTGCCTATGTAGCCACATTTATTTGAATGTTTTGGACAGTCCGATTTGATGTGACCTTGTTTACCACATTCATAGCAAGTAACTTCTTGTGTTGATAAGGATCCTTCCTTCTTCTTGAAGTGTTTCTTCTTCTTTGAGTGCGAGAAGGCTTTGTCATTTTTACCAAATAATTTTCCAAGTCTTCTAACGAGAAGCATGAAGTTTTCATCTTCATTAGGATTATCTTTCTTTTCGTCTTCCTTGGAGTCAATCTTCAAGGCAATGTTCTTAGACTTCTTTTCTTGATTTTCACGCTTTTCCAATCTACCAAGTTCTGTCTTGTATTCTTGAAGTTTCCCGAACAAAGTTGCGGATGTCATAGTAGCGATACTTTTCTTTTCTAAGATTGCCGTTACTTTTGGTTGCCATTCTCTAGTCAAGGATCTGAGCACTTTTAGGTTCAACTCATCATTGGTCAATGTTTTGCCAAGTGCCCTTAGATGATTTGTTATATGCACAAATCTCTTTTGTAAATCAAGAATGGATTCTCCGAGTTGCATGCGGAACAATTCATATTCTTGACTTAACGTATTAAGTCTCGATCTCTTTACTTCAGTTGTTCCTTTATGTGTTTCAACCAGTGCATCCCAAATTTCTTTTGCCGTTGTACATGCTGAGACACAGAAGAATTCATCCATACTAAGTGCGCTTTGAAGGAGGTTTATTGCCTTTTTGTCATACATAACCTTTTTCTTATCATCATCATCCCATGTAGTTTTAGGCTTTGATGAACCAACGCCGTTTACTATAGTTACCAGAACAAAAGGACCATTTTGGACAGCATCCCATATTTCTTCTCCTTGTGCTTATAGATGAGCCTTCATACGGATCTTCTAGAAATCAAAATATTCACCACAAAATAGAGGAGGCTTGTTGCTACTGCCACCGTCTCTGAACACATAATTGTTGTTTGCGGAAGCCATTCTGGATCTAGTAGGAACATGTTACCTATAACCTGCTCTGATGCTAATTGTAAGTTCAAATGCGCCTAAGAGGGGGGGGGGGGGTGAATTAGGTTCTTAAAAAACTTTTTCTGAATTGTATGAATATTTTTGCACGAGTTTCTTTTATTTCTTTTTCTGATAAGTGATGAAAGCAGTAAATGCAGAAAGTAAAGAACACAGAGATGTATCCTGGTTCCCCTCACAGTCCGAGAGTACTCCAATCCCCTTTCAACATGAAAGAGATTTCCTTATAGTTGGTAATTTATACAAAGACTACCTAACAACCAAGAACAATCCTCTTGGACCAAGAAAAATCCTCTTGGATTTTCACTAAGACCACAAAGAGAACAATCCTCCCTAAGTGTCTTTCTTGTTTCCAACAATCCTGAAAACAAGTATACAATAGTTTGTTTGATTTGTATAATAGTTTGAATAATGAAAGAGCAATGTCAATCACTTGATTGATCTTTTCTGTTCAATATGAAATTTAAGATGGAATACTCTTCTAAGTGCTCAAGAACAATTTTAAGTATGCATATGAAAATGATGAACAAAAAATCTTGAGTAGAGAGTATGATCAAAAGAATAGAAAGTTGTTAGTGATTGTTGTAATTATTGTTGTTGTTTTCAAAATTCTAAATCAAAATAATTTATAGTGTAGTAACACCTCTTCAATGAATCATAGCAATGTTTAAACTATTTTTACTAACAAAATGTATTTGAAAAGATACAAAGATTGCCATGAAAAGGTGCTACAAAAAGTTGCTGAAAAAATAAAATTTTTCAAAATTTAAGGCACAACAACCGGTTGCACTAAAGCAACAATCGATTGCAGCACATCAACGTTTAAAAAAATTGGAAAATATAACTATGACAACCGATTGTCATTGAGGAGCAATCGATTGCTCATAGGCCAACGTTTAAAAAATTTGAAAATAAAACACATGACAATTAATTGCTGCTAGATGACAACCGATTGTATTTCAAACAGAAACAAATGTTTTTTAGATGCAACCGATTGTCGTTTGATGACAATCGATTGCTTGTGTACAAAAATTGAAAAATCATTATTTTCAAAGATTTTAAGCAATTTAAAACATCCTTCTTCAATCATACATAGTATATACTCAAAATATTATTTTAATAAAGTAAATGCATGATTAAAAATAGTTTTGAGCACTAAGAGCATAAGATCAAAAATTTCATATACCTTAAACCATAAGTCTTGAAAAGTTGATCTTGATCAATGAATCTTTGCTTGAGATGAATCTTCTATCTTGATCCATTCATTTTTGCATGCTAGCTTGTCTTCATCAAAACATTTGGAAAGCTTGATTTCACAACCAAGTGGGAGTGTACCCTAGGAGTGCGCATGTGCGAGTGATTCAATTTCAGATTATTTATGTTTGCACATTTTAGGGTTATCTAACTGTTTTAAAGTTAATCATACATTCTTGTCATGCATCCTAATATCATACATCTAACAGTTTAATATTTTGCGGAATTAAAAGTGCAAAAATTAAACTACGCTATTACAAGGCTTCGGGTATTTACATAGCCAAAAACAAACCCTTTAAAAACAAAGCGATAAATGAAAATAAACGTCCTAATTAACTATTACAACTTATAGGCAGTTACATCAATATGATAAATAATAAAACAATAAAGCGCGCGCGGAGAAATTTAGATCGGGAAGAAATTAGGGTTTTGACCCTTCTAACCTAATTAAAAGAAAAATTGTTTTTTGTTGTTTTTATTTATTTTTAAGAAAAGAATTAGGTTTTTAAATTAAGTATACAATTAATTAGCTAATTAAATTAATTAATGAAAATAATTACATAGCCTATTTTTTTGTGTTTTGTTATTTTTAGGAAAAGAAAATATAATTAAATTATAAACAAAAACCTAATTGTTGTAATTGTTTTTTAAATTATTTACAAAAATAATTAAAGTTATCTAAAATTAACAACCTAATTAATTAATTTAGTAAAATAAATAAATTTGTTAATTTTGATAAAAGAAAATAATTAAATTTGTTAGTAAAATAAATAAATTAAATTAAATAAAAAAATATGAAAAAGAATAGAGAAAGAGATTTGGGCCTGAAAGGTGATTTTAGGGGTGTGAGTAGTAATTTGTCCCAAGACCATGAAGTCCACGCTTGACTTTTTGAGATCCCATGCCATGCGTTTGACTAGGCGTGTGGTGCTCCCTCATGGATGGCCTTTGGATCTGGCCATCTGGCCACTTGGCAGACCCGATCTTGAGGGAGCATGATACTCCTTGGCTTCATGCGTGTGCTGGATCATCTGTAAGAAAATAACATGAAAAAAGTGGGGGACCTGGGATTCGAACCCAGGTCCTGAAGCGTTTTGCACATACCCTGTAACCAACTGCGCCATTTGTTTTTGTTGTATATGATATAAACAACAATCATTATATAAAGAACAAGCGAAATAGTAAAATATTAGCGCGAAATTTCAAACGATCCAATGGAAAGGTGCCAGCTAATCATCTTCTTCCCTTCTCCGTGGGTAAAAGATACAAGGATTTTTACCTACGAACGTATGTCCGTAGCTACAATCCTGGTTCAACTCAAAATCCTCTACGGGCACGATAAATGACTTCTAATGCCATGGTTGGATTCGTCTGGACCTACTGAATATCATGATGACCTTTTTATGGGCCAATTTTGCCTGCACATAAAACTCCTAAATCGAAGCTACAAACCCTAGCCATGGTGAAATCTTATACAAGCCATATAAATGCAATTAAAAAAATATAGAAAGCTTACAAAAGTTCCAAGGATCAAGAATATATGGTTAATTCGTGCTAATAATGTCTAAATCATGAAATTTGAATTAAAGAAAGAAGCAATGTCGTGATGGACTTACAACGAGATATGGGGCCTGAAAGTGCTTGTGCTGGATTGGTTCTGCTTGCTGGTGATCCCAGGAAGCGATTGGGATAGTCAAAGGATCTTGAAAATGCTTCTAACTAGGAATTCGATTCACCACTTTTTCTTGTTTTTTCCAAGTTTGGTTCTGATTGCTGCGCCTTTTTCTATAGCCTTTCTTTTGGTCTGCAAATCATCCTTATGTACTGAGGAATGAATTAGGGTTGAAAGAATGATCACAATCTTCTTCCATCAATGCTTTTGATTTTGATTTGATATACTTAAAAACCATTCCAAAAATAGTCCAAATCCAATATTTTTGTGCACCTCATGCCTTTACACGAATTTGATTTGATGTTAGCTGGACATTAAGACCTGAAACAAGCACAAGATCTTTGAATTTCAATATTTTAGATTTTATATGATTTGTTATGATTTAAAATGATTTAATTCAAATAAAAATCAAAATAAATAATATAAATATGATAATGACAAGTGGCAAAGGCTAGGGCTCATGGACCATGTTTCCAACTCAAAACAAGTGCAAAAGATTGGGCCCATTTGGAAAAAATTGAAGTTTTAGGCATAGTTGACTTTTGGCAATTTTGCAAAAAAGGTCAACTTCACCAATGCATAACTTCCTCAATTTTGACTCTTTGGAGGTTTTCTTGGACTTTTTAGAAAGCTTGAGATGTCATCTAAGCAAAACTTTTCGTCTCATCTCAATTTGATATTCCATTCTCCTGTATGAAGCTTTTACAAAAAATGTGTTTTTGTTGACTTTTCAAAATAACCTATAATGTCCAAATTCATAAATTTTTTTGAGTGCATATTTTTAACTTGGGAGCTGAAGATGGATTGTAGAACATGACAACCTATTAAAAATGAGCTTTGGATGTGTCATTTATCATAAAGTATGAGAAAGTTATGCTTGGTCAAAGTTGAGTTGACTTTTCCTACAAAATCCTAATTTAGCAACTTTTGGTTCTTGATGAATTATGAGCAATCCTTGATGAATCATGATCAAACCTTGATAAAATGATGAAATATACTTCAAAATGAGGATGTTGACCAAAAATCTTGAAGTTTGACTGTATGTGGGCCATAGTTAACTTTTGCCATAACACAGTCGATTTTTAGGCCTTTGAGCAATTGACTGAGCAAATTTTCTCTGCAAGGCTTGAAACATGTCACGGATGATCTTGAGAACATATTAGGACATTGGTAAGAATTTGGGATCCCTTGGACTCAAGTATCTTGATGCAACATGAAACCCTAATTTGAGGTAGACTGCCTTAGGAGAGAGCTTGTCTAGCCAACCCTTGGACTACCTTGAGCAACTTAAGGATCTTTCTTGAAATGTATTGAGAAATATGAGAGGGAAAATTTTGGGGTATAAAGTCACCATTGTTCTAATATGTTCTCAAGATCATCCATGTCAAGTTTCAAGCCTTGCACAGGAAGTTTGCTCAGTCAATTGCTCAAAGGCTTGAAAATCAACTACACTAGGTCAAAAGTCAATTGTGGCCCATATACAGTCAAACTTCAAGATTTTTGGTCAACATCCTCATTTTGAAGTATTATTCATCACTTTATCAAGGGTTGATCATGATTCCTCAAGGATTTCTCACAATTCATAAAAACCCAAAAGTTGTTAAATTAGGGTTTTGTAGGAAAAGTCAACTCAACTTTGACCAAGCATAACTTTCTCATACTTTATTAGAAATGACCCATCCAAAGCTCATTTATAAGAGGATGAAATTCCCTACAATTCATCTTTATCTCCCAAGTTCAAAATATGCACTCACAAAAAGATATGAATTTTGACATTATAGGTCATTTTGAAAAGTCAACAAAAACACATTTTGGGTCAAAGCTTCATACATGAACATGGAAGACTCAATTGAGATGAGACCAAAAGGGTTGCTTAGATTACATCCTAATATTTCTAAAAAGTCCAAGAACACCTCTCTAGGTTCAAAATTGAGAGAGTTATGCATTGGCCAAGTTGACCTTTTTTGCAAAATTGCCAAAAGTCAAATGTGCTCAAATTTGCATTTTTTGCTAAATGGGCCCAACTTTTTATGCTTGCACCTCAATTATAATGTGGCCCAAGATTCAAATGCTTATCCACCAATTGTTTTCTTCATTTTTCAATTTATTTTGATTTTTTGTTAATTAAAAGGTGAATTAAATCAAATAAATGATGAAAATTATCAAAGATTTGATTTGATTGGTTTTTTGACAGGTTAGCAACCAAGATTTGATGAGCTTGCATGAACAATTCGAATCAAGGCTGATTGGGACAAGAAAGGCATAATTTGGCTCAGTATAGCAAGTTTACATATGCCATGAAAATAAAATAAAATCTTGAAAACTTCCAAAGATGTGATCAGTTTTACAACCCTAATGCATTCTATAATATATATTGAACGTATCCAAAGCAAGAATAAGGGTTGACAGTCGTGGAAAAGCTAGAACCAAACTTCAAAAATTCAAAGAAAAGTGGTGATTCAATTTCCATCCTATAGGCCAATCCAGGCCATTCTAACATTGCCAACAAATTGCTGGACATCCCAGGAGCGTATCCCAATCAATTGTAAGTTGCCTCAGGTCCAGAATCCGCGCGTAGCAGTCACACGGTTTTCCTAAAAACTTGTTTTCAATTTCGTTGATTTACTCATCATATGCACGTTTTGATTATATATTCTTGTTCATCATTGAGTTTGCAAGCTATTGGTACAACTTAATTGCATTTATAGTACGGGAATTAAGATACGCCATTGTTAGGGTTTCTTGGCTTGTTTTAGGGCTTTGCAGTACATGCTAAATTGGGCTTGGATTCTGGTACCATGATACTCATGAGGATGAGACGAGTTGATTGGTACCTTTGAATTTCATTTATATTGCTTGTATATAATTTTTGAATGGCATATGTTGGTAGCTACAACAAAGCAACCGTAGGTAAAAGTGCTGTTACCTAAAACGACGATTTGGGGAAGAAGACAATGCGTGGCACTCACTGGTTGGGTGGTTTGAATTTTAGCGTGTTTTTTGAATACGTTATTGGTTTTTGATTATATTATTTTACTTCCATTATGTGTACAACAAAAACGCGTGGCTCAGTTGGCAGGAAGGCATTGGAGTTGGATATAAGGGCCTGGGTTCGATCCCCAGGTCCCAATATTTGTTTCATATAATTTTGCTTCATATGATTAGGTGCGCTGCTTATCAGGATGTCCACCATATGCCATCAACATCTGGCCATCAAACACATCTCTAGCCCAGATCCAACGTGCTGAATTTTTTTTATTAATAACCATGTATTAAAAAAATATTTCGCAAATAACCGGGTTTCGGAAAAAATTACGCAAATAACCATGTTTCAGATGGCTCCACAAAGGAGGAGCCATCTCAATTGGCGCATGCACCTAGGGTTTTTCCCTAGGCGCCATCTCACTTGGCGCCTCCCTTGGCTTTTAGCCAAGTGAGATGGCGCATGCTCCTTAAAAATGAGAGGAGGCGCCATCTCACTTGGCGCCTAGGGCAAAACCAGGGCAAAATGCTGTTTTATAAATAATTCGTCCGTTTCTTTGAAATTTCTCACACTTTCTCGCACTGTATTTTTATTTTGTATCCGTTATTTGCGTAATGACGTCGCCTATGATTTTTAGCAGAGATGGTTACGTTATATTCTCCGCCACGAAACCTGCGATGAAAATGAAATTTTGGCACATTCACTCCATGGAGCGTCTGAAGCGGGAGTTGATGCGGTGGCTAGATGGAGACATCGCGGAGGGGGAAAAATTCGAAGGATCCAGCGAAAACGAACAACAACCTCGCATGCGACAGGAAGACCTAATGTGTGGTTGGAGGAAGTCAAAACAGACAGTGATGTAATGCTGATGATGCATGGGTCAGATGAAATTGTGTTAACAGTTGTAATTTCCTAGATTGAATATCGTTAATCATTGTTGTACGCGAAAACCCTAATGTAATTTCCTATATTGAATTTCTTAAATTGTGTTAACAGTTTTATTAACGGAAAACCCTAATTTTACAACACAAATATTGAAAAGATTTATTGTATTACAATATTTATATGGTCGAGCCAAACGCCCGATTCGGACAGTTTTTGCGATTGTGTCCGACCTGACGGCATAAACCACACTTTCTTTCCAACCTGTCAAGATCGTCCATTTCTGTTGTGATGCGCCTGCTTTTGGGACGACCCTTCTTGTTCCTTCGCATTTGGTCATTGTGCCAAAATATATCGCCGTTGTATTCAGGCCAATAGTCCGGTTTTGCCACCAAAGGAAAGTTGTTGTTGTAAACAGTGAGCAACGTTTCAGATTTATAAACGTTTGAGAGCAGTTGAAGCGCGTCTTGATGGGTATGAGCACAAGCGGCAATGACATGAGAGCAAGGCATACAAAATGCTTGAAACCTGCCACAATCGCACCATTGAGAAGGTAAAATGACCCTGTATTCTTGTCTTGCCAGGCCTTCATTGTGGTCGATTGTCTCTTTCACAATGAAGTTGTGGCTGTGTCGGTCAAACCGTGTAACCATGTGAGTGTTGGCTTTAGCACTTTCAGCCTTAATGTATTTCATACAGCTTTCACTCCATAGTTGTCCTGATTGCAAGACCGCATACCACATTTCACCTCTTTTGGAAAATAACGCAGCCATCCTAAAATACGTGGATTTTACCAAGGCAGTGATTGGGAGGTTTCGTATGCCCTTGAATACCCCATTCATTGATTCAATAAGATTTGTTGTCATATGCCCCCATCTTTGGCCATTGTCGTATGACCTAGTCCACTTTTCGACCGGTATATTGTCGATCCACGTACCGGCTTCTGGATTAGACAAACGGATCTCTTTGCGGTAATGTTTGAATGTGGGTTTTGTCAATGTGTATCCCGCATTCATAACCGCTTTCCTCAATGTTTTGTCCTTGACCTCCCTCGAGAAATTCTGGACGATATGCCTGACGCAATAGACATGCGTAGAAGGAGGGTCATGCCAACCATTTGCTGGATTATTATAGGCACTTTCAATGGAGGCATGTTTGTCCGAGATCAAACAGAGATCTGGTTGAGGAGCCACGTGTGTACGAAGATTTTTCAGGAAAAAGCTCCAAGCACCACCGGTCTCCCCCTCGACAAGGGCAAACGCAACGGGGAAAATGTTATTGTTGCCATCTTGTGCAACTACCATCAATAGCGTGCCTTTGTACTTCCCATACAACCAAGTCCCGTCAATTTGTAGAATTGGTTTGCATGATGCAAACCCTGTGATGCATGGTTGAAATGCCCAAAACACGCGACTGAATATTCCGTTGCCATGCATTAGACTACCATCTTGGGCGTATGCTGGCAATGTTTCCAGAACATAAACACTACCTGGAGAATATGTCTTGAGTGCATTTAGGTAGCGGGGAAGTTCTCGGTATGACTCCTCCCAGTTTTCGTACACCCTTTCAATCGCCTTAGTCTTTGCTAACCACGCCTTACGGTAAGACGGAGTGTAGTTAAAAACCATGGTGATGTGGGAGATGATTGTTTTCACCTTTAAAGAAGGGTCGTTGCTGACCAGGGGTAGGATTTCTTGACAGATTAGATCATGGTTGAGTTTTCGGTGGTCTTGTGATTGAGTGGAACTTACACAAGTATGGGTAGTCATGGAACCTATGACCCAACAGTCACCCCTTAATATGTGTGATGCGGTCAGCTTGAACATACAGTAAGGGTGGACACACTTGATCTTGTACCTTTCCGGGTTTACACGATCCACCTTAAAATCAACTGAGTTGAGCATGTGAAATTTTTTGATGGCCCTGATGCATTCCTCTCTGTTACGAAACTTGTCCTTCTCTTTTAAATTTTCATCCGACTGCATATACGGTTGGAAAAACAAGTCAGTAGAAGGTTCATCTCCGCCCATGTTGAAGTTTGTCATGTGCGTAGGTGGTGTGTAGATTTTGTCAGTAGGAATACTTGGGATGCCATCATCGTCAGAATCGTCGTTCACCATTTCATCAAACTCTAACTTGTTATCTTCTTCTTCATCATCAACTGCATCTACCTCATCTTGTTCATTCTCCAAAGGATCAACCTCCTGTGTCACCGGAGGCTCTACCTCCTGTGTCACCGGAGGCTCTTGAAGCAAAACGTACAACTCAATAGAGTCGTTTCCAGAATAGACATGGCTGGAAATCATGTTCTAGAGATCCTCGTCATCTTGAACTTCAACCTTATAAAAAATTACTTGGTTGTTTCCAAAAAAACTGGACTCTGATAAAATATCTGGGATACCGGGCCTCGTTCAAGTTTGGCCTCCAATCTTTTCTTGAAGTACGAGAAATTTTCTTTCCCGTTTAAGAGAAATCGAACGTTGTCGGTGTTTCTAAACAAAAACCCAACTGTGGGACACATGTATGTCTCACCGTTGAAATGTGCTTTAACAACAAATTGTGGTGAAGAGGCCATTGTGTAGAATTGTTTTAAGGTTTGAAGGTTGGAATGTTTGAGGTTTATTGATTGTATGAAGGTATGAATGCTGGAATGTTTGAAGGTTTGATGACTGATTCGAAGGTTGGAAGATTTTACAGATTATGTGAATCAATGTTATGTTCAACATAAGGCAAAAAATTTCAATTAAGTAAGGGATGCAACCCCCCAAGGCTGCCAATAATATTACATGCAATAATGAAACCCCATAGCCTGCCACCTATCCTGGCCCTATTCTGCACACATAAATGTTTTGTGTAAGACTCCACCCATCAACTCCAATGGCCTTGCATGCAACAAAGAAAGGAATCCCAAAGGCTGTCACGTAGCCTGAGCCTATGCTGTAAGAAGTGACACCTCTTATTCGCCAAATGGGGTGGCGACACCATTCATTTTTTTACTCTTTCGCCAAGTGAGATGGCGCCTCCCTTACTGTCCAATCGTGATACATGCATGGGCTTATGAAACCCCATAGCCTGCCACCTATCCTGGCCCTATTCTGCACACATAAATGTTTTGTGTAAGACTCCACCCATCAACTCCAATGGCCTTGCATGCAACAAAGAAAGGAATCCCAAAGGCTGTCACGTAGCCTGAGCCTATGATGTAAGAAGTGACACCTCTTATTCGCCAAATGGGGTGGCGACACCATTCATTTTTGTACTCTTTCGCCAAGTGAGATGGCGCCTCCCTTACTGTCCAATCGTGATACATGCATGGGCTTATGAAACCCCATAGCCTGCCACCTATCCTGGCCCTATTCTGCACACATAAATGTTTTGTGTAAGACTCCACCATCAACTCTAATGGCCTTGCATGCAACAAAGAAAGGAATCCCAAAGGCTGTCACGTAGCCTGAGCCTATGCTGTAACAAATGACACCTCTTATTCGCCAAATGGGGTGGCGACACCATTCATTTTTGTACTCTTTCGCCAAGTGAGATGGCGCCTCCCTTACTGTCCAATCGTGATACATGCATGGGCTGCCACCTAGCCTGCAAGAGTGACACCTTACATTTTTTGTAAGTGCATGCATGCATATGTGTAACACCCTAAGCATGCAAATGTGACACTTCGCAGGCATGCAAGCACAAGCAACCACTACATCAAACTTATTTTCCTATAAATACATACCTTATGAAACATCTCTCACACCCACACAACTCTCACTCTCTACTACGAAATATTTCTTAAGTCTATCATACTCTCTATTTCTTCCTAAGTCTTTCATACTCTCAAGCATTCTGAACAATGGCTCTTCTAACAATGGGCGATACTCACAGAGGCACAAGGGAAAACATTGCTGCATTTGTAAGTCTCTTCTTTGGTTATACATTTTTCATACTTCAAATAACGTGTTGTTCATCTTAATTAATCTTACACTTGTTTAATTATGATCTCAGGATACAAAAAGATTCAGAATCCGTTCGCACAACTACCTGGCTCCCGACCCATTTATCATCCCTTATCTGGAATATGCAGGTTTTGGACATGTGATAAAGATCTCCAACTGCACCATTGACTCAAAATTCATTCTTGCAATGTTGGAGAGGTGGAGACCGGAGACCCATACATTTCACCTACCAATAGGTGAATGTACCATCACTCTCGAGGATGTGTACATGCTACTGGGCCTCCCTATCAACGGTAAGGCGGTGAACGGGTCGGTTCAACAACCCAACTCACAGTGTGAAGAACTGTTGGGTAGGGATATGGTAGAAGGTGGTGGAGCAAGAGGGCAGGGAATACTACTCACTGACCTGAAACGGAATTATGCAAGTATGGAATTAAATGAAAATTCCTCAGAGAATGACCGAGTAGTAAAATCCAGAACGTATCTTATGATACTTTTTGGTACATTTTTGTTTCCCGAAAGTACGGGAAATAGTGTAAATTTCATGTACTTACATTTACTAACAAATTTTGAAAAAACTAGAAAATATAGTTGGGGTTCTGCAGTATTAGCCCACCTGTACAGTTCCTTGTGCAAAAACACAGTCAAGGAAAAATGTACATTTTATGGGTGCGCATTTTTACTACAAGCCTGGGGTTGGTGGAGGATGGAGTCCTTAAACCCCATCAACAACAACACTTTTGGTTTCCCGTACGCAACAAAGTAAGTCATTAAGTTATAGCATTTATAACTATTCTGCTCTTTCCAAAATATATGCTAAAAATAACATGTTTCTCATTTCCTTTAGGTACTGCGTGAGGGGTATGGATTACGGCAAGAATCCAAGATTCAATGTCGCACTCTACCGGAATCTGTTGGATCACTTAGGCCCAGATGACGTACGTCGTAGCTTTTAACTTTTGTTCATTTTAATTATTTATACATTACTTTTGCGCTAACCTGATTTAAATTTTATCACAGTTCGTCTGGAGACCATATTTGGATTTGGGCCATGCTCCAAACCCAGAGGATGCAGCAACTTGGACTATAAAGACTGCACTCATTCGGTTCAACATTGTGGAGATGCACCACAGCGACCGTGTGAAGATGAAGTTCGGAATGCATCAAGAGATACCAAGTGATCCAACAGATTTGTCCCCCTGGCATCTAAAAAGGGTCGACGCCCAGTGGGGTCTTACCAACTGGAAAGACTTTGCTCCGGAATGGTGTAAAATGTGGCAAAGGCGTCACCGCTACATCTTGCAATCCCCGGTTTTCCTTACTCAAGGTAACATGCGACACACTGATCAATATATGTCGTGGTACAGGTCGGTTAGTAACCCAGAAATGCACGTGTCTCATTCGAGGTACTTGGTTGACCCACACACACAATGGGCACAACCCTCGATTCCCCATCAACAAACCCAAAATCCATCAACCTCAAACCAACCCCCAAGAAGAAACAGACCAACAAACACACAACCACATTCCCCACCACAACACAACTACAATCAAATGCCGTACTACCAACCACAATCACCACCAAACTACCAATACCCGGATATGCCTCAAACCCAACCACAATACCAACCCCAATACCAGCACACCCACATACCCCAGACACAATTTCAGTCTTCCACATATCCCAATATGGCGCCCTCAACATCCAGCCTTAGCCCTGATATGGGAATGTCAGAAGATTATGACCAAGCCGACCAAACCTACCATCAACCACCATATCACCAAACAACCCAACATCCACAATACCAAAAACCCCAAGATCCATTTCCTTTCTACCCCCCATACTCAGACGACCAATGCTACCGACCAACCATGGAACCCCACCCACCGCCAACACGACCAAACTTTGAGGGTATGGGTAACCGAATGTACCAGAGCGGATCTTCGAGATATGGAGATCTTACTGATTTTATGGATTCGGATCGCATTGACTTCGCTGGGCCATCGACCTTGCCGCAGCAGGAAACGCGACGACACCCAGCAAGAGAAAGGCGAGGACGGGGATGCGGAACCGGGGGTCATTACCGAGTTCCGGGGGATCACTGATGTATATTTTTTTTCCCAGTATTTTTTGTATCCATTTTTTTTACTGTTCTTTTAATGTAAAACAGTTGAATGTAATTATTTTTTTAAATAAAAAATCCATTTTGTTGATCTCTGTCTAATAGGCAACGCACAGGAAAGAAAAAAAAAATTTTTTTTTTGCCCTAAATTTGTACATAGGCGCCATCTCACTTGGCTTAGGGCATGCCCTAAGCACTTAGGCGCCAAGTGAGATGGCGCCTCCCTTAAAAAAGGAGGTGCATGCGCCAATTGAGATGGCTCCTCCTTTGTGGAGCCATCTCAAACATGGTTATTTGCGTAATTTTTTCCGAAACCCGGTTATTTACGAAATATTTTTTTAATACATGGTTATTAATAAAAAAAATTCCCAACGTGCTATCCTTGGAGGTATACCATGCTCCTCAAGTCAACATACACACCAGATCCAGCAAAGTCAAACGGGCTTGGATCATTTGTGCTCAAAATTTCAACAATATACCCCCATAATTGCTAGCACAGGCCCATCATTCTTTTCTTATTTCTTTTATTTTTTTTTAATTCTTTTAATATTTATTTTATTTATTCTTAATTCACAAATTAATCTATTTTTCATAAAATCATAAAATCAAGAAATAAAAAAATTAGAATTAGATTTTTTTATCAAAATTAATTTTGTTAATTTAATTTAGTTTAACTTAGGGCAATTTTAACCTTTTTTATATAAATAAAATTAAATAGAGATTAGGGTAAATTTCTGATTTAATTCCTTTATTTTTTCTCAAATAAATAAAAATACAAAAATAGGTTTTTTTAGAATAAATTAATTTATTTTTCTTAATTTAGGATTAATTAGAATTAGGATTTTCTTTTTAATTTAATGATTTCTTTATTTTCTTAAATAACAAAACATGACAAAAAACTTTTTTTAATCAATCACAAATAGGTTTAGTCAAGGGTCAAACCCTAGTCGTTTCGTTTTTGATTCGTCGCGCGCTTATTATTTATTTTGACAATATTTTTGTAACTGTTCATGGTTTGTAATAGTTTAATTTAGGGTTTTATTTACTGTTTAAATTCCTGGGTTTTTGGCTATGTAATTAATCCCCCACCCCGAAGCCTTGTAATAGCGTAGATTTATTTTCTCGCATTTTTAATTCTCGCAAATATTTTACTGCTTAGGTGTATGCTAATAGGATTGTATGACAAGAATGCATGATAAATTAATACGGTTAGAAAACCCTAATATGCAAAGATAGACAACTGAAATAGATCCCTTGCACATATCACTCTTAGGATATACTATCACTTCGGTTGCCTTCGGTAAACGATCATTAAGTATAGGATGCTTTAGTGGTTGCCCTCCTGTCTAAAAAGATCTAATGTCCCGTTCGAATGTTGCCTCGAAAATGTTGCCTCAAAAGATCTTAAGACTCTAGGGTTATTACTAAGGTATCCTAACATTGCTTTAGTGATCGTATGTCCCTTTCGAATTGACCCTTATAATTCCAACGACAGTGCTACCTATTCCTCAATAGTAGGATAGCGCTGTCTAAAGGAAACGAGAATAGAAACGATCTTTTTTCGAGTAGGTAGATGCTAGTAGGTACTTACTCAAATCAAAACTTTTTCACACTCACACTTTTCAAACAAACTTTCAAAACAACTTCGTCACACCTTTGAGGACTGATACAAGGGTTATCACAAAGTCAAACTTTTCAAAACAAAGCACATACACAAGCAGTTTAAAAATATGACAAAGCACCTAAGAGCCCATGGAAAACCATGGATAGAAAGGGTGCTAACACCTTCCCTTTCTATAATCTACCCCCCCGTACTCAAAATATCTAAAAAAAAAATGATTTTTCTGTACTTTTTTCCTTTTCGATTGGATGAAATAAAAGTCGGTGGCCACTCTTGCTTACCGCGACATTTTGCGAACACAAAACGCAAAATGCAAACCAACGTCAAACAGTCGGTTCTGCCACCGTATTACAGTCCTAAAGGCCAAGTTGGTCAAGTAAAGGTTCTAAAAGTTCATTAGTGCTTCATGACATCACTCAGCGGCCCTGTATCCTCCTTGACTACTCAAGGGCTACCGGTACCCACAAATATGTCGCACTAACATAACTATTACTTAGACCATGTCGGTATACCCCGTACAATTTCCACAACATATTGCTACTTACCTATAAGGTATCCCAAATCCGGGTAGAGGAATCAAACCCAAACAAAGAACCATAATGTAAAGCATACAAGTCAAGCAATGAAATCAAGTAAATGTGATCTAACCCTAAGGTAACCCCACTTTAAGAATTCTCCCCAGTAGAGTCGCCAGTTCTGTGGTACGGTGAGAGAACTGACTTGGGTGTTTTTGTGTTTCATCGCAAATTTTGCGGTTAGCAAGACTCGCCACCGACTTTTCTTTTATCCAAAAGGAAAGGTGAAAAAGCACAGGAAAGACCTTTGAGATGTTTTCTTGAGTTCGGGGGGTAGATTATAAAAAGGGAAGGTATTAGCACCCTTTTTATCCATGGTTTTCTATGGGATTTTAGTTACTTGCTAGATCACTTGCTTTTGTTTGAAAATATGCTTTGTGTGGTTTTTGAAAGTATTTTGTAAAGAGGCCTTTGTTTAGGCAAACTTTATAATGATACTCGTTCGTAAGAATGTATACAAAGTGTTTGATCTTATGGAAATGTTTTCAAGTTTAAAAGATGTTTTGAAAGTGTAGGTGTTTGTTTTGAAAATAGCAAGGATGTTTTGGTTTTGAAGTTGAGCAAGTAACTACTGTGATACGGTGGCAGAACCGGAACTATTTGAATGCTGGTTTTTGTTTTGCATTTGTGTTTGCAAAATGTCGCGGTAAGCAAGAGTCGCCATCGACTTTTATTTCATCCAACCGGAAAGGAAAAAAGCACAGGAAAATTCCTTTTTCGAGATTTTGAGTACGGGGGTGTTTCCAGTGATTTCTGGTAAACAACCGCTAGTCTTCCAAACTATCGAATAATCTTTATTAACGCTACTCAATCTCTTTGGTAACTCACAGGATCGACTAGATTGATCCTAGGACTCCTTGGATATTAAGGTTATTCTCACAATCGAACAATTATTCATGGGTGCTATTGTACAAATGTTTGGTTTATTTCGATCCCTCTCTCTAAGAGTTTAAAAATGTGGTCAAAATGTATGTGAAAACTAAGTTATACGAATGATTGCTAATTGTAATGCTGATTGAAAAGACATATAAAACTGTATGGAAAATGAAGTAACTGGTTTCGACCCATAAAACATTTAACACAAAAGGTTTCTGGAATGTGGAAGTTTAAAATGTGAAGAAAGCGTTTAATGCAAGAAATTTAGAAATGACTTTAAGTGAAAGTACATGTTTGAAGAATAATACTTGAAAGTAAAGGTATTGAGAGCGTAAAAGTTCTCTGAAATATAGAGTGCTCGAAATATAAAGAAAGCAGTAAAATGTAAAACTTTGAAGAAAAGACTTTGAAATGAAAAGACAGTAGATAAAGAAACTTGCAAATGTTATTCGACAGAAAGAAAAAGAAGGAAAGTGCTGGAAATAGTAAAAAGGCTTTTATTAAATTAGAAATACATGGTGCTATCATACATACATTTCTCTTGCATTCGTTTCCCTTGCCATGTGGTAGTTTGAATGTTATTGAGTATTTTGTATAACAGATATGACACACTGAAATCCTAACACTAAGACTTCTATTTATACTAACTCGACCCTAACGGTCTCGCTACAAGATCATGCCACGTTTCGAACATGCAAGACAATGCTCCTTTCATCTTTCCACGTGTCCCCAAATGCTCCAACACATAACTTTCAAACTTTGAAAGTCCCGCTTTCATTTAAATTTTAAATGCTTTGGTGTTTCTCTGTTTCGAACGCTCTTCTCAGATCTAGCTTCGCTGCTGTTTCGAGACCCCTTTGGATACGCTCCCATGATCACCGTTCGAAGCTTCAAGCTTTGACACACTCATTCGAAACACTGCCTCTGCAATTTCGAAGCGTGGTGTTTTAATTCCATTTCGATCAGAACTTCTAGCTCTTTTTGAATTCTAAATAACACTATCAAAATCTTCAGCCAACAAATTGCCCCTTTAAAATATGTATTTCGATCTCTCTGAGAAATGCCTATTTTAAACATTTATACAAGATTTTGATAGGATTTTCGAATCATTATAGCATTTAATGCGTTTGACCCTAGTCACATCAATCATAGCATCCTTTGGGTACCTTAACCGCCCAGAGTCACTTCACAGCATGGTGCAGTTATAAGTAATGATTGTTTTTAAAATCACGCCTATTACCTATATCAACTTCTCGCCACCTCTTCATCACACCAATCCATGATCTCCACGTATCATACTTTCACTCGGTGGACGCTTAATCTTCTTATTATAAAACGTCAATTTAACCTTCCTTTTTCCTTCTTTACACTCTAAACCTTTCAAACTCTGGAATTTTACTCTTCTTCTCTCATAAACAATCTAAGCTCTCAAACAACAAAAATGTCTTCTTCCACATCATCCCAACTCAAGAAAGTCTCCAAGAAGAAAGGAAAAACTACAGGAGCAACTATGGAGAGTAAAATCGTCACCATTCAAGGCCAATCTGCTCTTGCTCCTCAAATGATTTCCAAAGAAAAAGAAATGCTGTACGCATCACAGGTACTCATCCCTACCCATGTTGCTGGTAAGAGGTTAGCCTTAAATGGCCCTCTTACAGTTTTTGAAATACTAAAGGACACCAGGACCATTTTTCCCGTGTGTTATAACTTCAAACCTTTATTCAACAAAATGGATGCCCCTAGGGCAGTAGAATCTCTTAATCCGAATACCACAGAAACCTCAACTGTTTATCCTAAGGACCCATTTATCTTGGATTATGTAAAAAGCAATTTTAAACCATTCCGATCTTGCCCTACTGCTGATGTTGCTTATCAAAACTGGTTCACGAAAGTAGAAGCCAAAAAATCCCAGCAATGGGAAGAACTAGGCATTTATAACCTTATTAAGCTATCGAAACCTGGATTCACCTATAGTCATCCTCTGCTATTTGCGTCCCTCTATTTCTGGGATAGTACCTACAACACTTTCCATCTTCCAGGTGGAATGATCACCCCAACCTTCTTCGATATAGCAGCCATTACTGGGCTGTCGCCAGTGGGGGAAACTTATGTTCCTGACAATGAAGAGCACTCAAGCATAATTGACTTCGAAGTCAAGTTAGCCAGCTTCTCCAAATTTATTGGCCATTATCATGCTGAAGGGGATAATGTGTCTGACACAGAGCACATTGCTTTCTTAACCCTGTGGCTGTCTAGGTACGTTTTCTGCAGTAGATCCCTGCAGGTAGCTAGTAGGTTCATTCCTTTAGCTAGGGATTTACATGAAAATCGCAAAGTGTGCCTAAGTGAATTACTCTTAGTTGACCTCTATGAGAGCCTGAGGTCAGCTGTTTCGAGCCTCAAATCCCACACTTCCAAAAACATTCTCTTAGCTGGCCCATTTTGGTTACTTCAATTATGGCTCAACGCCATGTTCGAACCTTCTTTATCAACCGCCAACACCATAGATGAACAAGATTCAGAAATAAGTGATAGGATAGTCGAAGGCACTAGGCTTCGCAGACTAACCCCTAATGATGACAAGGACGACTTCAAGGTTCAATTTTCGAAGTACATCTTGATACTATCAAAAAGACATAAGTTCGAAGAGAGCATGGCGCCCTTTGCTTCGAGGGCTCATGGACCTTCTTGGTTCACCATGGCTCTCTCAGAAGCCATCAAGAGTAAGGAAATCCAAGATGTGTGGAGAGCTTTCTTGCTTCCTAGACTTATCTCTTCAAGGATAACCCCAGCTAAGAACCAAATTCTTCTCTTTGCCTACCAACCAAACTTCGTTTCGAGGCAGTTTGGCCTATGCCAACTGATTCCTGAACCTTCGTTCCAGACTGAGAGCGCCATCACATCTGGTCGAACTTTCAAGGCAAGGGAAGCCAAGATCCAGCAAGAACAATATCAGGGCTTTGCCCAATTTGAACTGATAGCCTTCGAACCTACCCATCTCGCGGCCAAAGGATTTCTGGAGTGGTGGATTAAGTTTTATCAAGCTTGTATGTTCGATACACTTACTATTCGACAGAAACTAATTGATGCCTTCGATGTGCAGGTACCAGCAAAGAAAGGTATGTTTACCCATGCCAAAGAAATAAAAGCTTTTCAAAATTACTTCGAAACTACTTACGACCCCACACGCTTGGACTCCACTGTGCATCAAGCGGCTGAGACCTTGAAGGAAAAATTTAAACAAAAAGTTTCTAAGCTAAAACTTCCTTCAGGGCTGTCACCTGAGGATAGGTATAGGTTGGCATTCGAAATGCATCCACCTAAATTTCCCAGATTACCTACCTCAGAACTGGCTCTGGCTTGGTTTCCCCCATATCCATGGTGGTTTACTTGCAAAGAGATGTTCAAATATCTTCAAAGGAAACCAAAGCCATCTGAGACTGTGACATGGGCTCGACACTGGCTTCATGATTTCCCAGGACATCTTCGATATGACCTTTCTGCCATGTCAATTAAATCTGATCAAGGCACAGGTGCGAATGCTTGGGAAAAACTCCCAAATATCTTTTATTTTCCAAATCTTTAACCTTTGCTTTAAATGTTTTGATTTTCAGCTATCAGGATAAAGACTGCTGCCTCGAAATCGAAGGAAGGGAGTGCCTCTCAAACCTCCATTGAAACTACTGAAAAAGCTAATCCACCCGAAACGACTACTACTGCTGCAACTACACCAACAACAACGCCAACAACAACAAGTGCCCCGATTCCAACGGTAATCACTTAGTTTTTTATGCTTCGAATTCACTCAATCCTTTTATATCTAACTTCGTTAAAATTCGTTCAGACCAACAAGCTTCCCCCCACTACTCCCAAGAAGCGGAAACCAAGCACCACTGGGGAAGATCTGACTGCTGGAGGAAACTCAAACACTGCTTCGAAGAAGAAGCTAAAGAAAGCTACACCCAAAAGTACTGTTCCTACTAGTGTCTCTGGACTCGACTCCAGGGATGCTGCTCCCTTACCAAAATCCAAAAATCCACCTTCGACCTCCAACCCACAGTTGGAACGCATAGCTAGTAACCTCTCTTCTGAGGGCCCACAGGTAAATCGAACTTCTTTAAAAATGTTTAACTTCTTATTACCTTGGGGAGTGTCATCCTCTAACATTTTGCTGCTCCTTGCAGAACATCCTGAATCCCACTTCTACTATTTCGACCTCACCGTCCAGGGCTGCTGTTCCGCTTAACTCCTCTCCTCAAGGAGATTCCAGCAATTTGGTCCAAAACAAAGGTTCTTCCAACGTGGCGGTTTTGGCTGGAACTTCTGAGCAGCCAGATGACCAAGGTACCTCCATTCCTCTGAAAGAGGTGAACGAAACCATACCTCAAACGTCTGCAGAGGATTCACAAAGGGTTCTTCAAAAGTCCCCTCTTGAAACTCTTCAAGAGGATCCAAAGGATACTCAGACTGAAGAGGAAAAAGCTGATTCTGGGCAAGGATTCGAAGAATCTGCAGACGAAGAATCTGAGGAGGAAAACGCCAATGATGGGGAAAACGACAATGATGGTTCGACTGCCGGGACGGAGTCTAATGCACATAGCGGTGAAAAGGATGGTATCGAAGTGGTAGATTTGGACGAGGATGAAGAAGACCAGGAGCACGAAGCAAATGAAGGGGATGGTGATACAATCAACGAAAACCCAGAGGTTGAAACAAACGCGGTTCCCCTACGCGTGGAATTCCCCCAATCCTCTCCGTCTCGAATGACTGACGAGGAACTGGCACTTCTGAGGCGAAATGACCCTATTGGGTACATGAAGGCAAAGTTGGCCCAGAGGGACATCCCACTCGCTAGGGCTGGCACAAGTTCAACCAGCTATCCTCTTCCCACAGATGAAAGAGTTGTTCTTCTCAACAAAATTAGGAGAACTATTCTCAATGTGGATATCTTCGAAGTGCTTAAGCAAGATAGTACTGCTTGCTATACTATGAAGGAGCTGCTTACAAAGGTTAATCTTTCCAACTGCTCTTTGCCAGTTAGTACTCTCTTGTTTGATCTTCAGAATTTGCTGGACAACGTAACTGGCTATCTTCTCCAAGACGAATCTGCTGCCAAGAAGGTTCACGAGAAACGCATTGCTATGGATGCCGCCTATGAACAAGCTTCGAAGCTTTCTCAAGAAGCTGAAGATCAGGCTATGCATCTGAAGCAGGCAAAAACTGAATATGAGGCTCGAGCTGAGTCCATTCTTATTTGGGAAAGGCAGATTCTGGAACTTCAGCAGAAAGTTAAGGAGGCTAAGGAACAACAACTAGCCTTCGAAACTAATCCTGTAGGTAACCAATTCGAAGAGCTTCTCAACCGGGGGCTTGCAGAAATGGAGACTGCAGAACAACTTAAAGGAGAAGTGGCAACCTTGGAAGGTGCCAGGCGGTTTGCTCAGCAGAAACTTGAAACATTTCGAAGTACCTTTAATCGATTGAAAAATAATGTTTATTTCTAGATTTTTTGTCTATCTGACCATAACTTTGGTTCTTTCAATGTAATATTCGAACAACGCCATTTTGGCATTCTTATCTTGCCATCTTGGCTTTTTTATAATATTTTGTTTACGTTGTTACTATTCGAATTTCCCGCAGGCTTGGTTTATATTTCTTTAAATATTTCCCATTAACCTTTAGGACACGTTTATCATCCAAGAGTTCTTCGACTTCGTAGGCATTGTTTGAGAAAACTTTTAATACTCGAAAAGGTCCTTCCCAATGAGGTGACCATTTACCTAATGCTTTGTTCTTCTTATCCATAGGCAATATGACTCTCCAAACCAAGTCATTAATAACGAATACTTTTTTCTTCACCCTCTTATTGTATGTTCTGGCCACTCTTTCTTTTTGCCTCATCAAAATCTCCAACGCACGTAATCTAATTTCGTCCAATTCAACTAATTCATTCATCATCATTTCCCAATATAACGCGGCTGGAATTTCGTTTTGTTTCTGTATTCGAACTGATTGCAGATGAATTTCTACTGGTAGCACTGCATCATGGCCGAATGTAAGTTGGAAAGGAGTAGTGTTAGTGGCTTCCTTTGGAGATGTTCTACAAGCCCATAATACTTGGTCCAGAGTTTTGTGCCAATTTCTTGGCTTCTTGCCAATATGCTTCTTGATTAATCCTATTATTACTTTGTTTGCCGCTTCGACTTGTCCGTTTGCTTGAGCATAATATGGTGTTGAAGTTAGCAATCTAAACCCCATTTCTTGGGCAAATCCTTGCATCTTTCTACCAGTAAATACAGAACCTTGGTCTGTAGTTATACTTTCTGGTAACCCAAACCTATAGATAATGTGCTTTTGTATAAATTCGATAATTGCCTCTTGATCAGCAACTACCAAAGGTATAGCTTCGATCCATTTGGTAAAATAATCTACTCCTACCAAGATATATTTCTGACCTTTGGACGAAGCAGGATTTATTTCGCCTATCAGATCTAATGCCCATCCTCTGAATGGCCATGGTTTGATGATCGAATGCAGCTCACTTGCAGGGGCGTGTTGAATTCCTGCATGTTTCTGACATTCCTCACATCCTTTCGCAAAGTCTATGCAATCTTTGAGCATGCTAGGCCAATACAAACCATATCGAAATAGCAACCATTTCATTTTATGGCCTGCTTGGTGTGCCCCACATGCCCCATTATGGACTTCAGACAATGCTAAATATGCCTCACTTTCTCCTAGGCATTTCAATAAAACACCTTCTTGGGTCTTTTTGAACAATTCGTTCCCCATGAGGAGATATGACAATGCTCTATATTTTGTTTTTCTATCTACTTTTAGAGTTGGGTCTGCTAAATAACTCTTTAATGGACTTCGCCAATCTGTATCTGACAAAGTATTTATGGCTAGAATTTCGAATCCCTGTTTCTCGGCATATCCCAATCTCATACTTTCCAGATCCGATGGTGTGAATCTAGTAGCCATAACTCTTCCCCTTATTTCGACCAAATCCTTAAGATTCTTGGTAGATACTCTATAACCTGAAGCCAACTGCGCTAAGTCATTTGCTTCTTGGTTTTCTAATCTTGGTATGTGTTGAATATCCATGTATTCAAACTTTCTCAATAGCCTATTGACTATGACGAAGTATATCATTAGATTTTCCTTTATGCACTTATATTCTTTTGTGATTTGTTTGACCACCAACTCAGAATCTCCTTTAATTTCGACTCTGGTTGCCCCCAATTCCAACAAAGCTTCAAGTCCAACAATGAGCGCTTCATACTCAGCTTCGTTGTTCGAACAACGAGGACCATCCAATTTATACTTGAATTTTGTTGGAATTCCTTCAGGAGAAATTAGAAGGACTCCAACACCACTTCCATTCTTGTGGGTTGAACCATCAAAGTACAATTTCCATGGTTGCATTTCGACGTAACTCATGCTTGTCTGCTCAACCAACGAATGATCCACAATGAAATCAGAAATCACTTGACCTTTCATAGCTTTTAAGGGCATGAACGTCAATGAATATTCTGTTAAGGCCAGAGCCCATTTTCCAACTCTACTATGCATTATTGGCTTTGAAAGCATATGTTTAATGACATCGAAGTGAGACGAAACATAAACATCAACAGGTTTTATATAATACTTGAGTTTCATACAAGAGAAATACAAACAGAGACATAGCTTTTCTAAATTGCTATATCTGGTCTCAGCATCATTCAGCACTCTACTTAGATAGTATATGGCTCTTTCGACGCCATTGTTATCCTCTTGTGCTAACATACTACCTATGCTAACTTCAGAGGCAGATATGTACAATCTCATGGGCTTCCCCCATGATGGTGGAGACAACATAGGAGGCTGGGAAAGATATTCTTTTATTTTGTCAAACGCCTCCTGGTGAGCTTCGTTCCATTCGAAGGCCTGACCTTGCTTCAGACGAAGTAACGGAGAGAAAGCTTGAGTCCTTCCACTCAGGTTCGAAATGAATCTTCTGAGGAAGTTAACTTTCCCTAGTAGAGATTGCAACTCCCTTTTTGACGCAGGTGCTTTCGTCTCCATTATGGCTTTGGTTTTGTTCTGGTTGATTTCAATTCCTTTCTTGTGGACCACAAAACCAAGAAAATCTCCAGCCTGCACAAAAAATGCACATTTAAGGGGATTCATTTTTAAGCCATGTTTTCTCATTCGCTCGAATGATTGGCTTAAATGATGCAAATGTGCTTCTGCAGATATAGATTTGATGACTATATCATCAATATACACCTGCATGAAGGTTTCGATAAAGTCATGAAAGATTGAATTCATCGCCCTTTGATAAGTTGCCCCAGCATTTTTTAAACCAAAAGGCATCACCACCCATTCGTAGGTGCCTAAGGCTCCTGGGCAACGAAATGCTGTTTTTGCAACATCTTCTTCAGCAATGAAAATCTGGTTATATCCAGAGTATCCATCTAACATGCTCAAGTATTCGAATCCTGCAGCAGAATCTACTAGCATTTCTGCCACGGGCATGGAATATTCATCCTTAGGGGTTGCAGTATTTAAATCCCTAAAATCTATGCAAATCCTTAAAGAACCATTTTTCTTGATAACAGGTACTATGTTTGCTAACCATTCGACGTACCTTGTTGTTCTGATGAATTTGCAACGCAGCAACCTTTCGATCTCAGCTTTAATTTTTGTGAGAACCGCTGGCGCGAATCTTCTGGGAGTTTGTTTGATGGGCCTCTTGCCATCTTTGATTGGCAGCCTATGTTCGACCAACTCCCTCTTTAAACCAGGCATCTCATCATAATCCCATGCGAAACAATCTTTGTTCTCCTGAAGGATTTCGATCACTTTTTCCTTGAGGCCTGGGCTAAGTTTAGCACTTACGTAAGTTACTCTTTTCGTTTTGTCATCCCCTAAGTTGACTTCTTCGAGCGGGTCCTGTGCCAACATTTTGACACCTGAGTTTATGGGATCCCTTTCGAAGCCTAAGGGTTCTTTGTCATAGATGGCATCCAACCTTTGATCCATCTCCAACTCTTCGCTGGGTGAGCATTTCGAACCCCCCCCACTAACTTCATTCGTTTTTTCAAATGATTCATTTATTTCAGCCTCTAAGGCCACTTTCGATTCATTCTCAGCCATATAGGCCGAAATCCTTTCGAAAAAGGTAGACTCAGTCATGGTTAAGGTTGTCGAAGTCCCAGCCTGCTGGCCGTTTTTGTATAGCACCTTCACCTTCCTCTTCTTTACTGATTATTGTTCTATCCCAGTAAAGTCCATCATGACGAAGTGTCATGTAGTAGTGGGCATTTCTAGTTTCATTCATCTCATCATTTGGAACACATGGAGCAATCTTTGCCAGATTTTTATCATAATCCCTTTTGTCAACTAAATTGACAGTTGACATAAAGTAACTCTGGTCTGCTTCGATGTTTTCCACGATTCCGTCATCTCTCCACAGGACTAGTCGTTGATGCATTGACGAAGGAACTGCTCCCACGCCATGGATCCACTCTCTTCCTAGCAGTAGGTTATAGTTGGCCTTGGCTTCGACAACCATAAACATGGTGGGCCTGCAACTTGAGCCTATTGTCAATTCCAACTGGACCACCCCCAGTGTTTTACCCACTTTTCCTTCATAATTGGATAGAACCATATTATGGGGCTTGATATCTCCTTCGCGGATTTCCAACCTTTTTAGCATGAAATGGGGAATCAGATTGACTGCAGCACCCCCATCCACTAGAACTTTGTTCACACCATGGACACCTACTTTCGCCCGAATGAAAAGTGGCTTGAGATGATTCTTCATTGTAGGCTCTGGACGTTCGAAGAATGCATTTTGTTCTTCAACAGCCCCATTGTCCATCACGTAGTAGCATACGGGCCTATGTTTCATTAAATCTGTGGTGTCTTCTTCCTCATATTCATTGATTTCGGTTTCCTGCCCGAATTCGCAGGGAAGCACAGACACTACGTTACAGTTCAGGTTAAATGAAGACTCCCCCTCCGATTCGAAGTTATCTGTTATCATATCTTCGTCCTCTTCCGGGCCTGGAGTGTATTCCTTTGGTCCGTCTTGTTGGTCTTCAGAAAAAAGCCTTCTGTTGACTGGAGGTTTCTCTTCCGTCTGACTTTTTGGTTTGTTGGTGCTCGATTCACCTTGTATCTTTGTTGAAGTATCCCCTTTGTTTGCCACAGCTTCTCTTTCAGCCTTTCGAATCCTTTGCTGTCTGCGCCACTGGGATCTTGACATGGGGTTCCTTCCTTTGTAATTTTCTAATCTGACTTCCTCCCTTTTTTGTGTGTTGAATTGCCTCCTGTATGTCACAGCATGGCGTGCATTTCGTTCAGCATTCCTCCATTTGTCTTTGCCTTTGTCATTTCTGGCTTGCAGCCATCTATCGGTTGGTACTTCAGCAGGGAGTTTGAAAGTCACTCTTCGAGCAACTTTGGGGTGAGGGCTATCAGGTCTTCGCTGTTTGTATCTGCTGTCGAAACGCGGATCCATCTGGGCAGTTTCTTGATGGCTCCAGCAAGGGGCGAAGGGGATCGTTTCGAAGGCCCTAGCCATGCTTTGGTCATACACAGCAGAACATCTTGGGCACACCAAGCACTTAGTTGCCCCCTTTTAGCAGCGAAAAACAAACTCCAACAAACTCTCTCCAGCCTTGGGGTAGCATCTAAAAAGTTGGTTATCCTGGCGCCAATTGTTGCCAGTTCGAGCCCTCTGTACCCTTTCGAAATTTGCAGCAATTCTTTGGTTGCAGAGGATGCTGCACCTAGGGCACAATATCATGCCTGGATCTCCTTTGTGGCATGACATGAGATAGTCTTTGAGAGTATCATCTCCAGTGTGATTGTCCCCCATCCTATGCTTTTCATTTTCTAAGTATTTTTCCACTTCCTTCATCTCAGAACGGGGTCTTTCCATGTCCACCATATTTATTTCCAAATCCCCCTCTTTTGTTTCGTCATTGCCCCATCCTGTGGGCTTTATATCTTCGATCTGGACCCTCGAACTTTCTGGGGCAGAATATTTGACCAGATAGTCATATTTTCCACTGGGTTCCCCCAGAGTGTCCCATATTTCCTTCTGAGAGGGGACTGGCTGCGTAATTTGGACTTTCTCTAGTTCCAACCTCAAGCCCTCAGTGACTTGTGTAAATCCTTCGTCGTGATCCCCTTGGCCTTCAGTAGCCTGGGTTTCTCCTGCAACAGCCACAGGTCCAGCAATCGAAGTGTCTGGTGTATTCTGGATGCCTTCAATGACTTCCTCGCTGACTTCGACCATCACCCAGTTTTCGACTCCAATGTCCTTCTCTCCTGTTAGGGTGTCGCTTCGATCAATTTCCACCATGTTGACTTCTCCAATGCATGCAGGCTCGGAGTAGTTGGTGTCTGCGACGTCCAAAGGATCTTCGTCCACTTTCATCTTCACCTTATCAGCAAACTTTAATCTGCCATCTTTGATTGCGTTTTGAATCAAATCCCTGAAAAGAAAACATTGTGAGGTCTTGTGGCCTAGGAAACTATGATATTTGCAAAATCCCCTTTTCTTCCTCTGGTCCAAAGGGGGTATTTTGACATTTGATGGCACAATTAGTTGGCCATCTTTGACAAGCAAGTCAAAGATTTCGTCACATTTAGTGACATCGAAGGTGTAAACCTTCTTTGGAAACTTATCACTTTTCTCATTTTCAACAATATCTTTCCCTTTCGTAGGAACTAACATTTTGCAGGAGTAAGGCGGGGCCTGTTTTAATTCAGCGAGGTCGATTTCGACCTCTTCGAATTCGAATTCAGGATATTCTTCTACTTCCTCAGTTCCAACATAGGAAATCCTTTCTTTCTTATTATTCTTAAAGACTCGGGCTTTTTCGGCTTTTAGTCTTTCGACCTGTCGAACCCTATCGGCTAACTGAGCCATATCCCTCAAATGCTGAGTATCTAATTTCTTTCGAATAGAGTAATCCAATCCCCCAGCGGCCATTTCGACTAACTCATGCTCAGGCACTACTGTGTAACATCTAGATTTTAACAGCCTAAATCTATTCAAATAGTCATCAATGGGTTCAGTGAACTTTCTCTTAACACTGGCCAATTCCTTCAGACTTATTTTCGATTGTCCCATGTAAAATTGTTCATGGAATAATCTCTCTAAAAGGGTCCAAGTGTCAACAGACCCAGGAGGCAACGTGGTAAACCAAGTGAAGGCATTTTTTGTCAAGGAACTTGGGAAATATTTGATTCTGAGATCTTCATTATTGGCTATATCCCCCGCTTCGGTTAAATATCTCGCTATGTGTTCGACTGTTGACTCGTTGGTATCCCCAGCGAACTTTGTAAATTTAGGGACTTTGTATCCCCTTGGTAAATCAGTATGCATTATACAATCTAATATAGGAGAAGCGTAATTTGGCCTCCTCATTCCCATATTGAGGCCGTTTTGGGTCATGATCCTCTCTATCATGGTGGTCAGATTATTTTCTGCCAAGATGTTATCGTTTCGAATCCTATGAACGACAGCATCGGCATCTTGGTCTCGACCAACCAAAACAACTCCCCTAGGTTGTTCTCCTCGAAATTCTGGGGCTTCTGGTCTTTCGATCCTTGCCCCTGGTTCCATAACTTCCCTTTGTGGGCCCGGAATTATTGGGGCTTCTAACCTTGGTGCTCTGGCCCCTAAGTTAACCTCTTCTCTGGGTGGCCTATGAATTGGGTCGTTGGCGATTTGTTCTATAACAGGCACGTTTGTTCGAAATCCCGCCTGGTTCTGCCTACGCCTTTCTGTGGGAGCAAAGAAATCTGCTATTCGACTCATATTGTCAGCGTTTTCCCTGTTCGTCACAGTCACATTCTGAACTATTGGGGCGAATATTTCCTGCATGGTTTGCGCTAACACCCCTATCATATTGTGGTTGCTGTCATCCATCAATTGCCTAAAGGCCAACTGGTTATCTGTGGTTAGGATAGGCAACGTGCTATAACCCACTGACCCTTGGTTATTTGACATAAATTGGTTTGCCCCAGACCCAGATCCTAGTTGTGGGGATGAATTCGATGTGGAATTGTGTAAACCTGCCATAAAAGATGTTGGCATTCCGTAAGAAGAACTTCTAATTCTATTCCCATCGAAGCCGGGTGGTCTAGTTGATGGAGTGGCGAAATGGGATTGTGTCCCTGGTGGCGGAACGAATCCCCCAGGGTAGCCCATAGTTCCAGTATTTCCTAAGATCGAACTGTTGGTTGATATGCCACTTACTCCGTTGGTGGCCATGTTACTGGTTGAAGATGCAACAGCCTGTGCATTCGAAGGGATTACATTAGATGCTCCGCTCGAAATGGACGCGTTAGTGCCTGTTGCCTGTGGGCCACCTTGGTCTCCCTGTTGATTGTCTGAATTAGACATTTTGTCCAAACGTTTTCTTCTGGATAAAGGTTGGTTGCTGTTGGTTATCTTACCACTTCTCAGGTTCATAAAACAGCAAACTTCTTAGGTTCCTACGTTTCTGGGATGGCTATGTCTCGACAATCCTTAATTCTGATATCCAACTATTGGTCCCACCGGGTGTGCCAATTTGTTTCCAGTGATTTCTGGTAAACAACCGCTAGTCTTCCAAACTATCGAATAATCTATATTAACGCTACTCAATCTCTTTGGTAACTCACAGGATCGACTAGATTGATCCTAGGACTCCTTGGATATTAAGGTTATTCTCACAATCGAACAATTATTCATGGGTGCTATTGTACAAATGTTTGGTTTATTTCGATCCCTCTCTCTAAGAGTTTAAAAATGTGGTCAAAATGTATGTGAAAACTAAGTTATACGAATGATTGCTAATTGTAATGCTGATTGAAAAGACATATAAAACTGTATGGAAAATGAAGTAACTGGTTTCGACCCATAAAACATTTAACACAAAAGGTTTCTGGAATGTGGAAGTTTAAAATGTGAAGAAAGCGTTTAATGAAAGAAATTTAGAAATGACTTTAAGTGAAAGTACATGTTTGAAGAATAATACTTGAAAGTAAAGGTATTGAGAGCGTAAAAGTTCTCTGAAATATAGAGTGCTCGAAATATAAAGAAAGCAGTAAAATGTAAAACTTTGAAGAAAAGACTTTGAAATGAAAAGACAGTAGATAAAGAAACTTGCAAATGTTATTCGACAGAAAGAAAAAGAAGGAAAGTGCTGGAAATAGTAAAAAGGCTTTTATTAAATTAGAAATACATGGTGCTATCATACATACATTTCTCTTGCATTCGTTTCCCTTGCCATGTGGTAGTTTGAATGTTATTGAGTATTTTGTATAACAGATATGACACACTGAAATCCTAACACTAAGACTTCTATTTATACTAACTCGACCCTAACGGTCTCGCTACAAGATCATGCCACGTTTCGAACATGCAAGACAATGCTCCTTTCATCTTTCCACGTGTCCCTAAATGCTCCAACACATAACTTTCAAACTTTGAAAGTCCCGCTTTCATTTAAATTTTAAATGCTTTGGTGTTTCTCTGTTTCGAACGCTCTTCTCAGATCTAGCTTCGCTGCTGTTTCGAGACCCCTTTGGATACGCTCCCATGATCACCGTTCGAAGCTTCAAGCTTTGACACACTCATTCGAAACACTGCCTCTGCAATTTCGAAGCGTGGTGTTTTAATTCCATTTCGATCAGAACTTCTAGCTCTTTTTGAATTCTAAATAACACTATCAAAATCTTCAGCCAACAGGGGGTAGATTATAGAAAGGGAAGGTATTAGCACCCTTTCTATCTGTGGTTTTCCACGGGCTCTTAGGTACTTGCTCATCATTTTTCAAAATTTCTTGTGTGTGTTTGATTTGAAAAAAGTTTTTGTTTGAATTCGATTTAACCCTTGCTTCTGTCTTCAAGAGTGTTATGAAGTTGTTTTAAAAACTTTGTTTGAAAAAGAGTGTAAGTGTGGAAAAGTTTGTTTATTTTGAGCAAGTACCTACTAGCATCTATCTACTCGAAAAAAGAATTGTTCTATGTTTGTTTCCTTTAGACAGCGCTATCCCACTATTAGTGAGTGGGTAGCACCGTCGTTGGAGTTTTAAGGGTCAATTCGAAAGGGACGTACGATCACTAAAGCAATGTTAGGACGTCTTAATAATAACCCTAATGTCTTAAGATCAATATTTGAGGCAATAATTCCGAGGCAACCTTTCCGAGGCAACTTTGATCTTTGAGAAAAAAGAGGGCGACCACTAAAATATCCTATACTCAATGATCGTTTACCGAAGGCAACCGAAGTGGGAGTATACCCTAGGAGTGCGCATGTGCGAGTGATTCAATTTCAAGTTTATCTTTGCACATTTAGGGTTTGCTAACTGTTTTAAAATTTACAAACATTCTTGTCATGCAACCCTAATATCATACATCTAACGGTTTAATATTTGCAAGAATTTAAAGTGCGGAAAGTAAAGCTACGCTATTACAAGGCTTCAGGTATTAATTAAATAGCCAAAAATAACCCGTAAGAAAAAATGATAAATGAACGAAAAAGTCCTAATTAATCTATTACATCCCATGAGAAATTACATCAATATGGTAAAAATAAATAAGCGTGATGAATCGAGGACGAAAGAGAAATAGGGTTTTGACCCCATCTTATTGAAAGAAAATAATTTACAAATCTAATTAGTAATTAAATTGAATTAAAGAAAATAATTTACATGGCCTATTTTTATATTTTGTTATTTTTTAAGAAAAAGAAAATAGAATTTCAATTAAACAAAACCCTAATTTCTAACTTATTTTAATTTATTTACAAAAGAATTTAAATTACCCAAAAATTGAATAAACTAATTAAATTAATATTTTTGATAAAAAATAACCTAAGTCTAATTGGATGAAAAATTATTTTTATGATTTTTTTTAATAAAAAAAGAATTGATTTTTTTATGTTAGTAATAAATAAATAAATGAATTAATTGGGAAAATATAAAGAATAGAGAAAAAGAATAATGGGCCTGAGAATTAGCAAATTGGAGGGGTGTGAATAACAAGCTCTTAGGCCCAAAAATCTGACCCATGTTGACTTCCTGGATTCCATGTTGTGCATTGACTGGGGTGTATCATGGTCCTCCAAACGATGGCCTTCAGATCTGGCCTTTTGGAAATCCAAAGGTTGAATCTTGAGGGTACATGGTGATCTCCCTGCCTTGTGTGCACGCCTGATCATCTGAATGAAAATAATATGAAATAATGGGGGGACCTGGGATTCGAACCCAGGCCCCAAAGCCTTTTCCACTCACCTTCACGGCAACTGAGCTGGGCGCATTTGTTGTATACAAAGGAACAAATAAATATTATAAAAAAAACACAACTTTGCTAAATTCCTGCGCGCGAAATTTCAAACGGAGCAATCATGGGCTGCCACGCTATCGTCCCTGTCCTCTCTCCGTTGGTAAAAGTCAGAGACTTTTACCTACGGAGAAATGTCCATAGCTAGAAACCCTGCATATCTCAAAATCACACACATGCATAAAAAATGAAATCTAATTCCATGAATCGAATCGCCTTGGCCTACTGAGCATCATGGTGTCCCTTTTGTGGACCAATTTCACCTGTATACAAAGATCCTAAATCGAGACAACAAAACCTAGCAATGGTAGATTCCAGTATAGCCAATAAAAATGCAATTAATTGTTATGAGTAGTTTGCAAATGCCTCAAGGAACAAGAATGTGTAAGTATTTCATGCTATAAGTTCCACAATCATGTGATTCGATTTCAAGAAAAAGCCATGGTCGTGGATCACTTACAGTGAGTTCTAGCATTGGAAAATGCTTGTTCTTGTTTGGTACAACTTGCTTGTATGTCCAGGAAGAGAATGAGATGGCTTGGGAGTCTTGAAAATGCCTGGAAGTGCAAAATCAGATCACCACTTTCTTTGAGTTTTTTCAAGTTTGGTTCTCTTTCTACACGCCTCTAAACCCTATTCTTTTTGGCTGCAATTGTTCACTATATACCAAGGGATGAATTGGGTTTACAAATATGATCTCAATCTTTGCCAATTATGATTTGTGATCTTAATTTGATTTCCATAAAATTCCTTCAAAAATAGGACAAAATCAATCTTTTTGTGCCCACCTATGCCTTGCACGAATTGATTCACTTGCTAGCTGGATATGGGACCTGAAATGTGCACAAGATCTTGAAGTTTGAATGATTTGGATTTTTTCATGATTTGTTTTGATTTAAATTGATTTAATTGCAATAAAAATCAAAATAAATAGAAAAAATAATATAAATACAAATGGGAAGAGCTAGGTTTCGTGGACCATGCTACCAACTCAAAACAAGTGCAAAAAGTTAGGCCCATTTAGCAAAAATTGCAATTTGAGGCACTTTTGACCTTTGGCAATTTTGCAAAAAAGGTCAACTTCACCAATGCATAACTTCCTCAATTTTGACTCTTTGAATTTTTTATTTGACTTTTTAGAAAGCTTGAGATGTCCTATAAGAAACCCTTTTTCATATCATCTCAATTGAGTCTTCCATGTTCATGTATGAATCTTTGACAAAAAAGGTGTTTTTGTTGACTTTTCAAAGTGACCTATAATGTCAAAATTCATAACTTCTTGTGAGTGCATATTTTGAACTTGGGAGATGAATATGAATTGTAGAGAATTTCATCCTATTCAAAATTAGCCTTGGATGAGTCATTTCTCATAAAATATGAGAATGTTATGCTTGGTCAAAGTTGGGTTGACTTTTCCTACAAAACCCTAATTTAGCAACTTTTGGGTTTTGATGAATTTGTGAGCAATCCTTGAGGAATCATGACAACCCTTGATCAAATGATGAATAATACTTCAAAATGAGGATGTTTACCAGAAATCTTGAAGTTTGACTGTATGTGGGCCACAATTGACTTTTGCCCTAGCACAGTCGATTTCCAGGCCTTTGAGCAATTGACTGAGCAAACTTTCTCTGTAGGGATTGAAACTTGACATGGATGATCTTGAGAACATATTAGGACAATGGTGAGTATTTGGGATCCCTTGGACACATGTATCTTGATGCAACATGAAAACCCTAATTTGAGGTAGACTGCCTTAGGAGAGAGTTTGTCTGGTCAACCCTTAGACTTCCTTGAGCAATTTGAAGACCTCACTTGAAATGTTTTGAGAAATATGAGAGGGCAAATTTTGGGGTACAACATCTGCCCCTGTTCAATCTTCTTAAACCTGAGGATGTAGATTGGCTTGTCTGCCTTTCGTGATCCGAAGGTGAAAGATGATTGAACACTAGAGTGCCCGAGAAATTTGCACTCGCATGAAGTGGTACTTGTCTTATGATGTCGGGAATGGGCTTATAGATGCCATTTGGAGGTTGATGTCGGATGATGGGCTTAAAGATGCCATCAGAAGGAGTGTCGATCGCATAAGAGATTCCTTAGCGAGAGCTTGTATACCTGTTGTTGAGGAAGATTCCACTGGGGAATGCCGGTCTCTGTCTTGAGAGAAAAGTTGAATTTTAGGAGCTTCGTTCGTCCATTATTCTATTGGGGAATCGTATCTTAGTCGAGGAGGTGAAAATGAACTATTATTTGGTCGTGACCCAGGCTTCATAGTGATAAGATCGACTGCTATCTGGTCGTAATCCAGGCTTTACAGTAATTTACTAGGGGATCAGATTAAACTTACTATCCGGTCGTAATCCAGGCTTCGCAATTTCTCATTTCTTATTTGGTCGTAATCCAGGTTTCAGAAGGAATTCAGTTGTTATTCGGTCGCATCCGGGCTTCAACTTGAACTTAGGGCACACTAATATCCAGTCGACTCCGGGCTTCTTAGTAATTGTCCAGGTGAACTGCTATTTGGTCGAAATCTAAGCTTCACAGTGTCTGGTACCACTATCTGTTCGTAATCCAGGCTTCACGATGTTTCACACCATTATCTGGTCGAATCTAGTCTTCATGGTGTCTTGTACTACTATTTGGTCGATTCCAGGCTTCACAATACCTTACTTCTTATCTGGTCGAAATCCAGGCTTCAGAAGAAATCAAGTGGTTATCCAGTCGCATCCGGACTTCCATTTGATTTTAAGGCCTACTAATATCTGGTCGACTTCGGGCTTCATAGTAATTGGCCGAGTGAACTGCTATTTGGTCGAAATCTAAGCTTCACAGTGTCCCTTACTGTTATCTGGTCTTAATCCCAGGCTTCAGTCTTTCGTTGCTATCTGGTCGTAATCCAGGCTTCACGATGTAATATACCATTATCTGGTCGAATCCAGGCTTCACGGTGTTCGGAGAAATCAAGATACTATCCGGTCGAACCCGGGCTTCATAACTTGCATTAAAGATATACCACTATCTGGTTGACTCCAGGCTTCGTAGTATTCTTGGCTGCTATCTGGTCGTAGTCCAGGCTTCACAGAAAATTGTATTGCTATCTGGTCGTAATCTAGGCTTCACAATAACTTGTTGAGCTGTTATCCGGTCGAATCCATGCTTCACAGCTTGTGTTTATGATATGCCACTATCTGGTCAAATCCAGGCTTCATGGCGTCTGCATTGCTATCTGGTCGTAATCCAGGCTTCACAGTAACTGGATGAGCTGTTATCCAGTCGTAATCTGGGCTTCACAGCTTATTGGGGATTAAACTATTATCCGGTCGAATCCGGGCTTCATAGCTTGCTTTTAAGAGATACCACTATCTGGTCGTAATCCAGGCTTCACGATATTCTGATATTGTTATTCATTCGTTCTTCGGGCTTCACAATATGATGGAGTAATCAAGATATTATCCGGTCGTACCCGGGCTTCATAGTTTGAACTTTGTGAGAATTTGATTGTATCTTTTCCTGAAATGTAAAGAATTAGTCGTATGTAATGCCATGATGCATGACATGTATTGAGTAATGATGTTCTCAAAATAAATGAGATTGTGCTGTATGATGCGTATATGCATGTCATAATGCAATGTTCTTATGATATTCTCTAGCTGGGGAAAATAAATCCCGGACTGCTGGAGAGTACAAGGAGTTGAATTCTTCGTTCTCGCTGGAGATAACGACCGAAGATGATATGGGAATAAATTGGCAGGAGAATAATTCTGCTGGAGAATAAACTGGCGGAAGAATGACTTTGTGGGGAAGAGATGCTCTGCTAGAAGATCTGCTGATTCGGAGAAATAACCTCGGCTGAGGATGAATTACCGTTGCTGGCGATGATAAACTCTGTCGGGAATAAAGTTTCCGTTTGTGGAAGAAATAAACTCCACTGGGGATGGTCTTCCATCGTTGGTGATAGATGAACTCTGCTTGGGGAGAATCTTACCGACTCATTCGCGATTGCGAATCTCATCTGGGGAGAGTTGTGTCCTGTTCGAGAAAGCTAACATCACTGTCTTTTTCTTACTCTGCAGGGAGCATATATACCTTTAGTCATATTCTCCAGCTGGGTCTATCCCTGTACCTGGTGAGTAGAGCAACTGTAAGGCTTGGACATTTCTTTTTCTTTGCCCCTGTTCCTAGTATCATGAGTAATCGTCTTTTGTTTCGCATGTAAATATTTGTGAGCAATAATTATTTTCAAATGCATATATCAAAAATGAATCATTGGACGTTCTTGCAAAACAAAACAGAAAAAGGAAAATAATTTGTCATTTCTTTGTGAAAATGAATTGTATTGATTTTGAAGTTGGCCTGTAAATTGGCGTTTTTGTACAAGAGGCTGACGTCCTAGTAAGAGAACACCGCCGAAATGATAGACTTTATACAATTTGTGAAAGACAAATAAAAATAGCTATGTGAACAATCCCACTAAGTTCCAACTCTGCTATTGCCTTTATATCTTCGAGCGTCTCATCACTTTGCTACTTGGTTGAAGGTAGATCAGATTGATCGGCGCCGTCCAAGCTTGATAGTCGATACCGAAGTCTGGTTACAAGGTGATCCAATGAGACATAGTGTTACGCTTTAATCCCTAATTTTTTCCTGGACCGCCCTTTCGGGTTTTCAGTCCACCAGGATACCCCCTTTTGCCCAAGCCGCCTTTTCAGGTTTTTGACTTGCTGGGTGTATAGTTTTTTCATTTTCATCCCTTATTTTTTCCCGAACCCTTTTGGTTCGCCGAGAAGCCCTTATTTTTGCCTAGGCCAGTCGACCTAGCGAGTCTTTGGTTATGCGTAGTATTTTTTCACTATGTATGCATTGACGGGGTGAGGAAGGTCGTCACCATCCATGGTGGTTAGAATCATAGCTCCTCCCGAGAAAATGTTCTTAACCACAAATGGCCCTTCGTATGTAGGGGTCCATTTTCCCCTGGGATCACCTTGCGGCAGTATGATGCATTTGATCACCAGATCCTCGACTTGATACTGTTGTCGTCTAACTTTCTTGTTAAATGCCTTGATCATTCGCTTTTGATACGTCTGACCATGACAAATAGCAGTAAGTCTCTTCTCATCAATTAAGTTCAGCTGATCAAGCCGGGTCTGAATCCAATCATCTTCACTCAAAACTGCATCCTTCATAATCCGAAGAGAGGGTATCTGAACTTCAATGGGCAAGACTGCCTCCATGCTATACACCAAGGAATAGGGTGTTGCCCCTGTTGACGTCCGTGCTGAGGTATAGTACCCATGAAGAGAAAATTATAGCATCTCATGCCAGTCTTTGTATGTCACTGTCATCTTCTGCACAATCTTCTTGATGTTCTTATTAGCCGCTTCAACAACCCCATTCATCTTCGGCTGGTATGGATAAGAGTTGTGATGTTGTATCTTGAACTGTTTGCAGAGCTCGGTGATCATTGTATTGTTGAGATTTGTACCATTGTCCGTAATGATCCTCTCTAGTACACCATATCGACAGATCAAATTGTGTCGGATAAACCGCGCCACAACATTCTTGGTTACTATAGCAAAGGAAGCTGCCTCAACCCACTTTGTGAAATAATCAATTGCTACCAGGATGAAACGATTCCCGTTGGACGCAGTAGGTCTGATCTCGCCAATCATATCAATGCCCCACATTGCAAAAGGACAAGGAGCTGTCAAGACGTTCAGAGGAACCAGAGGTACATGCACCTTATCAGCATAAACTTGGCACTTATGACAGGTCTGAGAATGCTGATAGCAATTGGCTTCTATAGTAGACCAATAATATCCTGCCCGTAGAATTTTCTTTGCCATGGTATGTCCACTAGAATGAGTTCCGAAAGTACCTTCATGTAACTCTTCCATAATCCTTTCTTCCTCATTTTTGTCCACACATCGCAGTAAGGTCGAATCATGATTACGCTTATAAAGGATACCATTACTGATGAAGAACTTCGCAGCGAACCTCCTCATAAACTTCTTATCATTAACAGATGCACCCTCGGGGTATTCTTGAGCCTCAAGATACCTTTTTACCTCGTGGAACCAGGGTTTATCTGCTACCTCTTCAGTCTCGATGTCATAGTAATGTGCGGGTTTATCCAACCTCTCAATGGTAATCTGAGGAGCTTCATTGTCCCACCTGACCTTTAACATAGAAGACATAGTAGCTAGCGCGTCCGCTAACTGGTTCTCCTCTCTTGTGAAATGTTCAAAGGTTATCTTCTCGAAGTGTAGGAGCAGTGTTAGTACATACTCCTTGTAAGGAATAATATTTGGGTGCTTCGTATCCCACTCACCTTTGATCTGACTGATCACGAGAGCGGAATCTCCGAATACACTCAAGAACTAAATCCTTAGGTCAATAGCTGCTCGAAGACCCATGATGCACGCTTCATACTCCGCCATATTGTTGGTGCAGTTAAAACATAATCGGGCGGTAAACGGAGTATGACAACCTTCAGGGGATATGATCACGGCGCCAATGCCGTTACCCAATGCGTTTGAAGCTCCATCAAAATACATAGACCATCGGGATCCCTCCCCAGGTCCTTCATCCGGTCCAGGTTTTTCACAGTCAGTCACCAACATGATGTTCTCATCCGGGAACTTGAAACTCATGGATTGGTAATCATCCATGACTTGATGCACCAAATGATATGCCAATACACTCCCCTTGATTGCTTTTTGGGTTGTGTATTGGATGTCATACTCAGTTAAGATCATCTGCCATCTTTCTATCCTTCCAGACAAGGCAGGCTTTTCGAAGATATACTTGATTGGATCCATTTTTGATATCAACAGAGTAGTGTGAGTCAGCATATACTGTCTCATCCGGCGAGCAGCCCATGCCAAAGCGCAACAAGTTTTCTAGAGGAACGAGTATCGGGTCTCACAGTCGGTAAACTTTTTTCTAAGGTAGTAAATAACATGCTCTTTTCGGCCATACTAGTCATGCTGCCCCAACATGCACCCCATTGAATTGTCGAGTACTGTCAAGTATAAGATCAAAGGTCTTCCTTCAACTGAAGGCATCAGAATAGGTGGCTCTTGGAGGTACTCCTTGATCCTTTCGAAAGCGGTATGACATTCATCATTCCATTTTACCACTTGATCTTTCTTCAGCAGCTTGAAGATCGGCTCACAAGTAGCAGTCAGATGTGAAATGAATCAGGCAATGTAATTCAGACGCCCCAAAAAACCTCTAACTTCCTTTTCTGTGCGAGGAGCCGGCATCTCCTGTATAGCCTTCAGCTTTGCAGGATCCACTTGAATACCTTTATCACTAACGACGAAATCCAGCAGCTTACCAGACCTTACCCCGAAAGTGCACTTGTTTGGGTTTAACCTTAGTTTGTACATCTTCAACCTGTCAAATAGCTTCTGAAGATGGTCAAGGTGTTCTTCTTCAGTTTGGGACCTTGCAATCATGTCATCAACGTAAACCTCAATCTCATGGTGAATCATGTCGTGGAACAAGGCGACCATGGCGTGCTGATACGTTGCCCCAGCATTCTTCAACCCGAAAGGCATCACCTTGTAACAGAAACTGCTCCACTGTATAATGAAAGTTGTCTTCTCCATGTCTTCGGGAGCCATCTTAATCTGATTGTAACCAAAAAAACCATCCATAAAGGAGAAGATCTTATGCTGCGCGGTGTTGTCGACCAGAACATCGATGTGAGGGAGTGGGAAATCATCCTTGGGGCTTGCCCTGTTCAGGTCTCTATAGTCCACACACATCTGCACCTCACCATCTTTCTTGGGCACTGGAACCACATTGGAAACCCACTGCGGATAAGAAGTAACAGCTAGAAACCCGGCGTCAAACTGTTTCATAACCTCAACTTTGATTTTCTCAGACATCTCGGGGCGCATACGGCGAACCTTCTGCTTTATCGGAGGACAATATTCTTTAGTTGGAAGGCGATGAACCACAATGTCTGTATCCAACCCAGGCATATCTTTATAAGACTAAGCGAAGATCTCAACATAGTCGTGCAACATTTGTATTAACCGTTGCTTGACACTAGACTCCAGATTTGCACCGATCTTGACCTCTTTCTTGTCTTCCTTTGTACCCAAATTTACTGATTCCACTGGTTCCTCGTGCGGCTGTATGGCCCTCTCTTCCTGAAGTAACAGTCTAGCAAGTTCTCCAGGCACTTCACAATCATCCTCACCTTCGTCCTCGGCTTGGTTGATCGGATTTTCAAAGTCATAACTGGCAGTAGCAGAGTCGTTATCAATGGGATCCAGAGTGGATGTGGACCTGTAGTCTGATATGTGAGTGTGTGTAAGACAAATAGCTACTTTGATAAAGTGCAAGATAGAAAAGAAAAATAAGGAGCGCAAAATTTGTAATGCAAGAAAACATCCAATGCTTTATTGATGTTATATGAAAACGACAAATAATAAGCCTTCACAAACAAAAGCCAAGGTGCCTCGGGCAAGGCACCGGTCTGTAAAGTTTCAAATTGTCTGTTACAAATCTCAAAAACAAAAGTCTATTACTGTGTAATAAAATAAACGTGCACGAAGTCCTTCGCCGTCCAATTTCTCAAGCCACCGCTGGTAGTCGGGTAAATCCAGCTGTCAAACTCTGACTCTTCTTCATCATCTTCAATTGCATTCACTCCCGGATTACTGATGCACAGAGGAGGTCTTCCAATCCACGCGCGCCGAACAGCCCTTTGAGCCTCTGCAGTAAAGCCCAAACCAAACTTGTCAGTTTTGTGTGCGAAGTCAGGGAGCTGACCCCAGTTTACACACCCACCTTTTTCAATTACAGCCCTGGCATCCTTGAGGGAAGCCATCTTCATCGGAGGTTTGTTGGCAGCAATTTCAGTCGACGCCAGAGTCTAGGGGACCTCTTCAAAGTTCTGACATGGGGTTTCAATGAACTCTCCATCCATCTCCACATACCGGAAGGAGTTAAGATGACTTACCATGTACTCCTCCTCACCCTGCACCATAACAATCTTCCCTTTTACTGGATATTTCAACATCTGATGGAGCGTAGAAGTCACTGCCCCAGCCTTATGAATCCAAGGGCGACCCAACAAGCAAGAATAAGATGGTCGGATATCCATCACATAGAATGTAGATGCAAAAGTCTGAGAGCCAACTTTAATAGGGACGTCCACATCCCCATGCACCATCCTTTTTGACCCATTGAAAGCTCTAACCACAATATTACTCGGCTTCAGAATCAAACCTTCACAGTCCAGACGGTCTAATGCTTTCTTTGGTAAAACATTTAATGAGGACCCAGTATCCACCAGTACGTGAGCCAAAGTAGTGCCCCTGCACGCGATCGAGACGTGCAGAGCATCATTGTGATTTCTTCCTTTAGCAATCAGGTCTGCGTCTGAGAAACCCAACCCGTTATCGGCAATTAAACTTGCTACACAGTCTTTGAATTGATCAGTAGAGGTTTCTTGCGGCACATGCGCAGTCTTGAGAAAAGCAATTAAAGCCTTTGCGTGGGCTTCAGAACATAATAATAAGGATAACATGGAGTTTCGACGGGGTCTGCCCCAGCTGCTCGACTACATTGTAGTCACTCTTCTTGATAATCTTCAGAGTTTCCTATATCTCCTGCTTAGAGGTTTCTACGATGATCTTCTTAGGTGCCTCCGTCCGGGTAGGCTCACCTGTAACTTCTTTGCCCCGAGTGTCAGATGACTCGGCGATAGGGGTGATAACTGGAGTAAGAATTGGAACAATAGTTGATGTACTAGAGGATGGAATGGCAACAGGCTTTTGAACAGTCGGAGGGGAAATCTTAAGAGAGAAGAGTCTTCCACTTCTGGTGACCTTGCTAGACCCGATAATATTGCTGATATCAGCATCAGTTTCTTCAATCTTAAAGTCTTGTTTGATCCCATGATAATACACATCGGCCCCATAGTGCCACGGGACAGCCTTATCCGAAGTGTATGGGATAGGACCAGGAATAGTAATGATTAATGGAGAAACTCTTGGAACAAATGTAATCCTAACATGATTTCTCGAGGAAGCCTTGGAAGGATTGGAGGAAATGGTTATGATGGAAACATCTTCAACAGGAATCAATAGAATTAAAGTTTTCTCGAACAGGATCTCTTTGTTATCCATCATGCGTTGAACACCTGCTTTCAATAAGTGGCAACCAGCAGGTAAGATTGAACATAAGTGGAAACCTTCGCCATAGCCCGGAAATAAACCGGCCAACAATAGGTTCTTCTTAACTGTCATCAACGGAGTAGAAATGTCTTCTACAGAGGTCACAAACAAATCATCATCCACAACACTTACTCCATGATCATGCTTGGGCATAGGAGCAGTTATGACGTTGGGTTTCTCTGGAGCGTCAAACTCAATCTCTTTAGCTTCAATCAAATCATGTACCTTATTCTTCAAAGCCCAACAGTTGTTCGTATCATGACCTGGGCTATCAGAGTGATAGGCACAGCGGGCGTTTGGATTATACAGCAGAGATGTGGTGCTGGGATTCTTTGGTGCTTCCCTCAGAGTTATCAGGTTGGTCTTTAACAATTGCGGTAGAATTTGTGACAAGGTCATATTAAACCGAGTGTACTGCCTCTGCGGCCTCTCCATTCTTTGTTGATTGTTGCATTGTGGGGCAACCGTAGGTCTTGATATTACTACCGCATTCACTGCTTGACGATGTTCAGGTCTATTTTGGCTCCTCGAGCTATAAACTGCACTAGCTTCTTCCCTGAAAGGCTTCTTTTCTGTACTTTATGAAGCACCCTTTTGTATCTTACCACTTCGGATACCAGCTTCTACTCTTTCCCCAGTCATAATCAATTCAGTAAACCCATATGATGAACTACTGATCAGATGATTGAAAAATGGACTAGACAAGGTCCCCAGAAACATATCAACCAACTCCCTATCAGACAGAGGGGGTTGGACTCTTCCAGCTAGATCTCTCCACTTCTGAGCGTAGTCCTTAAAACCTTCGCTTGCACCCATAGACATACTCTGAAGCTGAGTATGAGTAGGAGCAAGGTCGGCGTTATACTGGTACTGTTTGTAGAAAGCAGCAGCAAGGTCCTCCCAGTTGCAAACATTAGCTCCTTCCAATTGATAAAACCATTCAAGCTGAGTCCCTGACAGACTATCTTGAAAGAAATGGACCCACAGATTCCTATCAGTAATGTAGAGTTGGATTTTTCTGACGTACGAGCGAAGATGGAGTTTTGTACAGGATACTCCATCGTACTTAGCAAAAACTGGAGCCTTAAACTTGTGAGGGATCACCACTCCCGATGCCAGTCCCAAATCTCCGAAGTCTAAACCGGGAACCTTCTGAATCTCTATAACACTTAGACGATTTTCCAACTGTTTGTACCCATCCTCAGTAGGAGGGTACTGTTCATCATCAAAATCAGTGTCATTATCAGAGACTACAGGACTAGGACCCTTTCCTTCCTCTTGATTCTCTCCTCCTCTAGATGAATGAGACAAATCAGCTTCCTGTCGCAACCTATTCCTAAATCTGTGACCCATATTCAGCAGAACCACCTTCTTCTTCTTATTCTTCTTCTTCTTCTTCTTCTTCTCCTTCAAGATGAGAGTCTTCAAATCCTTTTGTCCTTTGGCCAAGTTCAAGAACATCTCCTGGAATTGAGCATTATGTGCTTGAAGAGCGTTGATGGCTTGATCGATAGGTATTTCAGAAGACATTATGTGCTGAAATAAACAGCGAAGAAGATAAGAAACCTGTAATGGTACCTGTAATGAGGTGCATGGTAATGGAATATGTTGTACCCTAAAACTTTCCCTCTCATATTTCTCAAAACATTGCAAGAAAAATCTCAAAGTGGCTCAAGATTGCTCAAGAGTTGGACAGTTAAGCTACCTCCTAAGGCAGTCAACCTCAAATTAGGGTTTTGTGTTGCTTCAAGGTCCTTACATACAAATGATCCCAAGTTCTCCCCAATGTCCTAATATGTTCTCAAGCTCATCCATGTCAAATTTCAAGCCTTGCAGAGGAAGTTTGGTCAGTCAATTGCTCAAAGGGTCCAAAAATCGACTGTGCTAGGGCAAAAGTCAACTGTGACCTATAAACAGTCAATCTTCAAGATTTTTTTGTCAACATTATCATTTTTAAGGATATTTCATCATTTGATCAAGGGTTGATCATGATTCATCAAGGATTGCTCAAAATTCATCAAGGCTCAAAAGTTGCTAAATTAGAGTTTTGCCGGAAAAGTCAACTCAACTTTGACCAAGCATAACTTTCTCATACTTTATGAGAAATGACCCATACAAAGCTCATTTTTAATAGGATGAAATTTCCTAGAAGCCCATCTTCATACCCCAAGATCAGAAAATGCACTCACAAGAAGTTACAAATTTGGACATTATAGGTCATTTTTGAAAGTCAACAAAAACACCTTTTTTCCAAAGCTTATAACTTGATAATGGAATATCAAAATGAGATGAGAGAAAAAGTTTTGGTTATAGAACCTCACAAGCTTTCTAAAAAGTCAGAGAACACTTCCAAAAGTTCAAAATTGAAGAAGTTATGCATTGTTGAAGTTGGGCATTTTTGCAAAATTGCCAAAAGTCAACTATCCCCAAAACTTCAAATTTTGTCAAATGGGCCCATTCTTTTCCACTTGATTTGATCTTGTCACACTACACACGTGTCCTAGCTTCAGCCTTGTGTACATTTATTAATTTTTCTATTTTATTTGATTTTTTTATTGAACTAATTCATTTTAAATCAATTTAAATCAAATAAAATCCAAATATTGATTACTTAGGATCTTTTTGATTGTTATAGGTCTTAATTATCATCATGGTCAGCATCAAATTCGTATCATACCATATCATGAACAAAAAGATGGAATTTGGACAAATTTGGAAAGTTATCAATGGAGGATCAAATCAAATCCTAAAACATCAATGTGCAAAGATTCAAGACCCAATTGTTGACCTAATACAATGCTGCATACATATACAAGCTAAAGGTACACGAATTAGAGGTTGGAAGCGACAAAACCATCAAAACCAAACTTGAGAAAACTTGAAAAAAGTGTGAATCTGAAATCGTGCTTAGAGGCAGTTTCAACACCAAATCTCAACATGAATCAATTGCTGGACCTCCATTGAGTCAGAAGCAATCAAAAGCACACTCTCATACCCTCTCAATCGCACTGTAAGTCTCTCACGAAACCGCTCTGCACTTGAAATCGCAACTCCATATTTTTGCATCTTTTTAACAAATCTTTGGTATATTCATGATGCTCATTCAATTTGCAAGCTTTCCGCATTAACCAATTGTGTTTATATGACCTGTAGTGCTATACCCGAATCTAGGGTTCTTGATTTGTATTTTTGGGCATTTTTGCTACAGGTAAAATTGGAGCCATTGATGGATATAGACGTGCTCAGGAGACCTAGACGAGCATGACTATGGCCTTGGAATTAATTTCTATAGCCTAGAACTAATTATAGGATAGACCTACGGATTTAGCTGCGGATCTAAATCCGCAGGTAAATAACCAGGTTTCAACGAGGAAGGACGATGGCGCGTCCCCCTCCCATTCGTTGATTCAAATTTTGCGCTTTATTTTTTTTAATTCTGGTATATTGTTTGTTTTTCCAATATTATTATTGATATCCAATACACTAACGAATGAAGCATAGTGGTGTAGTGGTAAGCACGCTGTCCAGTGACTCACAGGACCTGGGTTCTAAACCCAGGTCCCCCAAATGCATTTGTGTTATTTTTCAACAGGTTATTCAATACAAGCCCAAGTGCGTAGCCTACCATGCTCCCTCATGCAATCAGCGGACAGATGGCCCCCAGGCCAAATCTGATGACCCAGATGGGATGTCTACCATACTCCCTAGTCAACGTGCATGTGTGGAATCCAAAAAAGTCAGCCAGGCCAGCTTGTGATGGGCCACAAAATTGCTAATCTCACCTCCAATTTGGGCCCAAAACCCCCTTGGTTATTTCTATTTCTTTCTTTCTTTTTATTTTATTTATTTATTTGTTTGATTAATTATTTTTATTATTTAAACTAACCAATTAAACTTTTTCCTCATAAAATCAAAAACCAAAAAAAATATTTTATTTATTAAAATTAAATTCAGCACTATATTTTTGTTAATAAATATTAATTGAATTAATTTAGTTTTAATTAGGTATAACTTTTAATATATTTCGCAATAACTAAAATTAATTTAGACGATTAGGTTTTTACTAACCTTGATCAAATTTATTTTATTTCTTTAAAAATCAAAAATCCAAAAATATTTTTATTAATTAATTTATTTATTAATTTAATAACTAACTTAATTTAATTTCTTAAATAATTCAAAAACCAACAAAAAAATCTTTTCTTGAATATTAAAGGGTCAAGACCCTAGAATGCGTCCGATTTAATTTTCTCGCACGCGATCCATTTGATTTCAATATTGTATCTGTTTCCCGGAATGTAATAGTTTAATTAGGGCTTTAAATTATTTTATCGCTTTATTTATTTTCCGCATTTTAATTTCAAGGGTTGCTTTTGGCGATGTAAATATCCGACGCCTTGTAATAGTTAGTTTTAATTTCCGTAATTTAATTTTCATAACTTATAAACTGTTAGATGTTTGATAATAGGGAATGCATGACAAGATTAATCGTTCAAAACCTAAAATCAATATAGATCACCCATGACATGTATAAAGACAAATTAACTGAAAAAAACACACTCGCACATGCGCACTCTTAGGGTACACCTCGCTTGGTTGCCTTCGAACGTGGTCATTGAGTATAGGAAGTTTTAGAGGTCGCCCTCTTGTCCAGAGATCATAGTTGCCTCGAAATAGTTGCCTCGAAAAAATGATCTAAGACATTAGGGTTACCGCTAAGGCGTCCTAACATTGCTTTAGTGACCACACGTCCCTTAATCGAATTGACCCTTAAAACTACAACGACGACGCTACCTACTCATCAATAGTAGGATAGCATTGTCTAAAGGATATTAGCATAAATTGATTCCTTTTTTGAGTAGGTAGATGGTTCTTAAGTACTTGCTCCTCTCAAAACAAAATAAAAACTTTTCGCACTTACACCTTTCAAACAAAAACTCTTTTCAAACCCACAAACACAAAGAAAAGCAAATTTTGAAAACACTTTGAGCAAGTACCTAAGAGCCCGTGGATAACCACGGATAGAAAGGGTGCTAACACCTTCCCTTTCTATAATCTACCCCCCGAACCCGAGAAACATCTCAAAAAAGGAATTTTTCTGTACTTTTTTCCTTTCCTTGTTGGATAAAATAAAAGACGGTGGCGACTCTTTCTTACCGCGACATTTTGCGAAAACAAACGCAAAACGTAAACCAGCATTCCAAAAAACAGTCAGTTCTCTCCCACCGTATCACAGAACTGGCGACTCTGCTGGGGACTATTAATAAGCGGGGTGTACCTTAGGATTAGATCATTGTGTTTTCAATTGTTTGCTCTGTATGCTTTATATTTGTGGGCTTGTATCAGAGTTACTATAGATCCTAACTCGGATCTGGGGGATACCATTTAGGTAATTAGCAATAAACTGTGAGGGAACTGTACGGTGTAGACCGATACGGTTGAAGCAGTAACTACGTTGGTGTGGCACTTTAGTATGTACCGATATCCCTTGTGTTGGAACGAGGAGAATATGGGTCTTCTAAGGGGTCATTAAGCACCAACTGACCTTAGAACCTTTAAATTGACCAACTTGTCCATAGAACAGTAGCAGTATGCTACACTCATTGAGACTAAACTCTCGTGATGATTCCGGCCGCAAGAAAAGGTTGCTAAACTGGAAGTAGTCAGTGATATTGAGATCCTCTAGAACCCGGTTACTATTTTTAGGACAGGTTTGAACCAACTGAACAGAAAGAGGGTAGTACCTAAGCTCTTTGCCAGCCTGAAATCTAAGGGCTCTCTGTGTGACTTGTGTGCTTTTACCATGTTTGCTATTTGTGGATACTTGTGATGTGCTTTCTATCATGACATCATGACATCATAACATTGCATACATCTTGCATTGGACTAACCTATTTCAAAGACAGGAGGGGGGATTCATCTTTATTCTGTTTTGTAGGTCATCATGATGCCCATGTGTAGGAATACCATCCGGATCAACTTTTTCCAAGTTCCCACTATCCTTAAAGAGTTGGTTGCAAAGATGCCTGATACTACTTCCTTCCTCAGGAGACATGGGTATCTTCTCAGTTTGGTCACCTCCAAATTGAACGAGCAGATGATGAGTGTCCTAGTCCAGTTCTATGATCCACTGTACCATTGCTTTAATTTTCAGGACTACCAGTTGGTTCCCACCTTAGAAGAGTTCTCTGAGCTGCTCGGTATCTCTATTCTAGAGAATACCCCATTTACTGGTTGGGAGAAGATCCTTAGGCCCGAAGAGATTGCTTCAGCCCTTCATATGACAAAGGATGAGGTAATGGCTAATTGGGAAACTAGGAGTGGAGCAAAGGGCTTTCTGACTAAGTTTTTGGTTGGTAAGTGTGATACGGTGGGAGAACTGACTATGGTTTTGCGTTTGTTTTCGCAAATGTTTCGGTTGAGCAAGAGTCGCCACTGACTTTTTATTTTATCCTAAGGAAAGGTTTAAAAAAGCACAGCAAAAACCTTTGAGATTTTTCTTGGGTTCGGGGAGTAGATTATAGAAGGGGAAGGTATTAGCACCCCTTCTATCCATGGTTATCCATGGGCTCTTAGGTACTTGCTTAGATCAACTTGCCTTGGTTTTCAATTATTTGAAATGGTGCTTGGTGTGTGGTTTTGAAAATGTTTTGAAAAAGATGCCTTGTACAGGCTACCCTTGTAACAATTCTTTACTCGAATGTTTTACAAAAGGTGTTTGTCTTTTTGAAAAGATGTTTCAAGGTTTTTTTGAAAGTTTGTTTTGAAAGTGTTTGTGAAGTGGGTTTTGAAATAAGGCAAGTGTTTTCTTGGAAAGTTGACAAGTACTTAAGAGTTCATCTATCCTAAAATTTTCTCAAAGATTTTTGTTATGTTTTAAACCTTTTGACAATTTTGTTCCACCATTGCATTTGGTGGACAATCTTGTTTTAGGAGGTTAAAGGGACGGGCGCGGGTCATCGTTTAGACCATAGTTGCAATATTGTTAAATGTCTTTGGGCAATTTTCTTTAAAAGGGACTTGATCATTCATTTAAGCAACATTTTGAGGGACTATGACCATTTGATTGTTTATTTTACCCAAAGAAGTTCAACATGCAATATGGCCCAATTATTTGAAGGCAACCAAAGTGGAATACCCTAGGGGTGCAAGTGTGAAATGTGTTGTCCATTTTTCATGCTCATTTATCTTGTATTAGGTCCAACTATTTTATTCATTTTTATTCGCATACAAAAACCCTAATTCTAGCATAGTATGTTTAGAAAGCGATAAAAGTGCGAAATTTAAAATCCTACGCTATTACAACATAATAATATAGGGAGGGGGGTACAATGTTTCAAATGGGGATATTTAGACAAAAATTGAATCTAAGCTATTACATCATTTTCTATGAATATTTACAAGATAAATAAATGTATAATTTAAATGGTAAATAAAACAAATATGCAAGAATGCAAAAGGAATTTTTATGTGTATGAAAAAAGTATTATTTATGTAAAATAAGAAAGAAAATAAAAATATTATAAAATATTATTTTTGGAGTATTTTTTGAATTTAGGGCAAAAACCCTAATTCTATTAAATAAAAGATATCATTTATTAATATATACAATATTTATCATTTATACACAAAAATAAAATAAGAAAAGAAATATATTTGTAAAAAATGATTTTTGTAGTTTTTAATATTAATAAAATAAAATATGTATATTTTAGTATTTTATTCTAAGTATATTAATAAATATATGTATTTATATATTAAGTTCTAAATAGGTATTATGTATAAAAATGATAATATTTAATATAAAAATAAAAAGGGATTTTTATACAAAATATTTTCAGGAAGTAAAAATAAAATAAAAGTGTATAAAAAGTATTTTTGTATTATCTCAATATTTTAAACAAAAAAAAAAACATATATATATATATATATATATATATATATATATATATATATATATATATATATATATATATATATATATATATATATATATATATATATATATATATATATATATATATATATATATATATATATATATATATATATATATATATATATATATATATATATATATATATATATATATATATATATATATATATATATATATATATATATATATATATATATATATATATATTTATTTATGTACAAACAAAAGAAATAATCAAATAAATATTCAATAAATTCAAAAAATGGGGAGAAAAATATTTTTATGTTTTTAATATGCTGAGAAAAAATAAATGAACCAATCAAAAAAAGGCAAAAGTCAAAAATATTAAAAATGAAGCAAATGGGCTCAGGGGTGCAAAACCAAAAAGGGTGGTGTGAAAAGTAACTCAGAAGCAAGCCCAGCCCAAAATCACCTTTCTTCAACCTTTGAACAAAAATTGTTCAGAAAACGCGCGCCAAGAGCTTGTTGGCTGAAGATTTTGATAGTGTTATTTAGAATTCAAAAAGAGCTAGAAGTTCTGATCGAAATGGAATTAAAACACCACGCTTCGAAATTGCAGAGGCAGTGTTTCGAATGAGTGTGTCAAAGCTTGAAGCTTCGAACGGTGATCATGGGAGCGTATCCAAAGGGGTCTCGAAACAGCAGCGAAGCTAGATCTGAGAAGAGCGTTCGAAACAGAGAAACACCAAAGCATTTAAAATTTAAATGAAAGCGGGACTTTCAAAGTTTGAAAGTTATGTGTTGGAGCATTTGGGGACACGTGGAAAGATGAAAGGAGCATTGTCTTGCATGTTCGAAACGTGGCATGATCTTGTAGCGAGACCGTTAGGGTCGAGTTAGTATAAATAGAAGTCTTAGTGTTAGGATTTCAGGGTGTCATATCTGTTATACAAAATACTCAATAACATTCAAACTACCACATGGCAAGGGAAACGAATGCAAGAGAAATGTATGTATGATAGCACCATGTATTTCTAATTTAATAAAAGCCTTTTTACTATTTCCAGCACTTTCCTTCTTTTTCTTTCTGTCGAATAACATTTGCAAGTTTCTTTATCTACTGTCTTTTCATTTCAAAGTCTTTTCTTCAAAGTTTTACATTTTACTGCTTTCTTTATATTTCGAGCACTCTATATTTCAGAGAACTTTTACGCTCTCAATACCTTTACTTTCAAGTATTATTCTTCAAACATGTACTTTCACTTAAAGTCATTTCTAAATTTCTTGCATTAAACGCTTTCTTCACATTTTAAACTTCCACATTCCAGAAACCTTTTGTGTTAAATGTTTTATGGGTCGAAACCAGTTACTTCATTTTCCATACAGTTTTATATGTCTTTTCAATCAGCATTACAATTAGCAATCATTCGTATAACTTAGTTTTCACATACATTTTGACCACATTTTTAAACTCTTAGAGAGAGGGATCGAAATAAACCAAACATTTGTACAATAGCACCCATGAATAATTGTTCGATTGTGAGAATAACCTTAATATCCAAGGAGTCCTAGGATCAATCTAGTCGATCCTGTGAGTTACCAAAGAGATTGAGTAGCGTTAATAAAGATTATTCGATAGTTTGGAAGACTAGCGGTTGTTTACCAGAAATCACTGGAAACAAATTGGCACACCCGGTGGGACCAATAGTTGGATATCAGAATTAAGGATTGTCGAGACATAGCCATCCCAGAAACGTAGGAACCTAAGAAGTTTGCTGTTTTATGAACCTGAGAAGTGGTAAGATAACCAACAGCAACCGACCTTTATCCAGAAGAAAACGTTTGGACAAAATGTCTAATTCAGACAATCAACAGGGAGACCAAGGTGGCCCACAGGCAACAGGCACTAACGCGTCCATTTCGAGCGGAGCATCTAATGTAATCCCTTCGAATGCATAGGCTGTTGCATCTTCAACCAGTAACATGGCCACCAACGGAGTAAGTGGCATATCAACCAACAGTTCGATCTTAGGAAATACTGGAACTATGGGCTACCCTGGGGGATTCGTTCCGCCACCTGGGACACAATCCCATTTCGCCACTCCATCAACTAGACCACCCGGCTTCGATGGGAATAGAATTAGAAGTTCTTCTTACGGAATGCCAACATCTTTTATGGCAGGTTTACACAATTCCACATCGAATTCATCCCCACAACTAGGATCTGGGTCTGGGGCAAACCAATTTATGTCAAATAACCAAGGGTCAGTGGGTTATAGCACGTTGCCTATCCTAACCACAGATAACCAGTTGGCCTTTAGGCAATTGATGGATGACAGCAACCACAATATGATAGGGGTGTTAGCGCAAACCATGCAGGAAATATTCGCCCCAATAGTTCAGAATGTGACTGTGACGAACAGGGAAAACGCTGACAATATGAGTCGAATAGCAGATTTCTTTGCTCCCACAGAAAGGCGTAGGCAGAACCAGGCGGGATTTCGAACAAACGTGCCTGTTATGGAACAAATTGCCAACGACCCAATTCATAGGCCACCTAGAGAAGAGGTTAACTTAGGGGCCAGAGCACCAAGGTTAGAAGCCCCAATAATTCCGGGCCCACAAAGGGAAGTTATGGAACCAGGGGCAAGGATCGAAAGACCAGAAGCCCCAGAATTTCGAGGAGAACAACCTAGGGGAGTTGTTTTGGTTGGTCGAGACCAAGATGCCGATGCTGTCGTTCATAGGATTCGAAACGATAACATCTTGGCAGAAAATAATCTGACCACCATGATAGAGAGGATCATGACCCAAAACGGCCTCAATATGGGAATGAGGAGGCCAAATTACGCTTCTCCTATATTAGATTGTATAATGCATACTGATTTACCAAGGGGATACAAAGTCCCTAAATTTACAAAGTTCGCTGGAGATACCAACGAGTCAACAGTCGAACACATAGCGAGATATTTAACCGAAGCGGGGGATATAGCCAATAATGAAGATCTCAGAATCAAATATTTCCCAAGTTCCTTGACAAAAAATGCCTTCACTTGGTTTACCACGTTGCCTCCTGGGTCTGTTGACACTTGGACCCTTTTAGAGAGATTATTCCATGAACAATTTTACATGGGACAATCGAAAATAAGTCTGAAGGAATTGGCCAGTGTTAAGAGAAAGTTCACTGAACCCATTGATGACTATTTGAATAGATTTAGGCTGTTAAAATCTAGATGTTACACAGTAGTGCCTGAGCATGAGTTAGTCGAAATGGCCGCTGGGGGATTGGATTACTCTATTCGAAAGAAATTAGATACTCAGCATTTGAGGGATATGGCTCAGTTAGCCGATAGGGTTCGACAGGTCGAAAGACTAAAAGCCGAAAAAGCCCGAGTCTTTAAGAATAATAAGAAAGAAAGGATTTCCTATGTTGGAACTGAGGAAGTAGAAGAATATCCTGAATTCGAATTCGAAGAGGTCGAAATCGACCTCGCTGAATTAAAACAGGCCCCGCCTTACTCCTGCAAAATGTTAGTTCCTACGAAAGGGAAAGATATTGTTGAAAATGAGAAAAGTGATAAGTTTCCAAAGAAGGTTTACACCTTCGATGTCACTAAATGTGACGAAATCTTTGACTTGCTTGTCAAAGATGGCCAACTAATTGTGCCATCAAATGTCAAAATACCCCCTTTGGACCAGAGGAAGAAAAGGGGATTTTGCAAATATCATAGTTTCCTAGGCCACAAGACCTCACAATGTTTTCTTTTCAGGGATTTGATTCAAAACGCAATCAAAGATGGCAGATTAAAGTTTGCTGATAAGGTGAAGATGAAAGTGGACGAAGATCCTTTGGACGTCGCAGACACCAACTACTCCGAGCCTGCATGCATTGGAGAAGTCAACATGGTGGAAATTGATCGAAGCGACACCCTAACAGGAGAGAAGGACATTGGAGTCGAAAACTGGGTGATGGTCGAAGTCAGCGAGGAAGTCATTGAAGGCATCCAGAATACACCAGACACTTCGATTGCTGGACCTGTGGCTGTTGCAGGAGAAACCCAGGCTACTGAAGGCCAAGGGGATCACGACGAAGGATTTACACAAGTCACTGAGGGCTTGAGGTTGGAACTAGAGAAAGTCCAAATTACGCAGCCAGTCCCCTCTCAGAAGGAAATATGGGACACTCTGGGGGAACCCAGTGGAAAATATGACTATCTGGTCAAATATTCTGCCCCAGAAAGTTCGAGGGTCCAGATCGAAGATATAAAGCCCACAGGATGGGGCAATGACGAAACAAAAGAGGGGGATTTGGAAATAAATATGGTGGACATGGAAAGACCCCGTTCTGAGATGAAGGAAGTGGAAAAATACTTAGAAAAAGAAAAGTATAGGATGGGGGACAATCACACTGGAGATGATACTCTCAAAGACTATCTCATGTCATGCCACAAAGGAGATCCAGGCATGATACTGTGCCCTAGGTGCAGCATCCTCTGCAACCAAAGAATTGCTGCAAATTTCGAAAGGGTACAGAGGGCTCGAACTGGCAACAATTGGCGCCAGGATAACCAACTTTTTAGATGCTACCCCAAGGCTGGAGAGAGTTTGTTTTTCGCTGCTACAAGGGGGCAACTAAGTGCTTGGTGTGCCCAAGATGTTCTGCTGTGTATGACCAAAGCATGGCTAGGGCCTTCGAAACGATCCCCTTCGCCCCTTGCTGGAGCCATCAAGAAACTGCCCAGATGGGTCCGCGTTTCGACAGCAGATACAAACAGCGAAGACCTGATAGCCCTCACCCCAAAGTTGCTCGAAGAGTGACTTTCAAACTCCCTGCTGAAGTACCAACCGATAGATGGCTGCAAGCCAGAAATGACAAAGGCAAAGACAAATGGAGGAATGCTGAACGAAATGCACGCCATGCTGTGACATACAGGAGGCAATTCAACACACAAAAAAGGGAGGAAGTCAGATTAGAAAATTACAAAGGAAGGAACCCCATGTCAAGATCCCAGTGGCGCAGACAGCAAAGGATTCGAAAGGCTGAAAGAGAAGCTGTGGCCAACAAAGGGGATACTTCAACAAAGATACAAGGTGAATCGAGCACCAACAAACCAAAAAGTCAGACGGAAGAGAAACCTCCAGTCAACAGAAGGCTTTTTTCTGAAGACCAACAAGACGGACCAAAGGAGTACACTCCAGGCCCGGAAGAGGACGAAGATATGATAACAGATAACTTCGAATCGGAGGGGGAGTCTTCATTTAACCTGAACTGTAACGTAGTGTCTGTGCTTCCCTGCGAATTCGGGCAGGAAACCGAAATCAATGAATATGAGGAAGAAGACACCACAGATTTAATGAAACATAGGCCCGTATGCTACTACGTGATGGACAATGGGGCTGTTGAAGAACAAAATGCATTCTTCGAACGTCCAGAGCCTACAATGAAGAATCATCTCAAGCCACTTTTCATTCGGGCGAAAGTAGGTGTCCATGGTGTGAACAAAGTTCTAGTGGATGGGGGTGCTGCAGTCAATCTGATTCCCCATTTCATGCTAAAAAGGTTGGAAATCCGCGAAGGAGATATCAAGCCCCATAATATGGTTCTATCCAATTATGAAGGAAAAGTGGGTAAAACACTGGGGGTGGTCCAGTTGGAATTGACAATAGGCTCAAGTTGCAGGCCCACCATGTTTATGGTTGTCGAAGCCAAGGCCAACTATAACCTACTGCTAGGAAGAGAGTGGATCCATGGCGTGGGAGCAGTTCCTTCGTCAATGCATCAACGACTAGTCCTGTGGAGAGATGACGGAATCGTGGAAAACATCGAAGCAGACCAGAGTTACTTTATGTCAACTGTCAATTTAGTTGACAAAAGGGATTATGATAAAAATCTGGCAAAGATTGCTCCATGTGTTCCAAATGATGAGATGAATGAAACTAGAAATGCCCACTACTACATGACACTTCGTCATGATGGACTTTACTGGGATAGAACAATAATCAGTAAAGAAGAGGAAGGTGAAGGTGCTATACAAAAACGGCCAGCAGGCTGGGACTTCGACAACCTTAACCATGACTGAGTCTACCTTTTTCGAAAGGATTTCGGCCTATATGGCTGAGAATGAATCGAAAGTGGCCTTAGAGGCTGAAATAAATGAATCATTTGAAAAAACGAATGAAGTTAGTGGGGGGGGTTCGAAATGCTCACCCAGCGAAGAGTTGGAGATGGATCAAAGGTTGGATGCCATCTATGACAAAGAACCCTTAGGCTTCGAAAGGGATCCCATAAACTCAGGTGTCAAAATGTTGGCACAGGACCCGCTCGAAGAAGTCAACTTAGGGGATGACAAAACGAAAAGAGTAACTTACGTAAGTGCTAAACTTAGCCCAGGCCTCAAGGAAAAAGTGATCGAAATCCTTCAGGAGAACAAAGATTGTTTCGCATGGGATTATGATGAGATGCCTGGTTTAAAGAGGGAGTTGGTCGAACATAGGCTGCCAATCAAAGATGGCAAGAGGCCCATCAAACAAACTCCCAGAAGATTCGCGCCAGCGGTTCTCACAAAAATTAAAGCTGAGATCGAAAGGTTGCTGCGTTGCAAATTCATCAGAACAACAAGGTACGTCGAATGGTTAGCAAACATAGTACCTGTTATCAAGAAAAATGGTTCTTTAAGGATTTGCATAGATTTTAGGGATTTAAATACTGCAACCCCTAAGGATGAATATTCCATGCCCGTGGCAGAAATGCTAGTAGATTCTGCTGCAGGATTCGAATACTTGAGCATGTTAGATGGATACTCTGGATATAACCAGATTTTCATTGCTGAAGAAGATGTTGCAAAAACAGCATTTCGTTGCCCAGGAGCCTTAGGCACCTACGAATGGGTGGTGATGCCTTTTGGTTTAAAAAATGCTGGGGCAACTTATCAAAGGGCGATGAATTCAATCTTTCATGACTTTATCGAAACCTTCATGCAGGTGTATATTGATGATATAGTCATCAAATCTATATCTGCAGAAGCACATTTGCATCATTTAAGCCAATCATTCGAGCGAATGAGAAAACATGGCTTAAAAATGAATCCCCTTAAATGTGCATTTTTTGTGCAGGCTGGAGATTTTCTTGGTTTTGTGGTCCACAAGAAAGGAATTGAAATCAACCAGAACAAAACCAAAGCCATAATGGAGACGAAAGCACCTGCGTCAAAAAGGGAGTTGCAATCTCTACTAGGGAAAGTTAACTTCCTCAGAAGATTCATTTCGAACCTGAGTGGAAGGACTCAAGCTTTCTCTCCGTTACTTCGTCTGAAGCAAGGTCAGGCCTTCGAATGGAACGAAGCTCACCAGGAGGCGTTTGACAAAATAAAAGAATATCTTTCCCAGCCTCCTATGTTGTCTCCACCATCATGGGGGAAGCCCATGAGATTGTACATATCTGCCTCTGAAGTTAGCATAGGTAGTATGTTAGCACAAGAGGATAACAATGGCGTCGAAAGAGCCATATACTATCTAAGTAGAGTGCTGAATGATGCTGAGACCAGATATAGCAATTTAGAAAAGCTATGTCTCTGTTTGTATTTCTCTTGTATGAAACTCAAGTATTATATAAAACCTGTTGATGTTTATGTTTCGTCTCACTTCGATGTCATTAAACATATGCTTTCAAAGCCAATAATGCATAGTAGAGTTGGAAAATGGGCTCTGGCCTTAACAGAATATTCATTGACGTTCATGCCCTTAAAAGCTATGAAAGGTCAAGTGATTTCTGATTTCATTGTGGATCATTCGTTGGTTGAGCAGACAAGCATGAGTTACGTCGAAATGCAACCATGGAAATTGTACTTTGATGGTTCAACCCACAAGAATGGAAGTGGTGTTGGAGTCCTTCTAATTTCTCCTGAAGGAATTCCAACAAAATTCAAGTATAAATTGGATGGTCCTCGTTGTTCGAACAACGAAGCTGAGTATGAAGCGCTCATTGTTGGACTTGAAGCTTTGTTGGAATTGGGGGCAACCAGAGTCGAAATTAAAGGAGATTCTGAGTTGGTGGTCAAACAAATCACAAAAGAATATAAGTGCATAAAGGAAAATCTAATGATATACTTCGTCATAGTCAATAGGCTATTGAGAAAGTTTGAATACATGGATATTCAACACATACCAAGATTAGAAAACCAAGAAGCAAATGACTTAGCGCAGTTGGCTTCAGGTTATAGAGTATCTACCAAGAATCTTAAGGATTTGGTCGAAATAAGGGGAAGAGTTATGGCTACTAGATTCACACCATCGGATCTGGAAAGTATGAGATTGGGATATGCCGAGAAACAGGGATTCGAAATTCTAGCCATAAATACTTTGTCAGATACAGATTGGCGAAGTCCATTAAAGAGTTATTTAGCAGACCCAACTCTAAAAGTAGATAGAAAAACAAAATATAGAGCATTGTCATATCTCCTCATGGGGAACGAATTGTTCAAAAAGACCCAAGAAGGTGTTTTATTGAAATGCCTAGGAGAAAGTGAGGCATATTTAGCATTGTCTGAAGTCCATAATGGGGCATGTGGGGCACACCAAGCAGGCCATAAAATGAAATGGTTGCTATTTCGATATGGTTTGTATTGGCCTAGCATGCTCAAAGATTGCATAGACTTTGCGAAAGGATGTGAGGAATGTCAGAAACATGCAGGAATTCAACACGCCCCTGCAAGTGAGCTGCATTCGATCATCAAACCATGGCCATTCAGAGGATGGGCATTAGATCTGATAGGCGAAATAAATCCTGCTTCGTCCAAAGGTCAGAAATATATCTTGGTAGGAGTAGATTATTTTACCAAATGGATCGAAGCTATACCTTTGGTAGTTGCTGATCAAGAGGCAATTATCGAATTTATACAAAAGCACATTATCTATAGGTTTGGGTTACCAGAAAGTATAACTACAGACCAAGGTTCTGTATTTACTGGTAGAAAGATGCAAGGATTTGCCCAAGAAATGGGGTTTAGATTGCTAACTTCAACACCATATTATGCTCAAGCAAACGGACAAGTCGAAGCGGCAAACAAAGTAATAATAGGATTAATCAAGAAGCATATTGGCAAGAAGCCAAGAAATTGGCACAAAACTCTGGACCAAGTATTATGGGCTTGTAGAACATCTCCAAAGGAAGCCACTAACACTACTCCTTTCCAACTTACATTCGGCCATGATGCAGTGCTACCAGTAGAAATTCATCTGCAATCAGTTCGAATACAGAAACAAAACGAAATTCCAGCCGCGTTATATTGGGAAATGATGATGAATGAATTAGTTGAATTGGACGAAATTAGATTACGTGCGTTGGAGATTTTGATGAGGCAAAAAGAAAGAGTGGCCAGAACATACAATAAGAGGGTGAAGAAAAAAGTATTCGTTATTAATGACTTGGTTTGGAGAGTCATATTGCCTATGGATAAGAAGAACAAAGCATTAGGTAAATGGTCACCTCATTGGGAAGGACCTTTTCGAGTATTAAAAGTTTTCTCAAACAATGCCTACGAAGTCGAAGAACTCTTGGATGATAAACGTGTCCTAAAGGTTAATGGGAAATATTTAAAGAAATATAAACCAAGCCTGCGGGAAATTCGAATAGTAACAACGTAAACAAAATATTATAAAAAAGCCAAGATGGCAAGATAAGAATGCCAAAATGGCGTTGTTCGAATATTACATTGAAAGAACCAAAGTTATGGTCAGATAGACAAAAAATCTAGAAATAAACATTATTTTTCAATCGATTAAAGGTACTTCGAAATGTTTCAAGTTTCTGCTGAGCAAACCGCCTGGCACCTTCCAAGGTTGCCACTTCTCCTTTAAGTTGTTCTGCAGTCTCCATTTCTGCAAGCCCCCGGTTGAGAAGCTCTTCGAATTGGTTACCTACAGGATTAGTTTCGAAGGCTAGTTGTTGTTCCTTAGCCTCCTTAACTTTCTGCTGAAGTTCCAGAATCTGCCTTTCCCAAATAAGAATGGACTCAGCTCGAGCCTCATATTCAGTTTTTGCCTGCTTCAGATGCATAGCCTGATCTTCAGCTTCTTGAGAAAGCTTCGAAGCTTGTTCATAGGCGGCATCCATAGCAATGCGTTTCTCGTGAACCTTCTTGGCAGCAGATTCGTCTTGGAGAAGATAGCCAGTTACGTTGTCCAGCAAATTCTGAAGATCAAACAAGAGAGTACTAACTGGCAAAGAGCAGTTGGAAAGATTAACCTTTGTAAGCAGCTCCTTCATAGTATAGCAAGCAGTACTATCTTGCTTAAGCACTTCGAAGATATCCACATTGAGAATAGTTCTCCTAATTTTGTTGAGAAGAACAACTCTTTCATCTGTGGGAAGAGGATAGCTGGTTGAACTTGTGCCAGCCCTAGCGAGTGGGATGTCCCTCTGGGCCAACTTTGCCTTCATGTACCCAATAGGGTCATTTCGCCTCAGAAGTGCCAGTTCCTCGTCAGTCATTCGAGACGGAGAGGATTGGGGGAATTCCACGCGTAGGGGAACCGCGTTTGTTTCAACCTCTGGGTTTTCGTTGATTGTATCACCATCCCCTTCATTTGCTTCGTGCTCCTGGTCTTCTTCATCCTCGTCCAAATCTACCACTTCGATACCATCCTTTTCACCGCTATGTGCATTAGACTCCGTCCCGGCAGTCGAACCATCATTGTCGTTTTCCCCATCATTGGCGTTTTCCTCCTCAGATTCTTCGTCTGCAGATTCTTCGAATCCTTGCCCAGAATCAGCTTTTTCCTCTTCAGTCTGAGTATCCTTTGGATCCTCTTGAAGAGTTTCAAGAGGGGACTTTTGAAGAACCCTTTGTGAATCCTCTGCAGACGTTTGAGGTATGGTTTCGTTCACCTCTTTCAGAGGAATGGAGGTACCTTGGTCATCTGGCTGCTCAGAAGTTCCAGCCAAAACCGCCACGTTGGAAGAACCTTTGTTTTGGACCAAATTGCTGGAATCTCCTTGAGGAGAGGAGTTAAGCGGAACAGCAGCCCTGGACGGTGAGGTCGAAATAGTAGAAGTGGGATTCAGGATGTTCTGCAAGGAGCAGCAAAATGTTAGAGGATGACACTCCCCAAGGTAATAAGAAGTTAAACATTTTTAAAGAAGTTCGATTTACCTGTGGGCCCTCAGAAGAGAGGTTACTAGCTATGCGTTCCAACTGTGGGTTGGAGGTCGAAGGTGGATTTTTGGATTTTGGTAAGGGAGCAGCATCCCTGGAGTCGAGTCCAGAGACACTAGTAGGAACAGTACTTTTGGGTGTAGCTTTCTTTAGCTTCTTCTTCGAAGCAGTGTTTGAGTTTCCTCCAGCAGTCAGATCTTCCCCAGTGGTGCTTGGTTTCCGCTTCTTGGGAGTAGTGGGGGGAAGCTTGTTGGTCTGAACGAATTTTAACGAAGTTAGATATAAAAGGATTGAGTGAATTCGAAGCATAAAAAACTAAGTGATTACCGTTGGAATCGGGGCACTTGTTGTTGTTGGCGTTGTTGTTGGTGTAGTTGCAGCAGTAGTAGTCGTTTCGGGTGGATTAGCTTTTTCAGTAGTTTCAATGGAGGTTTGAGAGGCACTCCCTTCCTTCGATTTCGAGGCAGCAGTCTTTATCCTGATAGCTGAAAATCAAAACATTTAAAGCAAAGGTTAAAGATTTGGAAAATAAAAGATATTTGGGAGTTTTTCCCAAGCATTCGCACCTGTGCCTTGATCAGATTTAATTGACATGGCAGAAAGGTCATATCGAAGATGTCCTGGGAAATCACGAAGCCAGTGTCGAGCCCATGTCACAGTCTCAGATGGCTTTGGTTTCCTTTGAAGATATTTGAACATCTCTTTGCAAGTAAACCACCATGGATATGGGGGAAACCAAGCCAGAGCCAGTTCTGAGGTAGGTAATCTGGGAAATTTAGGTGGATGCATTTCGAATGCCAACCTATACCTATCCTCAGGTGACAGCCCTGAAGGAAGTTTTAGCTTAGAAACTTTTTGTTTAAATTTTTCCTTCAAGGTCTCAGCCACTTGATGCACAGTGGAGTCCAAGCGTGTGGGGTCGTAAGTAGTTTCGAAGTAATTTTGAAAAGCTTTTATTTCTTTGGCATGGGTAAACATACCTTTCTTTGCTGGTACCTGCACATCGAAGGCATCAATTAGTTTCTGTCGAATAGTAAGTGTATCGAACATACAAGCTTGATAAAACTTAATCCACCACTCCAGAAATCCTTTGGCCGCGAGATGGGTAGGTTCGAAGGCTATCAGTTCAAATTGGGCAAAGCCCTGATATTGTTCTTGCTGGATCTTGGCTTCCCTTGCCTTGAAAGTTCGACCAGATGTGATGGCGCTCTCAGTCTGGAACGAAGGTTCAGGAATCAGTTGGCATAGGCCAAACTGCCTCGAAATGAAGTTTGGTTGGTAGGCAAAGAGAAGAATTTGGTTCTTAGCTGGGGTTATCCTTGAAGAGATAAGTCTAGGAAGCAAGAAAGCTCTCCACACATCTTGGATTTCCTTACTCTTGATGGCTTCTGAGAGAGCCATGGTGAACCAAGAAGGTCCATGAGCCCTCGAAGCAAAGGGCGCCATGCTCTCTTCGAACTTATGTCTTTTTGAGAGTATCAAGATGTACTTCGAAAATTGAACCTTGAAGTCGTCCTTGTCATCATTAGGGGTTAGTCTGCGAAGCCTAGTGCCTTCGACTATCCTATCACTTATTTCTGAATCTTGTTCATCTATGGTGTTGGCGGTTGATAAAGAAGGTTCGAACATGGCGTTGAGCCATAATTGAAGTAACCAAAATGGGCCAGCTAAGAGAATGTTTTTGGAAGTGTGGGATTTGAGGCTCGAAACAGCTGACCTCAGGCTCTCATAGAGGTCAACTAAGAGTAATTCACTTAGGCACACTTTGCGATTTTCATGTAAATCCCTAGCTAAAGGAATGAACCTACTAGCTACCTGCAGGGATCTACTGCAGAAAACGTACCTAGACAGCCACAGGGTTAAGAAAGCAATGTGCTCTGTGTCAGACACATTATCCCCTTCAGCATGATAATGGCCAATAAATTTGGAGAAGCTGGCTAACTTGACTTCGAGGTCAATTATGCTTGAGTGCTCTTCATTGTCAGGAACATAAGTTTCCCCCACTGGTGACAGCCCAGTAATGGCTGCTATATCGAAGAAGGTTGGGGTGATCATTCCACCTGGAATATGGAAAGTGTTGTAGGTACTATCCCAGAAATAGAGGGACGCAAATAGCAGAGGATGACTATAGGTGAATCCAGGTTTCGATAGCTTAATAAGGTTATAAATGCCTAGTTCTTCCCATTGCTGGGATTTTTTGGCTTCTACTTTCGTGAACCAGTTTTGATAAGCAACATCAGCAGTAGGGCAAGATCGGAATGGTTTAAAATTGCTTTTTACATAATCCAAGATAAATGGGTCCTTAGGATAAACAGTTGAGGTTTCTGTGGTATTCGGATTAAGAGATTCTACTGCCCTAGGGGCATCCATTTTGTTGAATAAAGGTTTGAAGTTATAACACACGGGAAAAATGGTCCTGGTTTCCTTTAGTATTTCAAAAACTGTAAGAGGGCCATTTAAGGCTAACCTCTTACCAGCAACATGGGTAGGGATGAGTACCTGTGATGCGTACAGCATTTATTTTTCTTTGGAAATCATTTGAGGAGCAAGAGCAGATTGGCCTTGAATGGTGACGATTTTACTCTCCATAGTTGCTCCTGTAGTTTTTCCTTTCTTCTTGGAGACTTTCTTGAGTTGAGATGATGTGGAAGAAGACATTTTTGTTGTTTGAGAGCTTAGATTGTTTATGAGAGAAGAAGAGTAAAATTCCAGAATTTGAAAGGTTTAGAGTGTAAAGAAGGAAAAAGGAAGGTTAAATTGACGTTTTATAATAAGAAGATTAAGCGTCCACCGAGTGAAAGTATGATACGTGGAGATCATGGATTGGTGTGATGAAGAGGTGGCGAGAAGTTGATATAGGTAATAGGCGTGATTTTAAAAACAATCATTACTTATAACTGCACCATGCTGTGAAGTGACTCTGGGCGGTTAAGGTACCCAAAGGATGCTATGATTGATGTGACTAGGGACAAACGCATTAAATGCTATAATGATTCGAAAATCCTATCAAAATCTTGTATAAATGTTTAAAATAGGCATTTCTCAGAGAGATCGAAATACATATTTTAAAGGGGCAATTTGTTGGCTGAAGATTTTGATAGTGTTATTTAGAATTCAAAAAGAGCTAGAAGTTCTGATCGAAATGGAATTAAAACACCACGCTTCGAAATTGCAGAGGCAGTGTTTCGAATGAGTGTGTCAAAGCTTGAAGCTTCGAACGGTGATCATGGGAGCGTATCCAAAGGGGTCTCGAAACAGCAGCGAAGCTAGATCTGAGAAGAGCGTTCGAAACAGAGAAACACCAAAGCATTTAAAATTTAAATGAAAGCGGGACTTTCAAAGTTTGAAAGTTATGTGTTGGAGCATTTGGGGACACGTGGAAAGATGAAAGGAGCATTGTCTTGCATGTTCGAAACGTGGCATGATCTTGTAGCGAGACCGTTAGGGTCGAGTTAGTATAAATAGAAGTCTTAGTGTTAGGATTTCAGGGTGTCATATCTGTTATACAAAATACTCAATAACATTCAAACTACCACATGGCAAGGGAAACGAATGCAAGAGAAATGTATGTATGATAGCACCATGTATTTCTAATTTAATAAAAGCCTTTTTACTATTTCCAGCACTTTCCTTCTTTTTCTTTCTGTCGAATAACATTTGCAAGTTTCTTTATCTACTGTCTTTTCATTTCAAAGTCTTTTCTTCAAAGTTTTACATTTTACTGCTTTCTTTATATTTCGAGCACTCTATATTTCAGAGAACTTTTACGCTCTCAATACCTTTACTTTCAAGTATTATTCTTCAAACATGTACTTTCACTTAAAGTCATTTCTAAATTTCTTGCATTAAACGCTTTCTTCACATTTTAAACTTCCACATTCCAGAAACCTTTTGTGTTAAATGTTTTATGGGTCGAAACCAGTTACTTCATTTTCCATACAGTTTTATATGTCTTTTCAATCAGCATTACAATTAGCAATCATTCGTATAACTTAGTTTTCACATACATTTTGACCACATTTTTAAACTCTTAGAGAGAGGGATCGAAATAAACCAAACATTTGTACAATAGCACCCATGAATAATTGTTCGATTGTGAGAATAACCTTAATATCCAAGGAGTCCTAGGATCAATCTAGTCGATCCTGTGAGTTACCAAAGAGATTGAGTAGCGTTAATAAAGATTATTCGATAGTTTGGAAGACTAGCGGTTGTTTACCAGAAATCACTGGAAACAGAGCTCTACTTGAATATCCTGATTCTTTGATTTTTTGAACAAACTTCCAACACAAAAAATGTTAATTATGAAGAGACGATTCTAACCATATGCATAACTTGATCTAACTCTCTAAGATGAGGGAGAATTTCTCCTCCCCCAAATCCTAACCTAGTTTTTCTGCCATTTTCAAACTCCAAATTCTCACAACTCAAGCAAAAGAAATGAAAAGTAAAGACATGGACATGTTCAGTGGCATGAGTAGAACCTTGGTTATTCACAAACTTAAAGCTAATGATGCATAATAAGAGAGATACGAATTCAAAAAACTACCTGTTCAGTTGAAGTTCTATCTGGAGATGTAAGAACTTTCAGTGCAAGGTGATGATTGGAAAAGCTTCCTTGAGGTCCAGGGATGTTATTCCAATGTTTACTTTGTCTTGAAAGCTTCTGAATCGAGCTAGAGAACTCCACCTGCAAATCAGAAATGTGAAAATGGTGGAAGTGGTTAGAGTGATTACAGGTCGTGCCTTTGCTTTTGGTTAGCTTGCATAGATGATATGGAAGGTATGTGAACTGGTTTTGGCAAGAATGCTTGAGAGGAATAGAAGTTGGCACTCAAACTGCAGAGGCAACTCTGTTTTTGCAGTTTGATGGTGTTTTTTGGTTTGATGAGGTTTGGGAGGCAAATGGCTCGTGCAATAGCTTGGTTATGATGTGTGTAATGTGTTTGATAACTTTGTTCTTGTGTGTCTAAGCTGAGATGGGAGTTGCCCTTAGTTATGCAATGTTTCTTAACCTTTAAGCAACAAAATGCAAGTTGGTGTTTTAGGTCAGTAGGGGACCTCTAATCCTGCTGCAAAGCTTCTCTTGATCAGAGTAATTTGTTCATAATCTTGTGCTAAAGAGATTTGGTTTGTACTTGCTTGATTTACCAATTGGACATAAAGTGAACTTTTGCAAAAATGGATAGTTTACTTTATCTAAAAATGGATTAAACTTGTATACAATACTTGAACTCATAGAATAACACTTTGACACAATGAACAAGCATTAAATTATTGAGTGTAACTTGGTTTAAGGACCTGTAATCAAGGGCATGCTGGTTTTGAGAAGTTTGCATAACTTATGAACATGAAAAAATGGCCAATTCAAAAGTGAGTTTTTGCTATATTGTGAAATTCGATTCTCCCTAACCATGAGGTTGTTTGAGAAGTTCTTGGACATTTTGGAAAGCTTGGAATATGTACTACAATCCATCTTTGAAATGCAATTTGAAATTCCAAGTGGAAGTGTATGGAAAATGGCCTTGAAGTGGGGTAGAAAAACTTGTCAAAATAGGTCAAAAATTCACTAAGTTAAGAATGGTTTAGTGCCCTTATTCAAAAATTTGTAACTTGAGATACAAGCTTCAAATGAGAAAACTTTGTGAACCAAAGTTGTAGATTATGCAACAAGCTACAACTTTAATGTTTTGACTTTTGTTTGAATCCAAATGGATCTTGGTGAAAAAGTGGGGCAAAGTTGGGAAAAAATTAGGGTTTTTCATAACTTAGAAAAATTCTAAGTTTATGAAAAATTCTAATTTTTAACCCTAATTTGCATTTTGTGATTTCTTGGTGAACAAGTTTCATGATTTGGCATGTTTTGATGAAAAATGAATCTTGACTCTTGATTTTGACCAAAAAGTCAAAGTTTGACTTTTCAGTATACAGTCAAAATTGATCAATTGACTGGGAAATTCAACTGTCAATCCTGTGTACTTGGGATCTTTTGAGTTTGTTGATCATGCCAAGATAATTCCATGGGGTCCTTGAGTCCATGTGTGAGCTTTGTTTGCCATTGGCTAGGTCAAACAGTAAAAAATTGCCTTTGTGCAGTCAAAACCCTAAAAATGACCATTTTGCCCTTTTGGTGATCTGATCAAGTTTCTTGGGGAATTGTGATCCAAACTTGATCAAATGGTCCATATGAGTTCATAATGTTGATGTGGGTCAAATTTCATGAGGTTTGACTGTCAATTGGCCACAGTTGACTTTTTCCTCAATACAGTTGATTTCTGGGTCAACTGTCCAATTGACTGGGCAAAACTTGGAGTCAAGACTTGAAACTTGATATGGGTAAACTTGGGAGTCCAATATGAAGCATGAAAGTCATCTTGGGCATTTTAGGTCAAAACATCTTTGTGCAAACACAAACCCTAATTTGAGTCATCAGTGCAAGGGGGAGTCTTGAGCAGATGAAACCTTAACTGGATCTTGAGCTTCAAAGGCTTTGTGGTGAGAAATCAATGAGAAATGGGAGGGCAAATTTTGGGGTACAACAGTTGCCCCTGTTCAATCTTCTTGAATCCGAAGATTTAGATTGGCAAGTTTGCCTTTCGTGACTCGAGGGTAAAAGGAGATTGGACACTAGAGTGTCCGGAAATTTGCACTTGTCAAAGCAATGGATGTGGGAATGGGCTTAGAGATGCCATTTGGAGATGGGCTTAATGATGCCATCTGGGAGAGTGACAGAAATCTTGTCGGGGATGGGCTTAGAGATGCCATCTGGAAGGGAATATCAGGAAGGTGTCCAGGCTTGGGACCATCTCTGAACTGGGGGGTCTGAACAAGCAATAGATTGACATCCGTTGTTGGGAGGAATCTGTAAACTGTTTTCAGTGATTTAGAGAAGAAACTGAACAAGCGATAGGTTAACATCCGTTACTTGGAGAACCCGTAAACTGTTTTCAGAAATCTTGAAGTTGAATAAGCAATAGAGCAGCATCCGTTGTTGGGAAGCGTCCGTAAACTGTTTTCAAAAGTTGCATCTGAACAAGTCGATAGATTAACATCCGTTGTTGGGAAGAATCCATAAACTGTTTTCGGAAGTCTTGAAGAAAAATCTGAACAAGTGACAGGTTAACATCCGTTTACTTGGAGAACCCGTGAACTGTTTTCAGAAATCTTGAAGTTGAATAAGCAATAGAGCAGCATCCGTTGTTGGAAAGCGTTCGTAAACTGTTTTCAAAAGTTGCATCTGAACAAGTCGATAGATTAACATCCGTTGTTGGGAAGCGTCCATAAACTGTTTTCAGAAGTCTTGAAGAAGAATCTGAACAAGTGACAGGTTAACATCCGTTTACTTGGAGAACCCGTGAACTGTTTTCAGAAATCTTGAAGTTGAATGATTTTAGTCTGTCGACTGATCTTTCCTGAAAAGGTAAAGAATTAGTTGTATGCAATGTTATGATGCATGATGCAATATACGTGACATCAATGTTTATGACGTGAATGTGATGAATGCGCATGCAAGCTGACGAGCTATCTTGCTGAGTATAAATGAATCTGAGGTGGCCGAAGATAAAAACATCTTGACTGCTGCTGGGAAAAATAAATCCTTGGCTGCTGCTGGAAAAGAGAATTCCTGATGACCTCTACTGGGGAGTATCAATCTAGTAGACTCATGCTGGGGAGGTAAGACTGAGAATCTTCAATTTGATGGGAAGTAACTCTGGCGATCTCACTGGGGAACTCAAGATTTCTCTTTCTAAGACTCTGTGGGGAGAAGGCTCATTAGTCTGGCTCCGCTGGGGATTGACAATTTGAAGTTTTAGCTCGGCTGGGGATACTGAAACTTAAATTCTGAGGGGAAATGAGTTCTGGAGGATCCTCTGGCTGGGGATAACAAGGATAAGCTCCTCTGGGGATCATATTGATAAGTTGTGTTGGGAAACTCTTGATGAACTCCGCTGGGGATAGGAAGAATTATGGCGAGTGCGATCTTCTGTGGCTGTTAGCTGAGGATAACCCAGTTATAACCCTTTGTGGGGAATAACTTTGAATAAAACTCGGGAGAGACGTTCGTGCTCTGTGGGGAAATACCTTCCAGAACCTTACCGGGGATAAGCCTCGAGAGTCTGCTGGAGATAAACCTCAGGGTTCACTAGGGATGTGGATTCCAAATCTCTTGGGGGTTTCCTTCGAAAGGGTGTCAAGATATCCATCTGTACCTTCATCCTATCAGTAATCCTCTTTTTTAGGTTCATCTGGGGAGTGATTATGTTTCAAATGCATATGCCTATTTAACAAAACATTGGACGTTTCTCAAAATAAAACAAATAGTGCAAGAGAAAAAGAAAAGGGAAATGACACAAATTTCTGGGGAAAGTATTTGTATTGATTTTCTTTGAGTATGTTTGTACAAAGGAGACAATCATCCTAGTAAGAGGATTATGTCGTAAATATTGAAAGATTTATACAAAATAAAGGATGGCTATGTGAAATAATTCCATGGGATTCCATTCCGCCATAGCTTTCACAACCCTGAATATCTGTCCATTCAATGCTTTACTTGACGATGATTGGATTGATCAGAAGCCTGGAACCGGTTGATGAAGAGATTGTCTTTGAAGTGGTCCGACGAGACATAGTCATACGCTTCAATTCCCTAACTTTTGCCTGAATCTCCCTTTCGGGTTTTCGATCCACCGGGAAACCCCTTTTTGCCCAAGCCGCCCTTTCGGGTTTTCGACTTGCCGGGTGTATAGATTTTTTCGTTTTTATCCCTAATTTTTGCCTGAACCTCCCTTTCGGGTTTTCGGTTCACCGGGATGCCCATTTTTGCCCAAGCCGCCCTTTCGGGTTTTCGACTTGTCGGGTTATTTTATGCGTAGTATCTTTTGACTATGTCTGCGTTCGCAGGGTGCGGCAAATCGTCGCCGTCCATGGTAGTCAGAATCATTGCACCACCAGAAAATATGCTTTTGATCACAAATGGTCCTTCATATGTAGGAGTCCATTTGCCCCTGGGATCACTTTGCGGCAAGATAATCCGCTTGATTACGAGATCCCCGACTCGATACACTTGACGTCTGACTTTCTTATTGAAGGCTTTGATCATCCGCTTTTGATACGTCTGACCATGGCATATAGCAGCAAGTCGCTTCTCGTCGATCAGATTGAGTTGATCAAGTCGGGTCTGCATCCAATCATCTTCATTCAAACCTGCATCCTTCATAATCCTTAGAGAAGGGATTTGGACTTCCATAGGCAAAACAGCTTCCATGCCATAAACCAAAGAAAATGGGGTTGCCCCAGTTGAAGTACGTGTCGTCGTACGGTATCCATGCAGAGCAAACGGTAACATCTCATGCCAGTCTTTGTAAGTGTCTGTCATTTTATGAATGATCTTCTTAATGTTTTTGTTCGCAGCTTCAACAGCACCGTTCATCTTCGGCCGATAGGGAGATGAATTGTGATGATAAATCTTGAACTGTTCGCATAATGCAGTGATCATTGTGTTATTCAGATTTGTACCGTTGTCCGTAATGATCCTGTCTGGAACACCATACCGACATATGAGATTTTGCTTGATAAAGCGGGCAACCACATTTTTGGTGACAGAGGCGAAGGAAGCTGCTTCGACCCATTTAGTGAAGTAGTCAATGGGAACTAGGATGAAGCGATGTCCATTGGAAGCCGTGGGCTTGATCTCTCCAATCATATCAATGCCCCACATTGCAAAGGGCCACGGAGCAGTCAGGACGTTGAGGGGAACCGGAGGAATATGAACTTTGTCAGCATAGACTTGACACTTATGACAAGTACGGGAATGTTGATGGCAGTCAGCTTCCATGGTAGACCAGTAATAGCCTGCCCTTAGGATCTTCTTAGCCATTGTATGCCCGCTCAAGTGAGTGCCAAATGTGCCGCTGTGTATATCAGTCATGATCAACTCTGCTTCAGCTTTATCCACACATCGGAGTAATACACAATCATGGCTTCGTTTGTAAAGGATGTCGTTGCTCAGGAAGAACTTAGCAGCGAATTTCCTTAAGAACTTCTTGTCATTTACGGAAGCTCCTTCAGGATAATCTCTAGTCTCGAGATACCTTTTGATTTCATGGAACCAAGGTTGTTCCACTACTTCTTCGGTATTAATCTCGTGGCAATGCGCCGGTTCATCCATTCGCTTGATGGTGATTTGGGGAACCTCGTTTTCCCAATTGAGTTTAAACATGGAGGACATTGTGGCTAGAGCATCGGCTAACTGATTCTCTTCTCGCGGGAAATGCTCGAAGGTAATTTGCTCGAAATGCGGCAACAATGTCAGGACATGTTCTTTGTATGGGATAAGATTAGGATGCTTGGTATCCCAATCTCCTTTGATTTGGCTGATGACCAAAGCCGAGTCCCTAAATACGACCAAAGATTTGATCCCCAAGTCTATAGCAGCCTCGAGACCAAAGATGCAAGCTTCATACTCAGCCATGTTGTTTGTGCAGCTGAAACAAAGTCGGGCCGTGAAAGGAGTGTGACAACCTTCCAGAGAAATGAGTACTGCGCCAATACCGTTTCCCAGTGCATTTGAAGCACCATCGAAGTACAGGGTCCATCGGGATTCCTTTTTGGGTCCGTCATACGGTCCGTTACTTTCAACGTTGTCCAAATTCATAATGTCCTCGTCTGGGAAGTCAAATCTCATGGGTTGATAGTCTTCGATAGCCTGATGAGCCAGATGGTCAGCTAGTACACTCCCTTTTATAGCTTTTTGGGTGGTGTCTTGGATGTCATACTCGGTTAAGATCATTTGCCATCTAGCTATCCTTCCAGATAAAGCGGGCTTCTCGAAGATATACTTGATAGGGTCCATTTTGGATATTAACAAGGTAGTATGGGTCAGCATATACTGTCTTAGTCGGCGAGCAGCCCATACCAAAGCGCAGCAAGTTTTCTCGAGCAGTGAGTAGCGAGTCTCACAGTCGGTAAACTTTTTACTAAGGTAATAAATAGCATGCTCTTTTCGACCAGACTCGTCATGCTGGCCCAAAACACACCCCATTGAGTTATCCAAGACGGTTAAGTACATGATCAATGGTCTTCCTTTGACGGGTGGCATCAGAATAAGAGGTTCTAGCAAATACTCCTTGATTCTATCAAAAGTAGCTTGACAATCGTCGTTCCATTCCACTACCTGATCTTTTTTCAAGAGTTTGAAAATTGGCTCACAGGTAGAAGTCAGATGTGAGATGAATCTGGCAATATAGTTTATGCGCCCCAAGAATCCTCTAACCTCCTTTTCAGTACGGGGAGCAGGCATCTCTTGTATTGCTTTTACTTTTGCCGGATCGACTTCAATGCCTTTGTTGCTTACAATAAATCCCAGGAGTTTACCAGACCTAACTCCAAAAGTGCATTTACTTGGATTCAGCCTGAGCTTGTATTCTTTTAACCTGGCAAACAGCTTCTCCAAATGCTCAAGGTGCTCTTCCTCCGTTTGTGATCGAGCTATCATATCGTCTACGTAAACTTCAATCTCATGATGTATCATATCATGAAATAAGGCTGCCATGGCGCGTTGATAAGCTGCCCCTGCGTTCTTCAGCCCGAACGACATCACCTTGTAACAGAAAGTGCCCCATTGTGTGACAAAAGTTGTTTTCTCCATATCCTCGGGAGCCATTTTGATTTGATTGTAGCCCGAGAATCCGTCCATGAAGGAAAACACTTTATGCTGAGCTGTATTGTCGATCAAGATGTCAATATGAGGTAGCGGGAAATCATCTTTAGGGCTAGCCCTGTTCAAATCCCGGTAGTCCACACACATTCTGACTTTGCCATCTTTCTTTGGTACCGGTACATTGTTGGCGACCCATTGAGGATAGGACGTAACAGCCAGGAAGCCAGCATCGAATTGCTTCATTACTTCTGCTTTGATCTTTTCGGACATGTCAGGCCTCATTCGGCGAACTTTTTGCTTGATTGGTGGACAGTCTTCTCTTGTGGGGAGACGGTGAACCACGATGTCTGTGTCTAGACCCGACATGTCTTCATAGGACCAAGCGAAGATTTCAACATACTCATTCAGCAACTGTACCAAGCGCTCCTTGACTTTTGGTTCCAGGTTGGCACCCACTTGCACCTCCTTCCGATTCTCCTCGGTTCCCAAGTTAACAGCTTCCAATGGCTCTTCATGCGGTAAGATGGCCCTCTCCTCTTGTTGCAGAAGTCTGGCTAGTTCCCCGGGTACTTCACAACCTTCGTCATCTTCATACTCGGCTAGATTGACCAGATCTTCAGAGTTATTGAAAGATACAGCAGAATAGTCACCCATGGAATCCGGAGTGGATGGGTACCTGCATTGGTGAGTGTGGGTGTGTGTAAGGGATAGCCATCCTTAAACAAAAAAATGCAAAAGGAAAGAAAATGAACATAAGCAGTTTATCAAATGAAAAACGTCCAATGAATCATTAAACATGGCATATGAATATGAAAAATAGTCAAAACCCTTACAAGTGGACCTACATGCCCCGGGCAAGGCAGGAGGTGAAAAGATAGTGTACGGATTGTTTGAAAGTAAAATATTACAGACCAAATAAGAAATGTTTAATAGATAAATTACTGATGAATAAAAGTGATGGGGACAAAGTCTTTAGCCTCCCAATTGTTCAATCCTCCTCTGACAGTTGGATAAATCCACTCTTCAATGTTGCTTTCCTTGTCTTCATCTTCCAGGGCGTTGATTCTGTAAGGAGAAATTTTGACTGGGGCTCTTTCAATCTTTGACTGGCGCATAGCTTTCTGGCCAGCGGCTGTGAACCCTAATCCAAACTTGTCAGTCTTATGCGGAAAGTCGGGTAACTTCCCCCATGCTGAATTCTTCCCTTCTTTGATTGCGGCTCTTGCATCCTCCAGAGATGCCATCCTGGCCATCTGTCTTGGTGCCTCAGCTGTCAACTTTGTTACTGCTATTTCAGGAAGAACTTCTTCGAAATGTTGAAACGGCGTCTCAATGAACTCTCCTTCAACCTCCACATACCGGAAAGAATTTAAATGGCTAATCATGTACTCTTCTTTGTCGTGGACAGTGATGATCTTTCCCTTGAAAGGATATTTCAGCATCTGATGCAAGGAGGAGGTGACTGCCCCAGCATGATGTATCCAAGGTCTACCCAGCAGGCAAGAGTATGATGGACGGATGTCCATTACATAGAAAGTGGATTTAAACACCTCAGTACCTATCTTGATGGGAATTTCAACCTCTCCATGGACCATTCTCTTCGACCCATCGAAAGCTCTGACGACAATATCGCTCGGCTTCAAATCCAACCCTTCGCAATCCAGCCGGTCCAAGGCCTTCTTAGGCAAAACATTCAGTGATGAACCGGTATCAACCAAAACATGTGCAAGGGTGGTTCCGCGACACTCGATTGAAATATGCAAAGCATCATTGTGGTTTCGGCCTTTAGGGGTTAGGTCGGAATCAGAAAAACCTAATCCGTTGTCCGCAGTCAGACTAGCCACGCAATGTTGAAATTGGTCCGCGGAGGTTTCCTGGGGCACATGAGCTGCCTTTAGAAACTTAATCAAAGCTTGAGTGTGCGCTTCTGAGCAAAGCAATAGTGCCAGCATGGAGATCTTGGAGGGGGTTTGCCCCAACTGTTCCACTACATCGTAATCACTTCTCTTGATTATCCTCAAAATCTCGTCCATTTCTTTCTTGGAGGCTTCCGGGATCACCAAGGGTTGAGCCCTCGTCCTGACGGGCTCATCTTGTATTCCCTTTCCTTTATCAGCAATGGTAGGAGAGACAGCACTAGGAACAACAACCTCTTCAATCAAAGGAGTTCTAGCAGAGAGCTTTACTGGTGCAGGGATGACTTCTTTAGCTGATGAGGGTCCAAAGACTGCTCTTGGAGGGGCAATCTCTGGAGAAAATATTCTCCCGCTCCTGGTGATTTTGCTGGTGCCCGCAATGTTACTAATGCTGGCTTCCTCATCATCCGAACTTTCTTCAATTACTTCGACTTGCTTGATACCATGGTAGTAGATGTCACCACCATAGTTCCAAGGTATCGACTTCTCAGAAACATAGGGAACAGGCCCCGACATCGTTATCTTTAAAGGAACAGATTTTGCAGCTGGTGTAATCTTAACTGGCTTTTTGACGGCCTTGGAAAGATTGGTGTGAATGGTTATGATTGAGACATTTTCAACATGAACTGGAACAGCAGAAACTTTTTCGAACAGAATTTATCGGTTATCCATAAGGCCTTGGATGCCTTTCTTCAATAGCGGACAATCAAACGGCAGAGAGTGGCAACAGTAGCAGTCTTCTTTACATCCCGGGAAGATCCCGACCCTTAACAAATTCAACTTAATGGTTAGCAGTGGAGTAGTCAGATCACTGACGTCAACAACATACAAATCCTCCTCAATGGCATTGATATTTCGGCCGTGCTTCGGCATAGGTGCAGATATCACATTAGGCTTTTCTGGAGCGTCAAACTCTACCTCCTTAGCCTCTATCAGGTCTTGGATTTTATGCTTGAGTGCCCAACAATCATTGGTGTCGTGTCCAACACTGTCTGAATGATAGGCGCATTTAGCATTGGCATGATAATGCGGGGAGGACGTATTTACATTCTTTGGCGCCTCCTTGATGGTGGCAAGATTCAACTTCAATAGATGGGGAAGCACTTGTGCTGGAGTCATATTAATACGGGTGAACTGCCGTTGTGGCCTTTCCACCCGTTGCTGATTTGGTCTGGACTGGTTATAGCGAGGCTGCTCACTCGGAATGTTTTGAATCATTACGGCCCCCACAGTTGGCCGACGCTCCATCTTCCCTGCTCTTCTCTGAGAATACACCATAGCTGTCTCCTTCTTAAAAGGCTTCTTCTCAACACTTGCAGCAACACCCTTCTGAATCTTTCCTGACTTGATGCCAGCTTCTATTCTTTCGCCGGTTAAGATCAAATCGGTAAACCCTGCGGAAGAGTTACCAATTAGATGATTGAAAAATGGCCCAGATAGGGTCCCAAGAAACATATCAACGAGCTCACGATCGGTTAAAGGAGGCTGCACCCTGCCAGCCAAATCCCTCCATCTGGGTGCATATTCTTTGAATCCCTCACTTGTTCCTAGTGACATACCCTGAAGTTGGGTACGAGTAGGAGCAAGATCAGAATTGTACTGGTATTGTTTGTAGAAGGCGGTGGCCAAATCTTCCCAATTTCTGACACTGGTTCCTTCTAGTTGATAAAACCACTCCAACTGGGCTCCCGATAGGCTGTCTTGGAAGAAATGAATCCAGAGATTTTTATCTGCCGTATAGGGTTGAATTTTTCTCACGTAGGACCTGAGATGCATTTTGGGACAGGACAGCCCATTATACCTCACAAACACTGGCACTTTGAATTTTGGGGGAATCACAATTCCGGCAACCAAGCCCATGTCTTCAAAATCCAAACCTGGTACACTTTGCAATTCCATGGTAGCCAATCTGTCTTCTAAACCCTTGTACTTATCATCAGCTGGAGGGTATTGCTGGTCGGAATAATCTTCATCCTCTTCAACCTCTTCCTCCTCTGCATCAGACTCGGAAGGCACCGCAACTCGATCCCTTTTACTAGTCCCTTCATCAGAAGTAGGAGGAAATTCAAGCACTCTCCGAGCTTCTCTGTCAAATCTTCTCCCCAAAGTAGCCACTCCGACCCTCTTCTTCTTCTTCTTTATTGGGTCCTTATTCTCTAAATGAGTCTTGATGTCCTCTTGAATCTTAACCAGAGTCATCAAGAGTTGTTGGAACTGTGCATTCTGGGCTTGTAGGTCTTTGACTGTTTGCTCGAGATCCATCCTACTGAAATAAACAGCAGATATATAAGGAAACCTGGAGTGAGACCTGCTTATGCACATGATGAATGGTATGCTGATGTATGCAATGCATTCAAGGATTTAGGACATTCAAAATTGTCTTAGACAAAGAAGAACGCACGTCATATTAATAAGAAGAAATTTGTTAGTACATAAATGCCCCATGGGCCAAATGTTACAAAATAAACTTCTTAAGGCAGAAAGACATTGCGCATCCTCTTCGGTGCGATGTAGGTGTTGAGGGCCTCTTGCTCGTGGAGTCGGCGGGTAAGCTCTAGAACCTTCTTTTCACTGGCGTAATAGCTAGCTTCAAAAGTGTTCCGTTCCACCTTGAGCTGAATCCAACTTTTCTGCATTTCCTCCCATGATGTAGGCATGTCTGGATGTAGGATAGTGTAGGGAACCTCTCCTTCATTGACGGGCTCTTTAATCATAGGGAGAACATGAGGATAAGGCATCATTATACTTTGGGCTCGGGCTCGTACCCACTTGAGATAGGGCTCAAGAGGGATGGAGTTCTTGTGTCCCAGAGTCTTGCTATCAACCTTGTTGAGTTTTCCCCAAGCTCTGATGAATCTTTGGCGAAGTCCTTGCGCATCGTTGTCAAAGTCAAAAACTAGGCTAGGAATCAACATGTCATGATGGCCATCCCTCCGTGCATATCCAAATTGCCTCAAAGCTAGGCAAGGGTTGTAGGTGATACCTCCCCTAATTCCAAGTAAAGGAACATTAGGAAACTCTCCGCAACGATCGACGATGATGACATTTTCTCTGGACCGAGAACACCAATGCACATCAGAATGAGTAAGAGTCATCAATCGTTGGGACCACCTTGTACCTTGGTCATTCTTCAAGACAGATTGTGGAAGGTGCGAAATAAACCACCTTGCGAGGATAGGAGTACAGCACATGAGAACACCCCTCTTTCTCATTGTTCGTGTGTAAAATGAGTGAAGGATGTCCCCAAGCAATGTTGGTATTAGATTTCTGGACAAGAAGATCTTGATGGCGTTGACATCTACCAATTGGTCGGGATTTGGGAACAAGACCAACCCATAGATAAGGAGTGCCACAATCTCTTCAAAGGCTTGTAGGTCCAATGAGTTCCAACATTCTTGTGCCCTCTCAAACAAGAATTTTGCTAAGAACCCTTTGACGCCACTTCGGGTTTCCCAATGCCCCTTGATGTCGGATGGTTGTAGATGTAATGCTCGAGCAACATCTTCCGGCTTTGGTTCCTTTTCCGTACTGTTGAAGGGTAGTTGATTAAGGATAGGGATTCTTAGGAGTTGATAAAACTCCTCCAAAGTGGGTACCAACTGATAATCAGAGAAAGTGAAGCAGTGGTGAAGAGGGTCAAAGAACTGGAATAGCACTTTCATCATGTCTTCTTCAATGTTGGTGTTGACCAGGCTGAGCAGTCTACCATGTCTTTCACTGAAGGATGAATTTTCCGGGATCCTTGAGGTGATCTCCTTGAGTTGAGGAGAGATTCTCACAAGGTTGACTTGAATGGTATTTCTGCGAGGAATTTCCATGTCCTACAAAACAAGAACAAAGATGAAGATCCAAAACCCTTGAAATGGTTAGTGAATGCATATGATGTTTTATGATGTTTATGATGTATGCACAAAACATATGTACAAGCAAATCACACCAAACCCTAATTTCAGGCTTGCATGGGGTTTCATAGGTAAGTACCCTCTTGAGTGTAGTTGGCTTAAAAACCTGTCCTATAAATAGTAACCGGGTTCTAAGGAACTCAATATCACAGGATTGTTTTCAATGTTCATTGTTTTGGTTTAGCCACTTAACTAGCGACCAAAATATTCCAAGAAAACAACCCTCAATGAGTGTAGTATCGAGTATCTACCAACTTCGGACTGCACCAAAGCCGATCATCTCACTACTCCTAATAAAAGGCCAAGATGGTTAAGTAAGGTTCTAGGTCATTAGTGCTTAGTGACATCACTCAGCGGCCCCGTACTCTCCTTGATTGAACTCAAGGGTTACCGGTACTCACAAATATGTCGCACTAATATAGCTATTGCTTAGACCGTGTCGGTATACCCCGCACAGTTTCCACAACGTATTGCTATCTATGAATGTTTCCCAAAATCCGGGTGGAGGATTGTAAACCCAAACAATAGAGCCAAAGTATAAAGCAAGCAAATCAAACAATTAGTCATGCAAAGGGGGTGATCTAAGCCCTAAGGTTACTCCACTTTAAAAAATTTCCCCAGCAGAGTCTCCAGTTCTGTGATACGGTGGGAGAACTGACTATGGTTTTGAGTTTGTTTTTGCAAATGTTTCGGTTGAGCAAGAGTCGCCACCGACTTTTTATTTTATCCTAAGGAAAGGTTTAAAAAAGCACAACAAAAACCTTTGAGATTTTTCTTGGGTTCGGGGAGTAGATTATAGAAGGGGAAGGTATTAGCACCCCTTCTATCCATGGGCTCTTAGGTACTTGCTTAGATCAACTTGCCTTGGTTTTCAATTGTTTGAAATGGTGCTTGGTGTGTGGTTTTGAAAATGTTTTGAAAAAGATGCCTTGTACAGGCTACCCTTGTAACAATTCTTTACTCGAATGTTTTACAAAAGGTGTTTGTCTTTTTGAAAAGATGTTTCAAGGTTTTTTTGAAAGTTTGTTTTGAAAGTGTTTGTGAAGTGGGTTTTGAAATAAGGCAAGTGTTTTCTTGGAAAGTTGACAAGTACTTAAGAGTTCATCTATCCTAAAATTTTCTCAAAGATTTTTGTTATGTTTTAAACCTTTTGACAATTTTGTTCCACCATTTCATTTGGTGGACAATCTTGTTTTAGGAGGTTAAAGGGACGGGCGCGGGTCATCGTTTAGACCATAGTTGCAATAGTGTTAAATGTCTTTGGGCAATTTTCTTTAAAAGGGACTTGATCATTCATTTAAGCAACATTTTGAGGGACTATGACCATTTGATTGTTTATTTTACCCAAAGAAGTTCAACATGCAATATGGCCCAATTATTTGAAGGCAACCAAAGTGGAATACCCTAGGGGTGCAAGTGTGAAATGTGTTGTCCATTTTTCATGCTCATTTATCTTGTATTAGGTCCAACTATTTTATTCATTTTTATTCGCATACAAAAACCCTAATTCTAGCATAGTATGTTTAGAAAGCGATAAAAGTGCGAAATTTAAAATCCTACGCTATTACAACATAATAATATAGGGAGGGGGTACAATGTTTCAAATGGGGATATTTAGACAAAAATTGAATCTAAGCTATTACATCATTTTCTATGAATATTTACAAGATAAATAAATGTATAATTTTAATGGTAAATAAAACAAATATGCAAGAATGCAAAAGGAATTTTTATGTGTATGAAAAAAGTATTATTTATGTAAAATAAGAAAGAAAATAAAAATATTATAAAATATTATTTTTGGAGTATTTTTTGAATTTAGGGCAAAAACCCTAATTCTATTAAATAAAAGATATCATTTATTAATATATACAATATTTATCATTTATACACAAAAATAAAATAAGAAAAGAAATATATTTGTAAAAAATGATTTTTGTAGTTTTTAATATTAATAAAATAAAATATGTATATTTTAGTATTTTATTCTAAGTATATTAATAAATATATGTATTTATATATTAAGTTCTAAATAGGTATTATGTATAAAAATGATAATATTTAATATAAAAATAAAAAGGGATTTTTATACAAAATATTTTCAGGAAGTAAAAATAAAATAAAAGTGTATAAAAAGTATTTTTGTATTATCTCAATATTTTAAACAAAAAAAAACATATATATATATATATATATATTTATTTATTTATGTACAAACAAAAGAAATAATCAAATAAATATTCAATAAATTCAAAAAATGGGGAGAAAAATATTTTTATGTTTTTAATATGCTGAGAAAAAATAAATGAACCAATCAAAAAAAGGCAAAAGTCAAAAATATTAAAAATGAAGCAAATGGGCTCAGGGGTGCAAAACCAAAAAGGGTGGTGTGAAAAGTAACTCAGAAGCAAGCCCAGCCCAAAATCACCTTTCTTCAACCTTTGAACAAAAATTGTTCAGAAAACGCGCGCCAAGAGCTCCACTTGAATATCCTGATTCTTTGATTTTTTGAACAAACTTCCAACACAAAAAATGTTAAGCATGAAGAGACGATTCTAACCATATGCATAACTTGATCTAACTCTCTAAGATGAGGGAGAATTTCTCCTCCCCCAAATCCTAACCTAGTTTTTCTGCCATTTTCAAACTCCAAATTCTCACAACTCAAGCAAAAGAAATGAAAAGTAAAGACATGGACATGTTCAGTGGCATGAGTAGAACCTTGGTTATTCACAAACTTAAAGCTAATGATGCATAATAAGAGAGATACGAATTCAAAAAACTACCTGTTCAGTTGAAGTTCGATCTGGAGATGTAAGAACTTTCAGTGCAAGGTGATGATTGGAAAAGCTTCCTTGAGGTCCAGGGATGTTATTCCAATGTTTACTTTGTCTTGAAAGCTTCTGAATCGAGCTATAGAACTCCACCTGCAAATCAGAAATGTGAAAATGGTGGAAGTGGTTAGAGTGATTACAGGTCGTGCCTTTGCTTTTGGTTAGCTTGCATAGATGATATGGAAGGTATGTGAACTGGTTTTGGCAAGAATGCTTGAGAGGAATAGAAGTTGGCACTCAAACTGCAGAGGCAACTCTGTTTTTGCAGTTTGATGGTGTTTTTTGGTTTGATGAGGTTTGGGAGGCAAATGGCTCGTGCAATCGCTTGGTTATGATGTGTGTAATGTGTTTGATAACTTTGTTCTTGTGTGTCTAAGCTGAGATGGGAGTTGCCCTTAGTTATGCAATGTTTCTTAACCTTTAAGCAACAAAATGCAAGTTGGTGTTTTAGGTCAGTAGGGGACCTCTAATCCTGCTGCAAAGCTTCTCTTGATCAGAGTAATTTGTTCATAATCTTGTGCTAAAGAGATTTGGTTTGTACTTGCTTGATTTACCAATTGGACATAAAGTGAACTTTTGCAAAAATGGATAGTTTACTTTATCTAAAAATGGATTAAACTTGTATACAATACTTGAACTCATAGAATAACACTTTGACACAATGAACAAGCATTAAATTATTGAGTGTAACTTGGTTTAAGGACCTGTAATCAAGGGCATGCTGGTTTTCAGAAGTTTGCATAACTTATGAACATGAAAAAATGGCCAATTCAAAAGTGAGTTTTTGTTGTATTGTGAAATTCGATTCTCCCTAACCATGAGGTTGTTTGAGAAGTTCTTGGACATTTTGGAAAGCTTGGAATGTGTACTACAATCCATCTTTGAAATGAAATTTGAAATTCCAAGTGGAAGTGTATGGAAAATGGCCTTGAAGTGGGGTAGAAAAACTTGTCAAAATAGGTCAAAAATTCACTAAGTTAAGAATGGTTTAGTGCCCTTATTCAAAAATTTGTAACTTGAGATACAAGCTTCAAATGAGAAAACTTTGTGAATCAAAGTTGTAGATTATGCAACAAGCTACGACTTTCATGTTTTGACTTTTGTTTGAATCCAAATGGATCTTGGTGAAAAAGTGGGGCAAAGTTGGGGGAAAATTAGGGTTTTTCATAACTTAGAAAAATTCTAAGTTTATGAAAAATTCTAATTTTTAACCCTAATTTGCATTTTGTGATTTCTTGGTGAACAAGTTTCATGATTTGGCATGTTTTGATGAAAAATGAATCTTGACTCTTGATTTTGACCAAAAAGTCAAAGTTTGACTTTTCAGTATACAGTCAAAATTGATCAATTGACTGGGAAATTCAACTGTCAATCCTGTGTACTTGGGATCTTTTGAGTTTGTTGATCATGCCAAGATAATTCCATGGGGTCCTTGAGTCCATGTGTGAGCTTGGTTTGCCATTGGCTAGGTCAAACAGTCAAAAATTGCCTTTGTGCAGTCAAAACCCTAAAAATGACCATTTTGCCCTTTTGGTGATCTGATCAAGTTTCTTGGGGAATTGTGATCCAAACTTGATCAAATGGTCCATATGAGTTCATAATGTTGATGTGGGTCAAATTTCATGAGGTTTGACTGTCAATTGGCCACAGTTGACTTTTTCCTCAATACAGTTGATTTCTGGGTCAACTGTCCAATTGACTGGGCAAAACTTGGAGTCAAGACTTGAAACTTGATATGGGTAAACTTGGGAGTCCAATATGAAGCATGAAAGTCATCTTGGGCATTTTAGGTCAAAACATCTTTGTGCAAACACAAACCCTAATTTGAGTCATCAGTAAAAGGGGGGTCTTGAGCAGATGAAACCTTAACTGGATCTTGAGCTTCAAAGGCTTTGTGGTGAGAAATCAATGAGAAATGGGAGGGAAAATTTTGGGGTACAACAGTAAGGCTAATTATTTCCTGGATAGTCTAGACTTCAAGGAATTCGAAGATACTCTGGCTCTTCTGATATATGGCTTGGTATTGTTTCCGAACTCTGACTCCTTTGTTAATGTGAATGCGGTGAAAATCTTCATCTCTCGTAATCCTGTACCCACTCTTTTGGGCGACATTTTTCATCAGCTTTATGCTCGTAAGGCCCGAAAGCGAGGAACCTTGATGTGCTGTGCTCCATTATTGGTGAGGTGGTTTATTTCGCACCTCCCCAAATCAGTGCTGAAGAACAAAGAAGGCATGGGCTGGGCTTATAGGGTTATGTTTTTCTCTCATAATTACATCATTTGGACTATCAAGGGTATGGATGAGATGGCCATTATTGACCGCTGTGGGGAATACCCCAATGTTCCACTGATAGGAACCAATGGAGGAATTTCTTACAACCCATGCATGGCCTTACGTCAGTTCGGGAGAGCCATAAGAGAAGGACCTCATGAGCTGCTAATTCCTAGTATCATCTTTGATTTTCAAGGGGATAGCGACGAGCAACGCCGCAGATTCATAAGGGCTTGGGATAGAGTTCACATATCTGATCCACACGAGCTGGGCCCAAAGACTTCTCTTCCAATGGAGCCATATCTCAGATGGGTCCGAATCCGTGCCTAAAAGCCGTGTATGCCATATGAAGCCGTCCGACCTATCATTGTTGAAGTTGCTAATGAAGAGGGGGTCCTTCCTACTTGTTAGAACATAGTTTGATTCTACAACCCTCAATTAGAGTTTTGATGATAACTGAATACATGAATAAATAAATTGTAAGATTTATATATAAGATATATATGCTACTTAAAATTATGTTTTGTATTTACAGAAGTTCTGATGGAATCAGCATCAGAAGATAAGTAATGCGTCAGCATCAGAAGATCAATAACATGTGCTACACGCTGAAGCTACCAGATCATACGCTGAAGCTTGATGAACAGAATCTGCGCATAAAACACTCTAACTCTGATCAAGATCCTTACCAAGTCATCAGCACTCAGAAGCGTCAGCATAACTTAAAGCAAAGAACACTCTGATTATCATAAAGAAGACTCTGAAGCGTTACTAAGTATTCAAGAAAGATTAATTGCTAACGGCTCTCTTCAAGACAAGATCTTCTCAAAAAGGAAAGAACGTTATTATCATTGAAAGTGATTTATGGACAACAACGTATCTTTGCCTTGGCTATATAAACAAGTCTGTGTGAGAAAAGAAGACGCTAATCTACACGCACGCACTCATACAATTTGCTAAGCCTTCAAACCACGCTCATTCAAACGCATTAGCAATCCAGTTTCATTCTAAGCTTAAATTTGTGTATTATCACAGTTGTGGTATACTGTTTTATTAGAAAACATCAAACACATTATTGTTCAATTATTTGTAAAGAGATTTCCTTGAGATAAACCGGTTTATGGTTATACTCAAGAAGGCTTTAACAGTTGTTAAAGTAGTTGTTGTATTCCTTTGAATATAGCGGATTAAGACCTCGTTGGAGAGAGGCGAAATCACCTTAACGGGTGGACTGGAGTAGTTTGAGATCAAACGAACCAGGATAAAAATACAGTGTTGTTTAAGCTTTTGATTTAAGTTTTACAATTCAACCCCCCTTCTTGTGTTTTTCTCATCTTCAATTGGCATCAGAGCGCCTGGTTCTGAGCTTATAACACTTAATCGTGTCAGTACAAGATCCAACGTCAGAAAAACACAATGGCAGGACCAAATCAAAACATCAACAATGACAACAATGAAGAAAGATACAGATTCAGTGGCAAACCTCCAGTCTTTGATGGAGAGAACTTTGACTACTGGAAAGACAGAATTGAGAGTTTCTTTTTGGCCCATGATGCTGATCTATGGGACATGGTGGCTGATGGATACACGCACCCAGTGGATGGAAGTGGTCAGAAGATTAACAGGAAAACAATGTCTGATCATCAAAAGCGTGATTTCAGAAATCATCACAAGGCCAGAACAATTCTTCTTAGCGCCATCTCTTATTCAGAATATGAAAAGATATCAAACAGAGACACTGCAAAGAATATGTTTGACTCTCTGAGAATGACGCATGAAGGCAACATTCAAGTCAAAGAAACCAAAGCTCTTGCGCTCATTCAGAAGTATGAGGCATTCAAGATGGAAGAGAGTGAATCAATAGAAACTATGTTTTCAAGATTTCAAATTCTTGTTGCTGGTCTCAAAGTTCTTGACAAAGGGTATTCTACTGCTGATCACGTTAAAAAGATCATCAGAAGCTTGCCAAAACAATGGAGGCAAATGGTCACAGCGCTTAAGCTAGCCAAGGATCTCAACAAAATCTCTCTGGAGGAACTTGTCAGCTCCCTCAGAAGTCACGAGATAGAGCTAGAAGCAGATGAACCTCAAAAGCAAGGTAAGCCATTAGCTTTAAAATCTAACAGAAAATCTGACTCCAAAGTTTTGCAGGCTGTAGAAGAAACCTCTGATGGGTCCTCATCAGAAGAAGATGAACTGTCTCTCCTCTCCATAAGGGTGAACCAATTATGGAAGCAGAGGCAAAGGAAGTTCAGGAATCCTAGAAGATCAGAAAATCAGAATGAATCTTTCTCCAGATACAGAAGGTTAGAATCCTCCTCTGGACACATAAGATCTGAAGGCTCTTCAGGAAACAGAAAGCCAAACAACAAAGACATCATCTGCTATAAATGTAACGAGCAAGGGCACTACAAAAGTGATTACCCAAAGCTTCAGAAGGAAAAGCCCAAAAAGAAGTTTGGCAAGGAAAAGAAGAAAAGTCTCATGGCTACATGGGATGATTCTGACACATCTGAAGCTGACTTAGAATCAGATGATGAAAGAGCAAACATAGCTCTCATGGCAAACATAACAGAAGACAGTGAAGCTTCTGAGTCAGACTCTGAATCAGATACAGAATAGGTATTCCCTGACTTTGCTATAAACTTTACTAAGGCTGAACTAGCTGAAAGCCTAATGAAATTCTAGAAAGATATCAGCAGATCAGAGTCAAATTCAGAAACCTAAAAAGGAATCTTGCTTCTGACTCTGATAAGACTGAGAGTCTCAAATTGGAGAATTCTGAGTGAAAAGATAAAATTTCAAAATTAGAAAATCTATTGCAAAACTCTCAGAAGGAAACAATCCCTAAAACTCCCAGCAATGCTGATGAGATCATCAAGGAGTATGATCACAGCTTTCAGAAGTTTCTAGCTAAAAACATAGACAGAAGCAAAATGGCTTCAATGATCTATGGAGTTAGCAGAAATGGCAGAAAAGGGATATGATATCAAGGCAAGGTACCTACACCAAATAATGCCATGGATTTAGTTATAAAACGCACTTCACTTGATTCACACTTTGTATATGGGCACACACATGACATAAAATATACTAGTAGTGATTACTCTGTCAAACCAAAATTCAACCAGAGTTTTGGTAAAACTAACAAATCAGGACCCAAGAAAATATGGGTACCTAAGGATAAAATAATACATGTGGCAGATATCTTTAGCAGCAAAGCAAAAACACCAGTCATAGTACCTGGACTCTGGCTGCTCACGACACATGATGGGAAGAAGGCATATGTTCCAAAGCCTGGAACTTAAGCCTGGAGGCCACGTAGGCTTTGGAGGCAATCAGAGAGAAAAGATCATTGGCTCTGGAACTGTAGGTAATGGAAATCTCCCCTCTATAAGTAATGTTTTATTAGTATATGGATTAATGCATAATCTGTTATCCATAAGTCAATTAAGTGATAACGGTTATGATATAATCTTCAATCAAAATTCATGCAAAGCTGTTAGTAAGAAAGATGGGACTATCCTATTTAATGGAAAAAGGAGAAACAACATTTATAAAATAAAACTTTCTGAACTAAAAAGTTAGATTGTAAAGTGTCTTATGTCTGTTAACAACGAACAATGGATCTGGAACAGAAGATTGGGACATGTTAGTATGAGAAGAATATCTCAGATTAACAAACTCAATCTGGTCAGAGGACTTCCTAACCTGAAGTTCAATTCAGATGCTCTGTGTGAAGCATGTCAGAAAGGCAAGTTTTCAAAACCAGCTTTCAAATCCAAAAACGTTGTTTCCACCTCCAAGCCATTAGAACTTCTGCATATTGACTTATTTGGACCAGTTAAAACTGCTTAAGTCACTGGCAAGAAGTATGGGTTAGTAATCGTAGATGACTATAGCAGATGGACATGGGTAAAGTTCTTAAGACACAAGGACGAGTCACACTCTGTGTTTGTTACCTTCTGCAACCAAGTTCAGAATGAAAAGGATCTTAGAATCGTCAAAGTCAGAAGTGATCATGGTGGAGAGTTTGAAAACAAAGATTTTGAGTCATTCTTTAATGACAAAGGCATTCTGCATGATTTCTCTTGTCCTAGAACTCCCCATCAAAATGGAGTTGTAGAACGAAAGAACAGAACATTGCAAGAAATGGCCAGAACCATGATCAACGAGACTAACGTTGCTAAGATCTTCTGGGCAGAGGCAATAAACACAGCGTGTTACATTCAGAATAGAATCTCCATAAGATCTATTCTGGAAAAGACTCCATATGAATTGTGGAAGAACAGAAAGCCCAACATTTCCTACTTTCACCCATTTGGATGTACATGTTTCATTTTGAATACAAAAAATTATTTGAACAAGTTTGACTCTAAAGCAAAAAAATGTATTATGTTAGGATACTCTGAACGCTCAAGAGGGTACAGAGTATACAATACAGAAACACAGATTATGGAAGAGTCAATCAGTGTTCGTTTTGATGATAAGCTTGACTCTCAAAAGTCAAAGCAGAATGAATTCCTTGCAGGTATGGAAGTTAAATTCACAGGTACTGAAGACAAGTCATCAGAAGCTCTTAACAGAGACACTCCCTCAATATCAGAAAGAGTCACTGCAAGCAATCCAACACCTTCTGTTGATCAACTCCAGAAAAGACCATCCAGAAGCAGCATGGATCACCCAGAAGAAACAATCCTAGGAAGAAAGGAAGATCCAATCAGAACAAGATCTAGCTTCAGGAACTTTGAAGAATCCCTCATGGGACTGGTTTCTCTAATTGAACCAACAACCATTGATGAAGCACTTCTGGACAATGACTGGATTCTAGAAATGCAAGAGGAGCTAAATTAATTCACAAGAAATGACGTATGGGATCTAGTTCCCAAACCAAAAGGATTCAACGTCATTGGAACAAAATGGGTGTTCAGAAACAAACTGAATGAACAAGGTGAAGTCATCAGAAACAAAGCACGATTGGTAGCACAAGGTTATAGTCAGCAAGAGGGGATAGACTATACAGAAACCTTTGCTCCAGTCGCCAGGTTAGAATCTATCAGACTCTTAATCTCATTTGCTGTTAATAAAGGCATCACTCTGTATCAAATGGATGTTAAAAGTGCATTCTTAAATGGCTACATAGAAGAAGAGGTATATGTGCACCAACCCCCTGGTATTGAAAGTTCCAAAAATCCAGAATATGTTTTCAAACTAAAGAAGTCACTTAATGGTCTGAAACAAGCTCCCAGAGCTTGGTATGAAAGACTGAGTAACTTCCTGTTAGAAAAGGAATTCACCAGAGGGAAAGTGGACACAACCTTATTCTGTAAGACAGTTAAGAATGACATTTTAGTATGTCAGATTTATGTTGATGACATCATATTTGGATCTACTAAACCTTCTCTGGGAAGGAAGTTTGCTAAATGTATGCAGGCAGAATTTGAGATGAGCCTAATGGGGGAATTAAAATTCTTTCTGGGCATTCAGATTAATCAAACCCCAAAAGGAACTTACATTCATCAGAGCAAATATGTCAGAGAACTTCTGAAGAAATTTGATCTCTCAGAATGTAAGCCATCAAAGATTCCAATGCATCCCACGTGCATTCTGGAAAGAGAAGAGGTAAGTAAAAAGGTAGAACAGAAGGTCTACAGAGGTATGATTGATTCTCTTCTCTATATGACGTCTTCAAGGCCTGACATTTTATTCAGTGTTTGCATTTGTGCTAGATTCCAATCAGATCCTAGAGAATCTCACTTAACAGTAGTTAAGCGAATTTTCAAGTATCTGAAAGGTACTACTAATCTGGGTTTGTTTTATAGAAAATCAAGTGATTACAACTTAGTAGGATACTGTGATGCTGATTTTACTGGAGACATAGTAGAACGTAAAAGCACTTTTGGAAGCTGCCAGTTTCTGGGAGAAAATCTGATCTCTTGGTCCAGCAAAAGACAATCCACAATTGCTCTATCAACAGCAGAAGCTGAATACATAGCAGCAGCTGGATGCAGCACACAAATGCTCTGGATGAAAAGTCAACTTGAGGACTTCCAGATATTTGAGAGTAATATTCCTATCCTCTGTGACAATACTTCTGCTATTTGTCTCAGCAAAAATCCAATTTTATATTCTAGGGCTAAGCATATAGAAATAAAACATCATTTTATTAAGGACTATATTCAGAAAGGGATTTTAAATTTTAAATTTATTAACACAGACCATCAATGGGCTGATATTTTTACAAAACCTCTTTCTGAAGATAGCTTCAACTTCATTCTGAAACATCTCAGCATGAAGCTCTGCCCAGAATGAAATTGTTTTGATTCTATATATTAACCTTCAGAACTTTGTTTATTTTTCTGTGAACTACTGATCAATCTTTCTTCAGATCTTTAGAAGTGCAAATTGTATCAGAATCTATCCATGAAGATCTGAGCGCTTCATTTCAAGGATATAAATGTGTTGTTCACTCAAGCAAACAAGTGTCGTCCAGTCATCAGCTATTTTCTGAGGCTGAACACGCGTTCACGTTTCTGAAAAGGCAAAAGCGCTGATTGGATGCATTGAGACACATGTCATGGGTAATCGTTCCAAATATCTTTCTGAATCCCCTAAAATCAACTATCATTAAATGCTAATAATCATTATTAATTTCTCTCTCTTGTCGTTTATGTTTTCAAAATTGTTTAGAAATCTATTTAAACACACTTCACACCATTTACACTCTTTTACCTTCACTTTCATTTTCTCTCAAACTTACTGATTTCAGTTTTCATACCTTCTCAAAACCCTTTCATTTTCTTCAAATACCTTCGTGTGAACATGGCTTCTTCCAGCATTCCTACTTCAGGTTCCCAGAAAACTGTTTCATCTGAACAATATGAAGAACCCCACAGAACGCTTCTAACACCAGTCAAAAACCTAGAAGTTCTGTCAGAATTGATCGTGGATTTTAATAGCCTTCAAGAGAATGGGTTTAATCTATATGAAGAGGTTAAAGCTCAAGGCTGGGAAAAGTATTTTGACCGACTGGTGGGTCCAACATTTCCTATTCTGGTAAAGGAATTTTGGATTCACGCTTCTTCTTCAAATTATCAAGTTACGTCTTACATCACGGGGAAGAAGATTGTTATTACTAAGGACCTGATTTCAAGACTCATAAGCTACAGTGGTGGTGGTGTTCGTTGCATTGACATGGCAGAAAGGTGCGCTGATGCTGCCCTAATTGCAAGGGAAATCCTCACTCTGGGCTTCCCTCCAGCAAGATAAGGGATTTGAAAGACAAACACAGAATTTGGGCCAAGATCATTATGGGGTGCATCAACCACAGGAAGCCTACCAGCTCTCCTGATTACATTAATATTGATCAGCAATTTCTGATCTATTTCATCTCTCAGGAGGTCAAGATAAATCTGGCTCATCTGTTGTTTAACCATCTCAGAACAAGTGTTAAGGAAACAAGAGAAGAAGAGCGTACAAAAAGGGATTGGATACCCTTAGGAAGACTGATATCAGATATTCTAACAGAGAATAAGCTGATTGATCATCTTACAGAGGCTCAGGAAATTAGCTCTTTGGAAGCTACTGTGGGCAAACAGCTGAATGCTAAGAATCTGAAGAAGATGAAGTTGATTGAGAACATCAAGAAGGAACCCAACGTCACTCCTTTTGCAGCTATCTCCAGCAGAGGAGTCCCTCTGGACAACTTCCCTCTGTTCTCAGAGATTGATTCTAAACCAGATATAATACTCAGATATCAGGATGCTTGTAAGGCTGATGGTACAACACCAAATCTGAATATTCAAGATCTTCAGCAGAAGGCTCCAGAAGTTGTGCTGAAGAAAACCAAGAAAAGGAAAGCTGCAGCAGAAGGATCCTCCCAGCAGACTCCTAAAAAGAGAGGTAATCTTTCTTCTATAACAGTTTTAGATTCAATTGCTGTATCAACATCCATCCCAATTCCCACTCAACCTGAAAACCCCACACCTCAAACTTTCGATGACTTTGACCCCTCTGAATCATTAACTCTAAGAAGATCTCGCTCCCAACCTCAAAATCCAAATATTGTTTAAACCCAACAAGAACTTGAAAAATTTATTTATGATATAGACCAACACACTTCTGCTCCCACTCCAGAAAATCCAAATCCTCAAACTACCACAGAACCACAACCAGAAATTCCCATCTCACCACAACCAGAAATTCCACTCTCTCCAGAACCAGAAATCCCACTACCTTCATCTCCTCAACCAGAAATTAATCCACCTTCTCCACAACCTGAACCATCTCACCCAGAAGTTCAAAATTATGAGGCTCCACAACCTGAACCATCTCACCCAGAAGTTTAAACTTCTGAGGCTCAACCCTGTGAATCCCCTGAACCAGAACCTCTGGCCATTCATTTTCCCTGTGGCACCATTGTGAATTTCCCCCAACTTCCCTCTTCACCATAATTAACTCCACCAAATTCCCCATCAAGTCCAATCATAATTCCTGACTCTCCCACTCCCTCACCAAAGAACAATTCAGAAGATAACATCAAGATTGTCATTGACTTAACAATTTTTGAACGTCTTGCTGCCATCAACCACAAAACTGCTATCCCAAAACCAAAACATCCAGATGTTGGTACCAGTATATTGAACTTTGAAACAGAAGTACAGAAGTGGATCACTTCTCTGAAACAAGCTAGTCTTGAGCTGGTTGATCCTGCTGCATCAGACTACCTTTGGACAAAGTTCAGAAGATGGGTATGCTCTGAAACCTTTAAGCTGCAAGAACAGAGCTACGGAAAAGCTCAACAGAACTTCAGCAATCTGCTGAAAGAAATTGAAGGTCCAGTTCTGAGCAAGCTGCTTAAGGAAGAAGTTCTCCCTCTGGACAATGCTCCTTGGTCTGAACACCGTCCAACATCCAAAGTTCAACCTGATACTCAAGATCTGATGGTTCCTGCTGAAGCACTGGTTCAAGAAGAAAATATTGCAGAAAGCTCTGAGAAGCATCCTGTTTCTGAAGATCCTCAAGCTTCCTCCATTGACAGGCAGACTCTTGAAGACTTGAAAAGATCTGATATGCTGATGAATGAAAGAATGGATAAACAGGACAGCAAAATTGATGCAATAGCAAGCATGTTAACCCAGCAACAGGAAACCAACACCCAAATCAAGAGAATTTTGGAGGCTTTGTTCACACGACTTCCTCCTCCTTCTTAGAAATTTCCTTGTTTTTTATAACTTGTTTATCTGTAATATTTCTACAATGTTCTAAACTTATCATGGCTTCTGTTTTTAATATAAATGCATTTTTGACTCTGATTATTTGTGCTTTTTGATAACTGACAAAAAGGGGGAGAAAGAATGATATTTTTCAATAACGGATTACTGAGACATAAGTCTCAAACATTCTGACATTCTGATCTATTTGAATTTCTTTCTTCTGAAAAGCTTGAACAAGTACAAAATTCTGACGAAAGATACAGTAAAGTACAGTAAATTTCTGATGCTCAAAGACTCATGGAATTAAAGGGAAGTAATCAACTCAGGGGGAGTTTTTCTCCTCTTAGCTCTGAAACCTTTTATTCTTTATTTTTAATTGAAAAAAATCTGGTTTTTGTCATCATCAAAAAGGGGGAGATTGTTAGAACATAGTTTGATTTTACAACCCTGAATTAGAGTTTTGATGATAACAAAATACAAGAATAAATAAATTGTAAGATTTATATATAAGACATATATGCTACTTAAAATTATGTTGTGTATTTACAGAAGTTCTGATGGAATCAGCATCAGAAGCATCAGAATATAAGTAATGTGTCAACATCAGAAGATCAATAACATGTGTTACACGTTGAAGCTACAAGATCATACGCTGAAGCTACCAGATCATACGCTGAAGCTTGATGAACAGAATCTGCGCATAAAACACTCTGACTCTAATCAAGATCCTTACCAAGTCATCAGCACTCAGAAGCGTCAGCATAACTTAAAGCAAAGAACACTCTGATTATCATAAAGAAGACTCTGAAGCGTTACTAAGTATTCAAGACATATTAATTGCTAACGGCTCTCTTCAAGACAAGATCTTCTCAAAAAGGAAAGAACGTTATTATCATTGAAAGTGATTTGTGGACAACAACGTATCTTTGCCTTGGCTATATAAACAAGTCTGTGTGAGAAAAGAAGATGCTAATCTACACGCACGCACTCATACAATTTGCTAAGCCTTCAAACCACGCTCATTCAAACGCATTAGCAATCCAGTTTCATTCTAAGCTTAAATTTGTGTATTATCATAGTTGTGGTATACTGTTTTATTAGAAAACATCAAACACATTATTGTTCAATTATTTGTAAAGATATTTCCTTGAGATAAACCGGTTTATGGTTATACTCAAGAAGGCTTTAATAGTTGTTAAAGTAGTTGTTGTATTCCTTTGAATATAGTGGATTAAGACCTCGTTGGAGAGAGGCGAAATCACCTTGACGGGTGGACTGGAGTAGTTTGAGATCAAACGAACCAGGATAAAAATACAGTGTTGTTTAAGCTTTTGATTTCAGTTTTACAATTCAACCCCCCTTCTTGTGTTTTTCTCATCTTCACTACTATCCTCCATCCTTACATGCCCACTGACATTGGGGCACTTAAAAGGTCTTGGATGCAACTGAGAGAAGAACGGGATGCTTACTGAGAAAAGTTTAACGATCAAGAGCAGAAGATCCAGAAGTTGACTAGGCAGCTGGAGAACGAGCGGATTCTCAATGACTATGTCCGCACCGATAAGAAGAGACCATGGAAGCACTGATCGTCCTTTGTTTATTTCCTTTCCAGTTCTTATTTACTTTTCAGTATTTCCTTTCTTGTAACGCCTTAAGGGCAATTTGTTGAACAATTTGAATTTCAAAGTTTATCTAATAAAAGTGTGTTTCATTTCTTGTTTACAAATTTGAATCTCTCGATTGTCTTTGAAATCATGTCATACACATTTCATCCCATGCACTTCATAACAGGTACTCATTACAGGTCTCTTATCTTCTTCGCTGTTTATTTTAGCACTCATCATGTCTGCTGAACCTTCAACTGAGCAAGCCATCAAGGCCCTCCAGGCCCAGAATGCCCAATTCCAAGAGTTGTTCATGAATCTAGCTAAGAGTCAGCAAGATCTGAAGACCCTGATTCTGAAAGAGAAGAAGAAGAAGAAGAAGAGGATAATCCTATTTAACACATGTCACAGGTTTGGAAATAGGCTACAGAATGAAGTTGATTTGACCACCTCATCTGGAGGGAAAGATAGTCAGGAAGAAAGGAGGGCTCCTAGCCCTGTGGTCTTCGACAATGAGACAGACTTCGACGAAGACCAGTATTCTTCTGTTGAGGATAGGTACAAGCAACTGGAAGACCGGTTGAGTGATATGGAAGTTCAGAAGGTGCTTGGTCTAGACTTTGGTGATCTAGGTCTATCATCTGGGGTGGTAATTCCCCATAAATTCAAAGCACCAGCCTTTGCTAAGTATGACAGAGTTTCTTGTCCGAAGCTGCACCTCCGGTCATATGTGAGAAAGATTCAGCTGTACACCGCTGATAAGAACTTATGGATCCACTTCTTTCAAGACAGTCTCTCAAGGACTCAGCTTGAATGGTTTTATCAGTTGGACGGAGCCAGTATCTGCAGTTGGGAAGATTTGGCTACTGCTTTCTACAGGCAGTACCAATACAACTCCGACCTCGCTCCCACGCGTACCCAACTCCATGGTATGTCAATGGGAACGAGTGAAGGTTTCAAAGATTATGCTCAGAAGTGGAGGGACCTCGCCGGAAGAGTGCAACCACCCTTGGCTGATCGGGAGCTTGTGGATATGTTTCTGGGGACCTTGTCTGGTCCATTTTTCAACCATCTGATCGGAAGCTCTTCGTCTGGGTTTATAGAGTTAATTATGACCGGTGAAAGGATTGAGGCTGGTATTAAGGCTGGTAAGATACAGAAGGGTGCTTCATCAAGCATCGAGAAAAAGCCTTTTAAGAAAGAGTACAATGTTGTCTACAGTTCGAAAAGACAAAATAGACCTGAACACCGCCAAGCTGTTAATGCGGTTATGATTTCAAGACCTGCTGGTGCTCCTCAGCACAACAATCAACAAAAGGACGAGAAACCTCGAAGGCAATTCACCCGTCTCAACATGACTTTGTCTCAGATTCTGCCACAACTATTGAAGACCAACCTAGTGATTCCAAGGGAAGCCCCGAAGAATCCAAATACAACATCACCGAAGTACAACCCTAAAGCCCGTTGTGCTTTTCACTCTGATAGCCCGAGGCATAATATAGATGATTGTTGGTCTTTGAAGAATAAGATACAGGACTTAATTGATGCAAAGGAGATTGAGTTTGAGGCGCCAGAAAGACCTAATGTTGTGACTGCTCCTATGCCCAAGCATGGAGTGAATGTTATAGATGAAGACTCGTTTGTGGTTTCTGTGAATGATATTGTTACCCCTTTGATGACTGTGAAGAAGAACCTCTTGTTAGCCGGTTTATTTCCGGGCTATGACGAAGGTTGCCGTATGTGTTCTACCCTACCAACCGGTTGCCCACTTTTGAAATCAGGTGTCCAAAGCCTGATGGATAGTAAAAAAAAAGTTGTTTGAGCAGACTGTTTTTCCTGTAATCCATACTGAAGAAGTTGCCATTATCACCATTTTCGACAATTCTTCCAAGGCTTCCTCGAGAAAGCCTGTTAGAATTACATCTGTTCCAAGAACTGCACCATTGATCATCACTGTACCAGGGCCTATCCCTTATACATATGATAAAACTGTCCCTTGGCATTACGGGGCCGATGTTTATTTTCATGGAGTTAAACAAGAGTTGGGTGCTGATACTGACGTCAGCAATATTGCTGGACCTGCTAAAGTCACTCGCATTGGAAGACTTTTCTCACCTGATATCTCTCCACTAACTGCCCGAGAACCTATTGTGATTACACCTGCCAGTGTACCTGCTGCTATCCCTGTTCAAGTTCCTATTCTTACCCCTGTTGCCGAGTCATCTGACACTCGGGGCAAAGGGATCACCAGTGAGCCTGCCCAGACGGAGGCACCAAAGACAATTACTGTTGAAGCTTCTAAACAAGAGATGGAAGAGATTCCGAAGATCATCAAAAAGAGTGACTACAATGTAGTTGAACAACTGGGGCAAACCTCGTCCAAGATTTCTATGTTATCACTGTTGCTTTGCTCAGAGGCCCATGCCAAGGCTCTGATTACATTTCTGAAGACTGCACACGTACCACAAGAGACATCAGCTAATCAGTTTAAAGATTGCGCGACCAATCTAACTGCTGATAATGGGTTAGGTTTCTCTGACGCCGACTTGACCGCTAAAGGGAGGAATCACAATGATGCCCTGCATGTCTCCATTGAATGCAGGGGCACTACTCTTGCACATGTATTGGTGGATATTGGTTCCTCATTGAATGTTTTGCCTAAGAAAGCTCTAGACCGGTTGGACTGTGAAGGATTGGAGTTGAAACCAAGCAACATTATCGTCAGGGCCTTTGATGGGTCTAAAAGAATGGTGCACGGAGAGGTTGATATCCCGATTAAGGTTGGTTCTCAGGTCTTCAACTCTACGTTCTATGTGATGGACATTCGGCCATCTTATTCTTGTTTGCTAGGTCGTCCATGGATCCACAAAGTTGGGGCCGTAACCTCAACACTCCACCAGAAGCTGAAGTACCCGATCAAAGGGAAGATTGTGACAGTGCAAGGAGAGGAAGAGTACATGGTTAGCCACCTCAACTCTTTCCGATATGTATAGATGGATGGGGAGTTCATTGAGACCCCATTTCAGCATTTTGAAGAGGTTCCCCAAACGCTGGCGTCAACTGAGATTGTTGTTGAAGCTTCTCCTATGAAGATGGCTTCTCTTAGGGATGTCCGGGCTGTTGTTGAGAAAGGTGGGTGTGCAAATTGGGGACAACTCCCTGATTTTACATAGAAGACTAACAAGTTTGTCTTGGGTTTCACTGCAGAAGCTCAAAAGGCTGTTCAGAATGCACGAATCGGAAGACCTCCCGTGTTCATCAGCAACCCGGGAGTGAATTCCATTGAAGACGATGTGGAAGAGTCTGAGTTCGACAGCTGGATCTATCCTACGACCGACAGTGGACCAAGCAACTGGACAGCAAAGGACTTCATCCCTATTTCTTTTGTTACCCAGTAATGAAACTTTTTGTTTTGGATTTGTAACAGATAATGCTTTAAACTTTATGGCCTGGTGTCTTACCCGGGACATTGTGGCTTCATTTGTGAGGGCTTTATGTGTGTCATTTTCATATACCATTAATAAAAGCATTGGACGTTCTTGCATTTCAAATTTTGCGCTCCTTGTTTTTCTTTATTATATATTGCAAAACAACTATTTTACACACACTCACGTATACAAGTCTACATCCACTCTGGATTTCACTGGTAACGACCCTGCTACTGCCAGTTATGACTTCGAAAATCTGATCAACTTAGCCGAAGACGAAGGTGAAGATGATTGCGAAGTGCCTGGTGAACTTGCAAGACTGTTACTCCAGGAAGAGAGGGCCATTCAGCCGCACGAAGAGCCGGTGGAATCAGTGAATCTGGGTACTGAGACAGACAAGAAGGAAGTTAAGATCGGTGCAAATCTGGAGCTCAGTGTGAAGCAACGGTTGATTCAAATGCTGCATAAATATGTTGAGATCTTTGTCTGGTCTTACGAAGATATGCCTGGTTTGGATACTGATATTGTGGTTCACCGCCTGCCTACCAAGGAAGACCGTCCTTCGGTAAAACAGAAAATTCACCGAATGCGCCCAGAGATGTCTGAGAAAATCAAGGCTGCAGTAATGAAACAGTTTAACGTCGGTTTTCTAGCAGTTACTTCTTACCCACAGTGGGTGGCCAATGTGGTTCCTGTGCCGAAGAAGGATGGTAAGGTTCGAATGTGTGTTGACTATAGGGATCTGAATAGGGCAAGCCCCAAGGATGACTTCCCTCTGCCTCATATCGACGTTCTGGTTGACAACACCGCTCAGCACAAAGTGTTCTCCTTTATGGATGGCTTCTCCGGTTATAATCAGATTAAATTGGCTCCCGAAGACATGGAGAAGACAACTTTTGTCACCCAGTGGGGTACCTTTTCCTACAAGGTCATGCCTTTTGGATTGAAAAATGCTGGGGCAACGTATCAGTGTGCCATGGTTGCTTTGTTTCATGACATGATCCATCATGAGATTGAGGTATACGTTGACGATGTGATTGCAAGGTCCCAAACTGAGGAGGAACACCTTGACCATTTGCAGAAGCTGTTTGATAGGTTGAAGTTGTACAAGCTGAGGTTAAACCCAAACAAGTGCACCTTCGGGGTGAGATCTGGTAAGCTACTGGGTTTCGTCGTAAGCGACAAAGGTATTCAAGTGGATCCTGCAAAGGTGAAAGCCATACAGGAGATGCCAGCTCCCAGAATAGAGAAAGAAGTCAGAGGCTTTCTGGGACATCTGAACTACATTGCCCGATTCATCTGGCACCTGACTGCTACTTGTGAGCTAATCTTCAAGCTATTGAAGAAAGATCAAGTGGTACGTTGGAATGATGAATGCCAGGCCGCTTTCGAAAGGATCAAAGAGTATCTCCAAGAGCCACCCATTCTGATGCCTCCAGTTGAAGGGAGACCTTTGATCTTATACTTGACAGTACTCGATAACTTAATAGGGTGTGTGCTGGGTCAGCATGACGAGTCTGGCCGAAAAGAGCATGCTATTTATTACCTTAGCAAAAAGTTTACCGACTGTGAGACCCAATACTCACTACTCGAGAAAACTTGCTGCGCTTTGGCATGGGCTGCTCGCTGTCTGAGACAGTATATGTTGACTCACACTACTCTGTTGATATCAAAGATGGATCCAATCAAGTATATCTTCGAAAATCCTGCCTTGTTCGGACGAATAGAATGATGGCAGATGATCTTGACTGATTATGACATCCAGTATACGACCCAAAAGGCAATCAAGGGAAGTTTGTTGGCAGACCATTTGGCACATCAGGAAGTGGATGATTACCAGTCTATGAACTTTGAATTCCCAGACGAGAATATCATGTTGGTAACTGATTGTGAGACACCTGGACCAGATGAAGGACCTGAGGAAGGATCCCGATGGTCTATGTACTTTGATGGAGCTTAGAACGCTTTGGGTAACGACATTGGCGCTGTGATCATATCTCCTAAAGGCTCTCATACTCCGTTCACCGCCCGACTATGTTTCAACTGTACCAACAATATGGCGGAGTATGAGGCGTGCATTATGGGTCTTCGAGCAGCAATTGACCTAAGGGTTAAGTTTCTGAGTGTCTTTGGAGATTCCACTCTCGTGATCAGTCAGATCAAAGGCGAGTGGGATACAAAACACCCAAATCTTATTCCTTACAAGGAGTATGTGTTGACGTTGCTTCCCCACTTCGAAGAAATAACCTTTGAACACTTCCCTAGAGAGGAGAATCAGTTGGCGGATGCGCTGGCTATGATGTCTTCTATGTTCAAAGTCAATTGGGACAACGAGGCTCCCCGGATTATCATTGAAAGATTGGACGAACCTGCACATTGTTGTGACATCGAGATTGAAGAGGTAACAAAAAAGCCCTGGTTTCATGAGGTGAAGAGGTATCTTGAAGCTCAGGATTACCCCGAGGGTGCATCTGTTAATGACAAGAAGTTTCTGAGGAGGTTCGCTGCGAAGTTCTTCATCAACAATGGTATCCTTTACAAGCGTAACCATGATTCGACCTTACTACGTTGTGTGGATAAGAATGAAGCGGAAAGGATCATGGCGGAATTACATGAAGGTACTTTCGGAACTCATTCCAATGGACACACAATGACAAAGAAAATCCTTCGGGCAGGATATTATTGGTCCACTATGGAAGCCGACTGTTATCAGCATTCTCGGACATGTCACAAGTGCCAGGTTTATGCTGATAAGGTGCACATACCTCCAGTTCCTCTGAACGTCTTGACAGCTCCTTGGCCTTTTTCAATATGGGGCATTGATATGATCGGCGAGATCAGACCTACGACATCCAATGGGCATTGTTTCATCCTGGTAGCCATTGATTACTTTACGAAATGGGTTGAAGCAACTTCTTTTGCTATTGTAACCAAGAACGTCGTGGCATGATTCATTCGGCACAATCTGATCTATCGATATGGTGTACCAGAGAGGATCATTACGGACAATGGTACCAATCTCAATAACAAGATGATCACTGAGCTCTGCAAGCAGTTTAGGATACAATATCACGACTCTTCTCCCTACCGGCCGAAGATGAATGGGGTTGTTGAAGCGGCTAATAAGAACATTAAGAAGATTGTGCAGAAGATGACAGTGACATATAAAGACTGACACGAGATGTTACCATTTGCTCTTCATGGGTACCGTACCTCAGCGCGGACGTCAACAGGGGCGACACCCTATTCCTTGGTATACGGTATGGAGGCAGTCTTACCCATCGAAGTTCAGATACCCTCTCTTCAGATCATGAAGGATGCAGGTTTGAGTGAAGATGACTGGATTCAGACCCGACTTGATCAACTGAACTTAATCGACAAAAAGAGACTTACTACTATTTGTCATGGTCAGACGTACCAAAAATGGATGATTAAGGAATTTAACAAGAAAGTCAGACGACAAGAGTATCAAGGTTGGGATCTGGTTATTAAGCGCATTATCCTACCTCAAGGTGATCCCAGGGGAAAATGGACCCCTACTTACGAAGGGCCATTTGTGGTTAAGAACATTTTCTCAGGAGGAGCTATGATTCTAACCACCATGGATGGTGAAGACCTTCCTCACCCCGTCAATGCAGACATAGTGAAAAGATACTACGCATAATCAAAGACCCGCTAGGTTGACTGGCCTAGGCAAAAATAAGGGCTTCCCGGCGAAACAAAAGGGTTCGGGCAAAAATAAGGGATGAAAATAAAAAAAATCTATACACCCGGCAAGTCGAAAACCTGAAAAGGCGACTTGGGCAAAAAAGGATATCCCGGTGGACTGAAAACCCGAAAGGGCAGTCCAGGCAAAAATTAGGGATCAAAGCGTAACACTATGTCTCATTGGATCACCTTGCATCCGGACCTCGGTATCGACTATCAAGCTCGGACGACACTAATCAATCTGATTCATCTTCAACCAGTAGCAAAGTGATGAGATGCTCGAGGACATAAAGGCAATAGTAGAGTTGGAACCCAATGGGATTATTCACATAGCTGTTTTGTTTAGTCTTTCACAAATTATGTAAATTCTATTATTCAGCGGCGTTCTCTTACTAGGACGTCAGCCTCTTTTATAAAAAGCGCCTATTTACAGGCCAAACTTCAAAATCAATACAATTCATCTTCAAAGAAATTTCAAACTGTTTTTTTTCTTTATCTGTTTTGATTTGCAAAGAACGTCCAATGTTCATTTTTGATATATGCATTTGACATTAATTGCTGCTCATAAATACTTACATGCGAAACAAAAGACGATTACGGGTAACATCAGAAACAGGGGCAAATAGGAATTTTCCGAACTGTACAGTTGCTCTGTCCACCAGGTACCAAGGTATATTCAACTGAAGAATATGGCTAAGATACTTCCACTCCCCGCAGAGTAGGACAGTAATGGTAGCTCTCCCCCAGCTGAAACTTGCAATTATGAATGAATCAGCAATACTCTCCCCAAGCAGAGTTGATCTTCCATCAGCACTAAAGAGGCTTGATATCCCCGACAGTCTTAATATTCCCCAATGGAGTATAAGAATGTTCCCCGGAAGAATACAAGATACTCCCCCAGTGGAGTCAATATTTCCCCAGCACGGTCTGGAAAAGCTTCCCCAACGGAGTTGAAGCATCATCCCTAGTAGACTCTGGAAGTCTATCCCCAGCGGAGTACAAAATAAATCTCCCCAGCCAAGTTCAAAGGATCACCCCCAACATAATTCAGAAGGATCATCCCCACAAAAGTCTAACAGGGTTATCCCCAGCAAGTCACAACTGAAAGATCATCCCCCAACGAAGTTCTTTCCTTTCACAAACAGGAATTCAATCCTCAACAGATTCAGTATCACCAGCAACGGTAATCCATCCCCAGTGGAGCTTATCAGTGGAATCTTCAGCAGAGCATCTCTTCCCCACAGAGTAATCTCCTCATCAGTTTATTCCCCAACGAAGTTATCTTCTCCTGCAGGTCTATTCTCACAATCACCTTCGTTCATCATCCCTAGCGGAAACGAAGAATTCAACTCTATTCTCCAGGAAGCTACCGAGGATTTATTTTCCTCAACTAAAACATTACATTTCCATACATCAGGATACATGCATATACGCATCATACCATACAATCTCATTTATGTTGAGAACATCATTGCTTGATCCATATCATGCATTGCATATGACTGACCTTTACCTTTCAGGAAAGATCCAGTTAAGTTCTCAGCTATGTCAAAGACCTCCTCTGGTTCAGTCAGATCGACGCGAAGATCTCCCTGATTCGTATTCCAGTTGAAGGTATTCCAAGAATTTTTGTCTGGTCCAGTTAAATCGATTCCTAAAGATTTTTCTGATGCCGATCCAGTCAAAGTTATTCCAAGACCTTGTCTGGTCCAGTTAAATCGATTCCTAAAGATTTTTCTGATGTCGATCCAGTCAAAGTTATTCCGAGACCTTGTCTGGTCCAGTTAAATCGATTCCTAAAGATTTTTGCTGATGCCGATCCAGTCAAAGTTAATCCAAGACCTCCTCTGGTTCAGTCAGATCGCCGATAAGATCTCTGTGATTCGTATTCCAGTTGAAGTTATTCCAAGACTCTTGTCTGGTCCAGTTAAATCGATTCCTAAAGATTTTTCTGATGCCGATCCAGTCAAAGTTAATCCAATACCTCCTTTGGTTCAGTTAGATCGCCGATAAGATCTCCCTGATTCGTATTCCAGTTGAAGGTATTCCAAGACTTTTTGTCTAGTCCAGTTAAATCGATTCCTAAAGATTTTTCTGATGCCGATCCAGTCAAAGTTATTCCAAGACCTTGTCTGGTCCAGTTAAATCGATTCCTAAAGATTTTTCTGATGCCGATCCAGTCAAAGTTATTCCAAGACCTTGTCTGGTCCAGTTAAATCGATTCCTAAATATTTTTCTGATGCCGATCCAGTCAAAGTTATTCCGAGACCTTGTCTGGTCCAGTTAAATCGATTCCTAAAGATTTTTTCTGATGCCGATCCAGTCAAAGTTAATCCAAGACCTCCTCTGGTTCAGTTAGATCGCCGATAAGATCTCCCTGATTCGTATTCCAGTTGAAGTTATTCCATGACTCTTGTCTGGTCCAATTAAATCGATTCCTAAAGATTTTTCTGATGCCGATCCAGTCAAAGTTAATCCAAGACCTCCCCTGTTTCAGTTAGATCGCCGATAAGATCTCCCTGATTCGTATTCTAGTTGAAGTTCAGACCATCTATCAACAGTCTCCAAATGGAATCTATAATCCCATTCCCTATATCACAATGCTGATACCACTTCATGCGAGTGCAAATTTCTGGGCACTCTAGTGTTCAATCATCTTCCACCTTCGGATCACGAAAGGCCCGAAAGCCAATCTATATCCTCAGGTTTAAGAAAATTGAACAGGGGCAGCTGTTGTACCCAAAAATTTTCCCTCTCATATTTCTCAAAACATTGCAAGAAAAATCTCCAAGTGGCTCAAGATTGCTCAAGAGTTGGACAGTCAAGCTACCTCCTAAGGCAGTCAACCTCAAATTAGGGTTTTGTGTTGCATCAAGGTCCTTGCATCCAAATGAACCCAAGTGATCCCCAATGTCCTAATATTTTCTCAAGCTCATCCATGTCAAATTTCAAGCCTTGCAGAGGAAGTTTGGTCAGTCAATTGCTCAAAGGGTCCAAAAATCGACTATGCTAGGGCAAAAGTCAACTGTGACCTATAAACAGTCAAACTTCAAGATTTTTTGTCAACATTCTAATTTTGAAGGATATTTCATCATTTGATCAAGGGTTGATCATAATTCATCAAGGATTGCTCAAAATTCATCAAGGCTAAAAAGTTGCTAAATTAGGGTTTTATAGGAAAAGTCAACTCAACTTTGACCAAGCATAACTTTCTCATACTTTATGAGAAATGACCCATCCAAAGCTCATTTTGAAGAGGATGAAATTTCCTACAACCCATCTTCATACCCCAAGATCAGAAAATGCACTCACAAGAATTTACAAATTTGGACATTATAGGTCATTTTTGAAAGTCAACAAAATCACATTTTTTGCCAAAGCTTATAACTTGATAATGGAATATCAAAATGAGATGAGACCAAAAGGGTTGGGTATAGGACATATCAAGATTTCTAAAAATTAAAATAACACTTCCAAAAGTTCAAAATTGAAGAAGTTATGCATTGTTGAAGTTGGGAATTTTTGCAAAATTGCCAAAAGTCAACTATCCCCAAAACTTCAAATTTTGTCAAATGGGCCCATTATTTTCCACTTGATTTGATCTTGTCACACTACACACGTGTCCTAGCTTCAGCCTTGTGTCCATTTATTAATTTTTCTATTTTATTTGATTTTTTATTGAACTAATTCATTTTAAATCAATTTAAATCAAATAAAATCCAAATATTGATTACTTAGGAACTTTTTTATTGTTATAGGTCTTAATTATCATCATGGTCAACATCAAATTCGTATCATACCATATCATGAACAAAAAGATGGAATTTGGACAAATTTGGAAAGTTATCAATGGAGGATCAAATCAAATCCTAAAACATCAATGTGCAAAGATTCAAGACCTAATTGTTGACCTAATCCAATGCTGCATACATATACAAGCTAAAGGTACACGAATTAGAAGTTGGAAGCGCCAGAACCATCAAAACCAAACTTGAGAAAACTTGAAAAAAGTGTGAATCTGAAATCGTGCTTAGAGGCAGTTTCAACACCAAATCTCAACGTGAATCAATTGTTGGACCTCCACTGAGTCAGAAGAAATCAAAAGCACACTCTCATACCCTCTCAATCACGCTGTAAGTCTCACAAAACCGCTCTGCACTTGAAATCGCAACTCCATATTTTTGCATCTTTTGATCAAATCTTTGGTATATTCATGATGCTCATTCAATTTGCAAGCTTTCTGCATTAACCAATTATGTTTATATGACCTGTAGTGCCATACCCGAATCTAGGGTTCTTGGTTTGTATTTTTGGGAATTTTTGCTACAGGTAAAATTGGAGCCATTGATGGATATAGACGTGCTCAGGAGACCTAGACGAGCATTACTATGGCCTTGGAATTAATTTCTATAGCCTAGAACTAATTATAGGACAGGCCTACGGATTTAGCTGCGGATCTAAATCCGCAGGTAAATAAACAGGTTTCAACGAGGAAGACGATGACGCGTCCCCCTCCCATTCGTTGATTCAAATTTCGAACTTTATTTTTTTTAATTCTGGCATATTGTTTGTTTTTCCAATATTATTATTGATATCCAATACACTAACGAATGAAGCATAGTGGTGTAGTGGTAAGCGCGCTGTCCAGTGACTCACAGGACCTGGGTTCGAAACCCAGGTCCCCCAAATGCATTTGTGTTATTTTTCAACAGGTTATTTAATACAAGCCCAAGTGCGTAGCCTACCATGCTCCCTCATGCAATCAGTGGACAGATGGCCCCCAGGCCAAATCTGATGACCCAGATGTGATGTCTACCATACTCCCTAGTCAATGTGCATATGTGGAATCCAAAAAAGTCAGCCAGGTCAGCTTGTGATGGGCCACAAAATTGCTAATCTCACCTCCAATTTGGGCCCAAACCCCCCTTGGTTATTTCTATTTCTTTCTTTATTTTTATTTTATTTATTTATTTATTTGATTAATTATTTTTATTATTTAAACTAACCAATTAAACTTTTTCCTCATAAAATCAAAAACCAAAAAATATATTTTATTTATTAAAATTAAATTCAGCACTTTATTTTTGTTAATAAATATTAATTGAATTAATTTAGTTTTAATTAGGTGTAACTTTTAATATATTTCGCAATAATTAAAATTAATTTAGACGATTAGGTTTTTACTAACCTTGATCAAATTTATTTTATTTCTTTAAATATCAAAAATCCAAAAATATTTTTATTAATTAATTTATTTATTAATTTAATAACTAACTTAATTTAATTTCTTAAATAATTCAAAAACCAACAAAAAAATCTTTTCTTGAATATTAAAGGGTCAAAACCCTATAATGCGCCCGATTTAATTTTCTCGCACGCGATCCAGTTAATTTCAATATTGTATCTGTTTCCCGGAATGTAATAGTTTAATTAGGGCTTTAAATTATTTTATCGCTTTATTTATTTTCCGCATTTTAATTTCAAGGGTTGCTTTTGGCGATGTAAATACCTGGCGCCTTGTAATAGTTAGTTTTAATTTCCGCAACTTATAAACTGTTAGATGTTTGATAATAGGGAATGCATGACAAGATTAATCGTTCAAAACCTAAAATCAATATAGATCACCCATGACATGTATAAAGACAAATTAACTGAAAATAACACACTCGCACATGCGCACTCTTAGGGTACACCTCGCTTGGTTGCCTCCGAACGTGGTCATTGAGTATAGGAAGTTTTAGAGGTCGCCCTCTTGTCCAAAGATCATAGTTGCCTCGAAACGGTTGCCTCGGAAAAATGATCTAAGACATTAGGGTTACCGCTAAGGCGTCCTAACATTGCTTTAGTGACCACACGTCCCTTAATCGAATTGACCCTTAAAACTCTAACGACGATGCTACCTACTCATCAATAGTAGGATAGCATTGTCTATAGGATATTAGCATAAATTGATTCCTTTTTCGAGTAGGTAGATGGTTCTTAAGTACTTGCTCCTCTCAAAACAAAATAAAAACTTTTCGCACTTACACCTTTCAAACAAAAACTCTTTTCAAACCCACAAACACAAAGATAAGCAAATTTTGAAAACACTTTGAGCAAGTACCTAAGAGCCTGTGGATAACCACAGATAGAAAGGGTGATAACACCTTCCCTTTCTATAATCTACCCCCCAAACCCGAGAAATATCTCAAAAAAGGAATTTTTCTGTGCTTTTTTCCTTTCCTTGTTGGATAAAATAAAAGACGGTGGCGACTCTTGCTTACCGTGACATTTTGCAAAAACAAACGCAAAACGCAAACCAACATTCCAAAAAACAGTCAGTTCTCTCCCACCGTATCACAGAACTGGCGACTCTGCTGGGGACTAGTAATTAGTGGGGTGTACCTTAGGATTAGATCATTGTGTTTTCAATTGTTTGCTCTGTATGCTTTATATTTGTGGGCTTGTATCGGAGTTACTATAGATCCCAACCTGGATCTGGGGGATACCCTTTAGGTAAGTAGCAATAAATTGTGAGGGAATTGTATGGTGTAGACCGATACGGTTGAAGCAGTAGCTACGTTGGTGTGGCACTTTAGTCTGTACCGATATCCCTTGTGTTGGAACAAGGATAATATGGGTCTTCTAAGGGGTCATTAAGCACCAACTAACCTTAGAACCTTTAAATTGACCAACTTGGCCATAAAACAGTAGCAGTATGCTACACTCATTAATACTAAACTCTCGTGATAATTCCGGCCGCAAGAAAAGGTTGCTAAACTGGAATTATGACCGATTGAGGGTAGTCAGTGATATTGAGATCCTCTAGAACCCGGTTACTATTTTTAGGACAGGTTTGAACCAACTGAACTGAAAGAGGATATTACCTAAGCTCTTTGCCAGCCTGAAATCTAAGGGCTCTCTGTGTGACTTGTGTGCCTTTACCATGTTTGCTATTTGTGGATACTTGTGATGTGCTTTCTATCATGACATCATGACATCATAACATTGCATACATCTTGCATTGGACTAACCTATTTCAAAGACAGGAGGGATTCATCTTTGTTCTATTTTGTAGGTCATCATGATGCCCATGCGTAGGAATACCATCCGGATCAACTTTGTCCAAGTTCCCACCATGCTTAAAGAGTTGGTTGTAAAGATGCCTGATACTACTTCCTTCCTCAGGAGACATGGGTATATTCTCAGTTTGGTCACCTCCAAATTGGACGAGCAGATGATGAGTGTCCTAGTCCAGTTCTATGATCCACTGTAGCATTGCTTTACTTTTCAGGACTACCAGTTGGTTCCCACCTTAGAAGAGTTCCTTGAGCTGCTCGGTATCTCTATTCTAGAGCAGACTTCGTTTACTGGTTGGGAGAAGATCCTTAGGCTCGAAGAGATTGCTTCATCCCTTCATATGACAAAGGATGAGGTAATGGCTAATTGGGAAACTAGGAGTGGAGCAAAGGGCTTTCTGACTAAGTTTTTGGTTGGTAAGGCTAATTATTTTTTGGATAGTCTAGACTTCAAGGCATTCAAAGATACTCTGGCTCTTCTGATATATGGCTTGGTATTGTTTCCGAACTCTGACTCCTTTGTTGATGTGAATTCGGTGAAAATCTTCATCTCTCGTAATCCTGTACCCACTCTCTTGGGCGACATTCTTCATCAGCTTTATGCTCGTACGGCCCGAAAGTGGGGAACCTTGACGTGCTGTGCTCCATTATTGGCGAGGTGGTTTATTTCTCACCTCCCCAAATTAGTGCTGAAGAACAAAGAAGGCATGGGCTGGGCTTATAGGGTTATGTCTCTCTCTCATAATGACATCATCTGGACTATCAAGGGTATGGATGAGATGGCCATTATTGACGCTGTGGGGAATACCCCAATGTTCCACTGATAGGAACCAATGGAGGAATTTCTTACAACCCGTGCTTGGCCTTACGTCAGTTTGGGAGAGCCAGAAGAGAAGGACCTCATGAGCTGCTAATGCGTAGTATCATCTTTGATTTTCAAGGAGATAGCAACGAGCAACGCCGCATATTCATAAGGACTTGGGATAGAGTTCACAGATCTGACCCACACGAGCTGGGCCCAAAGACTTCTCTTCTAATGGAGCCATATCTCAGATGGGTTCGTATCCGTGCCCAAAAGCTGGGTATGCCATATGAAGCCGTCCGGCCTATCATTGTTGAAGTTGCTAATGAAGAGTCGGTCCTTCTTACTATCCTCCATCCTTACATGCCCACTGACATTGGGGCACTGAAAAGGTCTTGGATGCAACTGAGAGAAGAATGGGATGTTACCGAGAAATGTTTAACGAGCAAGAGCAGAAGATCCAGAAGTTGACTAGGCAGCTGGAGAACGAGCAGATTCTCAATGACTATGTTCGCACCGACAAGAAGAGACCATGGGAGCACTGATCGTCCTTTGTTTATTTCCTTTCCAGTTCTTATTTACTTTTCAGTATTTCCTTTCTTGTAACGCCTTAAGGGCAATTTGTTGAACAATTTGAATTTCAAAGTTTATCTAATAAAAGTGTGTTTCATTTCTTGTTTACAAATTTGAATATCTCGATTGTCTTTGAAATTATGTCATACGCATTTCATCCCATGTACTTCATAACAAGTACTCATTACAAGTCTCTTATCTTCTTCACTGTTTATTTCAGCACTCATCATGTCTGCTGAACCTTCAACTGAGCAAGCCATCAAGGCCCTCCAGGCCCAGAATGCCCAATTCCAAGAGCTGTTCATGAATCTAGCTAAGGGTCAGCAAGATCTGAAGACCCTAATTCTGAAAGAGAAGAAGAAGAAGAAGAAGAGGATAATCCTGTTTAACACAGGTCACAGGTTTGGAAATAGGCTACAGAATGAAGTTGATTTGACCACCTCATCTGGAGGGAAAGATAGTCAGGAAGAAAGGAGGGCTCCAAGCCCTGTGGTCTCCGATAATGAGACAGACTTCGACGAAGACCAGTATCCTCCTGCTGAGGATAGGTACAAGCAACTGGAAGACCGGTTGAGTGCTATGAAAGTTCAGAAGGTGCCTGGTCTTGACTTTGGTGATCTAGGTCTATCATCTGGGGTGGTAATTCCCCACAAATTCAAAGACCAGCCTTTTCTAAGCATGTAGATTTGGGAAAAGAACCAAACCGTAGATGAGGAGAGCCAAAATATCTTCGAAAGCATGAAAGTCCAAGTTATCCCAGAACTGCTGAGTTTGATCCATCAGAAACTTGGCCAAGAAACCTTTAACCCCGCTTCGTGTCTCCCAGTTGGATACTACATCAGCTCTTTTTAGATGTAAGGCTGAAGCAATGTCCTCGGGTCTAGGAACCTCCTCCAAACCTGTGAAGGGTGTCTGCTCGAGGATGGATATGCCCAGTAAGTCAGAAAACTCTTCCAAAGTGGGAACTAGATGATAATCCGGGAAGGTGAAACAATGATACACCGGATCGAAAAACTGGAAGAGCACGCTCATCATCTGCTCATCCAACTTTGAAGTGACCAAACTAAGGAGATGACCATGTCTTCTAACGAATGAAGAAGTATCTGGAACCCTTGAGACTAACTCTCTGAGTTGAGCAGGTATTTGAACGAAGTTAACTCGAATGGTGTTTCTGCGTACGGAAGCCATATTCTGCAAAACAGAACAAAGATAAATCCCCTCGGTCTTCGAAATGGTTAGCGTAATGAATTATGCATGCTATGTCATGATGCATGATGTCATGGTAAAACACACAACAAGTATAGAAGGTAACAAACATGGTAAAGGCACACAAGAGCCCTTAAGTTTTAGGCTTGCATGGAGTCTAGGTACTACCCTCTTGAAGTTTAGTTGGTTTCAACTTGTCCTAATAATAGTAACCGGGTTCTAGAGGTTCTCAATATCACTGACTATCCTCCATCGGTCATGGTTTCAGCTCACGCAATCTTTTCTTGCAGCCGGAACTATCTCGAGAGTATGGTCTCAATGAGTGTAGTATCGAGTGTCAACCATTTGTCAGCTTTACACCGAGGCCGACTATCTCACCACTTCCTATGGCCAAGTTGGTCAATTATAGGTTCTAAGGTCAGTTGATGCTTAAAGACCCATATAGCAGCCCCGTATTCTCCTCATTTCTCCATAAGGGATACCAGTACCAACCAATGTGCCACATCAACGTAGCTACTGCTTCAACCGTATCGGTCTATGCCGTACAGTTCGCTCATAGTTTATTGCTACTTACCTAAAAGGTGTTCCCCAGATCCGGGTTAGGATCTATAGTAACTCGAATACAAAGCCCTCAAAAGTAAAGCAATCAAATTAAAAAATAGAAGAAAATATGATGAACTAATCCTAAGGTATACCCCACTTATATCATCCCCAGCAGAGTCGCCAGTTCTGTGATACGGTGGCAGAACCAGAACTATTTGAATGCTGGTTTGCATTTTGCGTTTGTGTTTGCAAAATGTCGCGGTAAGCAAGAGTCGCCACCGACTTTTATTTCATCCAATCAGAAAGGAAAAAAGCACAGAAAAATTCCTTTTTCGAGATTTTGAGTACGGGGGGTAGATTATAGAAAGGGAAGGTATTAGCACCCTTTCTATCTGTGGTTTTCCACGGGCACTTAGGTACTTGCTCATCATTTTTCAAAATTGCTTGTGTGTGTTTGATTTGAAAAAAGTTTTTGTTTGACTTCGATTTAACCCTTGCTTCTGTCTTCAAGAGTGTTACGAAGTTGTTTTGAAAACTTTGTTTGAAAAAGAGTGTAAGTGTGGAAAAGTTTTTTTATTTTGAGCAAGTACCTACTAGCATCTATCTACTCGAAAAAATAATTGTTCTATGTTCGTTTCCTTTAGATAGCACTATCCCACTATTAGTGAGTGGGTAGCACCTTCGTTGGAGTTTTAAGGGTCAATTCGAAAGAGACGTACGATCACTAAAGCAATGTTAGGACGTTGTGATACAGTGGGAGAACTGACTTGGGATTTTGCATTTGTGTTCGCAAATGTTTCGGTTTAGCAAGAGTCGCCACCAACTTTTTATTTTATCCTAAGGAAAGGTCAAAAAGTACAGGAAAGACCTTTGAGATGTTTTCTTGAGTTCGGGGAGTAGATTATAGAAAGGGAAGGTATTAGCACCCTTATCCATGGTTATCCATGGGCTCTTAGTTACTTGCTTAGATCACTTGCTTTGCATTTTCAATTGTTTGAAATGGTGCTTTGTGTGTGGTTTTGAAAGATGTTTTGAAAAGAGGCCATCGTTGTGGCAACCTTTGTAATGATTCTTGTTTTAATGTATACAAAGGTGTTTTTGTCTTTTGAAAAGTTTCCAATGTTTGAAAGTAGGGTTTTGAAATTGTGTGGTGAAGTGTGTTTTAAATACAACAAGGATGTTTTGCAAGTTTAGATCAAGTAACTAAGAGTTGTCTACCCTGTTTTACTCAAAGATCTTTCTTATGTTTTTAAGCCTTTTAACAGTGTTGTTTCACCATTGTACTTGGTGAACAACCTTGTGTTAGGATGTTAAACGGGATAGGCGCGGGTCATCGTATAGACCATGATAGCAATAATGTCAAGTATTTTTGGCAATTTTCTTGAGGGACTTGATCATTTTGTTTAGGCAACTCAGATAGCGTCATCGAGGGACTATTATCTTTTGTTTTGTTTTTGTTTTGCCAAAGTACTTGACATGCATACCATGGCCCATTTTTGAAGGCAACAAGTGGATTGTAACCCTAGGGGTGCAAGTGTGCATTGTGTTTGTTTTTTTTCATGCATTTTTGTCTTTGATTAGGTCAAACTATTTGTTAATTTGATTTTTGCATACAAACCCTAAGTCTTAATCATGGCATAATTGAAAGCATTTAAAGGTGCGAGAATTTAAATTCTACACTATTACAACATGATATAGGGAGGGGGTACAAATTTGAATTGGGGATTATTTGACAAGAAATTAAATCCTAAATTATTACAACCATATTGAATTTGCAAGACATAATATTTAAATGTACATTATTTAAATAAATACAATAAATAAATATTAAATAAAATGCATCATGTAAAAAAGATTTTTGTTTGTTCATGTATGCAAAAAAGTATTTTTTATGTAAATAAATGTAAAGAAATAAATAAAAAGTTAATTTATTTGTTTTTAGGGCAAAAACCCTAATTTCTTAAGAAAATAAATATAATGTATTATTTATGTACAAAAATATATTAACATGTATAAAAATGAAATGTATCCAAAAAGGTATTTTTTAATATAAATAATAATAAAAAATAAAAGATAATATTTTTGTGCTTTTATTTCTAAGTTTTTAATAAAGCAAAAATATATATGTATATATGTATATATTAAATATGTTAAATAAAAAAAATTTATTTACAAAAATGTATGTATTTCAAGAAAATATTTTTAAATGTGTATAAAAATAATAAATGAGAATAAACCTATTTTTTACATTATTTTTAAGTTTAAACAAAATAAATATAAATTATTTAATGTATTAATGTTAGAAATAATTGAAATAAATACCAAATAAATATAAAAATTTATGAAAATATTTTTTAAGTATTTTTTATATTTGAAAATAAAATATCAAAGTCAGAAATAAAATAAAAATGCAAAAATGATAAATATACAAGAAATGGGCCAGGGGGTGTGAAACTGAAAAATGGGGTGTGAAAAGCAGGAAGTAGCCAGGCCCAGCCCAGCTACTTCATCTTCTTCCTCTGTCAACAAAAATGCGCGCCAAGCTTGGATCAAACCTGTATCTCCTGATTCAGTGCTTTTTTGACAAAATTCAAAACATGAAACTTGTAGAGCATCAAACAACGAATCTAACCATATAAAAAACTTAAGCTAACTCTCAAAGACCAGAGAGAATTTATCTGGCCCTAATTTCTAACCTAGTTTTTTCAGAAAGTTCATGGATGAAATTCTCTTAGCATGATTAATATAAATGAAAACTAAGCACATGTATGGTTTCAGGGTTATGAATACAACATCTTTCATTCACAAACCTAAGTCTAACTATTCCTAAATAGAGAGATAGAAGTTCATGAAATACCTGTTTCAGTTGAGTTCGAGCTGGGCAATGCAACAACTTCCAATGGTGCTTGAGGTTCTTTTGAGCTTGCCTAATGTCCACTGAAGCTTTCCCAATGCTTAGTTTGTTTTGAAGTGGCCTGAATCGTGCTACATAACTCAACCTGCAAAGCTTCCAAACAAAAATGGCAATGTGTGTTAATGGAGTTACAGCAACTGGTGAATGATCTGGATAGCTCAGGTATGTTGATTGGAATGTGTTTGAAGTAGTTTTGGACAAAATGCACGAGGGAATTTGATGGTGGCTTGCAAAATGCAGAACTGGCCCTATTTTGCAAGAAAATGGAGATTTTGAGTATGAGGGTGCTTTAGGGGTGAAAGGCTCGGGCTTCTGACTTGTGAGGATATGCAAAACTTGTTTGACAACTTTGTTCTAGTTGGTTTTATCAGATGAGTGAGTTCTCTTGTTTTTGATAAATTGCTTGGTTATGAAGCAAAATGAGAAGTGACCAAGAGCAGGCCTGTACAGGCTAGCTCTAACTCTGCACACATTGTGTAAGCTTGGCCCCAAGTTTGTGGATTTGGTTTGCAGCATAAGATCTGGTTCAAGGCTCTAGGATGCTGTTTTGACATAAAGCAAAATTCAAACAAAAATGGCAATGTTGCTTTTTCTAATTAAGGATTAATCTAGTGTGTAATCCTCTAATGTCCCAAAAAAACCTTAGACCAAGGGATTTGAATTTAATTATTGAGTACAAATTGGTTTAGAGGCCTGTAATTGTGAACCAAGCTAGCTTGGTCAGATTTGGCAAATGGTATGAACATGTATTGACCATGGTTACAAAGTGAGTTTTTGCCAACTTCAAGCATTCGATTCTCCCTAACCACAAAGGTGTTTGAGGAGTTCTTGGACAATTTGGAAAGCTTACAATATGTAATATAATCCATTTTTGAAATGTAACTTGAAACTCCAAGTGGAACTATGTGAAAAATGGCCAAGAAGATGGGTCAAAATCCTGCCTAAATTAGGGCAAAATTTCTCTAAGTTAAAAGTTTTAGGTACCCTTGTTCCAAAACTCATAACTTGAGATCCAAGCTTCTTTTGGGAAAACTTTGTGAATCAAAGTTGTAGACTTTGTGATGGGCTACAACTTTCATGTTATAAGTTTTGTTTGCATCCATTTGCATCTTGGTGAAAATGTGGGGCAAAGTTAGGAAAAAATAAGACAATTTTATAACTTAGAAAATTTCTAAGTTATGAAATTTTTCCATTTTAAACCCTAATTTGCAATTTTGGGTTTCTTGATGAACAAGTTTCATAATTTGACATGTCTTGATGAAAAATGACTCTTGGCACTTGATTTTGACCAAAAAGTCAAAGTTTGACTTTTCAGTATACAGTCAAATTTTGATCAGTTGACTGAAAAATTCATCTGTCAATCCTATGCATTTGAGATCTTTTGAACTTATTGAATGGGTCAAGACAATGTCATTGAGTCCTTGAGTCCATGGTTGAGCTTGATTTGCCATTGGTTAGGTCAAACAGTCAAAAATTGCCTTTGTATAGTCAAAACCCTAAAAATGACCATTTTGCCCTTTTGGTGATCTGATCAAATTTCTTGTGGAATTATGATCCAAACTTAATCAAATGGTTCATATGAGTTCATAATGTTGATGTGGGTCAAAATTCACGAGGTTTGGCTGTCAATTGGCCACAGTTGACTTTTTCCCCAATACAACTGATTTCTAGGTCAATTGTCCAATTGACTGGGCAAAAATTTGATTCAAGGCTTGAAACTTGGTATGGATAAAATTGTGAGGCCAAAATGAAGTATGAAAGTCATTTTGGGCATTGTGGGTCAAAACATCCCTGTGCAAACTCAAACCGTAATTTAGGTCAACAGTGCAAGGAGGTATCTTGAGCAGAGCAAACCCTAGCTTGATCTTGAGTTCCAAGAGTCTTGTGATGAGAAAATGTTGATGAAATGGGAGGGCAAATTTTGGGGTACAATAGTTTCCCTTGTTCAATCTTCTTGGATCTGAAGAGTTAGATTGGCAAGTTTGCCTTTCGCGACTCGAAGGTAAAAGAGGATTGGACACTAGAGTGCCCGTAAATTTGCACTCGTCAAAATATAGCTGAGGAAATGGGCTTAAAGATGCCATTTAGAGATGGTAGAATCTTGATGGAGATGGGCTTAAAGATTCCATCCAAGAATGTTTGTTGAATTGCAGTGTTGTAGGTCAGAAGAATGAGCATCAAAATGGTATCCATGTCTGGAATGCATTTGAACTGTATCTGGAGACTGAGTCTGTACGAGCAAAATAATGGCGTCCGTGTCTGGAGCGTATCTGAGTTGTAACTGTATTTGAACTTTGAATGAATATCAGAATGACTGCCGTGTCTAGAGTGTATCTGTATTGTATCTGTAGTTGAGATCTGTATGAGTAGCAGAATGACTTCCGTGTCTGGAGTGTATCTGAAACTGTAACTGGGATCTGAATAAGTGACAAAATGACTTCCTCGGCGACTGCACTGGGGAGAATCAAACTGTTAGTGTAAGGGCCAGGATGGCATCCGTGTTTGGAGCGTATCTGAACTTGAAGTTGATAGTTGAATCTGAATGAGAGATAGAATGACCGCCGTGTCTGGAGCGTATCTAGTCTGTATCTGATTGCTGAAGTCTGAATGAGTAGTAGAATGACCTCCGTGTATGGGGTGTATCCATACTATATTTTGACTTGAAGTTATGAATGAGTAATAGAATGACCGCCATGTCTGGGGTGTATCCATACTGTATCTTATTAATTGTTAACGATAGCCTTTTAATCTTATCCTGGAAAGGGTAAAATGTTAGCTAAAACACAAAGTTATGTTGCATGATATGTATGATGCAATGAATTGTATTTCATCAATGTTTATGATGTAATGGTTATGTATGTAAGCTGAGTAGTTGTCTTGCTGAGGAAAAATAAATCCTTGACAGCTGGAGGTAATGAAATCTTTGATTGCTGTTGAGGAAAGTAAATCCTTGACCGATGCTGAGGATTCCAAAGAATCTTTGATTGTTGAAGATGAGAAATCCTTGCTGACTGCTTGGGGATTAAAAGGTCTCTGATTGTTTGAGAAGGAGAAATCCTGGGACCAATGCTGGGGATTGAAAATCCTTCAAGACTTTCCTGGGAACTAAGGAAAATTCTGAAAATCTCTACTGGGAAGTTGGAACCTATGAGGCTTCTGTTTAGAGAAATGAGACCAAGAATCTTCGATCTTGCTGGGAAATAACTCTGTAGGGAGAATGTTTAATCAGCCGGTGAAATCAGGAGCTTGGGTTGTACGCCAATATACTGGGGAATCATCCTAGCTACTGGGGAAATTGAGGGAAGTTGAGCAGTTCCCACCAGGGGTTGATAGTTGGAAATTTTACTTCTCTGGGGAAGAAGGTTTAGAATATTCTGGTTCCGTTGGGGATAGGTATTTCAGGGTCTTCGGGCTCCATAGGGGATCGGGAGTTTGAACTCTGATGGGAACTTTGAAACTTAACTCAGCTGGGGAATCAAGTTTAGAGTGTACTGGCTCCGCTGGGGATCTTGAAGCTTAACTCCACTGGGGATATGTACTCCGAGGTTTTAGCTTTGTTGTGGATCTGAATGATGTATTGTAAGGGATTTCTCCTAGAACGGTACAAAGATGTCTTCTCACACCTTCAACCTATCAGTAATTATCCTTTCTCAATTTTGTTTTATTTGTAAGCAGTGATTATATTCAAATGCATATGCCTATTTAACGAAACATTGGACGTTTTCAAATAAAACATAAGTGTAAAAAAGAAGGCAAGCAAATTTTTGCACTTTGAAGTATCTTTGTATTAGCTTTTTGTAAGTATCTTTGTACAAAGGAGACAGACATCCTAGTAAGAGAATGTTGTCGTAAAAATTGAAAAATTTATACAAAAAGAAAGATGGCTATGTGTAACAATTCCATGGGGTTCCCATTCTGCTATAGCCTTCACAACTCTGAGTATCTGTCCATTCGTTGCTTCGTCCGCAGATGATTGGATTGATCAAAAGCTTGGAGCTTGTTGGTGAAGATATTGTTCTTAAAGTAATCCGACGAGACATAGTCATACGCTTTAATTCCCTAACTTTTGCCTGGACCACCCTTTCGGGTTTTCGATCCACCAGGAAACCCTTTTTTTTCCCAAGTCGCCCTTTCGGGTTTGCAACTTGCCGGGTGTACAAATTTTTTTGTTTTATCCCTAATTTTTGTCTGAACCGCCCTTTCGGGTTTTCGATTCACCGGGATGCCCATTTTTGCCCAAGTCGCCCTTTCGGGTTTTCAACTTGTCGGGTCGTTTTATGCGTAGTATCTTTTGACTATGTCTACGTTCGCAGGGTGCGGTAAGTCATCACCGTCCATGGTGGTCAGAATCATTGCCCCACCAGAAAAGATGCTCTTGATCACAAATGGTCCTTCGTAAGTAGGAGTCCACTTGCCCCTGGGATCACTTTGCGGCAATATGATCCGCTTGATTACAAGATCTCCGACTTGATATACTTGGCGTCTGACTTTCTTGTTGAAAGCCTTGATCATCCGTTTTTGATACGTATGACCATGACAAACAGCAGTAAGTCGCTTCTCGTCGATCAAGTTAAGTTGATCAAGCCGGGTCTGAATCCAATCCTCTTCACTCAAACCGGCATCCTTCATAATCCTTAAGGAAGGAATCTGAACTTCCATAGGTAAAACAGCTTCCATGCCATATACCAACGAAAAGGGAGTTGCCCCTGTTGAAGTACGTGCCGTGGTACGATACCCATGCAGAGCAAACGGTAACATCTCATGCCAGTCCTTGTAGGGGACTATCATTTTTTGAATGATCTTCTTGATATTTTTGTTCGCGGCTTCAAAAACATCGTTCATCTTCGGCCGGTAGGGAGATGAATTGTGATGATAAATCTTGAACTGTTCGCATAGAGCGGTGATCATGGTGTTGTTCAAATTTGTACCGTTGTCTGTGATGATCCTATCGGGGATACCATACCGGCATATGATGTTCTGCTTGATGAAGCGGGCAACCACAGTCTTTGTGACAGAGGCAAAGGAAGCTGCTTCGACCCATTTGGTGAAGTAATCAATAGCCACCAATATGAAGCGATGTCCATTGGATTCCATAGGCTTGATTTCTCCAATCATGTCAATGCCCCACATTGCGAATGGCCAAGGAGCTGTCAGAACATTGAGAGGAACAAGAGGGATATGTACCATGTCGGCATAGACTTGGCATTTGTGACAAGTGCAGGAATGTTGATGACAATCAACTTCCATGGTAGACCAGTAGTAGCCTGCCTTTAGAATCTTCTTAGCTATTGTATGTCAGCTCAAGTGGGTTCCAAATGTGCCACTATGTATTTCGGTCATGATCAACTCTGCTTTAACCTTATCCACACAACGAAGTAGAACACAATCATGGTTGCGCTTATAAAGGATGCCATTGCTTAGGAAGAACTTGGCAGCAAATATCCTTAAGAAATTTTTGTCATTGACGGAAGCTCCTTCAGGGTATTCTCGAGTCTGGAGATACCTTTTGATTTCGTGAAACCAGGGTTGTTCCACTACTTCTTCGGTATTAATCTCATGACAGTGTGCAGGTTCGTCCATTCGCTCGATGGTGATTTGGGGAGCCTCGTTATCCCAGTTGAGTTTAAACATGGAAGACATTGTAGCCAGAGCATCGGATAACTGATTTTCTTCTCGCGGGAAATGCTCGAAGGTAATCTGCTCGAAATGAGGCAACAATGTCAAGACATGTTCTTTGTATGGGATAAGATTAGGATGTTTGGTGTCCCACTCTCCTTTGACTTGACTGATAACCAAAGCCGAGTCCCCAAATACGACCAAAGATTTGATTCCCAAGTCTATAGCATCCTTGAGACCAAAGATGCAAGCTTCATATTCAGCCATGTTGTTGGTACAGCTGAAGCAAAGTCGGGCAGTGAAGGGTGTATGGCAGCCTTCCAGAGAAATGAGTACCACACCGATACCGTTGCCAAGTGCATTTGAAGCACCATCAAAGTACAGGGTCCATCAGGATCCTTGTTCAGGTCCGTCATACGGTCCGTTACCTTCAATGTTGTCCAATGTCATGATGTCCTCGTCAGGGAAGTCGAATCTCATAGATTGGTAATCTTCGACGGCTTGATGAGCTAGATGGTCAGCTAGTACACTCCCCTTTATATCTTTTTGGGTAGTATACTGGATATCATACTCAGTCAGAATCATCTGCCATCTAGCTATTCTTCCAGATAAAGCAGGCTTCTCGAAGATATACTTGATCGGATCCATCTTGGAAATCAGCAAAGTGGTATGAGTCAACATATACTGCCTTAGCCGGCGAGCAGCCCATACCAAAGCGCAACAAGTTTTCTCGAGCAGTGAGTATCGAGTCTCACAGTCGGTAAACTTTTTTCTAAGGTAATAAATGGCATGCTCTTTTCGGCCAGACTCGTCATGTTGGCCCAACACGCACCTCATTGAGTTATCCAAAACAGTCAGATACATGATTAACGACCTTCCTTTGACGGGTGGCATCAAATAGGAGGTTCTAGTAAATACTCCTTGATCTTATCAAAAGCAATTTGACAATCATTATTCTATTCAACTACCTGATCTTTCTTCAACAATTTGAAAATTGGCTCACAGGTAGATGTCACGTGAGAGATGAACCTCGCAATATAGTTTAAGCGTCCCAAGAATCCTCTAACCTCCTTTTCAAGGCGGGGGGCAGACATTTCTTGTATAGCCTTTACTTTAGCTGGATCAGCCTAATGCCTTTGTTGCTGACAATAAATCCCAGAAGTTTACCAGACCTAACTCCAAAAGTGCACTTTCTTGGGTTTAATCTGAGCTTATACTCCTTCAACCTGGCAAACAACTTCTACAAATGATCAAGGTGTTCTTCTTCCGTCTGTGATCGAGCTATCATGTCGTCTACGTAAACTTCGATCTTGTAAGTCTCAGAGTGCCTAAGAGGGGGGGTGAATTAGGTCTTATAAAATTTATTCGGTTTTATGAGAATGCTTGGTAGTAATTTTTGATTAAGTGTTTGAAGGTTTTGTTTATATCTTTATCTTTTCCTGATTATGGTGATGAAAGCGATAAATGCGGAAAAGTAAAGAACACGGTGATATATCCTGGTTCCCCTCACAATCCGAGAGTACTCCAGTCCCCTTTCCAACACGAAAGAGATTTCACTATATTTAGAATGATTGTACAGCCTATGCTTACTATCTAACCTATAGGGTGATCAAAGGTTCTTAACACCTTTAAGACCAAACAAACACTAATGTGAATGAAGAACAATCCTCTTCAAATCACAACACTTACTTCCAACAATCCTGGATAGTAAGGGAAAAACCTTTAAGTAATACAATGATTAATTTTGAAGTATATGGAGAGCTTTATCAATCTTCAATTGATCTTCTTCTTCAAGATAAAAACAATTCTCAACAATGTATATAAATGTTCACAATGTATGTATGAAACTTGTAATGATAATGAAAGTGTATATGACAAGTTTCACAAAATTATGAACACATGAAAGTATATATTCAAAATGTGAATGCATGAGAAAATTGTTTATTGAAGAAGTTTTTTGTTAATTTCAAAATTGAAGCATTGTTGTATATTTTTGAAATAAGAAAATCTGCATTTTATAAAGTTACAAGAACCTCTTCATTCATGCCAATTCATGTGAACAGTTGCAATGCATTCATGAAAAGATACCACTTGAAAAATGTTCAAAAAACAAAGTAAAAGCTGCACTGGTTCGCTAGGAACCTGTTCCGACACTGACAGAACCCGGTTCTTAGTGAACGTTATAAGTTGGAATTCAAAATTATCACGCAGGAACCGATTCCTCTATTGGTACAACCCGGTTCCTGGTACAAAATCCAGGGACATGCTTTTTGAGAATTGCTGGAACCCGGTTCCCTGTTAGGGAGGAACAGGTTCCTAAAGGGTTATTTTCAAAAATGCTTTTTGAAAGATATTTCAAACAAAGTTTTCTTGATATTAAAGTTATGGAATATGTATATGTTGATGAATGCATATTGTGAACATCTATATTCAAGATTTTAAGAATTATTTATACCATATTGACATTTGATGATTCTTCAATAATTCTTCAATAATCTTCAAGACTTTTATTTGATGTTGATAAGCTTTTTTCACATCCTTGAAATGTTGATGTCCATGTTGTCTTCATCAAAACACATTCTTTAAATATGACTTGAGAAGCTTGCAATTACATTCTCCCCCTTTTTGATGATGACAACCAAGTCTTGAAAACGATTTCTTGAAATGTTTATGTTATTTTGTATAGCAAACTTGTTGAGCAAATGCAAGGCTCCCCCTAAATTGTATGCTCCCCCTAAGTCCGTGATTGTTTGAATTTTGGAGTGAGTTGAATATTTATTTGGGCCTGCAATTTCGTTGAAACAAAACAACACACATGCATATTCTTCTCCCCCTTTGTTAACATAAAAAAGGATGGGGAAAAAGAGTGAAATAGATACATATAAAAATTAAGACGTGTATCTTAAGAGAAACATTAGATATCACCTTCATCCAAAATACCAAGTTCTCTTCGGATTTTGAAGAAAGGTTCTCGAGCAAGCGGTTTAGTGAAGATATCTGCGAGTTGGTTATGAGTATCCACAAAAGTGACTTCGACATCTCCTTTAAGTACATGATCACGGAGAAAATGATGTCGAATATCTATATGGTTGGTTCTTGAATGCATGACCGGATTCTTTGTAATATTGATAGCACTTGTATTGTCGCATCGAAGAGGAATGCATCCGAGATCAAGTCCGTAATCACGGAGTTGTTGCTTGAGCCAAAGAATTTGTGCACAACAACTACCTGCTGCTATGTATTATGCTTCGGCCGTGCTAAGAGAAACACATTCTTGCTTTTTACAAGCCCATGATACTAATGCATTTCCAATAATGTGACAAGTACCACTTGTGCTTTTACGATCAGTTTTACAACCTGCATAATCCGCGTCAGAATAACCAATTAAAGTGCAAGTACTACCTTTCGGATACCATAGGCCGACATTGATTGTTCCTTTAAGATACTTCATGATCCTTTTAACTGCCATGAGGTGTGATTCCTTTGGATTTGCTTGAAAGCGAGCGCAAAGACAAACACTAAACATGATGTCAGGACGTCTTGCCGTCAAGTACAATAAAGAACCAATCATACCTCTATACTTTGTAATATCAATTGGAGTACCGGATTCATCTTGATCAACATATGTACCGGAGCCCATTGGAGTATTCATTGCTTTACAATTGACCATATCAAACTTTTTCAATAATTCTTTGCAGTACTTAGATTGGTTGATGAAGATTCCATCTTCAAGTTGCTTGATTTGTAGTCCAAGAAAGTAGTTCATCTTTCCCATCATAGACATCTTGAATTCTCCTTGCATCATCAATGAGAATTCCTCACACATTTCTTTGTTAGTCGATCCAAAAATGATATCATCAACATAGACTTGAACCAATAAAGTGTTACTTTGGATTTTCTTAATGAACAAGGTTTATCAACCTTACCCTTTTCGAAACCTTTTTCACACAAAAAATTGCTAAGTCTATCATACCATGCTCTTGGTGCTTGCTTTAAGCCATAAAGAGCCTTTCTCAACTTAAAGACATGCGAAGGATGTTTGAAGTCTTCAAATCCCGGGGGTTGTTTGACATAGACTTCTTCATTGATGTATCCATTCAAGAATGCGCTTTTGACGTCCATTTGAAAAAGCTGAAAATTTAATGAACAAGCATAAGCAAGTAAAAGACGTATAGCTTCTAACCTTGCAACCGGAGCAAATGTTTCTTCAAAGTCGATTCCTTCCTCTTGATTGTAACCTTGGGCAACTAACCTTGCTTTGTTTCGAACAATTAGACCATTCTCATCAAGTTTGTTCTTAAACACCCATCGGGTACCTATGATGTGTTTACCACTTGGTCTAGGAACAAGTTCCCAAACTTGATTTCTCTCGAATTGATTTAATTCTTCTTGCATAGCAATAATCCATTGATCATCTCCTAAGGCTTCATCAACTTTGGTAGGTTCAATTTGAGAAACAAACGCCATGTTTAAGCAAGCATCTTTTAGATTCAATCTTGTTGATACTCCTTGGCTAATGTCACCAATAATTTTGTCAATAGGATGGTCTCTATGAGTTCTCCATTCTTTTGGTAGATCATTGGTGTTTGAATCTTGTTGTACAATGTTTTCTTGATTTTCCGGTGATTTCTTAATTTGATCAATTGAAAGATCTTCCGGGGGTAAATCTATAGGATCATCATCATCACAAACAACTACTTCCTCCTTGGAGGGGTTAGTTTCATCAAAAGATACATGCATAGATTCTTCAATAGTTAAAGTTCTTTTATTATAAATTCTATATGCTTTACTAGAAAGCGAATAACCAAGAAATATACCTTCGTCGGATTTCTCGTCAAACTTACCAAGATTATCTTTGTCATTATTAAGAACAAAGCACTTGCATCCAAAAATGTGAAAGTGAGCAATATTTGGCTTTCTTCCTTTGAAGAGTTCATATGGAGTCTTCTTTATTATAGGTCTAATGATAACTCGATTTCTAACATAACATGCCGTACTAACCGCATCCGCCCAAAAATACTTAGGAAGATTTGCATCACTAAGCATTGTTCTTGCAAGTTCCACTAAAAACCTATTCTATCTTTCAACTACTCCATTTTGTTGTGGAGTTCTAGGTGCTGAAAAATTATGAGAGATACCATGTTCTTCACAAAATTCTTCAAATTGAGCATTTTGGAATTCTTCACCATGATCACTTCTTATGGATACAATCTTTAGTGATTTTTCATTTTGGATTTGCTTAGCATACTTCTTAAAGGCTTTGAAAGCATCACTTTTCTGCACAAGAAACAAAGTCCAAGAATATCTAGAAAAATCATCAATAATGACTAAAGCGTATACATTACCTCCGAAGCTTTTTGTTCTTGATGGACCAAAGAGATCCATGTGTAACAATTGCAGTGGTCTTGTAGTAGACACCACATTCTTAGATTTGAAAGTTGTTTTGGTCTGTTTGCCCTTTTGGCATGCATTACATAATTTGTCTTTGATGAACTTCATCTTTGGTAGACCAATAACTAAGTCATGCTTAACCAATTTGTTCAAGTGCTCCATGTGAATGTGAGCGATCCTCTTGTGCCATAACCAAGCGTCATTGTTGTTTACCATAAGACATTGTACCTTCAGAGACAAATCATCTAAAGTAATCATAAAAATATTGTTAGTTCTTATACCTTTGAGTTTTACCTCATCCATAATGAGACATTCATCTTTGTTGAATTTGATCTTGAACCCTCTATCGCAAAGTTGACTTATGCTAAGAAGATTGTGCTTTAATCCTTCAACATAGAGAACATCCTCAATTTGAATGGATGGAGGTGTGCCAACTATTCCAACGCCAAGAATCTTTCCTTTGGTGTTGTCTCCATAGGTGACATACCCTTTGACTTTATGTACTAGATATGAAAATTGGTGTACATCTCCTGTCATATGCTTTGAACATCCACTATCAAGATACCAAACATTTGATGTGGATTTCAAGCATACCTACACAAACAAATTATTCTTTGTTAGGTACCCAAGTTGCCTTGGGTCCTTCATAGTTAGTTCCCTTTTTCACCCACACATAATGCCCACTTGCTATACTAATGTTTCTAACATAAAAACATTAGGTGTATGGCCTTTAATACCACAATAAAAACAAGTAGGTTCAAAGTTACTTCTATATCTAGAAGGATAAGATTTCTTCTTAGGAAATGTTTTCTTTTTTGATACATTAGCCTTTTTCTTTTGATGATTATGAACAACTTTCTTCTTTTCTTCTTTCTTGGGATTGGAACTATTACTAGCCTTTACAAAAACAGTGGGATTGTTACTTGGTTTCTTAGAATTCACATAACCAAGACCCCTTTTATCATTTGGATAACGTTGTTGGCTTAGTAATCCTTCCAATCCTATTTGTCCTTTTTCATATCGTTCAATGACTCTTTTCAATTGAACAATTTGAAAGACATTTGATTCACACTTGGAGCATGCAAAGTTTTCCTTTTCTTTAATAAAATTTTGTTTTTGAAGATCAAAATCTTTAGTCATGGTGTCAATTTTTTCTAAACAACTTAGAAGTTCTTTTTCTTGATTTGACACCTTTTTGTATAAACTTTTGCATTCTTTCAAGAGTTCATCAATAGCATCTTGAACATCATCATCAAAAAGATTAAATTCATTACTAACCTCTTCTTCATTGTCGGAGTGATGTGAAGCCATCAATGCTAGATTTGCACATTCATCATTTTCCGAATCGGATGAAGAACTTATCTCATTATCTTCCCATGCAACATAAGCCTTTTTGTTCTTGAACTCCTTTTTGCCTTTGAATCCATTTTTCTTGGAGAGTTTTGGACAATCCGGCTTTATGTGACCTTGCTTTCCACATTCATAACATGTGACATCTTGTGTTGATGTGGAGGCTTCTTTATCTTTATGATTATAAAATTTCTTCCTCTTGACAAAGTTAGCATTATGAAGATTATTTTTATGACCAAAAAATTTTCCTAACCTTTTTACAAGAAGCAAGAAGTTTTCATCTTCCTCCGATGCATCTTTATCTTAACTTTCCTTTGAATCAACTTTCAAAGCAATGCCTTTGGATTTCTTCTCTAAATTTTCATGTTTTTCAAGTCTACCGAGTTCCGTTTCATATTCTTGAAGTTTTCCAAATAATGTAGCGGAAGTCATTGCAGAGAGACTCTTCTTTTCCAAGATTGTCGTTACCTTTGGTTGCCATTCCCTAGTCAATGATCTAAGGATTTTCAAGTTGAGTTCATCATTTGTCAAGGTTTTACCAAGAGCATTTAAGTGATTTGTCAAATGCACAAATCTCTTTTGTAAGTCAAGAATGGATTCTCCGGGCTGCATTCGAAATAGTTCATATTCTTGACTCAAGGTATTTAGCCTTGATCTTTTTACTTCAGCCGTTCCTTCATGAGTTTGAACCAGGGTATCCCATATTTCTTTTGTTGTCTTGCAGTTTGAGACACGGAAAAATTCATCCATACTGAGTGCACCTTGAAGAAGGTTTATTGCTTTTTTGTCATAGAGAACTTTCTTTTTATCATCGTCGTCCCATGCAGTTTTGGGCTTTGCAGAACCAATGCCATTGATTACGGATATTGGAATAAATGGACCATTTTCAACAGCATCCCATACTTCCTCTCCTTGTGCTTCTAAATGCGCCTTCATGCGTATTTTCCAGAAGTCAAAATATTCACCACAGAATAGAGGAGGCTTGTTGTTACTACCACCATCTCTGAAAACTGGTTGATGATTTGCGGAAGCCATTCTGGATCTTTAGGAACAAGTTACCTATAACTTGCTCTGATGCCAATTGTAAGTCTCAGAGTGCCTAAGAGGGGGGTGAATTAGGTCTTATAAAATTTATTCGGTTTTATGAGAATGCTTGGTAGTAATTTTTGATTAAGTGTTTGAAGGTTTTGTTTATATCTTTATCTTTTCCTGATTATGGTGATGAAAGCGATAAATGCGGAAAAGTAAAGAACACGGTGATATATCCTGGTTCCCCTCACAATCCGAGAGTACTCCAGTCCCCTTTCCAACACGAAAGAGATTTCACTATATTTAGAATGATTGTACAGCCTATGCTTACTATCTAACCTATAGGGTGATCAAAGGTTCTTAACACCTTTAAGACCAAACAAACACTAATGTGAATGAAGAACAATCCTCTTCAAATCACAACACTTACTTCCAACAATCCTGGATAGTAAGGGAAAAACCTTTAAGTAATACAATGATTAATTTTGAAGTATATGGAGAGCTTTATCAATCTTCAATTGATCTTCTTCTTCAAGATAAAAACAATTCTCAACAATGTATATAAATGTTCACAATGTATGTATGAAACTTGTAATGATAATGAAAGTGTATATGGAAAGTTTCACAAAATTATGAACACATGAAAGTATATATTCAAAATGTGAATGAATGAGAAAATTGTTTATTGAAGAAGTTTTTTGTTAATTTCAAAATTGAAGCATTGTTGTATATTTTTGAAATAAGAAAATCTGCATTTTATAAAGTTACAAGAACCTCTTCATTCATGCCAATTCATATGAACAGTTGCAATGCATTCATGAAAAGATACCACTTGAAAAATGTTCAAAAAACAAAGTAAAAGCTGCACTGGTTCGCTAGGAACCGATTCCGACACTGACAGAACCCGGTTCTTAGTGAACGTTATAAGTTGGAGTTCAAAATTATCACGCAGGAACCGGTTCCCCTATTGGTACAACCCGGTTCCTGGTACAAAATCCAGGGACATGCTTTTTGAGAATTGCTGGAACCCGGTTCCCTGTTAGGGAGGAACCGGTTCCTAAAGGGTTATTTTCAAAAATTCTTTTTGAAAGATATTTCAAACAAAGTTTTCTTGATCTTAAAGTTATGGAATATGTATATGTTGATGAATGCATATTGTGAACATCTATATTCAAGATTTTAAGAATTATTTATACCATATTGACATTTGATGATTCTTCAATAATTCTTCAATAATCTTCAAGACTTTTATTTGATGTTGATAAGCTTTTTTCACATCCTTGAAATGTTGATGTCCATGTTGTCTTCATCAAAACACATTCTTTAAATATGACTTGAGAAGCTTGCAATTACAGATCTCATGATGTATCATATCATGAAACGAAGCTACCATGGCGCGTTGATAGGTTACCCCTACATTCTTCAGTCCGAATGGCATCACTTTGTAGCAGAAGGTACCCCATTGCGTGACAAAAGTAGTTTTCTCCATGTCCTCGGGTGCCATTTTGATCTGGTTATAGCCCGAGAATCCGTCCATGAAAGAAAATACTTTGTGCTGAGCTGTATTGTCAACCAAAATGTCGATATGCGGTAGTGGAAAATCGTCTTTAGGGCTAGCCCTGTTTAAGTCCCGATAGTCCACACACATTCTGACTTTGCCGTCCTTCTTAGGCACGGGCACAATGTTAGCAACCCATTGTGGATAGGAAGTAACAGCCAGAAAGCCAGCGTTGAATCGCTTCATTACCACAGCGTTGATCTTCTCAGACATGTCGGGCCTCATTCGGCAGACCTTTTGCTTGATCGGTGGACAGTCCTCTCTTGTAGGGAGACGGTGGACCACGATATCTGTGTCTAGTCCCAGCATGTCTTCATAAGACCAGGCGAAGATTTCAACATACTCTTTCAACAACTGCACTAAGCGCTCTTTGAAACATGGTTCCAGGTTGGCACCCACTTTCACCTCCTTCCTGTCTTCCTCTGTCCCCAAGTCGATGGTTTCTAGAAACTCTTCATGAGGCAGAATAGCCCTCTCTTCTTGTTGCAAAAGTCTGGCTAACTCTCCCGGCACTTCACAGTCTTCGTCAACTTCGTACTCAGCATGATTGACCAAATCTTCAGAGTTATCGAAGGCTAAAGCAGAATAGTCACCCATGGAATCCGGAGTGGAGGGGTACCTGCATTTGTGAGTGTGGGTGGGTGTAAGGGATAGCCATCCTTAAACAAAACAAAAATGCAAAAGGAAAGAAAATGAACACAACAGTTTATAGATGAAAAACGTCCAATGATTCATTAAAACATGGCATATGATAATGAAGAAAATCAAGCCCTTACAAATGGACCTACATGCCCCGGGCAAGGCATGAGGTGAAAATAGTGTACGAATTGTTTTAGTTATTACAGACCGAAATAAAAAATTGTTCAAAGATAAAATTACTGATTGGTAAAGGTGATGGGAATAAAATCCTTTGCTTCCCAGTTGCTTAAGCCCCCTTCGACAGTCGAAAAAATCCAATCCTCAAAGTTGCCCTCTTCCTCTTCATCTTCTACAACATTAATTCTATGATGAGTGATCCTTACAGGTGGCCCTCCAGTCTTGGAACGACGCATAGCCTTCTGTCCTACAGCTGTAAACCCTAGTCCAAATTTGTCCGTCTTATGGGGAAAATCAGGCAATTGCCCCCATACTGTACTCTTCCCTTCTTTGATCACTGCCTCTGCGTCCTTCAGAGATGCCATCCTAGGCACATGCTTGGGAACGATAGGCACCTCAACCATTATCTTCGCAACTGCTACCTCAGGAGAAACTTCCTCAAAATGTTGGAAAGGCGTTTCGATGAACTCGCCATCCAATTCCACATAGCGAAAGGAATTGAGGTGACTTATCATGTACTCTTCCTCGCCGTGCACCATTATAATCTTACCCTTAACAGGATATTTCAGCATTTGGTGCAAAGAGGAGGTAACTGCCCCGACATAATGGATCCACGGTCTTCCTAACAAACACGAATATGACGGACGGATGTCCATCACATAAAAGGTGGAGTTAAAAACTTCTGTGCCTACTTTGATAGGAATGTTAACCTCTCCATGAACCATTCTTTTGGACCCATCAAAGGCCCTAACAACGATGTTACTAGGTTTGAGGGTGAATCCTTTGCAGTCCAAACGGTCCAACGCCTTCTTCGGCAGCACATTCAAGGAAGAACCAGTATCAACTAAGACATGGGCGAGGGTGGTTCCCCTGCATTCAACTGAGACGTGTAGTGCGTCGTTGTGTTTCCTTCCCTTGGGAGTCAGATCAGCATCTGAAAAGCCCAGACCATTATCAGTAATAAGACTGGCCACACACTCCTGAAACTGGTCAGCCAAAGTTTCTTGGGGTACGTGTGCCGCCTTCAAAAATTTGATCAGGGCCTTAGCATGGGCCTCAGAGCAGAGTAGAAGAGCTAACATTTAAATTTTAGAAGGGGTTTGCCCTAGCTGTTCCACGACGTCGTAGTCGCTCTTTCTGATTATCTTCAGGATTTCATCCATTTCTTTCTGGGTGGTTTCAGGGATAACCACAGCATGAGCCTTCGTCCTGACAGGCACTTCTAGTATCCCCTTACCCTTATCGGTATTATCAGCAGATGGTCTTACTTCAGGAGTATCCAATTCTTCAATTACCGGGTCTTGCACAGATGACCTAACAGGTGCAGAAGCTTTCAAGGGTCCGAAAACTGCTCTAGGGGGAGCAATCTCCGTAGAAAAGATCTGGCCGTTGTGGGTTATCTTGCTTGTTCCCGCGACGTTCCCTATATCAGGGTTTTCTTCTTCAGAATTCTCTTGGGCTGCTTCAATCTGTTTGATACCATGATAGAAGATTTCTCCTCCATAGTTCCATGGTATCGTTATACTAGATTGATACGGGACAGGTCCCGACATGGTAATTTTTAATGGTACAGATTTAGGGTCGGGCGTAATCCTGACAGTCCTTTTGCAAGCCTTGGGAGGATTGTCGGAAATGGTTATGATTGCAATATCGTTGGTTGAAGTAGCAAACGTAGCAGGAGTAACAGGAGTGAAGGTATCAACAGGTTTTTTTTGGAAGAGTATCTCTTGGGTATCCATCAGGCGTTGGACACCTGATTTCAACATTGGGCAGTCGGCTTGTATGTTTAAACAAAAGTAACAGTCCTTCCCACAGCCTGGGAATATCCCGGCTCTCATCAAATTCTCTTTAATCACTAGTAACAGAGTCAAAAGATCAACAACATCAGTAACATGAAGGTCTTACATAACGGCATGAACATTATGACTGTGCTTGGGCATCGGAGCAGATATCACATTGGGCTTCTCAGGAGCATCAAATTCTACTTCCTCGGCGTCAATCAGGTCCTGGATTTTGTTCTTAAGCGCCCAACAATTATTGGTATCGTGCCCAACACTGTCAGAGTGGTAAGCACACTTGGCATTGGTGTGGTAGTATGGAGAGGAGGTGTTAGGGTTCTTTGGCGCTTCCTTTAAACTGGTAAGATTCATCTTTAACAAATGAGGGAGTAATTGAGCTAGCGTCATGTTGATTCGGGTGAACTGCCGTTGTGGCCTTTCTACCCGTTGTTGATTAGGTCTTGACTGATTTCCGCGAGGTTGATCATTTGAAGAGTTTTGAATCATCACAGCCCCTACAGTTGGTCGGCGCTAGGTTCTTCCCTGACTTTTCTGAGAGTAAACAGCAGAGGCTTCCTTCTTAGCTGGGAAGGTTTTCTTAACAGTAGTGGACGCAGAGGTATCTTTCTGAATCTTACCACTTTTAATACCGGCCTCGACCCTTTCGCTGGTCAAAATAAGTTCAGTGAATCCGCGGAAGAACTCCCGATTAAATGATTGAAGAAAGGGCCAGACAGAGTCCCTAAAAACATGTCAACCAACTCTCTATTTGATAATGGTGGCTGCACCCTTCCAGCCAGATCACGCCACTTCTGGGCATACTCTTTAAATCCTTCATTGGAATCCATCCCCATACTTTGTAGTTGAGTACGAGTGGGCTCCAAATCAGCATTGTATTGGTATTGACGGTAAAAAGCAGCAGCTAAGTCTTCCCAATTGTGAACCTCTAATTTCTCGAGTTGATAGAACCAGTCCAATTGTGTGCCTGACAAACTGTCTTAGAAAAAGTGTACCCAAAGGTCTTTATCAGATGAGTGGGGTTGGATCTTTCTGACATACGATCTCAGATACATCTTTGGGCAGGATAGACCATCATACTTAGCAAATGTTGGTACTTTGAATTTGGGGGGATGACGATCCCAGCAACCAAACCTAGTTCTTCAAAATCTAAACCAGGTACCCTTTGCAACTCCATGGCTGTCAATCTATCCTCAAGATTCTTATATTTATCATCCGCCGGGGGATATTGTTGTTCGGAGTAGTCTTCGTCTTCTTCCTCTTCCTCCTCTTTAACTTCAGATTCAGAAGGTACCGTGGCTCCTTTTCCTTTACCATCCCCTTCATCAGACGTTGAGGGGAACTCGAGAAATTTTCTGGCGTTACTTTCAAACCTTCTTCCAAAAGTGGCTACTCCGGGCCTTTTCTTCTTTTTCTCTTTATTTTTCTCCAACAGTGCTTTAAGGTCCTCTTGACCCTTTGCTAAGGTCATGAGGAGTTGCTGGAATTGAGAATTATGTGCTTGCAGATCCTTAACCGTCTGCTCCAAATCCATCTTGCTGAAATAAACAGCAGAAAGATAAGGAAACCTGGTGTGAAGACTTGTTTATGCATATGATGAATGATATGTTATTCATGTAATGCATTCAAGGATTCAGAAATTCAAATTTGTTAAAAACAAAAAGGAACACACGTCATATAAAGAAGAAATTGTTAGTACATAAGTGCCCCATGGGCAAAATATTACAAAATTCTTAATGTAAAAAGACATTGCGCATCCTCTTTGGTGCGATGTAAGTGTTGAGAGTTTCCTCCTCATGAAGTTGGCGGGTAAGCTCCAAAACCTTCTTCTCACTGGCATAGAAGCTGGCTTCAAAAGTATTCCGTTCTTCCTTGAGTTGGATCCAACTCTTTTGCATTTCTTCCCATGATGTTGGCATGTCAGGATGTAGGATGGTGTATGGAACCTCTCCTTCTATAACAGGCTCTTTGATCAAGGGGAGAATGTAAGGATATGGCATCATAAGATTCTGGGCGCGGGTTCGTACCCACTTGAGGTAAGGCTCAAGGGGGATGGAATTCTTGTGCCCTAGTGTCTTACTATCCACTTTGTTGGGCATCCTCCAAGCTCTGATGAACCTTTGTCGAAGTCCTTGCGCATCGTTGTCGAAGTCAAAAACTAAGTCAAGAATCAGCATGTCATGAGGGCCATCCCTCCGAGCATATCCAAACTGTCTTAGAGCTAAACAAGGGTTGTAGGTAATGCCTCCCCTAATTCCAAGTAGTGGGACATTAGGGAATTCCCCACAACAATCAATGATGATGACATTTCCTCTGGACCGAGAACACCAATATACATTAGAATGTGTGAGGGTCATCAATCGTTGTGACCACCTTAAACCCTGCTCATTCTTAGAAACTAATTGTGGAAGGTGAGAAATAAACCACCTTGCTAGGAGAGGAGTACAACACATGAGAACACCTCTTTTCCTCATTGTTCGTGTGTAAAATGAGTGTAGGATGTCCCCAAGCAATGTAGGTATAGGATTCCTGGATATGAAAATCTTGACAGCATTCACATCTATAAGTTGATCAGGGTTTGGGAACAGGACCAACCCATAGATAAGGAGTGCCACAATCTCTTCAAAGGCAAGAGAATTCCAGCAGTCTTGTGCCTTCTCAAACAGAAACTTTGCCAAGAAACCCTTGACACCACTTCTGGTTTCCCAATGTCCCTTGATGTCAGATGGTTGCAAGTGTAATGCTTGAGCAACATCTTCAGGTTTCGGTTCTTTTTCCGTACCGTTGTAGGGTAGTTGATGAAGAATAAGAATTCTCAGGAGTTGAGAAAATTTCTCCAAAGTGGGTACTAGCTGGTAATCAGGGAATGTGAAACAGTGGTGTAGGGGGTCAAAGAACTGGAAGAGAACTTTCACCATGTCTTCTTCAATGTTGGAGTTGACCAAGTTGAGAAGTCTACCATGTCTTTCACTGAAGAGAGAATTTTCTGGGATCCTGGAAGTGAGCTCCTTGAGTTGAGGAGGGATTCTCACAAGGTTGACTTGAATTGTTTTCCTGCGAAGAGATTCCATGACCTACAAAACAAGAACAAAGATGAAGATCCAAACCCTTGAAATGGTTAGTGGATACATATGATGCTTTATGATGTTCATGATGTATGCATAAGCACATGTACAAGTAAGTCACACAGAACCCTAGTTTCAGGCTTACATGAGGTTTCATGGGTAAATACCCTCTTGAGTTTAGTTGGCTCAAACCTGTCCTATAAATAGTAACCGGGTTCTAAGGAGCTCAATATCACTGGATTGTTTTCTATGTTCATTGTTTTGGTTTAGCCACTTAACTAGCGACCAAAATATTCTAAGAAAATAATCCTCAATGAGTGTAGTATCGAGTATCTACCAACTTCGGACTGTACCAAAGCCGGTCATCTCACTACCCCTAATAAAAGGCCAAGATGGTCAAGTAAGGTTTTAAGAGTTCATTAGTGCTTTATGACATCAATCTTCTCTTTGATTGACTCAAAGGCTACCGGTACTCACAAATATGTCGCACTAATATAGCTATTGCTTCAACCATGTCTGTATACACCGCACAGTTTCCACAACGTATTGCTATTTACCTATGAATGTTTCCCAAATCCGGGTAGAGGATTTCAAGCCCAAACAAGAGAGCCAAATGTAAAGCAATCAAAGCAAACAATATAATCATGCAAAGGGTGATCTAAGACCTAAGGTTACTCCACTTTTAAAGTAGTCCCCAACAGAGTCGCCAGTTCTGTGATACGGTGGGAGAACTGACTTGGGATTTTGCGTTTGTGTTCGCAAATGTTTCGGTTTAGCAAGAGTCGCCACCGATTTTTTATTTTATCCTAAGGAAAGGTCAAAAAGCACAGGAAAGACCTTTAAGATGTTTTCTTGAGTTCGGGGAGTAGATTATAGAAAGGGAAGGTATTAACACCCTTTCTATCCATGGTTATCCATGGGCTCTTAGTTACTTGCTTAAATCACTTGCTTTGCATTTTCAATTGTTTGAAATGGTGCTTTGTGTGTGGTTTTGAAAGATGTTTTGAAAAGAGGCCATCGTTGTGGCAACCTTTGTAATGATTCTTGTTTGAATGTATACAAAGGTGTTTTTGTCTTTTGAAAAGTTTCTAATGTTTGAAAGTAGGGTTTTGAAGTTGTGTGGTGAAGTGTGTTTTGAAGACGGCAAGGATGTTTTGCAAGTTTAGATCAAGTAACTAAGAGTTGTCTACCCTATTTTACTCAAAGATCTTTCTTATGTTTTTAACCCTTTTAACAGTGTTGTTTCACCATTGTACTTGGTGAACAACCTTGTGTTAGGATGTTAAACGGGGCAGGCGCGGGTCATCGTATAGACCATGATAGCAATAGTGTCAAGTATTTTTGGCAATTTTCTTGAGGGACTTGATCATTTTGTTTAGGCAACTCAGATAGCGTCATCGAGGGACTATGATCTTTTGTTTTGTTTTTGTTTTGCCAAAGTACTTGACATGCATACCATGGCCCATTTTTGAAGGCAACAAGTGGATTGTAACCCTAGGGGTGCAAGTGTGCATTGTGTTTTTTTTTTCATGCATTTTTGTCTTTGATTAGGTCAAACTATTTGTTAATTTGATTTTTGCATACAAACCCTAAGTCTTAATCATGGCATAATTGAAAGCATTTAAAGGTGCGAGAATTTAAATTCTACACTATTACAACATAATATAGGGAGGGGGTACAAATTTGAATTGGGGATTATTTGACAAGAAATTAAATCCTAAATTATTACAACCATATTGAATTTGCAAGGCATAATATTTAAATAAACATTATTTAAATAAATACAATAAATAAATATTAAATAAAATGCATCATGTAAAAAATATTTTTGTTTGTTCATGTATGCAAAAAAGTATTTTTTATGTAAAGAAATGTAAAGAAATAAATAAAAAGTTAATTTATTTGTTTTTAGGGCAAAAACCCTAATTTCTTAAGAAAATAAATATAATGTATTATTTATGTACAAAAATATATTAACATGTATAAAAATGAAATGTATCCAAAAAGGTATGTTAGATAAAAAAAAATATTTACAAAAATGTATGTATTTCAAGAAAATATTTTTAAATGTGTATAAAAATAATAAATGAGAATAAACCTATTTTTTACATTATTTTTAAGTTTAAACAAAATAAATATATAGTATTTAATGTATTAATGTTAGAAATAATTGAAATAAATACCAAATAAATATAAAAATTTATGAAAATATTTTTTAAGTATTTTTTATATTTAAAAGTAAAATATCAAAGTCAAAAATAAAATAAAAATGCAAAAATGATAAATATTCAAGAAATGGGTCAGGGGGTGTGAAACTGAAAAATGGGGTGTGAAAAGCAGGAAGTAGCCAGGCCCAGCCCAGCTACTTCATCTTCTTCCTCTGTCAACAAAAATGCGCGCCTAGCTTGGTTCAAACCTGTATCTCCTGATTCAGTGCTTTTTTGACAAAACTCAAAACATGAAACTTGTAGAGCATCAAACAATGAATCTAACCATATAAAAAACTTAAGCTAACTCTCAAAGGCCAGAGAGAATTTCTATGGCCCTAATTTCTAACCTAGTTTTTTCAGAAAGTTCATGGATGAAATTCTCTTAGCATGATTAATATAAATTAAAACTAAGCACATATATGGTTTCAGGGCTATGAATACAACATCTTTCATTCACAAACCTAAGTCTAACTATTCCTAAATAGAGAGATAGAAGTTCATGAAATACCTGTTTCAGTTGAGTTCGAGCTGGACAATGCAGCAACTTTCAATGGTGCTTGAGGTTGTTTTGAGCTTGCCTGATGTCCCCTGAAGCTTTCCCAATGCTTAGTTTGTTTTGAAGTGGCCTGAATCATGCTACAGAACTCAACCTGCAAAGCTTCCAAACAAAAATGGCAATGTGTGTTAATGGAGTTATAGCAACTGGTGAATGATCTGGATAGCTCAGGTATGTTGATTGGAATGTTTTTGAAGTAGTTTTGGACAAAACGCACGAGGGAATTTGATGGTGGCTTGCAAAATGCAGAACTGACCCTGTTTTGCAAGAAAATGGAGATTTTGAGTATGAGGGTGCTTTAGGGGTGAAAGGCTCGTGCTTCTGACTTGTGAGGATATGCAAAACTTGTTTGACAACTTTGTTCTAGTTGGTTTTATCAGATGAGTGAGTTCTCTTGTTTTTGACAAATTGCTTGGTTATGAAGCAAAATGAGAAGTGACGAAGAGAAGGCCTGTACAGGCTAGCTCTAACTCTGCACACATTATGTAAGCTTGGCCCCAAGTTTGTGGATTTGGTTTACATCACAAGATCTGGTTCAAGGCTCTAGGATGCTGTTTTGACATAAAGCAAAATTCAAACAAAAATGGCAATGTTGCTTTTTCTAATTAAGGATTAATCTAGTGTGTAATCCTTTAATGTCCAAAAAAAACCTTAGACCAAGGGATTGGCATTTAATTATTGAGTACAAATTGGTTTAGAGGCCTGTAATTGTGAACCAAGCTAGCTTGGTTAGATTTGGCAAATGGTATGAACATGTATTGGCCATGGTTGCAAAGTGAGTTTTTGCCAACTTCAAGCATTCGATTCTTCCTAACCACAAAGGTGTTTGAGGAGTTCTTTGACAATTTGGAAAGCTTACAATGTGTACTATAATCCATATTTGAAATGTAACTTGAAACTCCAAGTGGAACTATGTGAAAAATGGCCAAGAAGATGGGTTAAAATCCTGCCTAAACTAGGGCAAAATTTCTCTAAGTTAAAAGTTTTAGGTACCCTTGTTCCCAAAATCATAACTTGAGATCCAAGCTTGTTTTGGTAAAACTTTGTGAATAAAAGTTGTAGACTTTGTGATGGAATACAACTTTCATGTTATAAGTTTTGTTTGCATCCATTTGCATCTTGGTGAAAATGTGGGGCAAAGTTAGGAAAAAATAAGAAAATTTTATAACTTAGAAAATTTCTAAGTTATGAAATTTTTCCATTTTAAACCCTAATTTGCAATTTTGGGTTTCTTGATTAACAAGTTTCATAATTTGACATGTCTTGATGAAAAATGACTCTTGGCACTTTATTTTGACCAAAAAGTCAAAGTTTGACTTTTCAGTATACAGTCAAATTTTGATCAGTTGACTGAAAAATTCATCTGTCAATCCTATGCATTTGAGATATTTTGAACTTATTGAATGGGTCAAGACAATGTCATTGAGTCCTTGAGTCCATGGTTGAGCTTGACTTGCCATTGGTTAGGTCAAACAGTAAAAAATTGCCTTTGTACAGTCAAAACCCTAAAAATAACCATTTTGCCCTTTTGGTGATCTGATCAAATTTCTTGTGGAATTGTGATCCAAACTTAATCAAATGGTTCATATGAGTTCATAATGTTGATGTGGGTCAAAATTCATGAGGTTTGACTGTCAATTGGCCACAATTGACTTTTTTCCCAATACAGCTGATTTCTAGGTCAATTGTCCAATTGACTAAGCAAAAATTTGATTCAAGGCTTGAAACTTGGTATGGACAAACTTGTGAGTACAACATGAAGTATGAAAGTCATTTTGGGAATTGTGGGTCAAAACATCCCTGTGCAAACTCAAACCCTAATTTAGGTCAACAGTGCAAGGAGGTGTCTTGAGCAGAGCAAACCCTAGCTTGATCTTGAGTTCCAAGAGTGTTGTGATGAGAAAATGTTGATGAAATAGAAGGGTAAATTTTGGGGTACAACAGACGTCTTAGTAATAACCCTAATGTCTTAAGATCAATATTCGAGGCAACAATTTCGAGGAAACCTTTCCGAGGCAAATTTTATCTTTGAGACAAAAGAGGGCGACCACTAAAGTATCCTATACTCAATGATCGTTTACCGAAGGAAACCGAAGTGGGAGTATACCCTAGGAGTGCGCATGTGTGAGTGATTCAATTTCAAGTTTATCTTTGCACATTTAGAGTTTGCTAACTATTTTAAGATTTACATACATTCTTGTCATGCAACCCTAATACCATACATCTAACAGTTTAATATTTGCAAGAATTTAAAGTGCGGAAAGTAAAGTTACGCTATTACAAGGCTTTGGGTATTAATTACATAGCCAAAATCAACCCGTAAGAAAAAATGATAAATGAACAAAAAAGTCCTAATTAATCTATTACATCCCATGAGCAATTACATCAATATGGTAAAAATAAATAAGCGCGATGAATCGAGGACGAAAGAGAAATAGGGTTTTGACCCCGTCTAATCTATTTTGAAAGAAAAATTATTTTTGATGTTTTTTATTATTTTTAAGAAAAAAAGAATAATGTTTTAAATTAAATACAAATTTAATTAGTAATTAAATTGAATTAAAGAAAATAATTTACATGGCCTATTTTTATATTTTGTTATTTTTTAAGAAAAAGAAAATAGAATTTCAATTAAACAAAACCCTAATTTCTAACTTGTTTTAATTTATTTACAAAAGAATTTAAATTACCCTAAAATTGAATAAACTAATTAAATTAATACTTTTGATAAAAAATAACCTAAATCTAATTGGATGAAAAATTATTTTTATGATTTTTTTAATAAAAAAAGAATTGATTTTTTTATGTTAGTAAAAAATAAATAAATGAATTAATTGGGAAAATATAAAGAATAGAGAAAAAGAATAATGGGCCTGAGAATCAGCAAATTGGAGGGGTGTGAATAGCAAGCTCTTAGGCCCAAAAATCTGACCCATGTTGACTTCCTAGATTCCATGTTATGCATTGAATGGGGTGTATCATGGTCCTCCAAACGATGGCCTTCAGATCTGGCCTTCTGGAAATCCAAAGGTTGAATTTTGAGGGTACATGGTGATCTCCCCGCCTTGTGTGCACGCCTAATCATCTGAATGAAAATAATATGAAATAATGGCGGGACCTGGGATTCGAACCCAGGCCCTAAAGCCTTTTCCACTCACCTTCACGCCAACTGAGCTGGGCGCGTTTGTTGTATACAAAGGAACAAATAAATATTATAAAAAAACACAACTTTGCTAAATTCCTACGTGCGAAATTTCAAACGGAGCAATCATGGGCTACCATGCTATCGTCCCTGTCCTCTCTTTGTTGGTAAAAGTCAGAGACTTTTACCTACAGACAAATGTCCATAGCTAGAAACCCTGCATATCTCAAAATCACACACAGGTATAAAAAAGGAAATCTAATGCCATGAATCGAATCACCTTGGCCTACTGAGCATCATAGTGTCCCTTTTGTGGACCAATTTCACATGTACACAAAGATCCTAAATCGAGACAACAAAACCTAGCAATGGTAGATTCCAATATAGCCAATAAAAATGCAATTAATTGTTATGAGTAGTTTGCAAATGCCTCAAGGAACAAGAATGTGTAAGTATTTCATTCTATAAGTGCCACAATCATGTGATTCGATTTCAAGAAAAAGCCATGGCCGTGGATCACTTACAATGAGTTCTAGCACTGGAAAATGCTTGTTCTTGATTGGTACAGCTTTCTTGTATGCCCAGGAAGCGAATGAGATGGCTTGGGAGCCTTGAAAACGCCTGGAAGTGCAAAATCAGATCACCACTTTATTTGAGTTTTTTCAAGTTTGGTTCTCTTTCTACACGCCTCTAAACCCTGTTCTTTTTTGCTGCAATTGTTCACTATATACCAAGGGATGAATTAGGTTTACAAATATGATCTCAATCTTTGCCAATTATGATTTGTGATCTTGATTTTATTTCCATAAAATTCCTTCCAAAATAGGCCAAAATCAATCTTTTTGTGCCCACCTATGCCTTGCACGAATTGATTCACTTGCTAGCTGGATATGGGACCTGAAATGTGCACAAGATCTTGAAGTTTGAATGATTTGGATTTTTTCATGATTTGTTTTGATTTAAATGGATTCAATTAAAATAAAATCAAAATAAATAGAAAAAATAAGATAAAGACAAATGGAAAGAGATAGGGTTCGTGGACCATGCTACCAACTCAAAACAAGTGCAAAAAGTTAGGCCCATTTAGCAAAAATTGCAATTTGAGGCACTTTTGACCTTTGACAATTTTGCAAAAAAGGTCAACTTCACCAATGCATAACTTCCTCAATTTTGACTCTTTGAAGGTGTTCTTGGACTTTTTAGAAAGCTTGAGATGTCCTCTAAGCAACCCTGTTGGTCTCATCTCAATTTAGTCTTCCATGTTCATGTATGAAGCTTCGAAAAAAAAGGTGCTTTTGTTGACTTTTGAAAGTGACCTATAATGTCAAAATTCATAACTTCTTATGAGTGCATATTTTGAACTTGGGACCTGAATATGAATTGCAGATCATTGAATCCTATTCAAAATGAGCTTTTGATGGGTCATTTATCATAAAGTATGAGAAAGTTATGCTTGGTCAAAGTTGGGTTGACTTTTCCGGCAAAACCCTAATTTAGCAACTTTTGGGTTTTGATGAATTTGTGAGCAATCCTTGAGGAATCATGATCAAACCTTGATCAAATGATGAATAATACTTCAAAATGAGGATGTTGACCAGAAATATTAAAGTCTAACTGTACGTGTGCCACAATTGACTCTTCCCCTAGCACAGTCGATTTTCAGGCCTTTGAGCAATTGACTGAGCAAACTTTCTCTGTAGGGCTTAAAACTTGACATGGATGATTTTGAGAACATATTAGGACAATGGTGAGCATTTGGGATCCCTTGGACTCAGGTATCTTGATGCAACATGAAAACCCTAATTTGAGGTAGACTGCCTTAGGAGAGAGTTTGTTTGGTCAACCCTTGGACTTCCTTGAGCAATTTGAAGATCTCACTTGAAATGTTTTGAGAAATATGGGAGGGCAAATTTTGGGGTACAACAACTACCTACTCAAAAAGTCTTTCATGTTTATTTCCTCTTTCCTTTGACATTGTTATCTCACCGTTCATTTGGTAAGTAACCCTATCTTTGGTTGTAAAAGGGACGGGCGTAGGTCATTGTATAACCATGATTAGAAATGTTGCAAGACACCTTAGCATTTTCTTTAGGGACCAAGATCATTTTGAGAGGCAACATGGATAGCATCATCGAGGGACTATGATCTTGTATTTTGTTTGTTTTTGCTAAGATACCTCACATGCATAATACGACCATCTTTGTAAGGCAACTAAGTGGATTTACCCTAGGAGGTGTATGTGTGAATGTGTATTGATTTACATTCTTGATTTGTATTGATTAGGATTTGCTATTCACTGGTTTTAATCTTTCCATACAAACCCTAATTACTAGCAATTGGTGTATAAAGCATTAAATTACGGAAAATAAAAATACTAAGCTATTACAAAGCTTTAAGGGGATGGGGTGTACGAATTTACAAATGGGGATTGCAAGAAATTAAAGTCCTAATTATCTATTACAACCATATTGAAATAATTTATAAGAAACATAAAAGGAACTTGTTTTGTTTAAGTGAAGAAATAAGTTTGCTTAAGAAAATATTTTGATCTTTTTATGCTAGAAGAAATAAAATAAAACATGTGAATATGAAATATTTTTGGTTTTTTTGATTTAATGAAAATAAAAGTGATGGCAATAATAATAAGGAGAAAGAAAACAGAATCAGTGCATTGCTGAAGTAAAAGGGATCAGAAGTTCTAACCCTGGCGTGCTGCAAGAAACAGAAATAACATGTTAGCAGAAATAGGGAAGGTCAGAAGTTCTGTGTCTGCTGGGAACAAAGGAGATTTTAGAAGTTCTGATGCCGCTGGCAACCTATAAATGCTAATGTTACTGGAAAGTCAGGAGTTTCTGGTTGTTGAGAGAGTTTGGAAGTTCTGATGTAGTAGGGAACCTAGAAGTTCTAGTGTCACTGGAAAGTCAGAAGTTCTAGTTGTTTGAGAGGGTGAAGTGATAATGTTGTTGGGTGAGGATGTATGAAGTTCTGGCCTAGGATGGAAAAATGTTAGGGAATAAACTTGAAAAAGGTGTTTCTGGGATTAGAACTCAGGACCCTTAACACTAATGTCTTATGCGTGCATTTTCTACCACTGGGGTGGCCATACATCCGGTATTAGAAGCAAAAATATAAGCATATAGCATAAAGTAAGTTCTGAGGATGAACTTCATCTCCCTCTCCATGCTAGTCAGAACATCTGCAGCTTAGTTATTTCTCACCAAAACAGAAAATGCACACATAGCAGTTATGGCAGGCTTCATCATGTTTCAGAAATATAAGATATCAAAACTATAAATCAGAAATAAACATGTATTCGCTCGTCCTGGTTTCTTTAAGAGATTCTAAACTATATTCTCCTACTTAGGCAAAAATACATGAAACCTCAGAATATATACAACATCGGAATCAGGATGTCTACATTGTATTTTTGAACATGCAAATCTGACAATGCCTGAGTAATATGATGAGAGTGAGCTGAAACTTACCTTGTAGTAGGAGAATGCTCCGTGAGCTGGAGTCTGGATCTGACTGCTTGTGATGTTCTGATCAACTCCCTCACGTGCTCAGTACGCTGGAACAAACTTTAACTTGGGCTATGAATGGCTAGAAAACTTTGGAACAGCTAAGGAGCAAAGTTTTGACTTTTTGTGGTGGATATTGATGGAGAACGTGTTACAGTCTGAAAACAGAAGTGAGGGTAGCTTCTAATTGTATATCAGAAGCTATATGGATGATTTGGTCAAGAAATAACTTGAGAAAAAATGGAGTTTGAATGCAGGAATTAAAAGCTAGCAGGTTTTATATTTTTGGAATTTTAGCAGGGTTTCAAGGCCTTTTCTTTTCCAATTTTTCGACCCATTTACAGTTGCCAATGGATTTCAATTTATAGGCGAGGAATTTGTAGCTTGGAGATATCAATGGTACAACCATCATATGCTAGGGTGCTGCCTTGTTCTTAAAGCAAGTATGGTGGTGTTGTACCCCAAAATTTGCCCTCTTATTTTATCAAGATTTCCCTTCACAAGACTCTTTGAACTCAAGACCAAATTAGGGTTTGCTCTGCTCAAGACATCTCCTTGCATTGATAACCTAAATTAGGGTTTGAGTTTGCACAGGGATTTTTGGACTTCCAATGCTCAAAGTGACTTTCATACTTCATGTTGGACTTATAATATTGCCTCTACCAAGTTTCAAGCCTTGAATCAAATTTTTGCCCAGTCAATTGGACAGTTGACCTAGAAATCAGCTGTATTGGGGGAAAAGTCAATTGTGGCCAATTTACAGTCAAACCTCATAATTTTTTATCCACATCAACATTATAGACTCATATGAATCATTTGATCAAGTTTGGACCATAACTCCTCAAGAAATCTGATCAGATCATCAAAAGGGTAAAATGGTCATTTTTAGGGTTTTGACTGTATAAGGGCAATTTCTAATTTTTCACCTAGCCAATGGCAAATTGGGTTCAAGTATGGATTCAAGGACTTAATGGAATCATCTTGACCTAATCACAAGATTTAAAAGATCTCAAAAGCATTGGATTGACAGATGAATTTTCCAGTCAATTGATCAAAAATCAACTGTACACTAAAAAGTCAAACTTTGACTTTTTGGTCAAAATCAAGTGCCAAGGGTCATTTTTCATATAGATGAGTCAAATCATGAAACTTTTTCATCAAGAAACCTAATTTTGCAAATTAGGGTTTAAGATTGAAAATTTTCATAACTTAGAATTTTTCTAAGTTATGAAATTTTCTTATTTTTTCCCAACTTTGCCCAACATTTTCACCATGATGCAATTGGATTTAAACAAAACTTCCAACATGAAAGTTGTAGTCCTCCACAAAATCTAAAAGTTTTATTCACAAAGTTTACCCAAAATAAGCTTGGATCTCAATTTATGATTTTTGGAACAAGGGTCCATGAAACTTTTAACTTAGTGAAATTTTGCCCTAGTTTAGGCAGGATTTTGACCTATCTTCATGGCAATTTTTCACCTAGTTCCACTTAGAATATCAAAATCCATTTCAAATATGGAATATATAGCATGTTACAAGCTTTCCAAAATGTCAAAGAACTCTCCAAAATCATTTATGGTTAGGGAGAATCGAAGGTTTAAATTTGGAAAAAACTCACTTTGATCCATGGCATTTTTCACTATGTTACAAGTTGCAATTTCTGTCCAGCTTCATTTGTAATTGTTTACAGGTATCTAAACCATTCCACACTCAAGAATTTAATTCAAACTCAATGGTATAAGGCATTATTCTGATCAATGGAAGTTTACACAAGAGTTTAATCCATTTTTGGCAAAAAGTGAACATTGTTATTTTCATAAAGCACAACTTTATGTCAACTTGCTTCCCTTGAGCCTTGAACCCCTCTCTTTGCAGCAAACAAGTACCATAAACTTAGGAAAAGGTACAATAATCTTGTGTATGCTTGAAGATAGCCTGTACAGGTCTGTCTTGTATCACTTCACACTTTTACTTCAAAGCCAAGAAAACTTGCAAAAGATCCATATCTTTGAAACCTGATAAGAACATAGTTTATAAGGATTCCAAATGACTTTTGCATATTGTCTTGATCCAGAAGCACGAGCTATCCAACCCTCAATCCTTCCAAAAAACAAAAACACCATCTTCTTGCAAAACAGGGCAGCTTCCGCATTTTGATTTCATAATCACAAACCACTCGTGCGTTTTGTCCCAAACCAGTTCTAATACATTCCATATAACCCACCTAAGCTATCCCAACCATTGGCCATTGACTGTAACTCCATTTGCAAGCTTCACCATTTCTGATTTCAGCTTGTGCAGGTTGACTTCTACAGGCTTATTCAAGCAAGCTCAAAGCAAACAAAGCATTAAGGAAGGTCAGAGGAAGTTCAGGCAAGCTCACAAACATCTCGGGCCTCACTGAAAACCCCTGCATTGCCATATTCGAGTTCAACTGAAACAGGTATTTTTCAACTTTCTATCTCTCTATTTAGGAATCATTAGGCTTAGGTTTGTGAATAAAAAATGTAGTAGTCATTGCCCTTAAGTTTTGCATATACATAGATTTCATTTAAGTTAAGTGTGTTGAGAAAATTTGATTGATGAACATTCTGAAAAAGTTAGGTTAGAAATTAGGGCTAGAGAAATTCTCTCTGGTCTTTGAGAGTTAGATTAAGTTCTTTATATGGTTGGAATCGTGTTAAAAAATGTTATAAATTTTGTGTTGTGAGTTTTTGCTTTAGAGCACGTTTGCAGGAGTTGGACATTTGTACAGGAAACGTGCGTATTTTTGTTTGAACGAAGGTTGAAGATGAAGTAGTTGGGCTGGGCCTGGCTATTCCTTGCTTTTGACACCCCCTGACCTACTTCTCTCACCCCCTTGGCCCTTTATTTTTTATTTTTATATTTTTCTATTTCTTTTTCATTTCTGACCTTATTTTATTTTTTCTAAACTTAAAAAACTACCAAAAATATTTTCATAAATTTTCATATTTTATTTTATTATTTTTATTATTTTTTAGACATAGAAATAATTATTAAATAGTATATACTTTTATTTTCTTTAATAAAAACTTGTAAATACTACAAAAAAAATATTATACTTTTATTTTTATTATTTATATACTTAAATACTATTTTTTCTCACATTATTTTTATTTTTTAACATTTTTATATATTTTATTTATTTTATTATACATAAACCAATATTATAATATATACATATTCTTAAACCAAAAAATTAGGGTTTTTATCCTTAACAAAAATAGCCTTTTATTTTTTTTTAATATATTAATTATTATATTTTTACATACATAAAAATAAAACATTTCTTTTTGCATATTTATAATATATTGCATATTTATTTAATTGTCCATTTAAATATTTGCTTATTTATTATTTGAACAAAGAATTCAATTTGGATGTAATAGTTAATCTTAGGGCTTTTATTTTCTTGCAAATACTCCCCATTCAAAATTGTACCCCCTCCCCATATCAATATTGTAATGGTCGTAGATTTATTTTACGCACTTATAGATTTCAAATATGCCATGATAGAGATTAGGGTTTGTATGCAATATCCAAAATCAAAACAAATAGCTAGACCTAATAAAGGACCTAAAAGCATGTAAATTGACAACACAATGCACACATGCACCCCTAGGGTTTCATCCACTTGTTGCCTTTAAAATGGCCATGGTATGCATGTTGAGTATCTTGGCAAAACAAAAACAAAACAAAAGATCATAGTCCCTCGATGACGCTATCTTGGTTGCCTATACAAAATGATCTAGTCCCTCCAAAAATTTGCTAAGATACTTGGCACAATTGCTATCATGGTCAATACGATGACCCGCCCCTGTCCCATTTAACATCCAAATGCAAGGTTATTTACCAAATGCAATGGTAAAACAACACTGTCAAAAGGGTTAAAAATGTGTAGGAAAGACTCTTGAGTAGATAGGGTAGACAACTCTTAGTTACTTGATCAAAACTTGCAAAAACATCCTTGTTATTTTCAAACACACCTCACAATACAATTTCAAAACATTTCCCAAAACAAACTTTCAAACTTTCAAACATTGAAACATCCTTTCAAAATACAATACACCTTTGTATACATTCAAACAAGAATCGTTATAAAGGTTGCCACAATGATGGCCTCTTTTCAAAATATTTTCAAAACCATACACAAAGCACCATTTCAAACAATTGAAAAGCAAAAGCAAGTGATCTAAATAAGTAACTAAGAGCCCATGGATAACCATGGATGAAAAGGGTTCTTGCACCTTCCCTTTTCATAATCTACTCCCCGAACCCAAGAAAACATCTCAAAGGTCTTTCCTGTGCTTTTTGACCTTTCCTTTGGATAAAATAAAAAGTCGGTGGCGACTCTTGCTAAACCGAAACATTTGCGAACACAAACGAAAAACCTCAAGTCAGTTATCCTACCGTATCACAGGTGGTTAACAGCTTTTATCCGTGTCTAAGCCAGATTTGTCTGCATGAATTAAGGAAAAGTACCCTCATAAGCAAAACCAAAGCACGGGCCCAGCATAAACTTGTACAAAAGTTTACCTTTTTTCAAAGACAGCAACGTACTTCTATGCCACACGTGGGGAAATCCTTTGGATAAAGACTCAAAAGTGGTTGTGAGCATTAAATGAGGATGAGATTTATCAAACTAGAAATCCTAAAATATGATATTGTGTATCATAGCGTAGTCTGGATCAGAAGTTCAGCGTCAGCGCAACTTAGAACAAACTCTAACTTTTGATCTTTGAATCTCTTTGCTCCAGCATGTTCTGAAGGAGCTCCCAGACTTTCGAGGAGGCTTGCAACACGCTTTGTAAACCTTCTTTGATTTACCCTTGCAAACTCTGATTGAACCTTTGAAAATTAGCCCAGAAGTTGTAAGCAAACTCTGTCGCGGAAGTGTCCAAAAATTGCTGAGTGTTTCAGTTTCATGGACGTGTCTTTGAGGAGTCATAACTCGAAATCCCAGCGTTTCTAGGAGAAGTTCTTTTCTGCAATGTTTTAGATCCCGTTGGGGTCTACAACTCTTGTGTTAGAAGTTCTTCCAGAATCAGCCTGCATCATGGTGAAAATTTGGCCAGAAGTTCTGAGTTTATCATCTTTCCTAAACACTTAGAAAAATTCCAAGTATTTGGAATTTTGACTTTTGATTTTCCTGATGAAAGAAACTTCATATTCCAACAAGTCTTGATGAAATACGATTCTTGAAACTTGATTTTGATCCAAAAAGTCAAAGTTTGACTTTTTAGTATGCAATTGACCATTTTGCCCTTGTGCCAATTCCAACCCAAACTGATGTATAAGTGCTTCAAACTTGGTTCATGGAGGATCCTGTGAGAAGTTTCTTGAGAAATGAGAGGGCAAATTTTGGGGTACAACAGGGGTCATCCAGCACGAGTTGTCCCCAATGGCATTTACTTCGGGTAAAGGCGTGGATTTTTCACTGCTCAGGCGAGAAAGAGATTCGTGTATGACAGATTTGTTTCTGCCTTTCTTCTTCGTACTTGCAAGCTTCGAAAGTATGTCGGCCCGTGTGTTTTGTTCGCGTGGTACATGCGAAATTTCTGCCCGGTCGAACTTTTTCATATGTTCCCTGACCAAGTTTAAATATTCGATAAGGCTGTTGTTCTTAGCCTGGTATCCCCCTTGAACTTGAGACGTGACAAGTTGGGAGTCAGTGAAAATTTGTATTTCGCGGGCGCCTAAATTCTCGGCTAGTCTTAGACCTGCGAGCAACGCCTCGTATTCTTCCTGATTGTTAGAGGTTGGAAAGGAGAGGGTGAGCGAATGTTCGATCACTACACCTTCCTTGTTCTCGAGGAGGATTCCCGCTCCGCTTCCGGTCGAGCTGGAGGCTCCATCGGCAAAGATGGTCCATTTGTGCTCCTTCCTAACGGGGGGTTATGAGCGGTCATCTCCGCGATGAAATAGGCTAGAGCCTGGGCCTTCAGGGCCTTCCTGCTCTCATACTGGACATAAAATTCTGAAAGTTCCAAGGACCATTTCAGCATTCGGCGCGCCATATCTGGTCGACCTAAGAGCTGTTTCACGGGTTGGTCCATTCGCACGACAATTGTGTGCGCAAGGAAATAGTGTCTGAGCCTTCTCCCTACATTGACGAGGGCCAAAGCCACCTTCTCGATCTGTTGGTATCTAACCTCGGGCCCCTAGAGCGCTTTGCTCGTGAAATAAACGAGTTTTTGTCCGTCACGAGTCTCGCGAATGAGGGCCACACTGACGGCTTCGATTGAAACGACCAGGTATAGAAATAAAATCTCCCTGTCGACTGGTCGTGATAGCACAAGCGGCTGTGAGAGTCTCTGTTTGAGATGGAGAAGGGCATGTTCGTACTCTTCGGTCCACTCGAAAGCCTCCTCCTTACGAAGGAGTTTGAAGAAAGGCAGGGCGTGTTGAGCAGATTTTGCAACAAACCGAGAGAGTGAGGCGAGCATGCCATTCAATACTTGTATGGATTTTTTCGACGTGGGTGTAGGGAGGTCAGAGAAAGCTCGGCACTTGTCGGGGTTGGCTTTGATTCCTCGTTCCGTTAAGTAGAAGCCGAGGAACTTTCCCGCCTTGACCTCAAACGTGCACTCCTCGGGGTTAAACCTCATTCTACATTGCCTTGCTTGGGAAAATACTTCCTTGAGATGAGCGGCGTGGTCGGTGTCTACTCGGGACTTGAAGATCATTTCATCCATGTATACCTCGAGCATATCTCCGACCTGGTTGTAGAAGACTTTGTTCATCATCCGCTGATATGTTGCTCCTGCCTTTTTCAGACCAAATGGCATTACGTTGTAGTAATAGTTTCCCGAGCTGGTCATGATAGCAGTGCAATGTTTGTCGCTTATTGCCATTGGGATTTGGTTGTAGCCCGAATAGGCGTCCATAAACAATAAAATTTTATAGTCGGCCTATTAGGTAAGGGAAATGCATCTTTGGGGCATGCCCGGTTAAGATCGGTATAGTCAACTCACATTCGCCATTTTCCATTATTTTTCTTAACAAGTACAACATTTGACAGCCAGGTTAAATATCGGGTTTCAGAAATAAAATTTTCCTCTAGGAGGTCTTTTACAGCTTTTTCAGCAGCCTCCACTTTCTCGGGAGACTGCCTACGCCTATGTTGTACTACTGCCCTAGCGGCTGGATCAATGGCAAGTTGATGATAGGAGATCTCAGGGTCGAGACCGGGCATCTCTGCAACACTCCATGCGAACAGATCTGCATTCTCCCTCAAACAGGCCTTGATCTACTTTCTTGCTATGTCGGGGAGTCCAGTGCCAATCTTCACCCCTCTGCTTGGGTCATCACCGAGAGGGACGAGCTCAAAGTCCCCATCCAGAATAGGTCGGAGGGGCACCTGTTCACCATTGGAGGGTTCATCTTGGTTGAAGCGAGTGTCCAACGAGATCGAGTCAACCTTTGGAGGGACCCTCTATTCCTCTACTCTGACAGGCTATGGCTCTGACCGCTGAGGCTTTGGTTGCGCAGTTGCAACTTTCTTGGTGGGCCGTGCCCCGGTGTCGACTGTGATGTGTCCTTTGGCCGCCGCATTGAAGCATCTTCGGGCGACTGCTAGGTCGCCTTGAATGGTGGCGACCCGTGCCCTCTTGGTGTAGAACTTCATCTTTAGGTGGACGGTGGAGGGCACCGCGGTAAGCTCTGCCAGTGTCGGCTCCCGAGGATGCAGTTGTAGAGGGATGGGAAGTCGACGACGAGGAAGTGCACCTTGACCTGCCTGGTAGCGGTATCTTCCCCGAAGGTGACCATAAGCTCTACGTACCCCCACATCTTGGAGGTCGAGCCATTAAAGCCATGCAGGTCTAACCCCACATATGGTGAAAGGTGAGAGTCATCGAGCTGCAGGGTTCTGAACAGCTGGTTGTACATCACATCGACGAAACTTCTATCATCGACCAGGACGTGATGGAAATCGAAGTTGGCCATTCTCGCCATTATCATAAGAGGGATGGATGAATTGGGGGGCCCTCCGGGAAGCTCCTCGAGGTAAAAGGTGATCGACTCTGATCTGCCTTTCACCCTCTCGAAGGTAACTGTTTGCGGGGGAGCCGCGTCTGTTGTACTCCAATTTTTGCCCCTAAGATTCCCCTATCATATCATGTCAACTTGATCATAACAAAATCACATTAGGGTTGGTTCTTCCTCTTTTTTTCTATCTCCTATATTTAAGTTTGCTCTTGAGGAATCTCCAAGTACCTTAGTTGTGTATTTTGTATATGTGTTGATAATTAACCTCTAACCAAAATACAAAAAATATTTGTCTTTGTCTTTGCAAAATTGTATTTTGTAGGTACCAAGTCAAAGCATCCGACAAATAAGGTTTTCCGGTATTATTTCCCTAAAATCTCTATTTGCAAAAAAAAATTATATATAATAATTAAAAAATTTCATTTTTGTTTACCTGTATGATCGATTGCTCCCATAGTGCAATCGATTGCACAGTGTATTGTGCACAATCTTTGTAAAAAACTGTGTTTTCAGCCTTCAAAAATCAATAAAATTTAGTATGTAACGACACATACATGTTATGTATCGACTCATGCAAGTTGATTGATTTTGTATTGTGTCGAAGTAGCAGCTTGCATCGACTCATAGAGGCTTGTTTCGACTCATGCAAGTTAATTGATTTTGTATTGTGTCGAAGTAGCAGCTTGCATCGACCCATAGAGGCTTGTTTCGACTCATGCAAGTTGATTGATTTTGTATTGTGTCGAAGTAGAAGCTTGCATTAATCCATAGAGGCTTGTGTCGAACTCATGCAAATTGATTGATTTTGTATTGTGTCGAAAGGCAGCTTGTATTGATCCATAGAGGCTTGTGTCGAACTCATGCAAAGAAATCAATTATGTATTGTGTCGAAAGGCAGCTTGTATTGATCCATATAGGCTTGTGTCAAACTCATGATAATTGATTGATTCTGTATTGTGTCGAAAGGCAGCTTGCATCGACCCATAAAGGCATGTATCGACTCATCCTGCTTTGTATAACTAGCATGTGTCAACACATACATGTTATGTATCGACTCATGCAAATTGTTTAATTATGTATTATGTTGAGATAGCAGAATGTGTCAATACATAGAAGTTTGCGTCGACTCATGCTTTGTTATACAACTAGGATGTGTCGATGCATACGACTCTTGTGTCGACTCATAGCAGCAAAACACACGTGATTTTTGAAAAAAGCCAGCAATTTCAAAACTGTCATCTTTTTGGCTCCAATTTTTCTGCATAATTTGAAAATTATATCATTAATTCAATTTTTGCCTCCAAGAATCAATTACCAAATTACCACTAATCCCAATCCTAAACTCTATAAATAGAGACCTCATTTCATTCAAATTACAAGCTTTTGATAGCCAAAATCATATTTCTAAAAAATCTCTCAATTCTCTCCATCTACCAAATTCACTCAAAGCTCCATTTTCAAAAAGTTAGTAAGCTTTGCATTGAAGCTTACTAATCTTTGAGCTAAACCTTCATCCAAATACTTTTTCTTCATCAATTCTCTACATCCAAGCTTTGGTAATTGATTCTTGTGGTTGAATTGAGGAAAATTCTGGAAGTTGTTTGATAATTCTCTAATTCTACCTTTGGTAAGTTGGATCATCATCTTTCACAATGTGATCTCTTGTGGATTTATGGTTTTGGTTCATTGAGCACTATTTTATGATTCCATTAGCTCTATTTTCTCATAATTTGATGGAATTTTCATGCTCAATTGGATCCATGATCATAAGGTGTTTGATGAAAAGTTGGAACAAGAATTTGATCCTTGAGATGTTGTTTTCGACTGATTTTAACAGGTTGCAATCAATTGTTGTAACATTGCAATTTTTTGTCACAGAAAGTTGATTTGAAAAAAACTGCACTGATGCAATTGGTAGCTGTCGAAGCACAATTGATTGCAACAGTGACAAAAATACTTTTTCTGCCTTATTTTGAGGCTGTTTCGATTCAAATACTTTTTCTGCCTTATTTTGGGGGTGTTTCGACTCAAATATTTTTCTGCTCACTCTCTTTGATGGATAATTTGGATTACAATTTTAAATGTCCAATTTCTCTATAAACTCAATGGACTTTGTGATGTAGATGAAGTTGGATAAATTTTCATCAATTCAAATCTATCAAAGAGTGGATTATTTAATTCATTTTTAGTGTTTTGGATTAATGATATATTTAGTGCTTTAATCCATCTAGAGGAGTGGTTGAATTTAAAGATGAAAGAATTTTGAGATGGTGATCCAAATTAGCTTATCATTCCTCTCCCTTTTCATCTTATCCCTTTCTTTTTTTAATTGTGCTACATGTTAAGGGATGGTGATCTCTATATCATTTATCCAAACATTAAGTACATAGATTGCTATTGACCGACCTCAAAATAGGTGCGACTTCTACATAAGTCCACTTACGATTGCTTAACATAGCGCTAAATTTTGTCCCAATTCGAATAAATGATCATTCGTGGCCCAAACTTATGATTCCAAGCCCAAGTATGTTGATTTGATCTCTTTGATCCAATAACCTTGAGATTCATTGTGTGGAGGCTTTGGTTCTACTAATCCTCTAATGGATCTACAACACCTTTGGTCAACGCAGATCACTTAAACATCGTTGATCATTAAATGTTACTTTTGAGGATTCCAAAATGGATGATATACTTGACAAAAAGTAAATGAAACTTGTTGTGTGGAGGCTTTGGTTCTACCAATCCTCTAATGAGTTCCAAATGCAAGTTTCAAGATGGTCATCCAACTAACCACTAATTTCTAACAATTGACTTTACTTTATGCTTTTATTTTTTATGCTTTATGTACCATTTAATTTAAGCATTTACATTTCATGCCATTTATTATTTTTCTCACTTGAGAATTTACTTTTATGTCATTTTTATTTTACTCACTTGAGCTTTTCTTTTCCTTTTAAAGACACCTAATAATCAACATGAACCATAAAAATCTTTAAGGATATTTGGACTATTTGGTTACTATCCTTGGCATTATGGAGTATTGGACTTCTTGGACTTAGGATTAGAGACCTTGGCCTATCTTGGAGACTTTGTGAATTTATTTGATATTTTGTCTAGAGTTCTTGAGGTTTACCTCAAGACATTGGGTTGTTTGTTTGTTTTGTGTGCAGGTTATTATGATTACATACTTTGTTTGTAATCTGGAATTCACCCGTATACAGCCGTTACTCTGCCCAATTTTTACGAAGACTTAATAAACTTGAAGTTTGGTTCTCTCAAGAGGTCTAGTATCTTTGCTTGCTTGGTTTCAATCCAAAGAATGGGAACTCTATATTGACTCATAATGTCAAGTATTGGCTTCTTGTTGGTTAGATGGTTCTTATCCCTAGCTTTTACCTTATGCTTTAGGATAGTCTCTTCATCTCCTCCCATCTTCTTTAATTTCAAAAATCTTCTCCCTCCTTTTAAAAAACTCTTCTTATTTCTAAACTTGAAACACTTTCATAATAAACTTGGACTTAGGTCCATGCATTTTCAAAACATTTTTATAAATAAATTTCAATCAATTTAATAATACCTTGACATTTTTGTGAGAAGACTAAAAGTCAATCAATCTCATTTCAAACCATTTTTTCCACTTTGGCTTTTTATTTTAAAACTTTTCTTAAAAGATTAGACTCTTGTCAATCCTTGTAGTGATGCAAACAACTATACTTATACAATATGTAGTAAAGAGAGATATTTTCCACTTGGGTGTTGAGTGAGGCATTGTCGATTTTAAAATCCAAGCCATATCCTCCACTTTGAGATGATTCAAATTCTCTTTTCTCATGATTGTGGGTAGTAACTATGTTTTCCACACGGACAATGACGATGATGTCTTATCTCATAAAATTAACCAACACATTTGTTTTTTTTCTTCAAATTTTTAAAAGAGGAACTACGTGTACCCTGATCCCCTATTGCACGAAAGGTGGTACGTAGGCACTAAAGGTTCGCAACCGCGGCAGGTGCAAAAATCATAAAAATATTTCTTTTCTCACCTCCACCATCCATTTTATATACAACACATTTTCATAGTCAAAATATACATATTTTTCAAAGAGGTTCCTGCGGAGTAACGTATATGTTTAGGGTGCTAATACCTTCCGTTTGCATAACCAACCCCCTTACCTTGAATCTTTCCCCCTTTTTTTGGGTTATTCGCTCTTTTCCCATTCCTTTGGAAACAATAAAGCACGGTGGCGATTTTTATTTTGATTTGTATAAAGTCTAGTCAATCCAATGGCTTAGTCTTGAACATTTCTACCGCTACAGAAAATGGCGACTTCACTGGGGAAAGATTGACCTCTTGCTGGTCCATCCTTAAGTGGGTTGAGCCTACCTTTGTTTATATCTGTATATGTGTTATTGTGTTTATGTGTTATATCTTATATATATGTTTGTCTGGATTTTCCTGGTTTATAGGGTGCTTGGTGATTACTCATAAGTCCTATACCCGGACTTGAGCAAACTTTAAGATAGGACGGGCGGTATAGTCATGTTAACTTTGAGGGAGTAATCCCAAAAAAGGAGGCATGAGATCCCCCACTCAGTGGAGGCCCCTTTGACTGTAGTGTCGTTTACCAAGTAATCGGAAAGACGTACTACTTTCGACCTGGGAGCCTGCTGAAGCTGAGGACCGTAGATTACCTAACCCATCTTGGCCTTTTAGGTGTAGTGCAGAAACTATGACGGAGTAATCCGGAAGTAGTTGTCACGCGATACTACGCTCGGACGAGTCTTTCTTGAGAATATAACTAATTACCGAGTTAATCGGGAAGTTGGTAATATCCGAAGGAAGGATGTAGACTCTTGGAACCTCTTAGAACCTTGTTTGGCATGTGATAACTTTTTAGACCAATACCTTATGGGTAGTACCTTCGACCTCATGCTCGTGATGTTGAACCTATGAACCCTATATGTGTGATCTTGTGTGTGATTGTTGCATCATTCATCCATGCACTCATAAGCATCTTTTGAAGAAAACAATATTTCAAGGGATTTAAAGGTTGACTATTTGTGAATATCTCAGGTACTTTTAAACCATGGATTCTGGAAAGAGAAAGACCGGGAAATACAGTTTCAAGGATCCCAAGATAGGTGAGTTGATCAGTCTAATTCCAGAGATCGAGTGTCCTGCCGACTTTCGGAAGAAGTATGGATCCATTATTCCTCTCATGAAGCTGAAGATGAATGAGGGTATTCTCTCAACTTTGGTCCAGTTCTATGATCCGGTGTATCACTGCTTTACTTTTCCCGATTATCAGTTGATGCCAACACTGGAAGAGTATTCTTATCTATTGGATTTACCTGTTACCGATCGTGTTCCTTTTACTGGTTTAGAGGGTAAGCCAAAACCACATGAGTTTGCTGCTTTGATTCATCTGGGGAATTCTAAGGTGGAAGCCCATATGACTACCAAAGGAGGGATTAGAGGATTACCATCTCAGTTCTTATTGGAGAAAGCTCGTTACTTTGCCAAGATGAAGAGTACGGTTGCTTTTGAGGCCATCTTTGCTTTACTAGCCTATGGATTATTCTTATTTCCTAATGTGGACAAGTTTGTCGACATTAATGTTATCAGGATTTTCATGATTGGAAATCCGGTTCCTACACTATTGGGTGATGCTTATTACTCTCTTTACCTTCAGAGTTCCTATCATGGGGGAATGATTATCTGTTGCATGCCTTTGTTATACTTGTGGTTTATCTCTCATATGCCTCAATCTAATGCTTTTTGGGATGTCAAGAAGGAACCCCGTTGGGCTCCTAAGATCATGGCACTTACTCACTCGGATATTGATTGGTATCATCGAGCTTACCAGGATGTGGTGGTTATTGACAGTTGTGGTAGTTTCCCCAATGTTCCTCTTCTTGGTACAAAGGGAGGAATTTGAAGAGGTGAAAAACACAAGAAGGGGGGGTTGAATTGTAAAACTGGAATCTTAAAGCAATTGACAAGATATTTTTATCCTGGTTCGTTTGATCTCAAACTACTCCAGTCCACCCGTCAAGGTGATTTCGCCTCTCTCCAACGAGGTCTTAATTCACTATATTCAACTGAATACAAATCTGCTTTAACAACTGCTAAAGCCTTCTTGATTCAAACCACAATCTGGTTTGTCAAGGCAACACTTTCTTACAAAGGTATAAAACAAATGTGTGTGAATGTTTTCTACAAAACTTTATCACAACTGTGATGTATACACAAATTAAGCTTAGAGACTTAGATTGCTAAACACTAATGGAGTATCAGAGTTTGTTGGTTTAGCAAAACTGGTAGATGAAGATTATTGTTCAGCTTTGTGCGTGTAGAGAATTTGGAAGCATTAGCCATTATAATCTTCGAAGCCTTGTTTATATAGCACTTGAGAAGATGAACGTTGAATGCAATATTCTTGATTCAATGCTAATAACAAGCTTTCCTTTTTGAGCAGATCTTGTCTAGAATGATGCCGTTGGATTTAATTAGCGTTCAATGCACAGTACCGTTGCTTCTTCAATGCACGTTCTGGCTTGGCTCATTCTGATTCTGCTTCGCTGCTGATGAACTTATTGTTTCTGTATCAGAGTGTTTACGCGCAGTTCTGTTCATCAAGCTTCAGCAAGTACGTGAGTTGATCATCTGATCTTCACGTTCTGATTTAGCAACTTCTGATGCTGGTGTATCAAATCAAATTCTGATGCTGAAGAAGTGATCTTGCTTATTTTAATCAGCGTATCTGCAAGTCAGAGCATAGTAATTTTAGGCAGCATATAGTTCAAACATGAAACATATAAATACTATATCTTTTCACTTTGTTATCATCAAAACTTAAATATAGGGTACTAGATTCAAACATTGTTCTAACAATCTCCCCCTTTTTGATGATGACAAAAACTAGATATTTTAAATAAGAAATAACGTGAAAAGGTATCTAGGAAATGTTTCAGAGTTAAGAAGTAAGGAGAAATCAGAGTTAAGAAATACTCCCCCTGAGTTTGTTACTTCCCTTTGATATACGTGTTCTTCAGGATCAGATCTTTTTCTATCTTTGAGCATCAGATTATAGGTCTTTGACTTATCAGAGAGCAGAGCTTCAGAGCTTTTCCTGTCAGAGCTTTGCTTCGGATCAGAGTGTTAGGTCGATCAGAACTTCATATTTGATCAGAGCAACATGAGCTTCTACATTTTGATCAGAGCTTCTAGCTTCTAGGCTTCATAGTGTTCAGGAGCTTCCTTGTGCCTGTAGACTTAAAAACAAAACAGAAAAACATTTCAAGTAATAGAGTTAGAATGTTTGAGAATTTCTGTCTAGTTAGCCGTTATTGATTTTAAATATCATTCTTGTTCTCCCCCTTTTTGTCAGCAATCAAAAAGTGTTGGTGATGTGCTAAAACAATTTAGATCAGAAAAACAAATTATATTAAAATAGTTCATAATCAGAGCAAAAGAACATTACAAAACATAGTCAAAACAGTACATCAGAAAATGAAGAAAACATAGAGAATGTCATGCATGAAAAAAAAATTTAAGGTTGTGGGGGCATGCGTGAGAACAGGCTTTCCAGCATTGCTTGAATCTTTTCAGAAGTTTCATTCTGCTTCTGAACCATGTTGACAACAGTGTCAATCTTGCTGTCCTGTACATCCATTCTTTCTTTCATCTTCTGATCATTCTCTTCCATCCGCTGCTGTAGACGCAAGTCATTCAGCCTTAATTCTTCCAGAGCCTGCCTGTCCAAGGCAGCTTGAGAACTTTCAGAAGGAGGAAGCTTCTCAGAACTTTCAGCTACATCTTCTACTGGATTTTCTTCCTGAAGGGTCTTGTCTTCTTCTGATGGTTGCACCTGTTCAGCTTGCTCTTTCTCAGACCAAGATTCACTGTCCAGAGGGAGCACAACTTCTTGAGGAAGCTGACTCTCAACTTCCTTCAGCAGCTTGCTAAAGTTCTGTTGAGCCTGCTCGTAGTTGACGTCCTGCAGCTTGAGGGCTTCAGCACGTACCCATAGTCTGAACTGTGACCAGAGCTGATCAGAAGCAGCTGGGTCGATCATCCCCGGACAGACTTGCTTCAAAGAAGCAATCCATTGCAGCATACCTGTTTCAAAATTCAAAATACCAGAGCCAACATCTGGTTGCTTTGGTTTGGGTATGGCAATTTTGTGTCTTAGATCAGCAAGACGTTCAAGACTAGTGAAGTCAATGAAAGTTCTGCTGGGGTTTTCAGCGGTTTTCTGAGAGGTTGTTTGTTTTGGAGGAGGGTTATCAGAATCAGAGTCAGATATTTCTATTGGAGTGGTTGGAGTTTTTGGAGGTGTTGATTCCTCTGAAGATGGCAACTGGGGCCTGACAATAGTGGTTCCACATGGCAACTGGATTGCCAGCGGTGAAGGTTGAGGTGAGTGAGGGTCAGAATGATGAGGAGAAGGGGTTTCATAGCGGTGAAACTCTGTTTGTGGTGCAGGTGGATTATTTTCTGGTTGAGGAGGTGGAATCTCTGATTGCTCAGGGATCAGAGGTTCTTCTGTGAGTGGTTGTTGTGATTCTGGTTCTGGTTGTTGTTGTATTTCTGGTTCAGGTTGTGATTCTGGTTGTGGAGGAGGAATATTTAGTGGTTCAGAATTTGGTTGAGCAGAAGCATGTTCACGCTCAATATCAGCTAGCACTCTATCAAGTGCTGGTGTTGTTGAAACAGTTGGTTGTTTGGGAATTTTAATTCTGGTTCTTCTGAGTAGTAAGGCCTCAGAAGGGTCTTCTGGTATGGTTTCATCAATGGTAGGGATTGGAATGGATATTCTGTGAGAGGTTTGAGGAGGGGCAGCAGATGTTGGAATAGTAGATGAAATTGAAATAGGGGCAGCAGATGAATTACCTCTTTTCTTTGGAGTCTGATGAGATGATCCTTCTGCTTTCCTCTTCTTTGTCTTCTTCTGAGTCACTTCTGGTTGGACTTGACTCAGATCTTTGATCTTCAACTTTGAACCTGTATCTTCTTCCTTGTATGAATCTGGATACTTGAGAAACATATCAGGTTTGGATTCCATTTCAGAAAATTTTGGGAAATCACTCAGAGGCACTCTTCTGCTGGAGATGTCAGCAGTTGAAGTAGTTCTGGGTTCCTTCCTGATATTTTCTATCAGCTTCATCTTTTTCAGGTTCTTAGCGTTCAGCGGTTTTCCAACAGTTGGTTCAAGGGTGCTCAGCACTTGAGCTTCGCTCAGATAATCTATCAGCTTATTCTCTGTCAGAATATCTGATATGAGCCTTCCAAACGGTATCCAGTCCCTTTTGGTCCTTTCTTCTTCTCTAGTCTCTTTGACACTGGTCTTGAGATGGTTGAACAGGAAGTGTGCCAGATTGATCTTCACCCTCTGATCAATAAAGTAGATCAGAAATTGCTGATCCACGTTTATATAATCAGGAGAGCTTGTTGGCTTCCTGTGATTGAAGCAGCCCAGAACAATCTTGGCCCATACTCTGCAGTGATCCTTCAGATCCTTAATTTTGCTGCTGGGAAATCCAAGAGTGAAAATGCTGTTGGCTACCACACCTATATCAGGGCATCTATCAGCCATGTCCACACAACGGACTCCACCACCACTTTGACCGATTAACCTAGCAATGAGGTCTTCAGAAATTACTATCTTCTTTCCCATGACAGAAGAGATGACTAGATGTTTATGAATCTTGGCGTGAATCCAAAATTCCTTGACAAGCTCTGGGAATGTTGGTCCAACCAACCTATCGAAATACCTCTCCCACTTTTGAGCCCTAATTTCCTCAGTTAGGTCAAATCCATTATCCTTCAAACTTTCAAAGTCGATGATTAACTCAGAGAGAACCTCAAGATTCTTTACCGGTGTGAGAAGAGTTCTGAGGGGCACCTGATATTGTTCAGAGGTTTCTTTCTTCTAATTGCCTGCAGAAATGCTGGAGGATGCCATTGTTCTCACACAACAAAGCTTTGAGAATGATTTGAGAGAAAAAGGTTTGGGAGATAAACTCAGAAATATGCAGAAAATACTTGAATGATTATGAGTAAGCGTAAAGAATAAGAATGAAGGATTAATGTGTTTAAATAGAGTTTTCAAAAATTATTTTGAAAAATTAAACGTTTTTAAGAGAGAGAAAAAAATAATGATTGCCATTAACAAGCGTGATTACTTTTCATTAAATGCTTGCTGATTTTGGGGGATTTGAGAAAGATACTTAAAAACGGTTACCAGACATGTGTCTCAATGCACCCAATCAGCGCTTTGCCTTCTCAGAAGCGTGCACGCGTTCTGCTTCAGGGATTTGCTGATGATTGGATGACACTTGTTTGATGTAGTGATCAGCACGTCTGTCTTTGAGATTAGACTCTCAGATCTTTAGACTTGCATCTGATACAATCTGCATGTTCTATCTTTCTGAAAGAAGATTGATCAGAAGTTCACAGTAATATACTTACATTCTGAAGATAAATACATGGAATTAAAACATTTTCATTCTGGGCATACTTTCATGCTGAGATGTTTCAGAATGAAATTGAACCTATCTTCTGAAAGGGGTTTAGTAAAGATATCAGCCCATTGATGGTCTGTATCTATAAATTTCAAGTTTAAAATACCTTTCTGAATATAGTCCCTAATGAAATGATGTTTTATTTCTATATGCTTAGCTCTAGAATGTAAAATAGGATTCTTACTTAAGCAAATAGCATAAGTATTATCACAAAGAATAGGAATGTTACTCTCAAAAATCTGGAAGTCTTCAAGCTGACTTTTCATCCAGAGCATTTGTGTGCTACATCCTGCTGCTGCTATGTACTCAGCTTCTGCTGTTGACAGAGCAATTGTTGATTGCCTTTTGCTGGACCACGAGATCAGATTTTCTCCCAGAAACTGGCAGCTTCCAGAAGTACTTTTACGTTCCACTCTGTCTCCAGCAAAATCAGCATCACAGTAGCCTACTAAGCTGTAATCACTAGATTTTCTATAAAACAAACCCAGATTAGTAGTACCTTTCAGATACTTGAAAATTCGCTTAACTGCTGTTAAGTGAGATTCTCCAGGATCTGATTGGAATCTAGCACAAATACATACGCTGAATAAGATATCAGGTCTTGAAGCTGTCAGATAAAGGAGAGAACCAATCATACCTTTGTAGACCTTCTGTTCTACACTTTTGCTTACCTCTTCTCTTTCCAGAATGCACGTGGGATGCATTGGAATCTTTGATGGCTTACATTCTGAGAGGTCAAATTTCTTCAGAAGATCTCTGATGTATTTGCTCTGATGAATGTAAGTTTCCTCTGGAGTTTGATTGATCTGAATTCTTAGAAAGAATTTCAGTTCCCCCATGAGGCTCATCTCAAATTCTGCCTGCATACACTTAGCAAATTTTCTTCCAAGAGAAGGATTAGTAGAACCAAAAATAATATCATCAACATAAATTTGACAGACTAAAATGTCACTCTTAACTGTTTTACAGAATAGAGTAGTGTCCACTTTCCCTCTGGTGAATTCATTTTCAAGCAGAAAGTTACTTAGCCTTTCATACCAAGCTCTGGGAGCTTGTTTCAGACCATACAGTGACTTTTTCAGTTTGAAAACATGTTCTGGATGTTTTGTATTTTCAAAACCTGGGGGTTGGTGAACATAAACTTCTTCTTCTATATAACCATTTAAGAATGCACTTTTGACATCCATCTGATACAGAGTGATGCCTCTATTAACAGCAAATGAGATTAAAAGTCTGATAGATTCTAACCTGGCGACTGGGGCAAAGGTTTCTGTATAGTCTATCCCCTCTTGCTGACTATAACCTTGTGCAACCAGTCGTGCCTTGTTTCTGACGACTTCACCTTGTTCATTAAGCTTGTTTCTGAACACCCATCTTGTTCCAATAACGTTGAATCCTTTTGGTCTGGGAACGAGATCCCATACGTCGTTTCTGGTGAATTGATTCAGCTCTTCTTGCATTGCCAGAATCCAGTCGTTGTCCAGAAGTGCTTCATCAATAGAAGAAGGTTCAATCAGAGACACAAGTCCCATAAGAGTTTCTTCAGAGTTTCTGAAGCTTGCTCTTGTTCTGATTGGATCTTCCTTTCTTCCTAGGATAGTCTCTTCTGGGTGATCCAAACTGCTTCTGGGTAATCTCTTCTGAGGTTGATCAGCAGCAGTTGTAGGATTTCTAGCATTGCTTCTTTCAGACGTTGAAGGAATGTCTGTGTTGAGAGCTTCTGATGACTTGTCTTCAGAACCTGCAAATTCAATTTCTATACCTGCAAGATTTTCATTCTGCTTTGACTTTTCAGAGTCAAGCTTGTCATCAAAACGAACACTGATTGATTCTTCCACAATCTGTGTTTCTGTATTGTATACTCTGTACCCTCTTGAGCGTTCAGAGTATCCTAACATAATACACTTCTGTGCCTTAGAATCAAACTTGTTCAAATAATTCTTTGTATTCAATATATAGCAAGTACATCCAAATGGATGAAAATACGAAATGTTGGGCTTTCTGTTCTTCCACAATTCATATGGAGTCTTTTCCAGAATAGGTCTTATTGAGATTCTATTTTGAATGTAGCACGCTGTGTTTATTGCCTCTGCCCAGAAAGTCTTAGCAACGTTTGTCTCATTGATCATGGTTCTGGCCATTTCTTGCAATGTTCTGTTCTTTCGTTCTACAACTCCATTTTGTTGGGGAGTTCTAGGACAAGAGAAATCATGCAGAATGCCTTTGTCATTAAAGAATGACTCAAAATCTTTATTTTCAAATTCTCCACCATGATCACTTCTGACTTTAACGATTCTAAGATCTTTTTCATTCTGAACTTGGTTACAGAAGGTAACAAACACAGAGTGTGACTCGTCCTTGTGTCTTAAGAACTTTACCCATGTCCATCTGCTATAGTCATCTACGATTACTAACCCATACTTCTTGCCACTGACTGAAGCAGTTTTAACTGGTCCAAATAAGTCAATGTGCAGAAGTTCTAATGGCTTAGAGGTAGAAACAACATTTTTGGATTTAAAAGAAGGTTTTGCAAATTTGCCTTTCTGACATGCTTCACACAGAGCATCTGAATTGAACTTCAAATTTGGAAGCCCTCTGACCAGATTGAGTTTGTTAATCTGAGATATTCTTCTCATACTAACATGCCCCAATCTTCTGTGCCAGATCCACTGCTCGTTGTTAACAGACAGAAGACATCTTACGTTCTGACTCTTTAGTTCAGAAAGTTTGATTTTGTAAATGTTGTTTTTCCTCTTTCCATTAAACAGGATAGTCCCATCTTTCTGACTAACAGCTTTACATGATTTTTGATTAAAGATTATATCATAACCGTTATCACTTAATTGACTTATGGATAACAGATTATGCATCAATCCATCAACTAGCAGAACATTATTAATAGAGGGAAGATTTCCGTTACCTACAGTTCCAGAGCCAATTATCTTTCCCCTCTGATTGCCTCCAAAGCCAACGTGGCCTCCAGGCTTAAGTTCCAGGCTTTGGAACATATGCCTTCTTCCCGTCATGTGTCGTGAGCAGCCAGAGTCCAGGTACCATGACTGGTGTTTCTGACTTGCTGCTAAAGATATCTGCAACATGTATTATTTTATCCTTAGGTACCCAAATCTTCTTGGGTCCTGATTTGTTAGTTTTACCAAAACTCTGGTTGAATTTTGGTTTCACAGAGTGCTTACTACTAGTATATTTGATGTCATGTGTGTGACCATACACAAAGTGTGAATTTAGAGGAGTGTGTTTAATGGTTAAATCCATGACATTCTTAGGTGTAGGAACCTTACCTTGGTATCCTATTCCTTTCCTGCCGTTTCTGCTAACTCCATAGATCATTGAAGCCATTCTGCTTCTATCTATGCTTTTAGCAAGGAACTTCTGGAAACTGTGATCATACTCCTTTATGATCTCATCAGCGTTGCTGGGAGTTTCAGAAATTGGTTCCTTCTGAGAGTTTTGTAAAGAGTTTTCTAATTTTAAAATTTTATCTCTCAGCTCAGAGTTTTCCAATTTGAGACTCTCAGACTTATTAGAGTCAGATTCAAGATTCCTTTTCAGGTCTCTGAATTTAGCTCTAATCTGCTGATAACGTTCCAGAATTTCATTGAGGCTTTCAGCAAGTTCAGCCTTTGTAAAATTAACAGCGAAGTTAGGGAATACCTCTTTTGTGTCTGATTCTGAGTCTGATTCAGAAGCTTCACTGTCATCTGGAATGTTAGCCATGAGCGCTATGTTTGCCCTTTCATCATCTGATTCTGAGTCAGCTTCAGACGAGTCAGAGTCATCCCATGTGGCCATGAGACTTTTCTTCTTCTCTCTTCCAAACTTCTTTTTGGGCTTTTCCCTCTGAAGCTTTGGGCAGTCACTCTTGTAGTGTCCTTGCTCATTGCACTCGTAGCAGATGATGTCTTTTGTGTTTGGCTTCTTGCTACCGGAGGAGCCTTCAGATCTTCTGTATCCAGAGGAAGAATCTGTCCTTCTGTATCTGGAAGAAGACTCGTTCTGATCAGATCTTCTGGGATTCCTGAACTTCCTTTGTCTTTGCTTCCACAGTTGATTTACTCTTCTGGAGAGAAGGGAAAGTTCGTCTTCTTCTGATGAGGATCCATCATATGTTTCTTCAACTGCCTGCAAAACTTTAGATTCCGATTTTCTGTTAGATTTTAAAGCTAAAGGCTTACCTTGCTTCTGAGGCTCATCAGCTTCTAGCTCTATCTCATGACTTCTGAGGGAGCTTATAAGTTCCTCCAGAGTGATTTTGTTGAGATCCTTCGCTAGCTTCAGAGCAGTAACCATAGGCCTCCACTGCTTGGGTAAACTTCTGATTATCTTCTTGACATGGTCAGCAGTAGAGTATCCTTTGTCCAGAACTTTGAGACCAGCTACCAGAATCTGGAATCTAGAGAACATAGTTTCAATGGATTCAGATTCTTCCATTTTGAACGCCTCATACTTCTGAATGAGCGCCAGAGCTTTTGTTTCTTTGACTTGAACGTTGCCCTCATGCGTCATTCTGAGAGAATCAAAGATGTTCTTAGCTGTGTCTCTGTTGGAGATCTTTTCATACTCAGTATAGGAGATGGCACTGAGGAGGATGGTTCTGGCCTTATGGTGATTCTTGAAGTCACGCTTTTGTTGATCAGTCATTGATTTTCTTTCAATCTTCTGACCAGTTGCATTCACAGGGTGCGTGTATCCATCTGTCACCATATCCCACAGATCAGCATCATGTGCTAGAAAGAAGCTTTCAATTCTGTCTTTCCAGTAATCAAAGTTTTCTCCATCAAAGACTGGAGGTTTGCCGCTGAATCTGTCTCTATCCTCATTGTTGTCATTGCTGAAATGAGAGTTGTTTCCTGCCATTGTGTTTTTCTGACGCTGGATCTTGTACTGACACGGTTAAGTGTTTTAGCTCAGAACCAGGCGCTCTGATGCCAATTGAAGGGGTGAAAAACACAAGAAGGGGGGGTTGAATTGTAAAACTGGAATCTTAAAGCAATTGACAAGATATTTTTATCCTGGTTCGTTTGATCTCAAACTACTCCAGTCCACCCGTCAAGGTGATTTCGCCTCTCTCCAACGAGGTCTTAATTCACTATATTCAACTGAATACAAATCTGCTTTAACAACTGCTAAAGCCTTCTTGATTCAAACCACAATCCGGTTTGCCAAGGCAACACTTTCTTACAAAGGTATAAAACAAATGTGTGTGAATGTTTTCTACAAAACTTTATCACAACTGTGATGTATACACAAATTAAGCTTAGAGACTTAGATTGCTAAACACTAATGGAGTATCAGAGTTTGTTGGTTTAGCAAAACTGGTAGATGAAGATTATTGTTCAGCTTTGTGCGTGTAGAGAATTTGGAAGCATTAGCCATTATAATCTTCGAAGCCTTGTTTATATAGCACTTGAGAAGATGAATGTTGAATGCAATATTCTTGATTCAATGCTAATAACAAGCTTTCCTTTTTGAGCAGATCTTGTCTAGAATGATGCCGTTGGATTTAATTAGCGTTCAATGCACAGTATCGTTGCTTCTTCAATGCACGTTCTGGCTTGGCTCATTCTGATTCTGCTTCGCTGCTGATGAACTTATTGTTTCTGTATCAGAGTGTTTACGCGCAGTTCTGTTCATCAAGCTTCAGCAAGTACGTGAGTTGATCATCTGATCTTCACGTTCTGATTTAGCAACTTCTGATGCTGGTGTATCAAATCAAATTCTGATGCTGAAGAAGTGATCTTGCTTATTTTAATCAGCGTATCTGCAAGTCAGAGCATAGTAATTTTAGGCAGCATATAGTTCAAACATGAAACATATAAATACTATATCTTTTCACTTTGTTATCATCAAAACTTAAATATAGGGTACTAGATTCAAACATTGTTCTAACAGAATTAACTATAACCATGTTCTTGCACGGCGACAGCTTGGTTACCCAATGAGGGATAAACCAAATAGTATTCATTTGAGTAGTTTCTTTATAAAGGAAGGAGAATACCACAGAGAAGCTAGGGAGCAGATTGTGAAGGCCTGGCGTCACATTCATAAGAAGAGTAGGAAGGATTTGGGACCTAGAGGTGTTGTTTCTTTGGAGCCATATCTTCAGTGGGTCCGATCGAGAGCCATTCAGTTGAAGATGTCGTATACTCGGGAGACACCCATTCTTGATTTGTTTGTGAAGACCACTCCTCATTTATTAGATGATCTAGAAGAGCTGCAGCTTACTTTAGTTAGGATGCAACAGGAAAGGGATGCTTGGAAGAACAAGTTCCAGACTTTAGAGAGTTCCTACAGAGTAGACCTGAAGGAGAAAGACGATTTGATCGAGCTCCTTGAGAGTCGAGCGATGGAGTCTATGGATAGGCAAGGGGATTTATTTTCTCCTAAGCCTCAAGCAGGTGTTGATTACTCACTTCCTACTTCAGATGATTGTAAGGAGGTTGCCATCAGACATGTGGAAGAAAACTAGAGGTTGAGGGCTCAGATTGTTAGGCTCACAGGGAAGCGCCAGCGTACAGATTGATCTCCATTAGTTCCTCTTCTTAGGATTTTAGATTGCATTTTCATCTTGTACTTGGGATCATTGAAACTTGTAATCCATTTTGAAGTTTTTATAATGAAAATTTTCAGTATTTCAAAAGCTTTATTACTTGGATGTTTGCAATATGTCTATAAATCTTAAATCCCTTGAAATATTAAATGATAAAGTAAAAATAATCATATGCATTGCATATCATGCATCATATTGCACATTTTTCTTGCATTTTGTTATGCATATCCAGGTGTCTTACCCAGCTTCTTTACTTCACTCAGCAAGCTGACTCGTCACTACAACACTCGGGCTAATTTCAAAAAGAAGATGGACAACTTAGAACAGGAGAATCGCGAGCTGCGCGAAGAAGTTTCTGCTTTGAAGGTTGGCTTGGCCAACTTGACTACTCTGATGGAAACACTTGTGGTTGCTTAGAATCAGCCACCGAGTGTTCAACCTCAACCAACAAGGGTAAATGCTGAAGTTCCTACTGTTCCTGTATCCGCTACTCCGGCTGTTGTTCAAAACTGTATGCCTCAGGGTTATCCATGGGGAATTCTAGAGAATTTTCAACTGAAGGTTTCAATCTTGGCCCTCAAGATGCTCCAGTGGTTCAAAATGTTGTTACTCCTGCACCTCCTGTGGTTCATATTGTTCCTGCTGCACCTCCTTCGGTGAATTTGGTTCCGTTTGTTAATGAAGATATGTGTCGTCCTTTCCCTCCGCCGAGTGAAGACTTTGGTCTTTATGACAGAATGGATGATTTCCAAGAGCAGTTTGATAAAATGCAAAGAGAGATGAAGGCTCTTATGGGAAAAGAGTTATTTGGGCAGAATGTGAATGAGCTGTGTTTGGTCCCGAATGTTAAAGTGCCTGCTAAGTTCAAGGTCCCAGAATTTGAGAAGTACAAGGGCAACACTTGCCCTCGTGCTCATTTGGTGATGTATGTAAGGAGAATGTCTACCCACATCGATGATCAACGTCTGCTGATTCACTTTTTCCAAGATAGTCTGACCGGCGCAGCGTTGAAATGGTACATGAGTTTAGACAACGCCAACATCCATACTTTTAATGATTTGGGAGAAGCATTCATTAAACAATACAAGTACAATGTGGACATGGCGCCGGACCGTGACCAGCTTAGGGCCATGGTTCAGAAAGACAAAGAATCATTCAAAGAGTATGTGCAGAGATGGCATGAAGTGGCTGCACAAGTGATTCCTCCCATGGAGGAGAAAGAAACGACTAAGATTTTTTTGAAGATGCTAGGCGCTTTCTACTACGAAAGAATAGTAGCAAGTGCCCAAGTGATTTTACAGAGATGGTAGGAATGGGTGTCCGCCTAGAAGAGGCAGTAAGAGAAGGCCGTTTGACAAAGGGTGAAGGATCTGAAGGGGTGAAAAAGCAAGCTTATGGGTTTACAAAGAAGAAAGAGGGGGATACCAATGCTGTTATGCAAGAGAGAAGGGTAAAAGCTCCTAGAAAGAATTATCAGCGTCATCAGCAAGTCGCCTCAGTTACTCCTGTTATGAATTTTGCTCCGACTACTGTTGCATATCAGAGGGCACCTCAACAAGGAAATCAAGGGCAATGTAATCAGAGGAAAATGAGCTTTGATCCAATCCCAATGACATACACAGAGCTGTATCCTTCTTTGTTGAAGAAGAATCTGGTTCAAACTCGAGCTCGACCAGTTGTTCCTGAAAACTGCCAAGAGGATATAAGGCTGACGCTTCCTGTGCCTTTCATCAGGATGCTCCTGGGCATAATTTAGAAGATTGCTTTGCTTTGAAGGTCGAAGTTCAGAGGTTGGTCCGAAGCGGTATCTTGTCGTTTAAGGACATTGGCCCTAATGTTCAAAACAATTCGTTAGCAGGGCATGAATGAATCTCTGTCATTGATAGTTCCAAAGCTTGGGAAATGTTACCTTCAGCGCAAGACCAGATAAGAGAGTAATCTTAGTTTATTATCATTTTTACTGCTTTCTCATTTGTAATTTTTCTTGTTTATCATTGCATTGTTTGCATGTAAGAACTTGTTTACATTTGAATGTTTAATCTTAATACGATGAGTATGTTTGTCTTGAAGAAATTCATTCGTTGCACTCGTATTTATTTACAATTTTAAATTGCTTTATGATACCAACTTGTTACCCATTCTCTTGCCTAGGCAGAGGTTGGGAGGAGGATGATGATATTAAAACACAAATTTTCTGGTTGTATACTTTTGGATAAAACCCTGTTGACGATGTACAAGCATTGTTTCAAATCCTCGAACACCGGAGATATAAGGGAGTGAGACCTTTGTTAACCCCTTTGATCCTTGAAGTAGGAGTTTCTTTTTCTATTCAGAAAAAACCCTCATTTTTTTAACCCGGGGAAGGGTAGTGTTCAGTTAATCTGATTGAGTATTCAAATCTCATCAAGAGTGCGCATCTAAGGATACAATAATGGTTATCTTTCAAGAGGTTGAGGGAATTCAAAACCGCAATGTTTAATCTCTGCATATCAGTAGTGTGCATTAAAAGAAGATGTTATCCCAATGGATATCTCTTACACACCAGGAGATCAGCAGATGATGATACAACAATGGTTATCTTTCATCTACCCAGAAATAGGGCAGTCACAATTCTTCTGAATAGTCACAAATGACTCGAAGTCACGCGACATGTTCAAAAGAAAAAAGATGATATGAATAAAAAAATGATAATGAAAAAGAAAGAGACAAAAAGCCCCGCTAAGTCGGAACTTGAAAAAACAATTCGCTTAGGCAAAAGTCAGGGCATCCCGCTGCACTTCAGAGTCAAAGCCAAAAGGAATTTGTCCAGAAGGCAAGGAAGAAATGGAAAGCCTGAAATGCGATAAAGGATTATAGTGTGAAATCCTCAGTGAATAACAGAGTCGCGTGACAAGAAACCCAAAAGAAGCAGGAATGTGTGACTTGCATGTCCAAAGAAAACCTTGTTTGATTCCTCAACCATCTCGAAATTTCTTGTGAGAGATGAATGTTCCTGTCAAGTTAACTGAACTTAGGACCGAAGAACATCATGAAGGGGTGGGCACCAAATATTTTTGAGCCTTAAATCTTTTTTTTCTAAAACCGTGAACCAGGCCACGTTACAACTCTCAAAAGTCCTAATTGAAACAGGGTTTATTTTGAAAGCATACTCCAATGAGATAGTGTTTCCTGACTCCCATTAATTTTGGTAAATTATTGTGATTGGTATCATATTGCTTTTGTTATCTTTCTTACAAAAAAATCCATGTCGCATCCTGGCTAGTGATTCGCTCACAAGGTTTTGCGACATCTTTTCAAATAAAATCTTCAAGACTTACATAATTGTTGCATTAGAATTTTCATTCTTAGAATAAACATTTTCTGCTTGTAAAACAACTACTTGATATCATGGAAGTTTACATTTGAGTATCAGTAAAAGGCATGTTGCCGAGAAGATTTGTGGAGCAAAGAGTGTGATACGGTGGGAGAACTGACTTTAGGTTTTGCGTTTGTGTTCGCAAATGTTTCGGTTTAGCAAGAGTCGCCACCAACTTTTTATTTTATCCAAAGGAAAGGTCAAAAAGCACAGGAAAGACCTTTGAGATGTTTTCTTGGGTTCAGGGAGTAGATTATGAAAAGGGAAGGTGCTAGCACCCTTTTCATCCATGGTTTTCCATGGGCTCTTAGTTACTTGTTTAGATCACTTGCTTTTGCTTTTCAATTGTTTGAAATGGTGCTTTTGTGTGTGGTTTTAAAAATGTTTTGAAAAGAGGCCTTTGTTTAGGCAACCTTTGTAATAATTCTTGTTTGAATGTATACAAAGGTGTTTGTCTTTTGAAAAGATGTTTCAATATTTGAAAGTTTGTTTTGGGAATTTGTTTTAAAATTGTGTTGTGTGTTTTTGAAAATAGCAAGGATGTTTGCAAATTTGATCAAGTAACTAGGAGTTGTCTACCCTACTCAAAGATCTTTCCTACACATTTTTAACCCTTTTACATTGTTGTTTTACCATTGTATTTGGTAAACAACCTTGTGTTTGGATGTTAAACGACGGGCGTGGGTCATCGTATGACCATGATAACAATGTTGCCAAGTATCTTAGCAAGTTTTTGAGGGACTGGATCATGTTTGTATAGGCAACCAAGATAGCGTCATTGAGGGACTATGATCTTTTGTTTTGTTTTGTTTTGCCAAGATACTTAGCATGCATACCATGGCCATTTTTAAGGCAACAAGTGGATGAAACCCTAGGGGTGATTGTGTGCATTGTGTTGTCATTTTTCATGCTTTTTGTCTTGTATTTAGTCAAGCTATTTGTTTGATTTTTTTGGTTATCATACAAACCTAATCTTTCTATCATGCATATTTAAAAGCAATAAAGTGCGTAAAAGTAAATCTACAATTATTACAACATTGATATTGGGAAGGGGATACAAGTTTGAATAGGGGGTGTTGTACCCCAAAATTTTCCCTCCCATATTCTTCAAGACTACTCAAGGGTTGCACAGTCCAAATGCCTTCTAAGCCAGACAAAATTAGGGTTTTGGTTCTTTCAAGGAAGTTGGGATTTTCAATGGCTCAATCAAGTCCCATAGGCCTATATACATTGTCAAGCATCTACATATCAAGTCTCAAGACTCACAGGGTCAAACTGCACAGTCAAAAGCTTCATTTGCTTCACAATCAACTGCAGGGGTAAAATGGTCATTTTACAGTCAAAAGTCAAAAATTTTGGTCAACATCTTATTTTGAAGCCACAATCATCATTTGATCAAGTCTTGATCATGATTCCACAAGAATGGCTCAAAAATCATCAAGATGCCAAAAGTTACTATTTTTGGACAAGCAGAAAAGTCAACTGTAACTTGACCAGGGCATAACTTTTTCATGGTTCATCAGAAAAATCCCATCCAATGCTCATTTTGAAGGGGATGACATTTCCTACAACTCATCTTCACATTACAAGTCCAAGAAATGCTCTCACAAAAAGTTATCAATTTCTACATTATAGGTCAATTTCAAAAGTCAACAAAAATGCACTTTAAGTCAAAGACCATAACTTGAGATTGGTAAATCCAAATGACATGGGACCAAAGGCATTGGTTAGAGGACTTCAAGTCCTTTCCAAAATGTCCAAGAACATGTTCATATGATCAAAATTGAGCAAGATATGCATTGGAGAATTTGGGAAATTTTTGGGAATTTGCAAAAGTCAACTTTGCCCAAAACACCTCATTTTTGCTAATGGGCCTCAAATTTCTTCTTGAAACTTTATCCAAGGCCTATGCACGACCCATCAAGCCTATTTGAGTTTACTTTCTTATTTTTATTAATTGGATTTTTTATTAATATTAATTCATTTAATTGATTTAAAATGTAGGAAAATATCAAGATATGTTTTTCTCAATCTTTTGTGAAGCAAATAAGCTCAAGACAAGTTGGAGATTTCGTGTGCACTTCAAGGGGACAAAAATCTCCCAATTTGGCAAGGTTTTTCAATCAAAAAGATCCTAAAAGATGTGATTGAAAATCAAATATTGAAAATATTATTCCATGGATTTTTGGACCAAGATTTACCCTAATTCCATTCAGCTATATATGCATAACCTAAACCTAATCAGGCACACGTGAGAGCTGCTGCAAAAAGCCATAAACAATTCCAAAAAAATCAAAGAAAACTCAAAACTGAATTCCACATTCCAACGTGATTCAAAGCGTGTTCTTGACTCTAATACATTGCTGAGGTCCCCAGGAACATGTAGGGATCAAAATCACACGCTAAAGCTTAAGAAATCGCCTCCAACAGATTCACGGTTTGCTTACTATTTTAATAATCGAAACTCATATTCCATGCGCATTTAACATGATTTGTTGGTTGTTTTGTATTGCTTGAATCCACAGGAAGCTTTTGGTATGGTTTAATTGCATTAAAACGCCATGAAACAGAAATCACCATTGATGAATTTTAGGTTTTCCAAGCTCTCAAATTGGGGCTTTGTAATATAGGAAAAATCAGACCTTGAGAGACCCATGGTTAGATTCGCCAAGGCCAGACGAATCAAACCCCATGCTCGCGAAATATTTATATGCATCAGGGACCTAATCGCTATTAATCGTGCTTGCAGGTTGTGGGGGTTAAAAACCCCCGCTATCTCTTTATTCGTTTTACAGGCAAACGAGGACGATGATGCGTTGTAAGCGTGCTACTAGATAATTCAAATGGCGCGCGCTTTTTTTTTGTTTTACAATACGTGCACTAATGTTTTAATATTATATTCATGGTTTATCTTAATTACAAATGCAGCGTGATGGCCTAGTGGTTGGTGATCTGGCCGGTAACCATTGGGACCTGGGTTCGATTCCCAGGTCCACCCAAACATTGTTTCTATTTTTTCTAATGTGATTGCATGCAGGATTCCCAATGATGTCCACCATGTGCCTCCAACCAACAACGCGCCATGTGTCCTTGTGCATCAATCTAATGGTCCAGATGGAAGGACTATGGTATTCCTGGTCAACGCGTACCTGGACAATCCCAGAAGTCAACAAAAGCTTAAGCTTAATGGGCTGGAAACTTGCTAACAAAACCTCCTAAGGGTCCAACACCCCCTGGTTTTTATTTCCTTTTAATAATTATTGTTACTATTATCTAATTAATTCATAAATTATTTTTCATAATAAAATCAGAAACTTAAAATATTGTTTATTTTTATTATTTATTAATAATTATTTTTGTAAATAAATTATAATTAATTAGTTTAGTTGTTTAATTAGGACGATTTTAATCTTTTTCATAATAAATAACATCAATTTAGAATTAGGGTTTTTCATTTGACTTTTAATTTCTTTTATTTTTATTTTCATTAAAAACATAAAAAACTAAAAAATAATTTTTCTTTTAATTAATTAATTAATTAGTTATTAGGTTTAATATTTAATCAAATGCAAAAAAAAGGACAAATTGCTTTCTTTTCTCAAAAAGGGTCAAAACCCTAAGGACGTCCCGATTCAATTCTTTCGCGCGCATATTTATTTTCAATTTATTTATTTGATCATATTTATGTATCTGTTTCCGAGGATGTAATGGATAATTAGGCTTTATCGCTTTCTTTATTTTCTCGCAATTTATTTTTTAAAGGGTTATGTTTTTGGCGATGTAAATACCCGACGCCTTGTAATAGCGTAGATTCAATTTTCCGCAATTTATTTCCCGCAAATTATTAACTGTTAATTATGCATGCAAGACTTGCCTGGAAAATAAAATCAAAGCGTAGCTCACAAATAACATGTACAAGATAATCTTAACTGAATTTAACACACATGCACATGCCACTCTTAGGGTACGCCTCACTTGGTTGCCTCGAGGTGGTCATTAAGTATAGGGTGTTTTAGAGGTCGCCCTCCTGTCTAAAGATCCAGTTGCCTTGAAACGGTTGCCTCGATAAAAAAATGATCTAAGACATTAGGGTTACCGCTAAGGCGTCCTACCATTGCTTTAGTGACCACGTGTCCCTATAATCGAATTGACCCGAAACTCCAACGACGGTGCTACCTACTTCTCAATAGTGGGATAGTACTATCTAAAGGACATTTACACAGCTTAATTTCTTTTGAGTAGGTAGAGGTTCTTAGATACTTGCTCTTTCAAAAAACAAAAATACTTTTCGCACTTACACTTTTCTGACAAAAGTTTTCAAACAAACACTTCATACACTCTTGAGGATTGATACAAGAGTCAAAACGAAGTTTTCAAACAAACTTTTTCAAAACCCACAAACACAAGAAAAACAAAACATTTTTGAAAACATAGTGAGCAAGTACCTAAGAGCCCGTGGATAACCACGGATAGAAAGGGTGCTAACACCTTCCCTTTCTATAATCTACCTCCCGAACCCGAGAAACATCTCGAAAAGGAATTTTGATGTGCTTTTGTCCTTTCCTTGTTGGAGAAAATAAAAGACGGTGGTGACTCTTGCTTACCGCGACATTTCGCGAACCAGCATTTCAAAACAGTCAGTTCTATTTCCACCGATCACAGAACTGGCGACTCTGCTGGGGAATTCTTATAAGTGAGGTGTACCTTAGGATTAGATCATTCTATGTTTTCAATTGTATGTCTTGATTGCTTTTATATTTGTGGGCTTGTATTGGAGTTTCATAGATCCTAACCCGGATCTGGGGAATACCCTTTAGGTAGCAATAAACTGTGAGGGACCTGTTCGGCATAGACCGACACGGGTGAAGCAGTAGCTACGTTGGTGTGACACCTTGGTCTGTACCGATATCCCTTGTGTTGCAACGAGGAGAATATGGGTCTTCTGAGGAGTCATTAAGCACCAACCGACCTTAGAACCCTAAATTGACCCAACTTGGCCATAGAACAGTAGCAGTATGCTACACTCATTGAGGCTAAACTCTCGCGATGGTTCTGGCTGCAAGAAAAGATTGCGACGCTGGAGTTATGACCGATTGAGGGTAGTCAGTGATATTGAGATCCTCTAGAACCCGATTACTATTTTCTAGGACAGGTCTTAACCAACGAAACTGAAAGATGGTAGTACCTAAACTTCATGATGGCTTAAACTCTAAGGGCTCTTTTGTGTGACTTGTGTGCCTTCAAACTTGAATAACTTGCACATTCTTGTTATCTGACACACGAGTTTCTTGCAGGTTTTGTTTATAGTCCTTAATCTGGGCTTATAACAGGGCTTACTTACACCTCACACCTTTGCATCCACGTACATAACATTATAACATCATAACATCATAACATTGCATACATCCTGCATAAGGACTAACCCATTTCAAGGATCTCAAGGGTTTGTGATGCAGGTCATGATGAATCAATTGTCTAGCAAGGGGCAAAGGGGATTTATTTTCCTCTAGACAAGGTTGTCTGGAGATCAAAACATGATGACTTGAGTCAGGGGCTATGACCCACTCAATATGGTGAGCTTGACTCTTAAAGAAGGACTCTCAGCAACATGAAGTTCCTTCAATCAAGCCGCAAAATTCAAATTCTAACAAGTTTCTTTGTTTACCCCGCGAGATCCTTGAAAACATCACATACATAAATCATATGCATTCCATGCATCATATGCATAACATGTACCCTTTTTCTACAGGTCACTTATCTTCTTCGCTATTTATTTCAGCAATCATCATGTCTTCTGAACCTTCCGCTGAGCAAGCTATCAAGGCCCTCCAGGCCCAGAATGCCCAGTTCCAGGAGTTGGTTATGAGCCTAGCCCAGGGTCAACAGGACTTGAAAACTCTGATTCTGAAAGAGAGGAAGAAGAAGAAGAAGAGGACTGTTTTGTTCAACACTAGACGCAGATCTGGGGATGGATTGCAAAATGAGGCGGATCTGGCTACTTCCTCTGTAGGGAAAGACAGTCCTCAAGAGAGAAGGGTTCCTAGTCCCGTGGTCTCCGACAATGAGACGGATTTCAATGATGAACAGTATCCTCCCGCCGAAGATAGGTACAAATAGCTAGAGGACCGTTTAAGTTCCATGGAGATTCAACATGTGCCCGGGTTGGACTTCGGAGACCTAGGTTTATCTTCTGGGGTGGTGATCCCTCACAAATTCAAAGCACCTGCTTTTGCAAAATACGACGGGGCATCCTGTCCTAAGCTGCATCTCAGATCATATGTGAGGAAGATCCAACCGTATACTGCAGACAAGAATCTATGGATCCATTTCTTCCAGGATAGTCTTTCAGGGACTCAACTCAAATGGTTCTATCAGCTAGATGGAGCCAGTATTCGTAATTGGGAGGACTTGGATACTGCGTTCTACAAGCAATATCAGTATAATTCCGACCTTGCTCCTACGCGTACCCAACTCCAGGGTATGTCGCTAGGGACGGGTGAAGGATTCAAGGAGTATGCGCAAAAGTGGAGAGACCTGGCTGGAAGGGTGCAGCCACCATTGACTGACCGTGAACTCGTGGACATGTTCTTGGGGACCTTGTCTGGTCCGTTCTTCAACCATCTGATTGGGAATTGTTCTGCTGGGTTTACAGACCTTATCCTGACTGGTGAGAGGATTGAAGCTGGTATCAAGTCTGGGAAGATACAAAAGGGCGACTCCTCGAGCACTGAGAAAAAACCACTCAAGAAAGAATCCAGTGTTGTCTATGGTTCAAGAGGGCAGAATAGGTCCGAGCACCGCCAAGCTGTCAACGCGGTAGTTATTTCAAAACTGGCCAGTGTTCCTCAACATCGCAACCAACAAAGGGAAGAGAGACCTAGAAGGAAATTTACTCCCCTCAGCATGACCTTGTCCCAGATATTGTCACAGTTGCTGGAGACCAATCTGGTAGCTCTAAGGGACCCTTCTAAGAATCCCAACAAGACACATTCAAGGTATAACCCCAACGTTCGCTGCGCTTATCATTCTGACAGCCCGGGACATGCTACAGATGATTGTTGGACTTTGAGGAACAAGGTTCAGGACCTAATCGATGCAAAGGAGGTCGAGTTCGAAGCGCCCGAGACTCCCAATGTGATCACTTCTCCCTTGCCAAAACATGGCTAGGATTGAAAAACTTTTGTTCATTCGAATGTTCAAGTTGTATTTTTCTTTGATTGTTCAAACATTTTATTCATGTCAAACGTTATTATTTCATCAATGCATTACACGTGTCTGTTTTGAAGTAATTATGTTCACTATGCTTAAAAATTGCTTTCATTTTTTGATGTTCAACTCTCGATTGAAAATTCTAAGCCTTTTGAGGGAGGATGACGAAAAGGATACCACGATCTTTACAGTATGCTTTTGAACAGACCCCGCTGATGAGGTACATGCATTGTTTCGATTCCTAAATACTAGAGTTATAAGGAAGATAATCCCTCGTCAACCCCTTCGAGCCAAAGAAGTAGGAGTTTTTTTTCTTTTCACAAAAAAATTAAAACCCTTAATCATAACTTGGGGCAGGGTAGTTCTCTCAGTTGATCCAAGTGCACAGTGAATCACAACATAGGAGTCCTTCCAAAGCAAAAGACAATGATGGTTCCGAATAATCATAAAGACAGGCAGTCATTATCTCTCAGAAATAAAAACCAATTAAGTCAAAACCTATGAAGGAGACTTACAAAACTGGGGCATCCCGCTGACTGTAATCACAAAAGAAACAGTTCAGGCAAAAAACGGGGATAACGAAATCAAAAAGAAAGAGGTCCTGCGAACCCTCAACAAAAAAATAAATGACTGCCTATTCAAAATAAATTGTCAATATCTTAACCATCATTGGAATATCAGGACAAAGACTCAAACAAGGTCTAACGCACGACCAGCTGAGTTTAGGTTTGAAGAACATCACGAAGAACGGGTGGGTACAAATAAAATTTGAGCCTTTATCCTTTGTTTCTTAAACCGTGAACCAGGCCACGTTATAACCCTCAAAAGTCCTAGCTGAAGCATGGGTTAGTTCGAAAGCATACTGTTACAAATGTATCCTGACTCCTTTAGGGCTCGCTGTGAAATCTTGAGTTGACATCATATTTTACAAAATTTTCTTGTTTTACTGAAAAATGCATTTTCAAAAACTTCAAGACAGACATAAGCTTTGCATTCCTGATATAACATTGTTTGCATATGACTATTTGTTCGAACAGCAGAGAAATTCGCACGACGAATATCTAGTGAACAAAGATCTTCTCAAAGGTCATCTCTAATGGAAAAACACTTCCAACCAAAGGGCAGACATGATCATGGTCCATCATCTGGGGCAGTCAAGTCAAGATTCAGAGAATCTCTCAAATGCCAAATAGCCAGGGGCAGATCCCCGTCTGAATCACTTAGGGCATTGAACAGGAATTCCAGCAATGAATCTTGCCTGACCAAACATCTTGTGGTAGTATGGCGACACCCCACTACTGACAGTGACAACTCTCTACATCCTGAGAGCACGGACATAGTCAAAAAAAATACTACGCGCAATCAAAGACCCGCTAGGTCGACTGGCCTAGGCAAAAATAAGGGCTTCCCGGCGAACCAAAAGGGTTCGGGCAAAATAAGGGATGAAAATGAAAAATCTGTACACCCGGCAAGTCGAAAACCTGAAAAGGCGGCTTGGGAAAAAATGGGTATCCCGGTGGGCTGAAAACACGAAAGGGCGGTCCAGGCAAAAAATTAGGGATCAAAGCGTACGACTATGTCCTATCATCTCGTCACCTGTCTACCAGAAGATTTGTCAATCACCTCCACATGTGCCTTCTCCCGCAGAAACTAGGGCAATAAGAATTGTCTAAGCGATCAAGATGCTCTGTCCTCCAGGTACCAAGGTGGGTTCGGCTGAAGAATGTAACCAAGATACCTCCACTCCCCGCAGAGTAAGACAAGATTCAACAATACTCTCCCCAAGCAGAATTGATCTCCCAGCAGCTCAAAAAGGCACAATATCCCCAGCAAGTCAGCGACACTCTCCCCAAGAAGAGTTAGTCTACTGTCAGCCTTAAGGAAGTTGGGTATCCCCAGAAGATATCAACATTCCCTAGCGGAGTATGCAGATGTTCCTAAGCAAGCATCCCCGGCAGTCTTAATATAAGATTGTTCCCCGGCGGAATACCAGACACCCCGGTGGAGCCATTCCCCAGTGCAGTCCAAAAAGTTTCCCCATGAGAGTTGAACCATCTCCCCAGTAGATTCTGGAAGCTTATCCCCAGTATATTCTGAAATCTTATCACCTGCAGAGTACATGCATCTCTCCCCGACCATGTTCAAAGGTTATTCCCCACCAGGGCCTATAACTGGGTTATCCTCAGCTAATTACAACGGAAAGATCGTCCTCAGCGAAGTTCTTCCTATCCCCCAGCGGAGTTCATCAAATTCCCCAACAAAGCTTATCAATAGAGTCCCCAGCGGAGTTATCATTAAAACCTCAGCAAAGCATCTCTTCCCACAGAGTAATTCCCCGCAGAGTAAGCTCTTTCAACAGGATTATTCCCCAACGAAGTCATCCTCTCCTACAGGTTTCTTCATGCAATCAGCGTTGTTCATCATCCCCAGCGGAAACGAAGAACTCTACTCTTCAACATCAGCCCAGGATTCAACGAACTCCCGGCATTCGTCAAGGATTTATTTTCCCCGACGAAAATACATTCATAAATGTGAACGGTGGATTTAGAACTGACTGTTTAACGCTGGATCGCGAAATGTCGCGGAAGCAAGAGTCGCCACCGTCTTTTATTTTCTCCAACATGGACAGGACAAAAGCACAGCAAAATTCCTTATGAGATAGTTTCTCGGCTCGGGAGGTAGATTTATAGAAAGGGAAGGTGTTAGCACCCTTTCTATCCGTGGTTATCCACGGGCTCTTAGATACTTGCTCTTTATGTTTTCAAAATGTTTTCTTTTCAATTGTGAGTGGGTTTAAAAAAGTTTCTTTGAAAGATTTCTGAATAACTCTTGTATCAGTCCTCAAGAGTGTTTGAAAAATTGTTCTGAAAGCTTTTTGAAAGTGTCGGTGTGAAAAGGTTTTTGATTTGTTTTTGAATAGAGCAAGTATCCATGAGTCATCTACCTACCCTAAGGAATTAGGCTGTGTAAATGTCCTTAAGGTAGTGCCATCCCACCATTGAGAGGTAGGTAGCACCACCGTTGGAGGTGTTCGGGTCAATTCGAGTGTAGGGACAGTGTGGTCACCGAAGCAACAGTTAGGACACCTTAGAAGCTACCCTTATGTCCTTGATCCTTTTTTAATCCGAGGCAACCGTTTCGAGGCAACTATTCTGAGGAAACTGTTTCGAGGCAACTGGATCATGGACATAAGGACTTACTAAAACGTCCTATACTTGACGACCACATTTCGAAGGCAACAGGTGAGGCGTACCCTAGAAGTGGTGTGTGTATTTGTGTGTTGTTTTCGTGTTAAGTTATCTTTGATCATGGCATTGTGAGCTACACTTGTTTTTAATTAACCATACATTCTTTCATGCAATTTAGAATTTAAGAGCGCGGAAAGTAAAAGACGGAAATATAAAGCTACGCTATTACAAGGCGCGGGTCTATACATCGCAAAAATACAAAGACCCATTTGATAAAAATGCGGAAAGTAAATAAATGCGGTAAACCTAATTACTATTACATCCGGAAAGCAGTTACATAATATTCAAAAGAAAATAATGCGCGAAAAGAAATTAAAATTGAATGTCTGAGGGTTTTGACCCTTTGCTTGAAATTAAATTAAATTAAAGTCTAATTATTATTCAAAGAAAGAAAAGGGAATGTTTTTTTTATGTTTTTGTATTTATGAAAATAAAGAAAATTGAAATTAAATGGAAACCCTAATTCTAAATTATTTTTAATTATTAATAAAACGTCATAGTTGACCTAATTTAGACTAATTAGTTAATTTACATATTTATTTACAAAAATAATAATTAATAATAATAATAAATAATGAGGAAAATAGTTAATTAAGAAAAAAGGTAAAAATATCAAAACCTAATTCTACATATTTTTTATTTATTAAGAAAAAAGATTAAAATTAAAACCTAAATTAACTAAGTTAGTTATTGAAATTTATTTACAAAAATATTTTAAGAGTGAAATTAATAATAATTAAATATAAAACATTTTTTTGGTTTCTGATTTTTTATTATGAAAATTATTTTATGCTGAAAAACAATTAAAACATTAAAAAGAATTAGAAAAGAAAATCAAATAAAATAAAAAAAATGCAAACCAATGGGGGTATCAGGCCCAGAATGGAGGTTTGTTGGAAGTAATTCAGGCCCATTGACAAAGCCTTGTTTGACTTTCCACGCTTGAGTGCATGCTGTTGACTGAAGTGCACCATGGGATTCACCTTCTGACCATTGGATGGGATCTTGAAGCCACTTGGCAAGCACAGGCATGAGGCTCATGGTAGGCCACTGAATGAAGCGCTGCACTAGAAGGCATTAAAACAAAAGTTAAGAATTATGTGGGGGACCTGTGAATCGAACCCAGGTCCCTATACCTGCAAGACACGTCCTCCAACCACCAGGCCATTTGCGTTTGTTTGTAAATATAATAGATAGACAATATAATATACAAAAAAACATTGGTTAGTGGTATAAGACAAAAAGCGCGCCAAATTTTGAACGCTCCAGTCCTGTAATGCCACGTCCATCTTCTTCCTTGTTATTCCTGCAAATATGAGATAAGTAGCGGTGGTTTTAAACCCCCACTAATTGGAACAGTGAATAATAGCGAATAGAAGAGGAGGACATATAAAAAAGGCGCGATGGTCTCATTTGAATCGTCTTGAGCTGCTGAATTCAGTTGTATAGGTCTAAAGGTCCAATTGTTCCATACAAGGAAAGCCCTATTTTGAAGCTTCTGAAACCCTAGGTTTCATCAATGGCAGATTTCGATTCAAGCGGTTTTAGAACAATTAAACTATGCCAAACGCTTCATGAAGATGTTAGTAGCATAAATCAATGAATAAAACATATGAATGATGCGTAGAAATTGAAATTCGATTATGGAATATTTGTGAAGAAACGTGACTCAGTTCTACCGATTCTGGGAGTATGGGGACTTGTTCTTGATGCCAACAACTTCCTAGCAATGTCAGTAACGTAATGGGAACGTTTTGAGGCCTTGAATTATCCTCTAACTATGAAATCAGTTTCAAGCTTTTTATGAGAATTTTGCAAAGTGGTTCTGAGTTTGTGAGCAGCTTTTTCGTGTCTTGTGGAATAGGGTTGAGTTGTGCATAAGTATGTGAAGCAAATTAGGTCAAGAAAGAGCCCATGGATCCATGAATTAATGTTTTGAATCTTTGATTTTCATCATATATTTTTCAATCTTTTTTCATTGAAATCTTTGCCAATCATGGATGATTTTCCTTTTTTGGATGTGAAACGACTTGGCCAGCTTGCCCTAGCTTGATTTGCTGCACAAAAAGATTTGAAAAAGCATTATTTGATATTTTCTCATAATTAAATCTAATTAAATGAATTAATAAGAATAAAAATTCAATTAATTAATTAAAAATAAGAAAATAAATCCCTTTGAGCTCAATGGGTCGTGCATAGGCTTTGGGTAATGATTCAAGAAAGAATTTGAGGCCCATTAGCAATTTTGAAGGGTTTTAGGCAAAGTTGACTTTTGAAAATTCCCAAAAATTTCCCAACTTCTCCAATGCATATCTTGCTCAATTTTGAAGCTATGAACATGTTCTTGGACATTTTGGAAAGTTCTTGAAGTCCTCTAACCAATGCCTTTGGTCCCATGTCATTTTGATTTACCAATCTCAAGTTATGGTCTTTGACTTAAAATGCCTTTTTGTTGACTTTTGAAAATGACCTATAATGTTGAAATTGATAACTTTTTGTGAGAGCATTTCTTGGACTTGGAATGTGAAGATGAGTTGTAGGAAATGTCATTCTATTCAAAATGAGCATTGGATGGAATTTTTCTGATAAACCATGAATAAGTTATGCCCTGGTCAATTTGCAGTTGACTTTTTCAACTGTCCAAAAATAGAAACTTTTGCATCTTGAGACTTTTTGAGCCATGCTTTGAGAATCATGATCAAGAATTGATCAAATGATGATTGTGGCTTCAAAATAAGATGTTGACCAAAAAATTTGACTTTTGACTGTCAAATGACCATTTTGCCCCTGCAGTTGATTGTGAATCAATTAGGGTTTTTTTTAACTGTGCAATTTGATGCTGTGAGTCCTGAAACTTGACATATGGATGCTTGACAATGTATAAGGGCATATAGGACTTGATTGGACCCTTGAAAACCTCAACTTCTTTGCAAGAACCAAAACCCTAATTTTGACTGTGTTAGGAGGCAATTGGACTGTGCAACCCCTTGGGGTATTTTGAAGCTTGATCTTGGCAAATCTTGAAGAATATGGGAGGGAAAATTTTGGGGTACAACAGTTGCCCCTGTTCAATCTTCTTAGACCTGAGGATGTAGATTGGCTGGCGTGCCTTTCGTAATCCGAAGGTGGAAGATGATTGGACACTAGAGTGCCCAGAAATTTGCACTCGCATAGTTGCGTATCAGCAGTGTGATAGCGGGAATGGGCTTACAGATGCCATTTAAAGACTGATGGATAGGAGGATGGGCTTATAGATGCCATCTGGATATGACAGGACTTTGTCGGGAATGGACTTATAGATGCCATTTGGAGACTGTTGGTATGTAGATGGGCTTATAGATGCCATCTAGGTGTCGATCGCGTAAGAGATTCCTTAGCGAGAACTTGCGTACCTGAGAAAGAAAAATAGTTACCTGGCCTGTTACAGGGGTTGATCTTCAAACTCTTTATGTAGATGTGCCCTGGCTGGATGCAGGAATCGAATCTTTAAACTCTTCAGACGTGCCCTGGCAAGATACAGGAATCGAGTCCGGAGAATAGTCGTCAACAGATACACCCTGGCAAGATACAGGAATCGGATCTTCAAACTCTTCAGACGTGCCCTGGCAGGATACAGGAATCGAGTCTGGAATAGTCTTCAACAGATACACCCTGGCAAGATACAGGAATCGAATCTTCGAACTCTTCAGACGTGCCCTGGCAAGATACAGGAATCGAGTCTAGAATTAGTCGTCAACAGATACACCCTGGCAAGATACAGGAATCGGATCTTCAAACTCTTCATACGTGCCCTGGCAGGATACAGGAATCGAGTCTGGAATTAGTCGTCAACAGATACACCCTGGCAATATACAGGAATCGGATCTTCGAACTCTTCAGACGTGCCCTGGCAAGATACAGGAATCGAGTCTGGAATTAGTCGTCAACAGATACACCCTGGCAAGATACAGGAATCAGATCTTCGAACTCTTCAGACATGCCCTGGCAAGAATAGGAATCGAGTCTGGAATTAGTCGTCAACAGATACACCCTGGCAAGATACAGGAATCGGATCTTCGAACTCTTCAGACGTGCCCTGGCAAGATACAGGAATCGAGTCTGGAATTAGTCGTCAACAGATACACCCTGGCAAGATACAGGAATCGGATCTTCGAACTCTTCAGACGTGCCCTGGCAAGATACAGGAATCGAGTCTGGAATTAGTCGTCAACAGATACACCCTGGCAAGATACAGGAATCGGATCTGGAATCACGACGGTTGATAGTAATTATCTTTGTATTGACTTTCATCCTGAAAAGACAAGACGTCAGTTGTATGTAACGTCATGATGTATGACATGTGCGATGTTCTCAGAATAAATGAGATTGTATGTTCATGATGCGTATATGCATGCTATAATGTATGAAGACGTGATGTTTATGAATGCATTTTCGTCTAGGAAAATAAATCCTTGACGGGTGCCGGGAAGTTGAATCCTGGGCTGATATTGAAGAGTAGAGCTTTGTTTCCGCTGGGGATGACGGTTGCAAGAATGTCGGTAGGAGAAGATGACTCCGTTGGGGAATAAGCTCGGCGAATAGATTGCTCTGTGGGGAATTACTCTGTGGGGAAAGAGGCACTTTGCTGAGATGCTGATGATAACTCCGCCGGGGATACCATTGATAAGCGTTGTTGGAAGTTTTGATGAACTCCGCTGGGGGTAGGAAGAACTTTGTCGAGGACGGTCTTTCCGTGGTAATTGGCTGAGGATAACCCAGTTATATCCTGGTGGAGAAATAACCTTTGAATAAAGCCGGGGGAGAGCGTTCGTACTATGCGGGTGACAAGCTTCCAGAATCTACTGGGGATAAGCTTCAAGACCTGCTGGGGATATGGATTCCACTTTCCTGGGGAAACTTTTGGAATGTACTGGGGAATGGCTCCACTGGATGTGTCCGGTATACCGCCGGGGAACAATCTTAGATCAAGATTGTCGGGGATGCTTGCTAGGAATGTCTGTAGACTCTGTTGGGGAATATTGAGATCTGCTGGGGATAATCCAACTTCCTTGAGGCTGACAGTGGTCTAGCTTTGCTCGGGGAGAGTATTGCTGACTTGCTGGAGATACGGTGCCTTGTTAGGATTGACGGGAGGCCAACTTCTTGGGAGAGAATTGTTGAGTCTCATTTTACTCTTGCAGTGAGTGAAGGCATCTGGGTTACATTCTTCAGTCGAACTTACCTTGGTACCTTGGTGGACAGAGCAATTAGATTGCTTAGACAACTCATTATTGCCCCTGTTTCTGATGTTACCTGTAATTAATCCTTTGTTTCGCATGCAAATATTTATGAGTTAGCAATTAGTGTCAAATGCATATATCATAATTGAACATTGGACGTTCTTCGCAAGACAAAACAGAAAAAGCAAAAAACAATTGGCAATGGAAAAGTGAATTTGTATTGATTTTTGAATTGGCCTGAAAATAGGCGTTTATGTACAAGAGGATGACGTCCTAGTAAGAGAACGCCGCCGAACAACAGAGTTTATACAATTTTGTGAAAAGGGAAAACAAAATAGCTATGTGAAAAGAATAATCCCACTGGGTTCCAATTCTGCTATCGCCCTTATATCTTCGAGCGTCTCATCACTTGGCTGCTCTGTTGAAGATGAAGCTGATTAATCGATGCCATCTGAACTTGATGTTGATACCGGATTCTGGATGCAAGGTGATTCAATGAGACATAGTATTACGCTTTAATCCCTAACTTTTGCCTGGACTGCCCTTTCGGGTTTTCAGTCCACCGGGATACCCATTTTTGCCCAAGCCGCCTTTTCAGATTTTCGACTTGTCGGGTGTACATATTTTTTCATTTCATCCCTCATTTTGCCCGAACCCTTTTGGTTCGCCGGGAAGCCCTAATTTTTGCCTAGGTATGTCGACCTAGCGGGTCTTTTATCATGCGTAGTATCTTTTTACTATGTCTGCATTGGCGGGGTGAGGAAGGTCGTCACCATCCATGGTGGTTAGAATCATGGCTCCTCCTGAGAAGACATGTTTAACCACAAATGGCCCTTCGTACGTAGGGGTCCATTTGCCCCTGGGATCACTTTGAGGAAGAATGATGCGCTTGATTACCAGGTCCCCAACTTGATACTCTTGTGGTCTGACTTTCTTGTTAAATGCCCTGATCATCCGTTTTTGGTACGTTTGACCATGAAAAATAGCAGTGAGTCTCTTTTCGTCAATTAGATTTAATTGATCAAGTCGTGTCTGGATCCAGTCATCTTCGCTCAAGTCTGCATCCTTCATTATCCAGAGAGAGGGTATCTGGACTTCAATCAGCAAGACTGCCTCCATGCCATAGACCAAGGAAAAAGGAGTTGCCCCGGTTGACGTTCTTGCTGAGGTACGGTACCCATGAAGAGCAAACGGTAACATCTCGTGCCAATCTTTATAGGTCACTGTCATCTTCTGCACAATCTTTTTAATATTCTTATTAGCTGCTTCTACAGCCCCATTCATCTTCGGCCGGTAAGGAGAAGAGTTATGGTGCTGTATCATGAATTGCTCGCAGAGCTCAGTGATCATCTTGTTATTGAGATTGGTACCGTTGTCAGTAATGATCCTTTCTGAGACGCCGTATCGACAGATCAGATTGTGCTGAATAAACCGTGCCACAACATTCTTGGTTACCGTAGCATAGGAAGCTGCTTCAACCCACTTTGTAAAGTAATCGATCGCCACCAGGATGAAGCGATGCCCGTTGGATGCCGTAGGTTTAATCTCGCCGATCATGTCAATACCCCACATTGCAAAAGGCCAAGGCGCAATCAAGACATTCAGAGGGACCGGAGGAACGTGCACCTTATCTGCATAAACCTGACACATTGACATGTCCGAGAATGTTGGTAACAGTCGGCTTCCATTGTGGACCAGAAATATCCTGCCCGAAGGATTTTCTTTGCCATGGTGTGTCCACTGGAATGTGTTCCGAAGGTACCTTCATGTAGCTCTTCCATGATCTTTTCTACTTCAGTCTTACCCACACAACGCAGTAAGGTTGAATCATGGTTTCGCTTATACAGAATGCCATTTCTAAGGAAGAACTTCGCTGCGAACCTTCTCAGAAACTTTTTGTCGTTGACAGATGCGCCTTCAGGGTATTCTTGAGCTTCCAGATATCTCTTCACCTCGTGATACCAGGGTTTTTCAGTTACCTCTTCAGCCTCAAGCTCACAGCAATATGCAGGTTCGTCCAGTTTCCAGATAATGATCTGGGGAGCCTCATTGTCCCATTTGACTTTGAACATAGAAGACATCGTAGCCAACGCGTCCGCTAACTGATTCTCCTCTCTTGGGAAATGTTCAAAAGTTATCTCTGTGAAATGGGGGATCAATGTCAACACACATTCTTTGTAAGGAATAAGGTTTGGATGTTTCGTATCCCACTCGCCTTTGATCTGATTGATCATGAGAGCGGAATCTCCGAATACACTCAGAAACTTGATCCTTAAGTCAATCGCAGCTTGAAGACCCATGATGCATGCCTCATACTCCGCCATGTTGTTGGTGCAGTTGAAACATAGCCGGGCAGTAAGTGGAGTATGAGTGCCTTGAGGGGATATGATCACAGCGCCGATACCGTTACCCAAAGCGTTGGAGGCTCCGTCAAAGTGCATAGACCATCGGGATCCTTCCTTAGGTCCTTCATCCGGTCCAGGTACTTCACAATCAGTCACTACCATGATATTCTCGTCCGGAAACTCAAAGTTCATTGACTGGTAGTCGTCCACTGCCTGGTGTGCCAAGTGGTCTGCCAATACACTTCCTTTGATTGCTTTCTGAGTCGTGTACTGGATGTCGTATTCTGTCAAGATCATTTGCCATCTTGCTATTCTTCCGGACAGAGCAGGCTTTTCGAATATGTACTTTATTGGATCCATTTTTGAAATCAACAGAGTTGTGTGAGTCAGCATATACTGTCTCAGCCAGCGAGCAACCCATACCAAAGCGCAGCAAGTTTTCTCGAGCAGTGAGTATCGGGTCTCACAGTCGGTAAACTTTTTGCTAAGGTAATAAATGGCGTGCTCTTTTGGGCCAGACTCGTCATGCTGCCCCAGCACACACCCCATTGAGCTGTCAAGTACTGTCAAGTATAGTATTAGAGGTCTCCCTTCAACCGGTGGCATAAGAATGGGTGGTTCTTGGAGATACTCTTTGATTCTGTCGAAAGCGGCCTGACATTCATCATTCCAACGTACTACCTGATCTTTCTTCAGCAGCTTGAAGATTGGCTCACAGGTAGCAGTTAGGTGCGAGATGAATCGGGCAATATAATTCAGACGTCCTAGAAAGCCTCTGACTTCTTTCTCTGTCTTGGGAACTGGCATCTCTTGTATGGCTTTAACATTGGCAGGTTCCACTTGAATACCTTTGTCGCTTACGACGAAGCCTAGCAACTTTCCAGATCTTACCCCAAAGGTGCACTTGTTTGGGTTCAACCTCAGCTTGTACAACTTCAGACGGTCGAACAGCTTCTGTAAATGGTCAAGGTGCTCCTCCTCAGTTTGGGACCTTGCAATCATGTCATCGACATACACTTCAATCTCATGATGGATCATGTCATGAAATAAAGCAACCATGGCACGTTGGTAGGTTGCCCCAGCATTTTTCAACCCAAAAGGCATGACCTTGTAGCAGAAGGTGCCCCACTGAGTAACAAAGGTAGTCTTCTCCATGTCTTCAGGAGCCATCTTGATTTGATTATAACCTGAAAAGCCGTCCATGAAGGAGAACACTTTGTGCTTAGCAGTGTTGTCAACAAGAACGTCGATGTGAGGCAGAGGGAAGTCATCCTTGGGGCTGGCCCTGTTCAGATCCATGTAATCGACACACATTCTGACCTTACCATCTTTCTTTGGCACCGGAACCACGTTGGCAACCCACTGAGGGTAAGAAGTCACTGCTAGAAACCCAGTATCAAATTGTTTCATAACCTCAGCTTTGATCTTTTCGGACATCTCTGGACGCATACGGCGAACCTTTTGTTTAACTGGAGGGCAGTCTTCCTTGGTAGGCAGGTGATGGACCACAATGTCAGTATCCAACCCAGGCATGTCTTCGTAGGACCAGGCAAAGATTTCCACATAATCATGCAACATCTGGATCAACCGTTGTTTCACGCTGAGCTCTAGATTGGCACCAATCTTAACTTCCTTCTTATCCGTCTCAGTACCCAGATTCACCGTTTCCACTGGCTCTTCATGTGGCTGAATGGCCCTCTCTTCCTGGAGTAACAGTCTTGCAAGCTCACCAGGCACTTCGCAATCATCTTCACCTTCATCTTCGGCTAAGTTGATCGGATTTTTGAAGTCATAACTGGCAGTAGCAGAGTCGTTACCAGTGAGATCCAGAGTGGATTGAAACCTGTATAGGTGAGTGTGTGTAAATATAGCTGTTTTGCAATATATAAAGAAAGAAAGAAAGGGAGCACAAGATTTGAAATGCGAAAAAACGTCCAATGTCTTTATTCATGATATATGGAAATGACAAGTAATAAGCCCTCACAAAGGAAGCCAACGGTGCCCCGGGTAGGACACTGGGCCATAAAGTTTCAATTTATTGTTTATTACAAATTTAGGAAACAAAGGAATTCATTACTGCGTAACAAAAGTAACAGGTATGTAGTCTTTTGCAGTGCAATTGTTCAGTCCACCGTCGGTCGTCGGGTAGATCCAGCTATCAAACTCAGATTCCTCCGCATCGCCTTCAATAGCATTCACTCCCGGGTTGGTGATGAACACGGGAGGTCTTCCGATCCTTGCTTTGCGTACAGCCCTCTGAGCCTCTGCAGTGAAACCCAGCCCAAACTTGTCAGTTTTAGGAGTAAAATCAGGGAGCCTGCCCCAGTTAGCACATTCACCTTTTTCAATTACAGCCCGGGCGTCCTTTAAGGAGGCCATCTTCAAAGGAAAGTCTTCTTCAATCACTGTCTCTGCTGACGCCAATGTCGGAGGTACCTCTTCAAAATGTTGAAAGGGGGTTTCAATAAACTCCCCGTCCATCTTTATATACCGGAACGAGTTCAGATGACTAACCATGTATTCTTCCTCCCCTTGCACTGTAACAATCTTCCCTCTGACAGGGTATTTGAGCTTTTGGTGTAGAGTGGAGGTCACTGCCCCAGCCTTGTGGATCCAAGGACGACCCAGCAAACAAGAATAGAATGGACGAATTTCCATCACATAGAACGTTGAATCGAAGACTTGAGAACCAACACGAATCGGAATATCTACCTCACCATGAACAATCCTCTTCGACCCGTCAAAGGCTCGGACAACGATGTTACTAGGCTTCAACTCCAAACCCTCACAATCCAGCCTGTCTAAGGCCTTCTTGGGCAATACATTCAGTGACGAACCGGTGTCTACCAACACGTGTGCAAGGGTAGTGCCCCTGCATTCAATGGAGACATGCAGGGCATCATTGTGGTTTTTTCCCTTAGCAGTCAGATCAGCATCCGAGAAACCCAAACCATTGTCAGCAGTCAAATTGGCCACACAGTCAGTGAATTGATCAGCAGACGTCTCTTGTGGCACATGAGCCGTCTTCAGAAATGAAATTAGGGCCTTGGCATGGGCCTCTGAGCACAACAGCAGTGATAGCATAGAGATCTTGGAGGGGGTATGCCCCAGCTGCTCAACGACGTTGAAATCGCTCTTCTTGATGATCTTAAGGATTTCCTCCATCTCTTGCTGGGAGGCTTCAACATTAACGGTCTTCGGTGCCTCCGTCTGGGCAGGCACATCAGCAATCCCTTTACCCCGAGTGTCAGAGGACTCGGCAGCAGGGGTAGAAACTTGATCATAAGCGGAAACAGGCGCACTTGTAGGCGTAATGATAAGAGGTCTTCGGATAACTGGTGGCGCAATGTCAGGCGAGAAGAGCCTGCCACTGCGAGTAACTTTAGCGGGACCAGTGATGTTACTGATGTCGGTATTAGTGTTGAACTCCTGCTTCACTCCAAGTACATACACATCTTCCCCATAGTGCCATGGGACAGCCTTGTCAGATTTATAGGGGAGGGGCCCCGGAACAGTAATAATGATGGGTGCAACAGACATGATTTTGACTGGCTTCCTCGGGGGAGCCTTGGTAGGATTGTTGAAGATGGTGACAATGGATACTTCTGCAGTAGGAACAATAGGAACAGCGGTCTTCTTGAACAAAATTTCCTTGCTATCCATCATGTTTTGGACGCCTGATTTCAGCAACGGACAACCAGCAGGGGAAACGGCACACAGAAGGCAACCCTTGCTGCAACCCCGAAATAAACCGGCTAGCAACAGGTTCCTCTTAACAGTCAATAAAGGGGTAGCAACATCATCCACAGAAACTGCATACAAGTCTTCCTCAATAGCATTTACTCCATGCTGGGGCATAGGAGCAGTCACAACGTTAGGCCTTTCTGGCGCCTCAAACTGTATTTCCTTGGCATCGATAAGGTCCTGAACCTTATTTCTCAGGGCCCAGCAATCATCAGTAGAATGCCCCGGGCTATCAGAGTGATAAGCGCAGCGGGCATTGGGATTATACTTCGGAGAGGTGGTGTTTACCACCTTCGGAGCTTCTCTGACGGTTACCAAGTTGGTCGATAGCAGTTGTGGCAAGATCTGTGACAAGGTCATACTAAGCCGAGTATATTCTCTTCTGGGTCTCTCACCCCTTGGTTGGTTAGATTTCCGAGGAGCGGAAGCATGCTTTGCAATTACCACCGCGTTGACAGCTTGGCGGCGTTCTGGTTTGTTTTGCCTCCTAGGCCCATACACAACACTGGCTTCCTTTTTGAAAGGTTTCTTCTCAGAACTTGAGGACGCACCTTTCTGTATTTTCCCTGATTTCAAACCAGCTTCTATCCTTTCCTCAGTCATAATGAGATCTGTAAACCCTGCAGACAAATTGCCAATGAGATGATTGAAGAATGGCCCGGATAGGGTCCCCAAGAACATGTCTACTAGTTCACGGTCGGTTAATGGTGGCTGCACCCTGCCAGCCAGGTCCCTCCATTTCTGCGCATACTCTTTAAAACCTTCTCCCGATCCTAGCAACATACCCTGGAGTTGAGTACGTGTAGGAGCGAGGTCGACATTATACTGATACTGCTTGTAGAACACAGTAGCCAAGTCCTCCTAGTTACGAATGCTGGCTCCATATAGCTGATAGAACCATTCGAGTTGAGTCCCTGAAAGACTTTCCTGGAAGAAATGGATCCATAGATTATTGTCAACAGTGTAAGGTTGGATCTTCCTTACATAAGATCTGAGATGTAGCTTAGGGCAGGACGCCCCGTCATACTTTGCGAAAGATGGTGCTTTGAACTTGTGTGGGATTACCACACCAGAAGATAGACCCAAGTCTCCGAAATCCAAACCAGGCACTTGTTGAATTTCCATGGCATTCAGACGATCCTCTAACTGCTTGTACTTGTCTTCAGCTGGAGGATACTGCTCCTCATTGAAATCAGTCTCGTTGTCAGAGACCACCGGACTAGGAACCCTTCCCCCCTGGGGACTGCCTTTCCCTATAGAAGAACCAGCTTGATCAACCTCATTCTGCAGTGTGTTACCAAACCTCCGGCCAGTGTTGAATAGTATAGTTCTCTTCTTCTTTTTCTTGACCAGCAGAGCCTTCAATTCCTCTTGACCTTGGGCCAAACTCATGATCAGCTCTTGGAACTGGGTGTTCTGAGCCTGAAGGGCCTTGATGGACTGTTCAGTAGAAGATTCAGGATTCATGATGGCGAGCTGAAATAAACAGCGAAGAAGATTAAACCACCTGTAAAAAAAGAGTACCTGCTATGCACATGATGCATGATATGCTGTGTATGCAATGCATTCAAGGGTTCGAAAGTTCAGATTTGTTGTAGACAAAAGGGAACACACGTTATCATTACGAAATAATTGTTCAGTACATCAAGGCCTCATGGGAAAACATTACAAAGTAAATCAATCCCAAAAGACACTGCGCATCCTCTTCGGGGCTATGTAAGTGTTGAGAGTCTTTTCCTCGTGCAGTAGGCGGGTGAGCTCCAAGACCTTCTTCTCACTAGCATGTAGACTGGACTCAAGAGAATTCCGTTCTTCCTTAAGCTGGATCCAGCTCTTCTGCATTTCTTCCCAGGATGTAGGCATGTCAGGATGTTGAATGGTGTAGGGACCTCTCCTTCCAAAACTGGCTCTTTGATCACAGGGAGAACATGAGGATATGGCATCACCAGCTTCTGGGAGCGAGCTCGTACCCATTTGAGATAAGGTTCCAACGGGATGGAGTTCCTGTGCCCCAGTGTCTTGCTGTCTACCTTGCTGGGCATCCTCCAGGCTCTGATAAATCTCTGGCGAAGTCCTTGTGCATCATTGTCGAAGTCAAAGACTATGTCAGGAATTAACATGTCAGGAGGGCCATCCCTCCGAGCATATCCAAACTGTCTCAAAGCCAAGCATGGGTTGTAAGTAATACCTCCTCTGATTCCAAGTAAAGGAACATTAGGAAACTCCCCGCAACGATCAATGATAGTGACGTCTTCTCTGGACCGAGAACACCAATGTATATCTGCATGTGTAAGAGTCATCAATCGTTGTGACCATCTCAAACCCCGCTCATTCTTCAAAACTGATTGTGGAAGGTGCAAAATAAACCACCTTCCCTAGAGAGGAGTGCATCACATAAGAACACCTCTTTTTCTCATGGTTCGAGTGTAACATGAGTGAAGGATGTCCCCAAGCAACGTAGGTATAGGATTCCTGGACATGAAGATCTTGACAGCATTGATATCTATAACATGATCGGGATTCGGGAACAAAACCAATCCATAGACAAGGAGAGCCACAACTTTTTCAAAAGCTTGTAGGTCAAGGGAATTCCAACATTCTTGGGCCTTCTCAAACAGAAACCTGGCCAAGAACCCTTTGATACCACTTCTAACTTCCCAATGTCCCTTGATGTCAGATGGTTGTAGGTGTAGTGCTTTAGCAATCTCTTCAAGTTGGGGTTCCATTTCCGCACCGTTGTAGGGTAGTTGACTAAGAATAGGGATCTTCAGAAGCCGGGAGAACTCTTCCAATGTAGGCACCAGTTGATAATCCAGGAAAGTAAAACAGTGGTGCAGAGGGTCAAAGAACTGGAAGAGGACCTTTATCATATCTTCCTCAATGTTGGTGTTGACCAAACTGATGAGTCTTCCATGTTTCTCACTGAAAGAAGAACTCTCGGGAATCCTGGATATAAGTTCCTTAAGCTGAGGAGGGATCCTTACAAGGCTGATCTGAATTGTCTTTCTGCGGATAGTTTCCATGTCCTACAAAACAAGAACAAAGATGAAGATTCGAACCCCTGAAATGGTTAGCCAATGCATATGATGCTGTATGATGTTATGATGCTATGATTAAACACGCCACAAGTATTCACAAAAAGCAATCATGATAAGGCACACAAGTCACACCACAACCCTTAGAGTTTAGGCCAGCATGGGGTCTAGGGTACTACCCTCTTGAAGTTGGTGGGCTCAAAACCTGTCCTATCAGAAGTAAACGGGTTCTAAGGGTCCCAATATCATTGGATTGTTTTATGTGTTCATCGTTTCGATTTAGCCACTGAACTGGTGATCGTAATATTCCAAGAAAACAACCCTCAACTGAGTGTAGTATCGAGTATCAACCAACCTCGGACTGCACCAAAGTCAGTTATCTCACTACCCTAAAGAGGCCAAGATGGTTCAATTAAGGTTCCTAAGGTCAGTTGATGCTTCACGACACCACGCAGCGGCCCCGTACTCTCCTTGACTTGACTCAAGGGTTACCGGTACTCACCAAAGTGCCACATCAACGTAGCAGACTGCTTCAACCATGTCGGTATACCCCGCACAGTTCCCTCACAGTCTTGTTGCTACTTTCTAAGAAGGTATCCCCCAGATCCGGGTTAGGATCTATAGAACTCCCGAAACAGTGCCCACAATAATAAAGCAAACAAAACAAAGCAATTGAAAACACAAGTATGAGCTATCCTAAGGTACACCTCACTTTTATAAGTGTCCCCAGCAGAGTCGCCAGTTCTGTGATCGGTGGATTTAGAACTGACTGTTTAACGCTGGATCGCGAAATGTCGCGGAAGCAAGAGTCGCCACCGTCTTTTATTTTCTCCAACATGGACAGGACAAAAGCACAGCAAAATTCCTTATGAGATAGTTTCTCGGCTCGGGAGGTAGATTTATAGAAAGGGAAGGTGTTATCACCCTTTCTATTCGTGGTTATCCACGGGCTCTTAGATACTTGCTCTTTATGTTTTCAAAATGTTTGCTTTTCAATTGTGAGTGGGTTTGAAAAAGTTTCTTTGAAAGATTTCTGAATAACTCTTGTATCAGTCCTCAAGAGTGTTTGAAAAATTGTTCTGAAAGCTTTTTGAAAGTGTCGGTGTGAAAAGGTTTTTGATTTGTTTTTGAATAGATCAAGTATCCATGAGTCATCTACCTACCCTAAGGAATTAGGCTGTGTAAATGTCCTTAAGGTAGTGCTATCCCACCATTGAGAGGTAGGTAGCACCACCGTTGGAGGTGTTCGGGTCAATTCGAGTGTAGGGACAGTGTGGTCACCGAAGCAACAGTTAGGACACCTTAGAAGCTACCCTTATGTCCTTGATCCTTTTTTAATCCGAGGCAACCGTTTCGAGGCAACTGTTCCGAGGCAACTGTTTCGAGGCAACTGGATCATGGACATAAGGACTTACTAAAACGTCCTATACTTGACGACCACGTTTCGAAGGCAACAGGTGAGGCGTACCCTAGAAGTGGTGTGTGTATTTGTTTGTTGTTTTCGTGTTAAGTTATCTTTGATCATGGCATTGTGAGCTACGCTTGTTTTTAATTAACCATACATTCTTTCATGCAATTTAGAATTTAAGAGTGCGGAAAGTAAAAGACGGAAATATAAAGCTACGCTATTACAAGGCGTGGGTCTATACATCGCCAAAATACAAGGACCCGTTTGATAAAAATGCGGAAAGTAAATAAATGCGGTAAACCTAATTACTATTACATCCGGAAAGCAGTTACATAATATTCAAAAGAAAATAATGCGCGAAAAGAAATTAAAATTGAATGTCTGAGGGTTTTGACCCTTTGCTTGAAATTAAATTAAATTAAAGTCTAATTATTATTCAAAGAAAGAAAAGGGAATGTTTTTTTTTATGTTTTTGTATTTATGAAAATAAAGAAAATTGAAATTAAATGGAAACCCTAATTCTAAATTATTTTTAATTATTAATAAAACGTCAAAGTTGACCTAATTTAGACTAATTAGTTAATTTACATATTTGTTTACAAAAATAATAATTAATAATAATAATAAATAATGAGGAAAATAGTTAATTAAGAAAAAAGGTAAAAATATCAAAACCTAATTCTACATATTTTTTATTTATTAAGAAAAAAGATTAAAATTAAAACCTAAATTAACTAAGTTAGTTATTGAAATTTATTTACAAAAATATTTTAAGAGTGAAATTAATAATAATTAAATATAAAACATTTTTTTGGTTTCTGATTTTTTATTATGAAAATTATTTTATGGTGAAAAACAATTAAAACATTAAAAAGAATTAGAAAAGAAAATCAAATAAAATAAAAAAATGCAAACCAATGGGGGTATCAGGCCCAGAATGGAGGTTTGTTGGAAGTAATTCAGGCCCATTGACAAAGCCTTGTTTGACTTTCCACGCTTGAGTGCATGCTGTTGACTGAAGTGCACCATGGGATTCACCTTCTGACCATTGGATGGAATCTTGAAGCCACTTGGCAAGCACAGGCATGAGGCTCATGGTAGGCCACTGAATGAAGCGCTGCACTAGAAGGCATTAAAACAAAAGTTAAGAATTATGTGGGGGACCTGGGAATTGAACCCAGTTCCCTATACCTGCAAGACACGTCCTCCAACCACCAGGCCATTTGCGTTTGTTTGTAAATATAATAGATAGACAATATAATATACAAAAAAACATTGGTTAGTGGTATAAGACAAAAAGCGTGCCAAAGTTTGAACGCTCCAGTCCTGTAATGCCACGTCCATCTTCTTCGTTGTTATTCCTGCAAATACGAGACAAGTAGCGGGGGTTTTAAACCCCCACTAAGTGGAACAGTGAATAATAGCGAATAGAAGAGGAGGACATATAAAAAAGGCGCGATGGTCTCATTTGAATCGTCTTGAGCTGTTGAATTCAGATGTATAGGTCTAAAGGTCCAATTGTTCCATACAAGGAAAGCCCTATTTTGAAGCTTCTGAAACCCTAGGTTTCATCAATGGCAGATTTCGATTCAAGCGGTTTTAGAACAATTAAACTATGCCAAACACTTCATGAAGATGTTAGTAGCATAAATCAATGAATAAAATATATGAATGATGCGTAGAAATTTAAATTCGATTATGGAATATTTGTGAAGAAACGTGACTCAGTTCTACCGATTCTGGGAGTATGGGGACTTGTTCTTGATGCCAACAGCTTCCTAGCAATGTCAGTAACGTAATGGGAACGTTTTGAGGCCTTGAATTGTCCTCTAACTATGAAATCAGTTTCAAGCTTTTTATGAGAATTTTGCAAAGTGGTTCTGAGTTTGTGAGCAGCTTTTTCGTGTCTTGTGGAATAGGGTTGAGTTGTGCATAAGTATGTGAAGCAAATTAGGTCAAGAAAGAGCCCATGGATCCATGAATTAATGTTTTGAATCTTTGATTTTCATCATATATTTTTCAATCTTTTTTCATTGAAATCTTTGCCAATCATGGATGATTTTCCTTTTTTGGATGTGAAACGACTTGGCCAGCTTGCCCTAGCTTGATTTGCTGCACAAAAAGATTTGAAAAAGCATTATTTGATATTTTCTCATAATTAAATCTAATTAAATGAATTAATAAGAATAAAAATTCAATTAATTAATTAAAAATAAGAAAATAAATCCCTTTGAGCTCAATGGGTCGTTCATAGGCTTTGGGTAATGATTCAAGAAAGAATTTGAGGCCCATTAGCAATTTTGAAGGGTTTTAGGCAAAGTTGACTTTTGAAAATTCCCAAAAATTTCCCAACTTCTCCAATGCATATCTTGCTCAATTTTGAAGCTATGAACATGTTCTTAGACATTTTGTAAAGGTCTTGAAGTCCTCTAACCAATGCCTTTGGTCCCATGTCATTTTGATTTACCAATCTCAAGTTATGGTCTTTGACTTAAAATGCCTTTTTGTTGACTTTTGAAAATGACCTATAATGTTGAAATTGATAACTCTTTGTGAGAGCATTTCTTGGACTTGGAATGTGAAGATGAGTTGTAGGAAATGTCATTCTATTCAAAATGAGCATTGGATGGAATTTTTCTGATAAACCATGAATAAGTTATGCCCTGGTCAATTTGAAGTTAACTTTTTCAACTGTCCAAAAATAGAAACTTTTGCATCTTGAGACTTTTTGAGCCATGCTTTGAGAATCATGATCAAGAATTGATCAAATGATGCTTGTGGCTTCAAAATAAGATGTTGACCAAAATTTTTGACTTTTGACTGTCAAATGACCATTTTGCCCCTGCAGTTGACTGTGAATCAATTAGGGTTTTTTTTTTCTGTGCAACTTGATGCTGTGAGTCCTGAAACTTGACATATGGATGCTTGACAATGTATAAGGGCATATAGGACTTGATTGGACCCTTGAAAACCTCAACTTCTTTGCAAGAACCAAAACCCTAATTTTGACTGTGTTAGGATGCAATTGGACTGTGCAACCCCTTGGGGGATTTTGAAGCTTGATCTTGGCAAATCTTGAAGAATATGGGAGGGCAAATTTTTGGGTACAACAATAAACATTTACATGATACATGCATATATGCATCATACGACACAATCTCATTTATTCTCGAGAACATCTTGACCTCATGCAATTCATGCATCATGACATTGCATACAGCTAATGTTTTGCCTTTTCAGGAAAAGGTCAATCAAAAGATGATTACCATCTACCTTTGCAGTTCCAGATCAACACCGGTAACAAGCCAGGAAAATTCTGTGGACGACTGATCGTGGGTTAATACCTGAAACCAGACAGGACAATTATCTACTTGATCATCATGAAGTAACCCTACACCGGTTCCCTCTCAACTTCAGATGCATTTTTACACGGACTCATCATCAGGAAACCCTACACCGGTTCCTTCTCGACTTCAGATGCAGTTTTACACGGACTCATCATCAGGAAACCCTACACTGGTTCCTCCCCTTCCTCTCAGATGAAGTTTTACACGGACTCGTCATCAGGCAACCCTACACTGGTTCCCCCTCTTTCAGATGAAGTTTTACACTGACTCATCATAAGGCAACCTTACCCCGGTTCCTCCAGAAGTCTTACACGGGCTTATCTTAAAATAACCTTACCCCGGTTCATCCAGAAGTCTTACACGGGCTTATCTTAAAGTAACCTTACCCCGGTTTATCCAGAAGTCTTACACGGGCTTATCTTAAAGTAACCTTACCCCGGTTTATCCAGAAGTCTTACACGGGCTTATCTCAAAGTAACCTTACCCTGGTTCCTCCAGAAGTTTTACACAAACTTATCCTGAAGTAACCCTACACGAGTTCTCTCCCTCCAGACGTAGTTTTACACGGACTCGTCACCAAGAAACCCTACACAGGTTCTCTCTTTCCAAAGATGAAGTTTTACACGGACTCGTCACCAAGAAACCCTACACAGGTTCTCTCTTTCCAAAGATGAAGTTTTACCCAGACTCATCATCAAGGCAACCCTACACAGGTTCTCTCCCTCCAGACGTAGTTTTACACGGACTCGTCACCAAGAAACCCTACACAGGTTCTCTCTTTCCAAAGATGAAGTTTTACACGGACTCGTCACCAAGAAACCCTACACAGGTTTCCCTTTCTCTTTCCAGATGCAGTTTTACACGGTCTCATCATCAAATTAACCTTACACAGGTTCCTTCTCCATTTCAGATGCAGTCTTACACGGACTCATTATCAGTAAACCCTACACAGGTTTCCTTCCTCTGGATGCAGTCTCACACGGACTCATCATCAGTCAACCCTACACAGGTTTCCTTCCTTCAAAGATGCAGTTTTACACGAGCTCATCAGCAGGAAACCCTACACAGGTTCCCTCTTTCAACTTACAAAAATTACAATTCAACAAACAATCTCCAGATGGCATCTATAAGCCCATCCACCTACCAACAGTCTCCAAATGGCATCCATAAGCCCATTCACGACAAGATTATGTCACATCTCCAGATGGCATCTATAATCCCATCCTCCTATCCATCATCTCTACAAATGGCATCTGTAAGCCCATTCCCGACATCACATCGCTGATACTACACCATGCGAGTGCAAATTTCTAGGCACTCTAGTGTTCAATCATCTTCCACCTTCGGATCACGAAAGGCACGCAATCCAATCTACATCCTCAGGTTTAAGAAGATTGAACAGGGGCAATTGTTGTACCCCAAAATTTTCCCTCCCATATTCTTCAAGACTACTCAAGGGTTGCACAGTCCAAATGCCTTCTAAGCCAGTCAAAATTAGGGTTTTGGTTCTTTCAAGGAAGTTGGGATTTTCAATGGCTCAATCAAGTCCCATAGGCCTATATACATTGTCAAGCATCTACATATCAAGTCTCAAGACTCACAGGGTCAAACTGCACAGTCAAAAGCTTCATTTGCTTCACAATCAACTACAGGGGTAAAATGGTTATTTTACAGTCAAAAGTAAAAAATTTTGGTCAACATCTTATTTTGAAGCCACAATCATCATTTGATCAAGTCTTGATCATGATTCCACAAGAATGGCTCAAAAATCATCAAGATGCCAAAAGTTACTATTTTTTGACAAGCAGAAAAGTCAACTGTAACTTGACCAGGGCATAACTTTTTCATGGTTCATCAGAAAAATCCCATCCAATGCTCATTTTGAAGGGGATGACATTTCCTACAACTCATCTTCACATTCCAAGTCCAATAAATTCTCTCACAAAAAGTTATCAATTTCTACATTATAGGTCAATTTCAAAAGTCAACAAAAATGCACTTTAAGTCAAAGACCATAACTTGAGATTGGTAAATCCAAATGACATGGGACCAAAGGCATTGGTTATAGGACTTCAAGACCTTTCCAAAATGTCCAAGAACATGTTCATAGGATCAAAATTGAGCAAGATATGCATTGGAGAAGTTGGGAAAGTTTTGGGAATTTGCAAAAGTCAACTTTGCCCAAAACACCTCATTTTTGCTAATGGGCCTCAAATTTCTTCTTGATACTTTATCCAAGGCCTATGCACGACCCATCAAGCCTATTTGAGTTTACTTTCTTATTTTTATTAATTGGATTTTTTATTAATATTAATTCATTTAATTGATTTAAAATGTAGGAAAATATCAAGATATGTTTTTCTCAATCTTTTGTGAAGCAAATAAGCTCAAGACAAGTTGGAGATTTCGTGTGCACTTTGTTGTACCCCAAATTTTGACCTAAGATACCATCTCCCGTCTGCATCATTACATTGCAAGTGTTTTGACCTATCTTTATCAATTTTCAAAGCAGATTTTAAATTCATAACTTTTTCAAGTCAAGAGCTGTTTATTTTTGAAACGCTAAATTTATTAATTGATCAATGATGTTTACTTAATTATTTATTGTTCTGAATTTAAATAATTGGAATTTATTTTCAGTTATTATATAATTTAAAGAATTATAAATAATAAAGTAAATATTTGAAGAGAAGTTTATTAATTGATCAATGATGTTTATTTAATTATTTATCATTCTAAATTTAAATAATTGGAATTGATTTTCAGTTATTATATAATGTAAAGAATTATAAATGATAAAATAAATAATTGGAAAGAAGAAAAGAATTAACTGGTAAAATAATAGAATTTTATTCATCTTTATTCTAATTATTACAATTGTTGTTTAAATACTGTATTATTTACAAAGTATTTACAATGACAATTATATAAAATGTTTAAAGTGAAATAAAAACTATTTTAATTTTTCTAAGATTCTAAATCTTCATCTTCTATCCAATACTTCTTTGATGCCCATTTGATTTTACCTGCAAAGAATTAAAAGAAAAAGTCAGAAATGAATATAATTAAAAGCAGACAACTAATTAAGAGTTCATCATTAAAAGCAAACGGCTGGAATCAGTTTTTTACCCTCTTTGCAAATCACGGGATTTCTCCCGGTTCACAAAAAGGGATGAATTTTTTTTGATAAATATGAATGCACAAGTTAAAAATATGCACAAATTCAATTTTTCAAAATAAACTGCATAGTTAAAAATCAATTGCACAAATCCAATTTTTGTCAAAACTGCATATTTCAAAAAAACAACAGCATATGCAAATAACCAAGTCAAGTTACATTTTCAAAGCCAAAGTCCAACGTAAACTGTCAAGTATGGAAGTATGTCAATACAAAGGCTCCCATACTGTAATGTGCAGATCAAAACCACATATGCAAGCAAATATATTCCTATTTTTCATCATTTTCCAGCTTTGCTTTTTCAGAACTTAAAGTACATACATCATTTTAATGTTTCAAACTGTACTAATGAGAGAGAAGAGAGAAAAGAGTGTGGGTTTACAGGTTTTGGCTTAGGCAGAAAAGGGATATAAAACAAAACTTCAATAATACAGTAAAAAAGGAAGTATAGAAAAGGATATAGGCAAACTGAATGCAACAGTAGAGTGCAGAAGTATCAAAGGCAAGAAAATAGTTAAATATACAAAACCTGAGCCATCAAAACAGGAAGCCAGCAAAACTGTTATGATAACAACAAACCCTTCAAGAAAAGTAGAGAGTTCATAACCTGTTGGAAGCTTAAACAAAAAACTGTCAAACAAATACAAAACGAATTCTCAAGGTCTCAAAGCAAAAACCTCAAGAACCTACTGTCTCAAGACCAAAACCAATAACCATGGCCTAAAAAACCAGTATCGGCCTGCCGTCTCAAGCCAAAAACCAGAACCTGTAGCACAAAAGCCCAGACCCTTAACCATGTCAAGCCTGTCCAGCTCTAAAGCCTAAGCCATAGAAACCATAACCAGTAAACACGGCCTGTTAAGCCATGCCAAACCTGAAACGAGTTTCACCAACACAAAAGCCAGTAAAACCTTAAGCCTTTCAAACCATAACCTGTTCAACCTGTTTTCAGGCCTAAAACCCTCATACCTGCCTAAACATCCAAGGCCAAAACTTGTACCAGCCATACACGCCCAAAGCCAAAAAACCAGAATACCACAACAACACAAACTTTAAAAACCAATGTCCAAACCCATCAAGCCTCAGAAATATTCCATCATAGGCCAATAAAAAAGCAACACAAGCTACAACATTCGAAGGCAACGCAAAGAAGCCCTCGGAATTGTGATTCGTCACAGGGCAATAAGGCATCAAACATATTCAGCAGGCCCACAGAAAGAAGAAGAAAAAGAAGCATACAAGGGCTATCAAGAAGAAGAGGAAAAGAAATTGCACAAAGGGTTTCCAAGCTGTCATCATTAAACCCTAAAAGGAAAAGAAAGACAGAGTACCAGGTTCCAGTGAAAGCGAGCTAGCTTCAGTGTCATTGCGTCTTCGCCATCCAACCGCCTGAGCACCTCCACCACCATTCATCCCCCTCCTCCGTCAAGGTATAATTTCTTTCCCTCCATTTCGCACCTCTTGACAGAAACACCATGTAAAAAACTAGAGTCAGAATCAAGTGAATACAAAATCACAACATACCAAGTCATAAACATGCAAAATCATAAAAAACCCTAATGCATTAAAGGACGAAATCGTCACCTTCACACCGTATCACTGAGCGACCCATGGAGAAGAAGAGGCAGTTGGTGGCGCTGACGGCTGTGAGGCAAAGGAGCTCTATTCCTGGACATGTTTGGCTCGAGAGAAGAATAAGAAAGACGAAGAAGACGAATCTGTAACGAGAAGAAGAGCGCCGCTCTGTACCTTTTGGCTTAACCCTAATCTTTTTTCCCCAAACTAAAACAAATATGCTTAACCCTAACAAGTTATGAAATGTGTGGGCTTAACCCGTTTCCATTGCCTAAAAGCCCAAACGAACTTTATTAAGAGCACCCCCATCCCATTTCTGTTATTTCTTGATTTAGCCCCCTTGAAAGCTTTTTGGCCCATACAATGGTTTGCTTATCTACCCCCTTTATTTCTTGGACACCTCTCTTTCTATTTACTTTCTTTTAGCTTTTTTTTTAGAATTTTATTGATTTAGTTAATTAATGAATTTAATCAAATAAGAGGTGTAACTTAATTAGACAAATTTTAATATTTGACCATTTTTTATTAGTTTAACTTTAGGATTAATTTAGTAATTTCAGTATTCTTTTTTTAATTAGATTTAAGTTAGTAAATTTTAAAGTTTTAATTTAGTTTAAAATTATTTAATAATTCTTAAAATAATACTTTATATTAATACAAAAATATATAAAAAATAGAAATTTAAGAATTAAAACATTTTATTTTTTAATTAATTCTCTTGTTTTGGACATATTAAACGAAAAAAATATAAAAATGCATGTTCACATCATTTAGTCTGTTATTTAATCATTGTTGTGGTTATATATCACTTAGCTACTTAATCATTATCTGCATAATTTTTTGTTTAATTATTTCATCTTTACTTGGTTATTCCGTTTACGTCTAAATCCAAGAGAAAAATGATTAAACTTGTTGACTTCATGTCCTCAAATCCAATCACGCGAATATCTTCATTTCATTAAAACTTAAGATAATTTTTCCCAAAAATATTCAATCTTTTCAAAACTCATACCTTTTAAGTCAAAACTTCGACATTAGGTCGTCGTACCTTCAAAAACCCGTTCGTACCCCTTTTCGGCCAAAACAATTTATTTTTAATCAAAGGAACATTTTAATAAACAGATATTTCAAAAAGGTTCCTATAGGATACTATAGATGCATTGGGTGCTAATACCTTCCCATTGTATAACCAACCCCCGAACCATAGACCTCTTTTCAAAAACGCCTTGTATTTTTATTACTTTTAGGAAGTATTATTTTACATTGCATACTTTAGGGTTTTATTTCGCTCTTTTCCCTTTTCCCTTGGAAATAATAAAGCGCGGTGGCGACTCTTGCTTTTGTGAGACGAATTAATTAATAGTTCGATCTCCGATTTACCCCGCTACATTTTTTATCGCTACAAAATTAGCGACTCTGCTGGGGAAAGATTGACCTCTTGCTGGTCCATCCCTAAGTGGGTTAAGCCTAGTTTGTTTTATCTGTTTTATTATTATTTGTTTTGTTTGATTATGTGTTTAATTTGGGGTTGTTTGGGTTTTTTTTGCAAAGGACGAATCCTATACCCGGATTAAGTTACACTTAAGAATAGGACGGGCGGTATAGTCATGTTAACTTTGAGGGAGTAATCCCGAAGAAGGAGGCATGAGATCCCCCACTCAATGGAAGGCCCTTTTGAACATAATATTTGTTTACCGAGTAATCGGGAAGACATTATTATCTTCGACCTGGGAGCCAGAGAAATTGAGAACCGTAGAACCCTGAACCATCTTGGCCTTTTTAGGTGTAGCGCGGAGACTATAACGGAGTAATTCGGAATTAGTTGTTACGCGATGCTACGCTCGGATGAGTTTATTTTGAGAATATTGCTAATTATTGAGTAATCAAGACGTTGGTAATATTCGAAGGAGGAATGTAGACTCTGGGAACTCTTAGAACCTTGTCTTACAGGTGTGATTGAACCGTTAGTACATACCTTGGGGTGGGCTTTACCCTTGACTCCATGCTCAAAACGTTGAACCTTTGAACCCCATGTTTGTGAACTTGTGTGTAACTATTGCATTATCATTCATTCATGCATTCATCAACATTTTTTGTAAAAAACTTGTTTTTCAAGGAACTTAGGAATGATTTTTGCAGACATCTCAGGTACTATTATTATGGAATTTGGAAGGAGAAACACTCGAAGTTTTAGTTTTAAGGAGCCCGAGATTGAAGAACTGAAGAGTTTAATTCCTAAGATCAAGAACCCGACGGATTTTCAGAAAAGGTATGGGTCCATTATACCTCTCATGAAGCGCAAGATGAAGGAAGGCATCCTTAATACGTTAGTCCAATTTTACGATCCTTTGTATCGATGTTTCACCTTTCCGGATTACCAGTTAATGCCCACCTTAGAAGAGTACTCCTACATACTTGGTTTGCCGATCACCGACTGTGTTCCTTTTTCTGGATTAGAAGAGGAACCCAAATCTCACGAGATAGCAACCATCACCCACTTGAAGAAGTCAGAGATAGAGGAGAACATGACTACAAAAGGGGGAATCCGAGGTTTGTCTGCGCAGTTTTTGTTGAGGAAAGCTCGTCATTTCGCTGAGATAAAAGATACTTTTGCCTTTGAAGACGTCTTTGCTTTACTTGCTTATGGTCTATTCTTGTTCCCTAACATTGATAAGTTTGTGGATATCAACGCCATCAGAATTTTCTTGATTGGAAATCCGGTCCCTACGCTACTAAGAGATACCTACTACTCCATCCATCTTCGAAACTCTTATCAAGGAGGAATGATTATTTGTTGTGCACCGTTGTTGTATCAGTGGTATGTTTCTCATCTACCTAGGTTTGATGTTTTTTGGGATCTCGAGAAGGAGCCGCGATGGGCGCCAAAAATTATGGCTCTCACTCATTTCGACATTGATTGGTATAATCGAGTTTACTATGACGTGAAGATCATCGATAGCTGTGGTGTTTTTCCTAACGTGCCTCTTCTTGGTACGAAAGGTGGAATTAACTATAACCCTGTTCTCGCGCGCCGTCAGTTTGGATACCCGATGAGGGACAAGCCAAACGATATTCAAGTGAGTGGTTTCTTTCTACAAGAAGGACAAGATCACCAGGCAGCTAAGAAGGAGATTGAAGGAGCTTGGCGCCACATCCATAGGAAAGGGAGAGATATGTTAGGACATAGGGGTGCCGTTTCTTTGGAGCCTTACCTACAATGGGTCCGTGCTAGGGCTTGTGCTCTCAAGATGCCCTATAAACCTGAGAAACCTTTATTCCCTACCGTTGCATCATCATCTGTTGATATCCCTATCGAGAATATGGGAGAATACCAAAGAAATTTGGCTAGGATGAAGTCCGAGAGAGATGCTTGGAAAGAAAAGTATAATATGTCCGAATATGAGAATCGGGTCCTGGCTCGACAACTAAAGGAAAAGGAGGATTTGCTATTTATTCAAGACGGCTGGTTCATTGATCATGATGAGAAGCTTCGTCAAAAGGATGCTTTACTGAAGAAGTATGCTAGTGAAAGGAAGAGAAAGAAGGAAGGTTCGATAAGCGTTGCTCTCGTTCCTAATCCACAAAAGGAAATCATTGATCGACTGGTAGCTGAGAAGAAAGAGATGGAAGACTTTTATGAAGAGAAGATCAGGAAGCTCCAATTACAGTTGGCATTTGGTCCTTCATCTGATGATTCTGAGTGATCTTTAGCTTTTAGTTTTATTTTACTGATGTCATTTTGTAAAACTCTATAAAAGGGCTTCATGTTCCGAAGTTGTAATTTACTGCTTTATTATGGGCTTCATGTTCCAAAGTTGTAATTTACTGCTTTATTATGGGCTTCATGTTCCAAAGTTGTAGTTTACTACTTTTATTATTGGGTTGTTATCCCAAAGTTGTAATTTATTGTTTTGTTGTTCCAAAGTTGTAAGTTATAATTTACCGCTTTTGATTAATGAAAGGAGTTTTTGTTGTTCCAAATTCCTTTACCATTGATGTGTGCAAAATTATCGAAGTTCCTTGAAAAACTATTAAAATGAATTATGATTTGCATCACATATCATGCATAATCCAACATTCCACTTCACATGTTTTCTATAGTCTCATCCTTGTTTCTTTTTCCACTCTGATAGATTGTCAAGCTGTCTCATCGATACGATACTCGAGCCAATCGTCAGAGGAAGATGGAAGATCTGGAACAGGAAAACCACGAGCTTCGTGAGGAGGTCTCTACCCTTCATGTCGGTATGGAAAAGTTAACTGCGCTAGTGGAAAGTTTGATGGCTGCTCAGAATCAGCCATCGACTACAGCTGCTGAGATTCAGACTTCAACTACTGTGGTTTCCGAGATTGTCACTTTTCCAACATCTGTGACTCAAATCAACTCTCCGCTTCAACATCAGATGCCAAAAGGTTTTCCGTGGGAAATGCCTTACAACTTTGTGCCAGAGGGGTATCAGCCTGTCGTCCAACCTTTGTTTCAACCTGCTTTGTCTTTTCCTCAACCAGAGACAACTGCCATGCCGCCGGAAATCCCATCTGTAACACCTTTCCCGCAACCGGTGATGACAACTGTCGCTCCTGTGGTTCACTCCGTGCCATACTTGAATGAACCTACTTATCCTGCCGAGCCTGCTGAAAGTTTGGGTCTTTTTGATAGAATGGAAGAATTTCAATACCAATTCCAAGAAATGCAGAGGGAGCTCAGAGCGTTAAAGGGGAAGGATTTGTTTGGAAAGAACACGCACGACCTTTGTTTAGTTCCGAATGTCAAGATTCCAGCAAAATTCAAAGTGCCAGACTTTGAAAGATATAAGGGTGATTCGTGTCCTCGGAGTCACTTGACTATGCACGTGAGAAAGATGTCTATATATTCTGATGACCATGACTTGTTGATTCACTATTTTCAAGACAGTTTGACTGGTGCCGCCCTAAAGTGGTATATGGGTTTAGACAGAATTCGGATCCGCAACTTCAACGATCTTAGTGAAGCTTTTGTTCACCAGTATAAGTACAACGTTGACATGGCTCCAGACAGGGATCAACTCCGGGCGATGTCCCAGAGAGACAGAGAGTCTTTTAAGGAATACGCCCAGAGGTGGCGCGAAATAGCTGCTCAAATCTATCCTCCTCTTGAGGAGAAAGAGATGACGAAGATATTCTTGAAAACTTTAGGTTCCTTTTACTATGAAAGAATGATCGCCAGCGCACCCAGTGACCTTACCGAAATGGTAAGCATGGGCATGCGGTTGGAGGAAGGGATTCGTGAAGGGCGTTTGGTTAAAGAAGGAAGTTCGTCTAGCGGTACCAAGAAGTTTGGGAGTGTTTTCCCAAAAAGAAAAGAACAGGATGTCAGCGCAATCTTCCCAGGGAGATCAAGGAGAGGTTACTCACACGTTGCGGCAGTCACTCCGGCTGTCCGCCCAGCTTTGATGACCCCAGCTCATCAAACCCCACCAACTCAACAACGGCCATTTCAGCAGCAGCCTCGACAACAGGCTTATCCATTCAACAATCAGAACCGTTCACCAAGAAAACCGCAATTCGATGCCATTCCTATGACTTATACTGAATTGTTCCCTGCTCTTATCAGAAAAAACCTCATAACGACGAAGCCTCCTCCTGTCGCACCAAATAGTACTTCTCCGTGGTACAAGGCGGATCAGTTTTGTGAATATCATCAAGGGTCGCCGGGGCACAACCTTGAAAATTGTTTTGCTCTAAAGGCGGATGTGCAGAAGTTGATTAAGAATGGTATCTTTCAAGGATGTTAACCCAAATGTTAGAGATAATCCTTTGCCTCGACTTGGGGCAGCATCAGTGAATATGGTGGAAGGTTGTCCAGGAAAGTTCCAAGTTTTTCAAGTTGAACACATAAGAGAGTCGTTGATCAGGTTACATCAGAGCTTAAGAAGACTTGCCTTTGTTAGGCATCAGCATGATTATGATGTCTGAATTTTGTTCAAGAGAGGTTGATTGCCCTATTGTGAAGGAGGATATTCAAAAATTGTTAGACCAGAGGGTTATCACTATTACATATGACAGAGATCCGGAGGATGAAGTGAATGTTATAATACCACAATTCAATTTGCCTGAATCAGTAGAGATCTTTACGACAATCAGACTGCACCTGTTGCTCCTCTGATCATTTATCCACCTGGTCCTGTGCCTTACAACTCAGACCAAGCTATACCGTATAAGTATAATGCCACAATGATTGAGAATGGGGTAGAAGTCCCTATACCAACAAGGCCGTCTTTTGTTAACATCACTGATGTGAGCAGAGTTACGAGAAGCGGACGTGTCTTTGCAGCAGTACCTCTGAAGAGACCAGAAGTTCAAGTTAGGAGGCCCATACCGGCAGAAATTCCAGCGAGAAATGTTGAACCAAGGGTTGAGATAGGCCGATCCAATGAACCTATCCCACATCCTGATGATGATGAGATTCTGAAGCTTATCAAGAGAAGTGAATATAAGATTGCGGACCAACTATTGCAAACTCCTTCCAAGATTTCTTTGCTTGCTTTACTGTGAGATTCTGGTGCCCATAGAGAAGCCTTGATGAAGGTCTTGGACCAGGCATTCATGGATCATGATGTGACGGTTGACCAATTTGATGGAATTGTGGGAAATATTACTTCGTGTAACAATCTTGGTTTCAGTGATGAAGAGCTTCCGGAGGAGGGAAGGAACCATAATATGGCTTTGCATATCTCAATAAGTTGTGGAAATGATACTTTATCAAGTGTGTTGGTAGATACAGGTTCGTCGTTAAATGTAATGCCCAAAACTACATTATCTCGACTCTCATATCAAGGTGCTCCCATGAGACCTAGTGGAGTAATTGTTAAAGCGTTTGATGGTTCTAGGAAGACTGTCATTGGTGAAGTAGATCTTCCTATAGTAATTGGCCCTCATACTTTTCAGATCACTTTTCAAGTAATGGATATTCGTGCCGCCTACAGTTGCCTATTGGGTCGTCCATGGATCCATGATGCAGGGGCAGTCACTTCCACGCTCCATCAGAGATTGAAGTTTGTAAGGCATGGAAAGCTGGTAATGATTGGTGGAGAGCAGGCTATGGTGGTAAGCCATTTGTCATCTTTCTCTTTTATTGATGTTGATGAGGATGTTGGAACCCAATTCAAAGCTCTATCCGTTGCTAATAATGAAGTGAAGAAGCAAGGGACATCTATTTCTTCTTTTGAGGATGCGCGACGAGTGGTTGAAAGTGGTTCGGATGAAGGTTGGGGCCAGGTGTTGACTTTGCCCGAGAACAAGTCTGGAGAAGGTCTTGGTTTTCATCCCGTGTCTACAAGAGTCAAGCAGGAAGTAGTTACTCGTCCAATACAAGAGGTTTTCCAAAGCGCAGGTTTTATCCATCTGACTCCTCCTGAAGTTGATGCTATAATAGGAGACGATTCTGAAGAGGATTTACCCGATTTTGTAATGCATGGAGTGGTTTGCCAGAAATGGATTGCTGTTGATGTTCCTGTTGTGATGCACATTTCTGAGTAATGTTTTGTTTTGTTTTTGAAAAAAAATTTGCTCTGCCCAAGGCGAAAAGTATTTGTGTCGGGCTAAGTTGAAAATAAATCCTTTTGCTCTGCCCAAGGCAAAAGAGAAATGTTTGGGCTCTTTGTTTCAAGTATTTCCCGTCATGAATAAAAATATTATTTTGTCCACTACTGTTTTGTTTTTCACTTTTTCTAGGAAATAGTAATGAAAATTAATTGGTAGTAATAGGGAAATATAATAACTTTTTGTTTTATTTGTACAAATCGATTTCTAAAATAAAGCATAATCATATGTGCAGATTAATCCATGACTTAACCGTTGAAAACAATGATCCTATGCCCTCTCCCAACTTTGAATTCCCTGTGTTCAGAGCCGAAGAAGAGGATAACGAAGGAGTTCCGGATGAAATTTCCCGTTTACTTGAGCACGATGAAAAGACTATTCAGCCGTTTGAAGAACCTATAGAGATGATCAATTTGGGTGATGAAGAAGATAAAATGGAAGTCAAGGTCGGAGCATTGCTTATCCCAGAGGTCAAAGAGAAAATGTTGGAGCTTCTCAAAGAGTATGTTGATGTGTTTGCTTGGTCCTACCAAGATATGCCAGGTTAGGACAACAGTATTGTGGAGAATCGTTTACCGTTGAGACCTGAATGTCCGCCGATTAAGCAGAAGTTGAGAAGGACTCGTCCCGATATGGCTGACAAGATCAAAGAGGAAGTTCAAAAACAAATTACTGCAGGTTTCCTTGTTACATCGGTCTATCCTCAATGGTTAGCCAATATAGTGCCTGTTGCTAAGAAAGATGGCAAAGTTCGAATGTGTGTAGACTATAGAGATCTGAATAGAGCTAGCCCAAAGGATGACTTTCCATTACCGCACATTGACGTATTGGTCGACAGTACCGCAAAGTTCAAAGTCTTTTCTTTCATGGATGGTTTCTCTGGTTACAATCAAATCAAGATGGCACCAGAAGATATGGAGAAGACAGCTTTCATTACACCGTGGGGAACATTTTGTTATCGGGTTATGCTGTTTGGTTTGAGGAATGCTGATGCAACATACCAAAGGGCCATGACTGCTTTGTTCCATGACATGATGCATAAAGAGATAGAAGTGTATGTAGATGACATGATTGCCAAATCACAAACTGAGGAAGATCATTTGGAACATTTATTGAAGTTATTCCAGCGTTTGAGAAAGTATAAGCTCCGTCTGAATCCCAACAAGTGCACTTTTGGTGTTCGTTCTGGGAGACTTCTGGGTTTCATTGTCAGTCAGAAAAGTATTGAGGTAGATCCTGATAAAGTCAAAGCTATTCGGGAAATGCCCGCACCCAAGACGGAAAAACAAGTAAGAGGATTCCTTGGGAGACTGAACTATATTTCTAGATTTGTATCTCATATGACTGCTACCTGTGGGCCGATTTTCAAGCTTCTCCGGAAGAACCAAGGATGTGTGTGGACAGAAGATTGTCAGAGAGCTTTTGATAGTATCAAAGAATATTTACTTGAACCTCCCATTTTGATTCCCCCGGTGGAAGGAAGACCTTTGATTATGTACCTGACTATATTGGAAGATTCCATGGGATGTGTGCTTGGTCAACAAGATGAGACTGGAAGAAAGGAACATGCTGTATATTATCTGAGTAAGAAATTCATAGACTGTGAGTCTCGATACTCATTGCTTGAGAAAACCTGTTGTGCTTTAGCTTGGGCTGCTCGCCGTCTGCGCCAGTATATGATTAACCACACCACTTGGTTAATCTCCAAAATGGATCCGATCAAGTATATCTTTGAGAAGCCCACCTTATCTGGAAGAATAGCTCGTTGGCAGATGTTGTTATCCGAATATGACATTGAGTATCACACTCAGAAAGCAATCAAAGGGAGTATTTTAGCCGAACATTTGGCTCACCAACCAATTGACGATTATCAATCCATCAAGTTTGATTTCCCAGATGAAGATGTTATGTACTTGAAAGCTAAAGATTGTGAAGAGCCGTTACCTGAAGAAGGACCTGATCCCGAATCCCATTGGGGTTTGATTTATGACGGAGCTGTGAAATCTTACGGAAATGGAATTGGGGCAATCATCGTCACTCCCCGAGGTACTCATATCCCGTTCACGGCGAGATTGAAGTTTGACTGCACGAACAACATGGCTGAATATGAGGCATGTATTATGGGTCTCGAAGAAGCAGTGGATCTAAGGATTAAGATTCTTAATATTTACGGAGATTCGACATTGGTAATTAATCAAATCAAAGGAGAATAGGAGACTCGTCATCCTGGTTTGATCCCTTACAGAGATTATGCTAGAAGATTGTTAACTTTCTTCAACAAAGTGGAATTACATTATATCCCTAGAGATGAAAACCAAATGGCTGATGCTTTAGCTACTTTGTCTTCAATGTTTCAAGTGAATGGTTGGAACGATGTGCCTAGAATCCGGGTTATGCGCCTCGACAGACCTGCTCATGTGTTCTCAGTAGAAGAGGTTACCGACGACAAACCATGGTTCTATGACATCAAACGTGTTCTTCAAACTCAAGAGTACCCGCCTGGGGCATCCAATAAAGATAGGAAGATGTTGAGGAGATTGGCAAGCAGTTTCTTCCTCAATGAAGAAGTTTTGTATAAGAGAAATTACGACATGGTCTTGCTCATATGTGTAGACAGACGTGAAGCGGACATGCTGATGCAAGAAGTACATGAAGGATCCTTTGGCACTCATGCCAACGGACATGCGATGGCTAAAAAGATGTTGAGAGCTGGTTACTATTGGATGACAATGGAATCTGATTACTGCAAATATGTGAAGAAATGTCATAAATGCCAGATTTATGCGGACAAGATACATGTGCCACCGACCCTCCTTAACGTTATCTCTTCACCTTGGCCTTTCTCTATGTGGGGCATTGATATGATTGGAATGATTGAACCCAAAGCTTCAAATGGTCATCGTTTCATCTTGGTAGCGATCGATTATTTTACTAAATGGGTGGAAGCAGTATCTTATGCTAATGTAACCAGACAGGTGGTAGTCAGATTTATCAAGAATCAGATCATTTGTCGATACGACATCCCGAGCAAGATCATCACTGATAATGGCTCGAATTTGAATAACAAGATGATGAAAGAACTTTGTGAAGAGTTCAAAATCGAACATCATAATTCTTCTCCTTACAGACCGAAGATGAATGGGGCAGTCGAAGCTGCTAATAAGAATATCAAGAAGATTGTCCAGAAGATGGTGGTAACTTATAAAGATTGGCATGAAATGCTTCCGTTTGCTCTGCATGGATACCGTACTTCAGTTCAAACTTCAACGGGCGCAACCCCTTTTTCCCTAGTTTATGGTATGGAAGCAGTACTCCCCGTGGAGGTTGAGATTCCGTCTATGAGAGTGTTGATGGAAGCTAAACTTTCTGAGGCTGAATGGTGTCAAAGTAGATATGATCAGTTGAATTTAATTGAAGAGAAGAGATTGACAGCGTTGTGCCACGGTCAATTATATCAGAAGAGAATGAAGAAGGCTTTTGATAAGAAGGTTCGACCACGCGAGTTCAGAGAAGGTGACTGTTGTACCCCAAAATTTGCCCTCCCATATTCTTCAAGAAATTGCCAAACCAAGTCACAAAATTCCCCAAGGGTTGCACAGCTCAACAGTCTCCCATACAGTCAAAACTAGGGTTTGGGTTCTGATCAAGGGAAGGAAGTTTTCAAAGGCCCAATCAAATCTCATATGCTTACAAACATGGTCAAGCATCCTCATATCAAGTTTCAAGGCATTCAGCTCAAAATTGCACAGTCAAAACCCTAAATTGCACTACAGTCAACTGTAGGGGCAAAATGGTCATTTGACAGTCAAAAGTTCAAATTTTTGGTCAACATATCATTTTGAAGCCACAAACATCATTTGATCAATGCTTGATCATGATTCTCAAAATTTGGCTCAGAAATCATCAAAGATGCAAAAGTTACTATATTTGGACAGTTGAAAAAGTCAACTGAAATTGACCAGGGCATAACTTTCACATGGATTATCAGAAAAATTCCATCCAAAGCTCATTTTGAAGAGAAAGACATTTCCTACAACTCATCTTCATACTTCAAGTCCAAGAAATGCTCTCACAAAAAGTTATCAATTTCAACATTATAGGTCATTTTCAAAAGTCAACAAAAAGGGACTTTAAGTCAAAGGCCATAACTTGAGATTGGAAAATCAAAATGACATGGGACCAAAGGCATTGGTTAAAGGACTCAAATACCTTTCCAAAATGTCCAAGAACATGAGAAAAGCTTAAAAATTGAGCAAGTTATGCCTTGTAGAAGTTGGGAAATTTTTGTGAAATGGCAAAAGTCAACTATCCTTGAAACTCCAATTTTTGACAAAAGGGCCCACTTTCTTCCACTTGATTCATCCTTGTCATACCACACACGTGTCCCATGATTAATTTCAAGATCAAACATTGATTTTTCTATTTTATTTAATTTTTGATAATTTAATTCATTTTAAATCTTTAAAAATTCAAATAAAATTCAAAAACCAATGGAATAGTGTCATTTGAATTTGGACAACTTCCATGTATCATGGGCCAGCTCAATAACTCATGCTAGGGTTAGATTATACACTAAGTCTTGGTCTTGGCTTAAAAGAAGGAAAAGTTTGTTAATGCTAAAAGACCTAAGACCAATTCTCTCATGGGCATGGATAAAGGCCAACTAATGACCTAATTTCCTTCCCTCATAAGCACTGAGTCAAACCCTAATCATAACACACTCTCAGCTGCGCAGAAAAGGCTAGTACCAATTTGAAATTTTTGCCATAAAAGTCAAAACTGAAAAGCACTCTAGAGGTGAATTCAAGGCTCCAAACTTGGTTCAATAGCTTCCTTGACAAACTCTGAACGTGTGCCAATCCCTAACATCAACCAAAATGCAAAGAAGTGGTATCTATAACTCAAACTGTAAAGCAAAACTTTTGAAATCGTATATCATGATTCATACATCTTTGTGCATTTTTGTTTATTGATTCTTGTTCATATTGAAGTTTCCAAGCTAACCATTACCTTTAATTGCGTTTTTATTGACCATACGAGATTATGCCATGTTTGAGATTCTAGGGTTACAGGTTTTCAAAATTGGGGTTTTCTACCCTAGGCAAAATTAGGGTTCCAGACACACACCATTGCAATCAGCTCATCAAGACGAAGAAAAAGCATTAGTCGCGATTAATTTATGAGCTGCGTAGGCCTATTCGCTATTTTCTGGTAGCTGGCTTAAAGCAACACAACGAAAACCGTTGCTCAATGTTTTGTCTTTCAGGCACGCGAGGAAGATGATGCCATGTCAAGCGTGGATTGGTCCGTTCAAACTCTGGCGCCAAAATGCCACTAATGCGTTACTTTCTTTTTTAATATTTGTTTGCATATTATATATCAAATTGACTAAGTGGCTCAGCTGGCAAGCTATCAACGCATTGATGTCCAAAGACCTGGGTTCGAACCCCAGGTCTGAATAATTTCGCTATTATTTTTCTATACTCATTCCTATGCAGGCACAACGTTGAAGCATATCATGTACCACCATCATCCAGATGCCCACGTGTCCAGGAGATTCCCATCCAAGGCTGAAGATTGGTGTATACCATGAGCGCGAGTCAATGCATCATACATGATCCAGAAAAGTCAACAAGTTCAAAGCTAATTGGGCCAGCATCCTAAGGCCTGCACCTCTAATTTGGGGCTACCCCCCCTGGTTTGTTTTTTTATTCTATTTTATTTTTAATTGTTATTTTCTTTTCTAATTTAATTAATTATTTTTTAACAAAAACACAAAAACATCATAAAATCAGAAAAAGAATAAAAATATAAAAAAATATTTATTTTATTTATTTTCTTGTAAATAATTAACATGTAAATAAATTTAGTAAAATAGGTTTTAACTTTAATTCTTTCTTCCATAAAAAAATCCAAAAATATAGCATTAGGTTAATGACTTTTTTATTCCTTTTAACTTTCCTTGTTTTTTGCCATAATATTAGTAATTTTCATAATTAAACTTGTAAACTAATTAGGGTTGCATTTAGGTTAGATTTTAATACTTTCTTAATAACTAAAAATCCAAAAATATAGCATTAGGTTTAATGACTTTTTATACCTTTTAAATTTTCCTTTTTTTTATCACAATATTATTTATTTATTTATTTTATTTTTATAATTAAATGTATATAAGTAAAAATTAGGGTTTAATTTAGATTAATATAACATTTTCACAATAACTAAAAAACATTAGAATTAGGATTTGCATTTCAAATTTCATTCTAAAAAGTTCTTTTTTCTTTTAAATCTTAAAAAATACAAAAATACCAAAAACATTTAATTTTTAATTTTAATTTCCTATTAAATTTAATTTTTTGCAAAAGGGTCCAACGCCCATTGTTTAATTATTTTATTTCGCATATTTATTTTATGTCACTTATTATAATTATGTACATGTCCCAAAGCCTTGTAACAATTTTTACTTTTCGCACTTTTACTTTTTTGCTTTATTTACTTTCCGTCAAATCGGGTCCGGTTTAATTTTGGCGATGTGGACCCGCGCCATTTGTAATAGTTTAGATTTATTTTCCCGCAAATATTAACTGTTAACCAAGCATGAAAGAATGAATGACCATAATAAAATCAAGCGTAGAACACCAATGAACATGACAAGACAAACATCAATGAAAACGACACACAATTCGCACACACCACCCCTAGGGTACGCCTCACTGTTGCCTTGCCTTTCGAAAGGTGATCGTCGAGTAGAGGATGTCTTAGTAAGTCCTCATGATCCGGGAACCTGGCATGAGGGTAGCTTCTAAGGTGTCTTCCCATTGCTCTGGTGATCACCATGTCCCTACAAACTCGAATTGACCCGAACACCTCCAACGGTGGTGCTACCTACCTCTCAATGGTGGGATGGCACTACTTTAAAGGACATTTACACAGACGAATTCCTTAGGGTAGGTAGACGACTCGTGGATACTTGCTCTAATTCAAAACAAAACAAATCAAAAATACTTTTCACACCAACACTTTTCAAAAGCTTTCAAAGCAAATTTTTTCAAACACTCTAACGTACGAGTCGAACTGAAATTTTTCAAAGAAACTTTTAAACCCACAATTGAAAAGCAAACAAACAATTTTGAAAACACATTGAGCAAGTACCTAAGAGCCCATGGATAACCATGGATAGAAAGGGTGCTAACACCTTCCCTTTCTATAATATACCTCCCGAACCGAGAGCAATCTCTTTAAGGAATTTTTCTGTGCTTTTGTCCTTTCCATTTGGAGAAAATAAAAGACGGTGGCGACTCTTGCTTCCGCGACATTTCGCGAACCAGCGTTAAACAGTCAGTTCCAGATCCACCGATCACAGAACTGGCGACTCTGCTGGGGATAAACTTAAAGTGAGGTATACCTTAGGGCTAGTTCATAACTGTGTTTTCAATTGTTTTCCTTGTGTGCTTTAAATTGTGGGTTGCTTGGGAGTTCTATAGATCCTAACCCGGATCTGGGGGATACCTTCTTAGAAAGTAGCAACAAGGCTGTGAGGGAACTGTGCGGGGTATACCGACATGGTTGAAACAGTCTGCTACGTTGATGTGGCACTTTGGTGTGTACCGGTAACCCTTGAGTTCAGTCAAGGAGAGTACGGGGCCTCCATGTGGTGTCATGAAGCATCAACAGACCTTAGGAACCTTAATTGAACCATCTTGGCCTCTTTAGGGCAGTGAGATAACTGACTTTGGTGCAGTCCGAGGTTGGTTGATACTCGATACTACACTCAATTGAGGGTTGCTTTCCTGGAATATTTCGGTCGCCAGTTCAGTGGCTAAATCGAAACGATGAACAATGAAAGCAATCCCGTGATATTGGGAACCTTAGAACCCGGTTACTTTGATTAGGACAGGTTGAACTCACCAACTTCAAGAGGGTAATACCCAGACCCCATGCTGGCTTAAACTCTAAGGGTTTCTCTTGTGTGACTTGTGTGCCTTCCTACTTGAACTACTTGCATGCTTATTACCTGACATTTGTCTCTTGCAGGTTGTGTTTGTAGTCCTTAATTAGGACTCATAACAGGGTATCCTAAGTTTCTTGCAGGTTTTTGCAGTCCTTAATTGGGACTCATAACAGGGTTACTCACATTACCTCATGCATAGCATGACATCATACCATTGCATACCATTGCATACATCCTAACCCATTTCAAGGATCTCAAGGGCTTGTGATGCAGGTCATGATGAACCAACTGCCCAGCAAGGGGCAAAGAGGATTTATTTTCCTCTAGCCAATGTTGTCAGAGGCTATGACCCACTTGATATGGTGAGCTCTGACTCCTGAAGAAGGTTCCCTAACCAAGGTTGTTTGGAAATCAAAACCAGACATGATGACTAAAGTCAGGGGCTATGACCCACTTGATATGGTGAGCCTTTGACTCTTGAAGAAGAGTTCTCAATAACATGGGTGTCCTTCAATCAAGCTCTAAATTCCAATGCTAACAAATTTTCTTGTTTACCCCGCGAGATCCTTGAAAACATTGCATGCATATCATACTCATCCTTACATAACAGGTATCTTTGTTGCAGGTCACTTACCTTTCCCGCTGTTTATTTCAGCAATGGCTTCACAACAAGACAACCAGGACCTTCTTGCTCAAGAGGCTCGGCTCGGGGACATCCTCCTGAATTTATCCAAGGGGCAGGAGGAGTTAAGGACACTTCTCACGGGGACTTTGGTCAGGAACAATGCTGAGGATGACAAGGACGAACAGCTGAAACGTCTACAAGCTGAGGTAGACACATTGAAGACCCAGATGCTGGGGCAAAGGACCCTCATTCAAGGTTTAGCTCAGGAGCAAGGAGAGCTGAGGGCCATGATCAGTCAGCTTCATCAAGACATGAAGCAACCAACCCAAGTCAGGGACCAAGTCATGGAACAGCTTCCAAGAGGGCAAAGGCCGGGCCCAATGAATAGACCTCTCCAAATTGCTACTACTTCACAAGCCCAGCATCAACGGGGTAATCGGCGCAAGCGATACACTCCTGGAAGACATTTCACTGAGACTGGCATACCACCATCTCTAATGCTGAAACACTTATTGGAGGCCAATCTGATTACTTTGAAAGGTCCTCCCCAGAATCCTGGCACCTCTGCTCCTACTTATAACCCTGATAAAAGATGTGCCTACCATTCTGACAGTCCTGGACATGACACCGATGACTGTTGGAGCTTGAAGAACAAGATCCAGGACTTGGTCGACGGAAGGGTGCTGGAGTTCATGCCGGGTGGCCAAATGAAATTCTTCTGCTGAGAATTTTCCATTTGAAGTGACAAATCCTGAGACTGGAAAGTTTTGTTCATTCGAATGTTCAAGTTGCAATTTTCTTTTGTTCAAACATTTATTCATGTTAAAACATTGTTATTCCATTAATGCATCGCTTATGTCTATTTTTGAATCAATATATTCGCATTCACTATATGCAAACTATTTTCATATTTTTTCTGATGTCAACTCTGGATCTAAACTCTAAGCCTCTTGAGGGAGGATGACGAAAATGATACCATAATCTACAGTATGCTTTTGAACAGACCCCGCTGATGAGGTACTGGCATAGTTTCAATCCCTAAACACGGGAGTAATAAGGAAGGTAATCCCTCGTCAACCCCTCTAAGCCAAAGAAGTAGGAGTTTTTATTTGCGAAATTTAAAACCCTTTATCATAACCTGGGGCAGGGTAGTTCTCTCAGTTGATCCAAGTGCTTAACGAATGGCACCAAAGAGGTCCTTACAAAACAAAATGAAGAAAGACAGTGATGGTTCCGAATAATCAATAAAGAAAGGCAGTCATTATCTCAAAAATAAAAAAACCCCTTAAGTCAAAACCCATGAAGGAGACTTACAAAACTGGGGCATCCCGCTGACTGAAATTCCAAAAAAGGAAACAGTTCAGGCAAAAAAGAAAGGGATAACAAAAATCAGACAAGAAAAAGGTCTTACAAACCCTCGACAAAAAAATGATGACTGCCTATTCAGAATAAATCATCAATGACTGAACCATCACCGGAAAATCAGAACGAAGACTCAAACAAGGTCTAACGTATGATCAACTGAGTTTAGGTTTGGAGAACATCACGAAGAGCGGGTGGGTACAAATAATTTGAGCCTTTATCCTTTGTTTCTTAAACCGTGAACCAAGCCACGTTATAACCCTCAAAAGTCCTAGCTGAAGCATGGGTTAGCTCGAAAGCATACTGTCACGAAAGGTATCCTGACTCCTTAAGGCCTACGGTAAATACAGAGTTGACATCACAGACATTCACTTGTTTTATGAAAAAGAATGCATTTTCAAAATCTTCAAGACAGACATAGGCTTTGCATTTTTAACATAACTTTGTTTGCATATGACTTTTTGTTTGAACAGCATAGAAATTCGCGCAACGAATATCCGGTGAACATAAACATCTCCAATCAAGGGGCATGATCATGGTCTATCATCTGGGGCAGTTAAGTCAAGATTCGGAGAATCTCTCAAAGGCCAAACAACCTGGGGCAAATCTCCGCCTGAATCATTTTGGGAATTCCAGCAACAAATCTTGCATGACCAAACATCTTCTGGTAATATGGCAACACAACAACAGAGGCAACTCCCTACACTCTGAGAGCGTGGACATAGTCGAAAAATACTACGCAAAATCAAAGACCCGCTAGGTTGACATACCTAGGTAAAAATAAGGGCTTCCCGGCGAACCAAAAGGGTTCGGGCAAAATGAGGGATGAAATGAAAAAATCTGTACACCCGGCAAGTCGAAAACCTGAAAAGGCGGCTTGGGCAAAAATGGGTATCCCGGTGGACTGAAAACCCGAAAGGGCGGTCCAGGCAAAAGTTAGGGATTAAAGCGTACGACTATGTCCTGTTATCTCGTCACCTGCCTACCAGAAGAAGGTTTGCTCATCAACAATTATCAGCACCTCACAGGTCTTCCTCTCCCCCATAGAACAGGGGCAATAAGAGTTGTCTAAGCAATCTAATTGTTCTATCCTCCAAGGTACCAAGGTAGGTTCAGCTAAAGAACATGACCAGTACATATTAATTCCCCAGAGAGTGATTCAGCAAAACAGTGCATTCTTCTCCAGGCAGAGTTATCAAGTCTCAAGGAAATTGGGTATCCTCCAGCAGATATCAACATTCCCCAGCAGCCATATACACCTATTCTTGACAAGCATCCCCGACAGTCTGGGTCTAAAGATTGTTCCCCGGCGGCATATCAAACATTCAAAGGAGTCACTTCCCTCGCAGTTCAAAACTTCCACAAGAGAGTCCAATCCAGTTCCCCAGGAAAGTTGGAAGTTATCTCCCCAAGCAATAAGCATATCCCCAGTAGATTCTGGAAGCTTATCCTCGCAGAGCACGAACGCGTCTCCCGGCTTTATTTAAAGAGTTATTTCCTTAACAGGATATAACTGGGTTATCCTCAGCCAAAAGCCACGGAAAGAGCGTCGTCGACAAAGTCTTCCTATCCCCCAGCAAATTATTATCAACACTCAGCAAGGCATCCCTCTTCCCACAGAGTATTGCTTCCCAGCATGGTCGCTAGAGTATCTTTTCTCCCCGCAGAATCCTCCATTTGCCAAGTTTATTCCGCAACGGAGTCATCTTCTCCTACCGATATTCTTGCAATTATCATCCCCAGCGGAAGCAAAGTCTATTCTTCAACATCAGCCCAGGATACGACTTCCCGACACCCGTCAAGGATTCACTTTCCTAGACAAAAACATACATAAAACATCACATACATCTTTATAACATGCATAGACACATCATATCATACAAGTCTCATTTATGTTGAGAACATCATTGCTTGATCCATATCATACATTGCATATGACTGACCTTTACCTTTCAGGAAGGATGCAGTTGAAATTCTCAACCATATTTCAAGACCTAGACTGGTTCAGTTAAATCGACCCTAAGATTTTCCTGATGCTTATCCATTCAAAGGCCTTCTCTGGTTCAGTCAGATCGACCCTAAGATCTCCCTGATGCTTATCCAGTTGAAGATATTCCAAGACCTTGTCCGGTTCAGTTAAATCGACCCTAAGATTTTCCTGATGCTTATCCAGTCAAAGGCCTTCTCTGGTTCAGTCAGATCGACCCTAAGATCTCCCTGATGCTTATCCAGTTGAAGATATTCCAAGACCTTGTCCGGTTCAGTTGAATCGACCCTAAGATTTTCCTGATGCTTATCCAGTCAAAGGCCTTCTCTGGTTCAGTCAGATCGACCCTAAGATCTCCCTGATGCTTATCCAGTTGAAGACATTCCAAGACCTTGTCCGGTTCAGTTAAATCGACCCTAAGATTTTCCTGATGCTTATCCAGTCAAAGGCCTTCTCTGGTTCAGTCAGATCGACCCTAAGATCTCCCTGATGCTTATCCAGTTGAAGATATTCCAAGACCTTGTCCGGTTCAGTTAAATCGACCCTAAGATTTTCCTGATGCTTATCCAGTCAAAGGCCTTCTCTGGTTCAGTCAGATCGACCCTAAGATCTCCCTGATGCTTATCCAGTTGAAGATATTCCAAGACCTTGTCCGGTTCAGTTAAATCGACCCTAAGATTTTCCTGATGCTTATCCAGTCAAAGGCCTTCTCTGGTTCAGTCAGATCGACCCTAAGATCTCCCTGATGCTTATCCAGTTGAAGATATTTCAAAACCTAGACCGGTTCAGTTAAATCGATCCTAAGATTTTCCTGATGCTTATCCAGTCCAAGGCCTTCTCTGGTTCAGTCAGATCGACCCTAAGATCTCCCTGATGCTTATCCAGTTGAAGATATTTCAAAACCTAGACCGGTTCAGTTAAATCGATCCTAAGATTTTCCTGATGCTTATCCCGTCCAAGGCCTTCTCTGGTTCAGTCAGATCGACCCTAAGATCTCCCTGATGCTTATCCAGTTGAAGATATTTCAAGACCTAGACCGGTTCAGTTAAATCGATCCTAAGATTTTCCTGATGCTTATCCAGTCCAAGGCCTTCTCTGGTTCAGTCAGATCGACCCTAAGATCTCCCTGATGCTTATCCAGTTGAAGATTTTTCAAGACCTAGACCGGTTCAGTTAAGTCGACCCTAAGATTTTCCTGATTCTTACCCAGTCAAAGGCCTCTCTGGTTCAGTCAGATCGACCCTAAGATCTCCCTGATTCTTATCCCAGTAGAAGACACCCAAGATTTTTTCTCAACGAGCGTTGTTGAAATTAAAATCACCCAGACTTTTCTCAACGAGCATTGTTGAAGTTAAAGCCATCCAAGATTTGTTCTCAACGAGCGTTGTTGAAGTTAAAGTCGCCCAAGGTTCTCTTAACATTCATGCTAAGGTAGTAACCATCCCTGGTTCTTTCATCGCCGTTTGAAGCTCCAGACTCAGCTCCTGTAACCAGTCAGGACACATCTATACCAGGCATCTAAAAATCAGCTCCTGCAACGTGTCAGGTACTCATTTTCTGTTTTGCAGGTATACAGGTTCTCGCCAAGGAATCTCTTACGCAATCAAACATCCAGATGGCATCTATAAGCCCATTCCACCATTACTGCCACTATGTAAGCGCAAATTTCTGGGCACTCTAGTGTCCAATCATCTTCTACCCTCGGATTACGAAAGGCACGTCCGCCAATCTGCATCCTCAGGTCTAAGAAGATTGAACAGGGGCAACTGTTGTACCCCAAAATTTTCCCTCCCATATTCTTCAAGAAATTGCCAAACCAAGTCACAAAATTCCCCAAGGGTTGCACAGCTCAACAGTCTCCCATACAGTCAAAACTAGGGTTTGGGTTCTGATCAAGGGAAGGAAGTTTTCAAAGGCCCAATCAAATCTCATATGCTTACAAACATGGTCAAGCATCCTCATATCAAGTTTCAAGGCATTCAGCTCAAAATTGCACAGTCAAAACCCTAAATTGCACTACAGTCAACTGTAGGGGCAAAATGGTCATTTGACAGTCAAAAGTTCAAATTTTTGGTCAACATATCATTTTGAAGCCACAAACATCATTTGATCAATGCTTGATCATGATTCTCAAAATTTGGCTCAGAAATCATCAAAGATGCAAAAGTTACTATATTTGGACAGTTGAAAAAGTCAACTGAAATTGACCAGGGCATAACTTTCACATGGATTATCAGAAAAATTCCATCCAAAGCTCATTTTGAAGAGAAAGACATTTCCTACAACTCATCTTCATACTTCAAGTCCAAGAAATGCTCTCACAAAAAGTTATCAATTTCAACATTATAGGTCATTTTCAAAAGTCAACAAAAAGGGACTTTAAGTCAAAGGCCATAACTTGAGATTGGAAAATCAAAATGACATGGGACCAAAGGCATTGGTTAAAGGACTCAAAGACCTTTCCAAAATGTCCAAGAACATGAGAAAAGCTTAAAAATTGAGCAAGTTATGCCTTGTAGAAGTTGGGAAATTTTTGTGAAATGGCAAAAGTCAACTATCCTTGAAACTCCAATTTTTGACAAAAGGGCCCACTTTCTTCCACTTGATTCATCCTTGTCATACCACACACGTGTCCCATGATTAATTTCAAGATTAAACATTGATTTTTCTATTTTATTTAATTTTTGATAATTTAATTCATTTTAAATCTTTAAAAATTCAAATAAAATTCAAAAACCAATGGAATAGTGTCATTTGAATTTGGACAACTTCCATGTATCATGGGCCAGCTCAATAACTCATGCTAGGGTTAGATTATACACTAAGTCTTGGTCTTGGCTTAAAAGAAGGAAAAGTTTGTTAATGCTAAAAGACCTAAGACCAATTCTCTCATGGGCATGGATAAAGGCCAACTAATGACCTAATTTCCTTCCCTCATAAGCACTGAGTCAAACCCTAATCATAACACACTCTCAGCTGCGCAGAAAAGGCTAGTACCAATTTGAAATTTTTGCCATAAAAGTCAAAACTGAAAAGCACTCTAGAGGTGAATTCAAGGCTCCAAACTTGGTTCAATAGCTTCCTTGACAAACTCTGAACGTGTGCCAATCCCTAACATCAACCAAAATGCAAAGAAGTGGTATCTATAACTCAAACTGTAAAGCAAAACTTTTGAAATCGTATATCATGATTCATACATCTTTGTGCATTTTTGTTTATTGATTCTTGTTCATATTGAAGTTTCCAAGCTAACCATTACCTTTAATTGCGTTTTTATTGACCATACGAGATTATGCCATGTTTGAGATTCTAGGGTTACAGGTTTTCAAAATTGGGGTTTTCTACCCTAGGCAAAATTAGGGTTCCAGACACACACCATTGCAATCAGCTCATCAAGACGAAGAAAAAGCATTAGTCGCGATTAATTTATGAGCTGCGTAGGCCTATTCGCTATTTTCTGGTAGCTGGCTTAAAGCAACACAACGAAAACCGTTGCTCAATGTTTTGTCTTTCAGGCACGCGAGGAAGATGATGCCATGTCAAGCGTGGATTGGTCCGTTCAAACTCTGGCGCCAAAATGCCACTAATGCGTTACTTTCTTTTTTAATATTTGTTTGCATATTATATATCAAATTGACTAAGTGGCTCAGCTGGCAAGCTATCAACGCATTGATGTCCAAAGACCTGGGTTCGAACCCCAGGTCTGAATAATTTCGCTATTATTTTTCTATACTCATTCCTATGCAGGCACAACGTTGAAGCATATCATGTACCACCATCATCCAGATGCCCACGTGTCCAGGAGATTCCCATCCAAGGCTGAAGATTGGTGTATACCATGAGCGCGAGTCAATGCATCATACATGATCCAGAAAAGTCAACAAGTTCAAAGCTAATTGGGCCAGCATCCTAAGGCCTGCACCTCTAATTTGGGGCTACCCCCCCTGGTTTGTTTTTTTATTCTATTTTATTTTTAATTGTTATTTTCTTTTCTAATTTAATTAATTATTTTTTAACAAAAACACAAAAACATCATAAAATCAGAAAAAGAATAAAAATATAAAAAAATATTTATTTTATTTATTTTCTTGTAAATAATTAACATGTAAATAAATTTAGTAAAATAGGTTTTAACTTTAATTCTTTCTTCCATAAAAAAATCCAAAAATATAGCATTAGGTTAATGACTTTTTTATTCCTTTTAACTTTCCTTGTTTTTTGCCATAATATTAGTAATTTTCATAATTAAACTTGTAAACTAATTAGGGTTGCATTTAGGTTAGATTTTAATACTTTCTTAATAACTAAAAATCCAAAAATATAGCATTAGGTTTAATGACTTTTTATACCTTTTAAATTTTCCTTTTTTTTATCACAATATTATTTATTTATTTATTTTATTTTTATAATTAAATGTATATAAGTAAAAATTAGGGTTTAATTTAGATTAATATAACATTTTCACAATAACTAAAAAACATTAGAATTAGGATTTGCATTTCAAATTTCATTCTAAAAAGTTCTTTTTTCTTTTAAATCTTAAAAAATACAAAAATACCAAAAACATTTAATTTTTAATTTTAATTTCCTATTAAATTTAATTTTTTGCAAAAGGGTCCAACGCCCATTGTTTAATTATTTTATTTCGCATATTTATTTTATGTCACTTATTATAATTATGTACATGTCCCAAAGCCTTGTAACAATTTTTACTTTTCGCACTTTTACTTTTTTGCTTTATTTACTTTCCGTCAAATCGGGTCCGGTTTAATTTTGGCGATGTGGACCCGCGCCATTTGTAATAGTTTAGATTTATTTTCCCGCAAATATTAACTGTTAACCAAGCATGAAAGAATGAATGACCATAATAAAATCAAGCGTAGAACACCAATGAACATGACAAGACAAACATCAATGAAAACGACACACAATTCGCACACACCACCCCTAGGGTACGCCTCACTGTTGCCTTGCCTTTCGAAAGGTGATCGTCGAGTAGAGGATGTCTTAGTAAGTCCTCATGATCCGGGAACCTGGCATGAGGGTAGCTTCTAAGGTGTCTTCCCATTGCTCTGGTGATCACCATGTCCCTACAAACTCGAATTGACCCGAACACCTCCAACGGTGGTGCTACCTACCTCTCAATGGTGGGATGGCACTACTTTAAAGGACATTTACACAGACGAATTCCTTAGGGTAGGTAGACGACTCGTGGATACTTGCTCTAATTCAAAACAAAACAAATCAAAAATACTTTTCACACCAACACTTTTCAAAAGCTTTCAAAGCAAATTTTTTCAAACACTCTGACGTACGAGTCGAACTGAAATTTTTCAAAGAAACTTTTAAACCCACAATTGAAAAGCAAACAAACAATTTTGAAAACACATTGAGCAAGTACCTAAGAGCCCATGGATAACCATGGATAGAAAGGGTGCTAACACCTTCCCTTTCTATAATATACCTCCCGAACCGAGAGCAATCTCTTTAAGGAATTTTTCTGTGCTTTTGTCCTTTCCATTTGGAGAAAATAAAAGACGGTGGCGACTCTTGCTTCCGCGACATTTCGCGAACCAGCGTTAAACAGTCAGTTCCAGATCCACCGATCACAGTGACCTTGTGCTCAAGAAGATATTATCTTTCCAACCTGATTCTAGGGGCAAGTGGGCTCCGAATTATGAAGGACCGTATGTCGTTAAGAAGGTTTTCTCTGGAGGTGCTTTGATTCTCACCAATATGGACGGTGAAGAGCCCCCGCGCTCCATGAACGCCGATGCAGTCAAGAAGTATTTCGCTTAGGTCTGAGTTGACAGTTTGCTAAGTTGAAAACCCGAAAGGGCGGCTTAGGCAAGCTTTTGGTCAGACCGGTCTTGGCATTTGAACACATTTTGGAAATTCGAAGTTGTTAGGGAGAATAGTGATCATTGTTTTTGTGTAACCATTTCTTTCATGTACTATTTCCCAAGCTTTTGTAAACCGTTAGAGTCGCATTGTTAGCGAACTACCATCTTATTAATGAAATTTGAGCATTTACCTTTTGTGGGCAAAATTTTAATTTTTACGGAAATATTTGAAACAAAGTTATTTAAAATATTCTTATTTTTAAAATGTGTCGTGAATGATGAAAGGAATATTAACAGTTGTCCCGAGGATGGTCAGGCCATGAAATGCAAAACAGTACAGTATTTTATCCTTGCATGATGAACATGATTCATTTCAAAAATCGTCATGAGGTGTTGGTTGTGTAAACTTGCGTTTCTCATGGTACTAAGTTTGTTGACTCCCCAGTTGTTCCAGTTAAGCGTTGTTTTGGTTATCTTTATTTGAGCAGATTTCTGAAGTGTGGTACGCTTTGTCTCATGCCAGTGGTCTATTAGTATTAGAAGATTGGATCTGAATACTTTGCTCCTCAGAAGACTTGAGCCTTGTAGCGTGATACGCTCCGACGTTGCTTTGTGGTTCCAGTTCCAGTTATTTTCCGTCTCTTTTAAGATTGGCCGAGATCTATCTTGTCGTGACATCTTATCGTCTTCAGGATATTCCATATGTTTGTTTTGTTAGCATAACATTCATTTATTCATTTACACTTATATCACGCATGCATATTCACATTTGTCGTTGATTTTGGGTTGTTTTACTTTGTTTTAATACAATCACTACGCCAAAAACTGCTTTTTGCAGCGCCTCTACTAAAGCGCTTATTGAAAAAGCGCTGCCATAGCCTTCACAAAAAACAAAATTAAAAAAAAGGGAAACCTACGAAGGCGCTTTTTTAAAAGCGCTGGCATAGGGTTCCCTACGAAAGCGCTTTTCAGAAAGCGCTTTCATAGGTATTTGAAATATCTAACCTACGAAAGCGCTTTTGAAAAGCGCTCTTATAGGGAACCCTATGCCAGCGCTTTTGAAAAGCGCTTTGAAAGGGGGACCTACGAAAGCGCTTTTTACCTCAGAAGCGCTCTTATAGGGAACCCTATGCCAGCGCTTTTTAAAAGCGCTTTCGTAGGTTGTTTTTATAATAAAATTAAAAATCCCTAAATCTGTTCTTTAGTCTTCTTCATTTCTTCGTTCGTCTTAAGCTTCCTCATTTCTGCCGTCGCCGCCGTTCGTTCCTTCCTCTTCAGTCGTCGTCGCTGCCGTTCGTTCCTTCCTCTTCAGTCGTTGCCGCCGCCGGTCATTCCGTCTTCTCCACCTTGGTAAGATTCTGAATCAATATAGTGTAGGAATGGTTCAAGCTTAGCATTTTCCTTCTTCATTCCGTCATTCCGTTGGTGTAACTCAAATGCCCTATTTCTCTCTCAATGTCTAAATCAATCCTCAGTTTCTCCTTTTTGATTACCTAGTTTGGTGTATTTTTCCCCTTATTATGATTATTATTGTTAGCGTCCTTGCAATTCCTGTCAAGATTTAAATTTCGGAAGCGTTACCAAATATTCTTCTCAAGATGTTCAATTGTTAGAGGTATTTCTGGAAATGTATGGTAAAGTTGAAGGTAGTGTTAAATTTGTTATTGCTTTTGCTTATATTATTCTTAGTATTACTCATTTACAAAACATTTTTCATCTTTAACAGTTGTTACTATATTATATATTACTTCTATGATAATCTCGTTTCTTTTTTCTGTGTTTGAAATTGATTCTCTGTGATGTGTTCTTCTAATATTCATTGAGGTTAAATTAGTGAGCTACTGACATACTCATTGTACCTTGCATGTTAAACTAATGAGTAATTATTGCCATATTGTCTAACCAATAGTGTCCGAACCTTGGATGATTCAATATAGAGGACAAAACTCATTAATAATAAGCTACAAGTTTTGGAGAATTTGTTTTTAATATTGATCTATAAGTCTTTCAAAGAATCAATCATGAATAAAATGTCTGAATTGAAATAGAGAATAAAACATTTTTAACAAATACTTTGTTCATATTTGGAACCAGAGAGAATCTAAGTTTCCTGAAGTATATCTGAAACGAACATGGTTTAAATTTACCAGTGTTTTTGATGCATGACAAGTTAGTGTAGGTACTACGAACCTTAAACCAAATTTCTTAAATCCTAATTCAAAGATTTGGTGCATGACAAGTTAGTGTAGGTAATAGGAACCTTAAACAAAATTTCTTAAATCCTAGTTTAAAGATTTGTCATCACTTCTCCTCTTTTGTACCCTCTCATTCCATTGCCTTGCCACACTAGATAACCAAAAACTGTTCTAGTCTTCAACTGGAGTATTCACTCAGTTTGAAAGCATAGGAGGTGCCTCTGTTCTTATTTAGATAATTTCATGATTCATTTGTGTAACAAAAGTGCACGCATTTAGCTGTTTGCTATGCTTGATGTTTAATATCTATGTTTTCCTTTCCTTTGCACTCTACTTTTGTATCTTTTCTGTTGTTCTGGTGTATATGTTGAAATATAATTTTTGTATTACTAATAGAAATATCAAGTAAAATATATGTGTAGTTCTGAAGTTTTAATTTTTACATAAGTGAAATTAAAAAGACCCGGGAATTTATTATGTATATAAAAATTGAAAGCTCCATTGTCACTCTCATTTATCCTGCATTTATGATTTGTTTTTCTTCTCTCTCTGAACCTTAGTATGAATTTTGATTGAATCACAGGGAGAAAGAATTAGCTGCTGTTAAGATAAATGCAGCAGATGTTGATATAATTGCAAACGAACTAGAGGTAACTTCTTCAACATGTACAGAAATCTATCTAGTAAGCTTACATTCCAATTAATTAACATACTTTTCTTATACAACAGTTGGACAAAAAGGTGGCTGAAAGAACCTTGCGTTGCTGCCATTCGTCATTTGCTTCACTAGTATGGTGGAAACAAATAAGGGAATGTGATCTATATTGTCAATGAAAATGTTTTGTTTTTAGTTACTCCTAAGTTTAACATGTTGTTTACATTCAAATCATGCAGCGGATAGTTCAACGATTTAATATCGATTGTGGTAGGAAAAAGCTGTGAAACTTTCTCCGATTGAAGAAATTCGAACTGTCCTTGATCGTAGTGTACGCGGGACGCTCTCAACATTTTCAAAGGTTTCTATCCTATTCTTGAACTGACTTGAATAACTGATTGTTTTTACTTTTATTTTCCGGCTCAGTGTGAATTTCTAATGATTATAGTTGAGTGGAATTCATGAGCTGCGGTTGTGTTTTTGTTTATATCCGACTTCACTAGTTAGTAATTAGTTATGAGTTGTTTAGCACATGCTTAAGGTGAGGCAAGAATAACTATGAATTTGATTACCTGATATGTTGAATTTCTTTACAGGTAATTAATTATTATTTTGCTATAGTTGCGTGACTAATTAGTTGCTATAGTCAAACCATGGATAAAAAATGGATGACTGCCAATCGATTGTCGAAAGAGTATGGGGATGGGGTATCAGAATTCGTTAAGTTTGCCGTTGCGCACGCCAGAGAACCCAATGGAATGATATGTCCTTGCTTGAGATGCTGTTATGGGAGACGGGTTGACGCGGTTCAGTTGGAATCGCATTTACTGATGCATGGAATTGATAGAAGTTATGCATGTTGGAATTTGCATGGTGAGAAAAGTAGCGGGAATGTTGAATCGAGTTATAATACGACGTATGCTTCAAATGAGGATTTCGCAGACGCATACGATTATGATCGAGTCGAAGAGATTGCAGAAGCGCTTGAAGAAGATCTTGAGGATTGTCCCAAAATGTTCGAGAGGTTGGTAAGCGATGCAGAGAAACCGTTGTATGATGGTTGTACAAAATTCACAAGATTGTCTGCGGTGTTAAAGTTGTACAACTTAAAGGCGGACAACGGATGGTCGGATAAAAGTTTCACACAATTATTAGCCCTCGTGAAAGAAATGCTACCAGAGGATAATGTTCTTCCCAATCGAACGTATGAGGCCAAAAAGATGTTGTCCTCTATTGGCATGAGCTATGAAAAGATACATGCATGTCCAAAAGATTGCGTTTTATTTCGAAACGAGTACGCAGTGTTAAATGAGTGTCCTAAATGCGGTGCCCCTCGATATAAGGAAAAGTTGTCTCCGGAAAAGGTGTTATGGTATTTTCCTATAATTCCGAGATTTAGGCGCATGTATCGTAGTGAGACCGATTCAAGACACTTGACTTGGCATGCAGATTAAAGAATTATTGATGGGAAGTTGCGACATCCGGCAGACTCACCACAGTGGACGAAAGTTGATTTTGATTATCCTGAATTTGGAAAAGAAGCAAGAAATCTTCGCTTATCGTTGTCTACTGATGGAATGAACCCGCATGGTATTCAAAGTATCTCGCATAGCACCTGGCCTGTGATTCTTATGATATATAACCTACCTCCGTGGCTATGTATGAAGCGTAAGTACATGATGCTATCTATGTTAATTTCTGGGCCCAAACAACCAGGGAATGACATAGACGTGTACTTGGCACCCTTAGTCGAAGATTTGAAGTTTTTGTGGGAGACCGGTGTGGAGGTTTACGATGGGTATAGGAAAGAAAGTTTCAACTTGAGGGCGATGTTGTTTGGAACAATTAATGATTTTCCGGCGTACGGAAATCTATCAGGGTACAGCATTAAGGGTCAAAAAGCGTGTCCTGTTTGTGAAGATGAAACCGATACGATGCGATTGAACTTTTGTCAGAAGAATGTTTTTCTCGGTCATCGTAGATTCTTAAATTCTAATCATCACTATCGTGGGTGGAGAAAGGCATTCAATGGAGAGGCAGAACACGGTAGAGCTCCACATATGTTGACAGGTGATCAGATTTTTGAAAAGGTGAAAGATGTGAGTACTGAGTTTGGCAAGCCTTTTGCACATAGACTTGTCACGAGTGGGTGGAAGAAGAGGTCGATTTTTTTTGAACTTCCATATTGGAAGTCGTTGTACGTAAGACATTTCCTCGATGTTATGCATATTGAAAAAAATGTATTTGATAGTGTTATTGGTACGTTACTCAATATACAAGGAAAGTCTAAGGATGGCATTAACATAAGGAAGGACATGTTAAACATGGGAATTAGAACTGAATTGGCACCCGTGACGAAAGGAAGACGCACATATCTACCACCTGCTGTTTACACTCTATCTAGAAAGGAGAAGAAAATATTGTGTAAGTTCCTCAGTGAAGTTAAAGTTCCAGAAGGCTACTCATCAGATATTAGAAGACTTGTGTCAATGAAAGACCTAAAGTTAAAGAGTTTAAAGACTCATGATTGCCATGTTATAATGGAACATTTTCTACCAATAGGTATACGTTCTATTCTGCCAGAAAAAGTAAGGAGCGCAATAACTAAGTTGTGTTTTTTCTTCAAGTCAATTTGCAGCAAGGTGATCGATCCTGCGATCTTACCAACATTGCAAAAAGAGGTGGTTGTTACTTTATGTGAGCTTGAAATATATTTTCCTCCCTCGTTTTTTGACATAATGGTTCATCTAGTCGTTCATCTTGTCAAAGAGACACAGTTGTGCGGACCAGCTTATATGAGATGGATGTACCCTGCTGAACGTTATATGAAAATTTTAAAAGGGTACGTGAAAAACCGAAGTCGACCGGAGGGTTGTATTGCGGAACGATACATTGTTGAAGAAGCGGTTGAGTTTTGCACTGAATATCTGTCAAATGTTCAATCAATTGGACTCCCCAAATCTCATATTGTCGAGAAAAAAGAAGGAAAAAGACTAATTGGAAATAAAGTTGTGACAGTGTCAATGGTCGAACGGGATCAGGTGCATTTGTATGTTCTGCACAATGAGATTGAGGTTGAGCCGTATGCTGAAATGCACAAGGGTGTTCTTCGAGGTTTAAATCTGAATAGAAATGAGAATTGGATAGTACGAGAGCACAATCGAAGTTTCATACCGTGGTTTAAGGAACAAATTTATTCAAAGTATCGTTCGGATCCTGCTTCAGTAACAGAAAGGTTGAGATGTTTAGCATATGGTCCAAGTATGATTGTGTTTTCTTATAGCGCATACGCAATTAATGGATACACATTTTATACCAAAGAACAGGATGATAAAAGTACTATGCAGAATAGTGGTGTTACCTTGGTAGCTGAAGCGATGCACATATCAAGTGCGAATGACTTAAACCCGAAATTTGCAAATCTGTCATATTTTGGGGTTATCGAGCGCATTTTGTTGTTTGATTACGGGAACTTTCAGATTCCTGTATTTGATTGCAAGTGGGTTGAAAATAATAATGGCGTACGGATGGATAAGTCAGGATTTTTGCAAGTGGATCTCAATAGGGTGGGGTACAAAGATGAACCTTTTATTCTAGCCTCTCAGGCTAAACAAGTGTTCTATGTCAATGATCCGACAAGTACGAAATGGTCTATAGTGCTTTTGTCTAACAAAGTAATTGATGAAAACATTGGAGATCAAGGTGATATTGGCGTTGGCATTGAATCTTGTACAAGAAACGATCAAAATGAGAATGAACCTTGTACTAGAGATGATCATAATGAGGGTATTTGGATCAATCCAACCATCCGAGTTGTTAACAGAAGCGTAAAATATATTGCTACCAAGAAAAGAAAGAGACGTTAGTGAAAAAGGTATTATTATAATTATAGCCTAATATTGTAAGTAATATGTGAATAATGTTTTGAATTTTTGGCATATCTTTTGAACCGTTTTGAATTTTTGCGAATGTGACTAGTGTTTATTTAGTAGAACAATGTTTCCGGAGCTGATGGTGAGGTTTATTTCTTGCAAGTTTGGTTTTTTAGCATGTTATTCAATTTTGAGTTCCTTTAGTGCTATTCATATCTTTTTCGACTATCCATTTTCATGTAGTGTACTAATGTGCTTGTTTGACTTTTGTTACAGGTCTAATGGCTAGCAATGAAGAAAACCCGCAAGGAAACCAACAAGAAAACCCACCAGGAAACCAACAAGATCATGAAAACTCACAAGAAACAAATCATGCAGCGGATGATACTTCAGCAAATGATGTTGCACGAGGCATCACCATAATGCGCGAAATCATTCGTGCTAGAGATAAGGGAGTGAAATATAATGTAGATTGGAATCATTCAAATCAAGTAGTTGGGGTTAATGCTTCAAAATTCACAAGCTACGTTGGTACACTTGTTCGTATGCATGTGCCAATCTCCATATCTAGATGGAATGCGAAACAATGTGAAGCATTGAAGCAAGGAAAAGAAATGTTTTGGGAAGATGTTAAGGTATGTATGTTATATGGTTTATATGGTTATATGTTTATAAGTTTATAAGTTTATATGGTGTATATGGTTTTTAAACTACTTATATGTTTATATGGTTTATATGGTTTTTAAATTACTTATATGTTTATATGGTTTATACGCAGCGGTCTTTTAACGTTCCAGATGAGCTTAAAGGCTTCGTACTTGGGTTGGCCGGGAAAAGATTTAGAGGGTGGAAAAATCTGTTGACGAACACCTATCTTAAGGATGACAAAGGAAAGTGGCTGGAAGAGTTCCCGGCCGGAAGGCCAGAAAAGTATAATCTTTTCATTAAACAAGAAGATTGGACTGAGTTTATTAGACAAAGAGATGACGAATTCCGGCAAAAGAGTGCCAAAAATAGTGAGAGAGCATCAAAGCCCGCGTATCCATACAAAAAAGGGCGTTTGGGATATGCGCGCTTAGAGGAAAAAATTGTAAGTAATAAATAGAAATGATATGTTCTTATTAATTGTCTAAATGTGTTGTATTTGACGATCTAACCGTTTGTTTCTATGCATAGTTAGAGGAGACGAAAAGTGATGAAACCTCACTTCCAGCACATTTGCTGTGGAAGGAAGCCCGTGTGGGCAAGAATCAAGCTGTTGATCCAAGTGTTCTAAGAATTTATGATGAATGCGTAAGTATAACATTGTGTCTTTAATTAAATCAAATTTTTATGACTATTTAATTGATTTTTTTATCTCCATTATTTTCAGGAGACATTGTCACAAACGGAGTCCACCGGTGACGACCAGGATACGAGGAGCGTACTTAGTAAAGCACTGAATGTTCCTGAGTATTCCGGTCGGGTTAGGGGTAAAGGTCACGGTGTGACTCCAACCTCTTTCTACCAGCATCATCGGAAAAGAAATCCTACCAATGCAGAAGTGATGAATGTACTTATGGAATTACAAGCAAAAGTCAATGCATTGGAAAGAGATAAAGAGGTATTAATGAGGGAAAAGGGCAATGCGGCAATGGCGAAAGAAACTAGTGACAACGCTAGTATCAACCGTCAGAATAAATTTCCTGAGGTAATTATAAATATATTGATAAATCTCTATTGTTCAAGTTTCTCATTTTTATTCCACCTCTTTCTATTATTGAATTAAAAGTAATATGTATGCATATTGGTTTAGGGCATTTCATCTTGCCAACTATACGTAATGGCATCAGATTATCACCTTGTTGGCAAGGGAAAAGTGTACAACACTTTGGGAGATTTAATTCATAATACACCGATCCCGGCTGGACACCTGAGAGTATCAGTAGATTATCCTATTGATCCCGATGCGTTGGTACCGGTACCTGACGTGGCCTTGGATATAAGATCGGTGCGAGACGCAGTAGGGTCGTTTGTTGCATGGCCCTTGGACCTCATTTTCATTGATGATGAGGTATGTTTAAAACCGTTAATATGAATCATTTAGATTTCAAATGTCAATTCTGAACCGTTAAGTTAATTATTTTTTAATATTAGCCTCCTACAAAACCCGCTAATAAGGGTAAGGAGATTTTGCAGCAAGGCGGCGAGTCTATGGCATCAATTCCAGAGGTACACTTAAATTGTTTATTATATGATATGAATTTAAAACTGAACGATTTTATAATTTACCTAAGTTATATGATTGTTAGGTATCTGCGAAAGTGTCACAACAAGTGACCCAGCCTGTTCGTAGCAGACCACCCCCGAAAAAGTCAATGCATAAGGGGGGAAGAGGCGGGCAAGAGGCGTTTTTGTACCTCGATATCGGAATACACTTGGAGTACTTTTGGAAACCTCAGATTTGAAGTCAGGTGGTATTCGTACAATCCTTATGGATGCAGATATCTTTGGTCTTGACTGCCAAGAAACGATAGGAATGGACAAAATGACTGAGATTATGACGCATGGTGAATTAGGCATCGGCAATGTTCACGCATACATCCGGTATTCCGATAAATATATCATTTAATTAGTTGAACAATTTATTTACACATTTCAATGAAAATAGTCTAATGTTTATATGTTTTTATTTAAGGTTGTTGTACGATAAAAAAATGCGCGAGACTGTATTGGCAAGACGCTTCCATTTCTTGTCTGCCCATATTGTCAGCGGAGCGACAATTGTCAGGGAACCGGGTTCAGTTAGGGAGTACTTAGTGAATCGATACACGGCCTACGTCGGCAACCCAGATAGCTTGTTTATTTTGCCGTATAACACTGTTCCAGTGGGGTGAGTTTTTCATTTATTCTAATATATCTTTGTTTATTTTGTGTAGAAACTTTTCTTCTAAACTGTTGCTTAAATTTTTAGAAAACACTGGTTGTTGTTGGCTATCGATCCGATTAAAGAAGTTGTGTACTTTCTGAATTCGGTAGACGGGGAATGGATTAACTATCCCGCTATGAAGGAAACTGTTGATCAGTAAGTGAGATCGTTCTAACTATTCGTGTATATTTATATATTTAATTATTTCTGTGAGATTGATCTAAATATATGTTTTTATTTTCTTAGATCAATACAAATATTTCGTAGTCAAAGGGACGCACAGGTACCCCGGAGTAAATCATCAAATATTACTTGGATCAAAGTGCAGGTACAAAATTAGTTGCTTATAATAATAGTTATGTTACTTGATAAAATTACACGACAACTATAAAATATATTCTGTTTTTCTATGCAGTGTCCGTTACAGAATAACGATGTAGATTGCGGATACTTTTGCTTGAGGTTTATGAAAGAAATCCTTCATAAAAATCAAGTAGAGATTCCAAGCACGGTATGGATTTATAACTTAGAATAATTTTGTATGATTTATACATTTAATAACATCATGCATATACTGAAGTAATAATTTCTTATGTAGTACTTTGATGACCTCTATACTATGTCGTACACGAAAGTTCAAGTGGAAGAAGTCAAAGAGGAAATATGTCAATTTTATGTTGAAAACAGATTATTCTGATGGGTATGAATAAAATATTATTGTACGTGTTAGTTTGATTGTGTTGGAGCCTTTAATATTGTTTGTTTAATTTACCGTGTTGTTCATATTCATACTTTGCAGGATGACGACCGTGTCGGTGGAGCATTATTTTCGATGTAATTATATATGATTTAGTTACATATGTATATATATATGGTTACAAATTAACACGATACTTTGTATGTGATTTAGTTATGGTTACAAATGTATATATGGTTACAAATTTAGTTATATATGATTTAGTTACATATATATAGATAAGGATTGAATATTATATGGTATACCGGTTTCTGTTAATATAATACAGATTTCTTAAAATATATGTATAGATAAGGATTGAATACAGGTTAAATTATTGGACCAAAAAAAAATTACAGGCCGCACAGGGAACCTCAAATTATAGGTTTCACTTTAAAAAATTTGTATGAGCTACGAAAGCGCTTTTGGCTAAAAAGCGCTTTCGTAGGCAGGATAAATAAAAAAAATTAAATAGAAACCCCCTATCAAAGCGCTTTTTATGGAAAAAGCGCTGTGAAAGACCCCCCTATCAAAGCGCTTTTTCCATAAAGCGCTGTAAAAGCCATGATAAATAAAAAAAAATTAAATAGAAACCCCCTATCAAAGCGCTTTTTATGGAAAAAGCGCTGGGAAAGACCCCCCTATCAAAGCGCTTTTTCCATAAAAAGCGCTGTAAAAGGCCTGATAAATTAAAAAAAAAATTTAAATAGCACACCTATCAAAGCGCTTTTCAAAAAGCGCTGGGAAAGACCCCCCTATCAAAGCGCTTTTTAAGGAAAAAGCGCTGGGATAGGTCCACCTACGACAGCGCTTTTGGCCAGAAAAAAGCGCTTTCGTAGCCTACGCCAGCGCTGGCTACGGCAGCGCTTTTAAGCGCTTTTAAAGGGCAAAAAAAGCGCTGTGAAAGCCCATTTTCGTAGTAGTGAATGTACACGTTCTTTCCAAGTAGAAGGTTAGCTTAGGCAGAAAATGTGCTTCCTTTCTAAATTCCCCAACTGAGCTAATCCTCGTGGATGATTTTTGATTTAGCCTACCTTGTCCATTTCTGGATAGGATGAATCCCCAATCAAGTTACTTTCTCATTGGGTGGAGTCTTGTTTGACTGTTTCCTTTCTGGTTTATTCCTGGAGGGAGTTGTTGTCTCTTGCATAGGCTATCTCATGATTTTTCCCAGTGAAGTCGCGACCTAGATGAATGGTGCATTTATTTTGCACCTTTAAGTATGTGATCTCCTCGGGAAGGATTGATTCATGGTTCTCTTTGACGAAGATTTTATTCTCTGCCAATATCATCGTAATTTCCTTCTGAATTATTTTTGGAAAACGACAAGCGGCGGTCTCTTCATGAGCAACTTGTACGTTATAGACATCGTTGGAAAACGGCAAGCGGCGGTCTCTTCATGAGCAACTTGTGCGTTATTATTATTTTGGAAAACGGAAAGTGGCGGTCTCTTCATGAGCAACTTGTACGAGACATCGTTGGAAAACGGCAAGCGGCGGTCTCTTCATGAGCAACTTGTGCGTTATTATTATTTTGGAAAACGGCAAGTGGCGGTCTCTTCATGAGCAACTTGTACGTTATAGACATCGCTGGAAAACGGCAAGTGGAGGTCTCTTCATGAGCAACTTGTACGTTATAGACATCGTTGGAAAACGGCAAGCGGCGGTCTCTTCATGAGAAACTTGTGCGTTATTATTATTTTGGAAAACGGCAAGCGGCGGTCTCTTCATGAGCAACTTGTACGTTATTATTTTGGAAAATGACAAGCGGCGGTCTCTTCATGAGCAACTTGTACATTATTATTTTTCTGGAAGACAACAAGTGGCAGCTTCTTTATTTGAGCAGCTTGTATGTCATAGTTATTTTGGAAAACGGCAAGCGGCGGTCTCTTCATGAGAAACTTGTACGTTATTATTTTGGAAAACGACAAGCGGCGGTCTCTTCATGAGCAACTTGTACGTTATTATTTTTCTGGAAGACAACAAGTGGCAGCTTCTTTATTTGAGCAGCTTGTATGTCATAGTTATTTTGGAAAACGACAAGCGGCGGTCTCTTCATGAGCAACTTGTACGTTATTATTTTTCTGGAAGACAACAAGTGGCAGCTTCTTTATTTGAGCAGCTTGTATGTCATAGTTATTTTGGAAAACGACAAGCGGCGGTCTCTTCATGAGCAACTTGTACGTTATTATTTTTCTGGAAGACAACAAGTGGCAGCTTCTTTATTTGAGCAGCTTGTATGTCATAGTATTTTTGGAAGACAGCAAGTGGCAGCTTCTTTATTTGAGGCAACTTGTGTATCTACAATCTTATTATTATTTCAGCATTAATGAGTATATCTCCGGAAATCTCACAGAGAAGTTTGTTATGAATCTTTACCTTCAGAAGTCGGTAATCCGTCGCCAGCAAATTTGATACTCTCTGTCTATCTTTGACCTTGAGTTGTGAGCTCACTGATATTTTTGGGTCAATAATCTGTTTTTATGGCCTATGCAAGATACCTTCTTTGTTAGGGTCAGAGTCCGTATTCGCTCAAATTTTCATTCGCCGTCAAGAGTCTATTACTTGAAGTCGATGGTTTATTTCCCCAGTATTGTATAATCCTTGTCCCTGTGTTTTGTTGGTGTTTGATTTCTCCAGCATTGTCTTGTTTCATACAATATCTTTCTCTGTGAATTCAATCACTACATTCATATCAAACATAATGGCGGTATCTTAGGGCAAAAATTTGCGTATTATGTATTTAAGTACCTTCAATCTCGTCGAGACGAAGATTTTAATCTTCATATCTCCGGATAGAAGAAACTTAAATAGGGGCAGTTGTTGTACCCCAAATTTTGACCTAAGATACCATCTCCCATCTGCATCATTACATTGCAAGTGTTTTGACCTATCTTTATCAATTTTCAAAGCAGATTTTAAATTCATAACTTTTTCAAGTCAAGAGCTGTTTATTTTTGAAACGCTAAATTTATTAATTGATCAATGATGTTTACTTAATTATTTATTGTTCTGAATTTAAATAATTGGAATTTATTTTCAGTTATTATATAATTTAAAGAATTATAAATAATAAAGTAAATATTTGAAGAGAAGTTTATTAATTGATCAATGATGTTTATTTAATTATTTATCATTCTAAATTTAAATAATTGGAATTGATTTTCAGTTATTATATAATTTAAAGAATTATAAATGATAAAATAAATAATTGGAAAGAAGAAAAGAATTAACTGGTAAAATAATAGAATTTTATTCATCTTTATTCTAATTATTACAATTGTTGTTTAAATACTGTATTATTTACAAAGTATTTACAATGACAATTATATAAAATGTTTAAAGTGAAATAAAAACTATTTTAATTTTTCTAAGATTCTAAATCTTCATCTTCTATCCAATACTTCTTTGATGCCCATTTGATTTTACCTGCAAAGAATTAAAAGAAAAAGTCAGAAATGAATATAATTAAAAGCAGACAACTAATTAAGAGTTCATCATTAAAAGCAAATGGCTGGAATCAGTTTTTTACCCTCTTTGCAAATCACGGGATTTCTCCCGGTTCACAAAAAGGGATGAATTTTTTTTGATAAATATGAATGCACAAGTTAAAAATATGCACAAATTCAATTTTTCAAAATAAACTGCATAGTTAAAAATCAATTGCACAAATCCAATTTTTGTCAAAACTGCATATTTCAAAAAAACAACAGCATATGCAAATAACCAAGTCAAGTTACATTTTCAAAGCCAAAGTCCAACGTAAACTGTCAAGTATGGAAGTATGTCAATACAAAGGCTCCCATACTGTAATGTGCAGATCAAAACCACATATGCAAGCAAATATATTCCTATTTTTCATCATTTTCCAGCTTTGCTTTTTCAGAACTTAAAGTACATACATCATTTTAATGTTTCAAACTGTACTAAGGAGAGAGAAGAGAGAAAAGAGTGTGGGTTTACAGGTTTTGGCTTAGGCAGAAAAGGGATATAAAACAAAACTGCAATAATACAGTAAAAAAGGAAGTATAGAAAAGGATATAGGCAAACTGAATGGAACAGTAGAGTGCAGAAGTATCAAAGGCAAGAAAATAGTTAAATATACAAAACCTGAGCCATCAAAACAGGAAGCCAGCAAAACTGTTATGATAACAACAAACCCTTCAAGAAAAGTAGAGAGTTCATAACCTGTTGGAAGCCTAAACAAAAAACTGTCAAACAAATACAAAACGAATTCTCAAGGTCTCAAAGCAAAAACCTCAAGAACCTACTGTCTCAAGACCAAAACCAATAACCATGGCCTAAAAAACCAGTATCGGCCTGCCGTCTCAAGCCAAAAACCAGAACCTGTAGCACAAAAGCCCAGACCCTTAACCATGTCAAGCCTGTCCAGCTCTAAAGCCTAAGCCATAGAAACCATAACTAGTAAACACGGCCTGTTAAGCCATGCCAAACCTGAAACGAGTTTCACCAACACAAATGCCAGTAAAACCTTAAGCCTTTCAAACCATAACCTGTTCAACCTATTTTCAGGCCTAAAACCCTCATACCTGCCTAAACATCCAAGGCCAAAACTTGTACCAGCCATACACGCCCAAAGCCAAAAAACCAGAATACCACAACAACACAAACTTTAAAAACCAATGTCCAAACCCATCAAGCCTCAGAAATATTCCATCATAGGCCAATAAAAAAGCAACACAAGCTACAACATTCGAAGGCAACGCAAAGAAGCCCTCGGAATTGTGATTCGTCACAGGGCAATAAGGCATCAAACATATTCAGCAGGCCCACAGAAAGAAGAAGAAAAAGAAGCATACAAGGGCTATCAAGAAGAAGAGGAAAAGAAATTGCACAAAGGGTTTTCAAGCTGTCATCATTAAACCCTAAAAGGAAAAGAAAGACAGAGTACCAGGTTCTAGTGAAAGCGAGCTAGCTTCAGTGTCATTGCGTCTTCGCCATCCAGCCGCCTGAGCACCTCCACCACCATTCATCCCCCTCCTCCGTCAAGGTATAATTTCTTTCCCTCCATTTCGCACCTCTTGACAGAAACACCATGTAAAAAACTAGAGTCAGAATCAAGTGAATACAAAATCACAACATACCAAGTCATAAACATGCAAAATCATAAAAAACCCTAATGCATTAAAGGACGAAATCGTCACCTTCACACCGTATCACTGAGCGACCCATGGAGAAGAAGAGGCAGTTGGTGGCGCTGACGGCTGTGAGGCAAAGGAGCTCTATTCCTGGACATGTTTGGCTCGAGAGAAGAATAAGAAAGACGAAGAAGACGAATCTGTAACGAGAAGAAGAGCGCCGCTCTGTACCTTTTGGCTTAACCCTAATCTTTTTTCCCCAAACTAAAACAAATATGCTTAACCCTAACAAGTTATGAAATGTGTGGGCTTAACCCGTTTCCATTGCCTAAAAGCCCAAACGAACTTTATTAAGAGCACCCCCATCCCATTTCTGTTATTTCTTGATTTAGCCCCCTTGAAAGCTTTTTGGCCCATACAATGGTTTGCTTATCTACCCCCTTTATTTCTTGGACACCTCTCTTTCTATTTACTTTCTTTTAGCTTTTTTTTTACAATTTTATTGATTTAGTTAATTAATGAATTTAATCAAATAAGAGGTGTAACTTAATTAGACAAATTTTAATATTTGACCATTTTTTATTAGTTTAACTTTAGGATTAATTTAGTAATTTCAGTATTCTTTTTTTAATTAGATTTAAGTTAGTAACTTTTAAAGTTTTAATTTAGTTTAAAATTATTTAATAATTCTTAAAATAATACTTTATATTAATACAAAAATATATAAAAAAATAGAAATTTAAGAATTAAAACATTTTATTTTTTAATTAATTCTCTTGTTTTGTACATATTAAACGAAAAAAATATAAAAATGCATGTTCACATCATTTAGTCTGTTATTTAATCATTGTTGTGGTTATATATCACTTAGCTACTTAATCATTATCTGCATAATTTTCTGTTTAATTGTTTCATCTTTACTTGGTTATTCCGTTTACGTCTAAATCCAAGAGAAAAATGATTAAACTTGTTGACTTCATGTCCTCAAATCCAATCACGCGAATATCTTCATTTAATTAAAACTTAAGATAATTTTTCCCAAAAATATTCAATCTTTTCAAAACTCATACCTTTTAAGTCAAAACTTCGACATTAGGTCGTCGTACCTTCAAAAACCCGTCCGTACCCCTTTTCGGCCAAAACAATTTATTTTTAATCAAACGAACATTTTAATAAACAGATATTTCAAAAAGGTTCCTATAGGATACTATAGATGCATTGGGTTCTAATACCTTCCCATTGTATAACCAACCCCCGAACCATAGACCTCTTTCCAAAAACGCCTTGTATTTTTATTACTTTTAGGAAGTATTATTTTACATTGCATACTTTAGGGTTTTATTTTGCTCTTTTCCCTTTTCCCTTGGAAATAATAAAGCGCGGTGGCGACTCTTGCTTTTGTGAGACGAATTAATTAATAGTTCGATCTCCGATTTACCCCGCTACATTTTTTATCGCTACACACTTCAAGGGGACAAAAATCTCCCAATTTGGCAAGGTTTTTCAATCAAAAAGATGCTAAAAGATGTGATTGAAAATCAAATATTGAAAACATTATTCCATGGATTTTTGGACCAAGATTTACCCTAATTCCATTCAGCTATATATGCATAACCTAAACCTAATCAGGCACACGTGAGAGCTGCTGCAAAAAGCCATAAACCAATTCCAAAAAAATCAAAGAAAACTCAAAACTGAATTCCACATTCCAACGTGATTCAAAGCGTGTTCTTGACTCTAATACATTGCTGAGGTCCCCAGGAACGTGTAGGGATCAAAATCACACGCTAAAGCTTAAGAAATCGCCTCCAACAGATTCACGGTTTGCTTACTATTTTAATAATTGAAACTCATATTCCATGCGCATTTAACATGATTTGTTGGTTGTTTTGTATTGCTTGAATCCACAAGAAGCTTTTGGTATGGTTTAATTGCATTAAAACTCCATGAAACAGAAATCACCATTGATGAATTTTAGGTTTTCCAAGCTCTTAAATTGGGGCTTTGTGATATAGGAAAAATCAGACCTTGAGAGACTCATGGTTGGATTCGCCAAGGCCAGACGAATCAAACCCCATGCTCGCGAAATATTTATATGCATCAGGGACCTAATCGCTATTAATCGTGCTTGCGGGTTGTGGGGGTTAAAAACCTCCGCTATCTCTTTATTCGTTTTACAGGAAAACAAGGACGATGATGCGTTGTAAGCGTGCTACTGGATAATTCAAATGGCGCGCGCTTTTTGTTTGTTTTACAATACGTGCACTAATGTTTTAATATTATATTCATGGTTTATCTTAATTACAAATGCAGCGTGATGGCCTAGTGGTTGGTGATCTTGTCGGTAACCATTGGGACCTGGGTTCGATTCCCAGGTCCACCCAAACATTGTTTCTATTTTTTCTAATGTGATTGCATGCAGGATTCCCAATGATGTCCACCATGTGCCTCCAACCAACAACGCACCATGTGTCCTTGTGCATCAATCTAATGGTCCAGATGGAAGGACTATGGTATTCCTGGTCAACGCGTACCTGGACAATCCCAGAAGTCAACAAAGGCTTAAGCTTAATGGGCTGGAAACTTGCTAACAAAACCTCCTAAGGGTCCAACACCCCCCTGGTTTCTATTTCCTTTTTTTTTCTTTCTTTTTATTTCCTTTTAATAATTATTGTTACTATTATCTAATTAATTCATAAATTATTTTTCATAATAAAATCAGAAACTTAAAATATTGTTTATTTTTATTATTTATTAATAATTATTTTTGTAAATAAATTATAATTAATTAGTTTAGTTGTTTAATTAGGACAATTTTAATCTTTTTCATAATAAATAACATCAATTTAGAATTAGGGTTTTTCATTTGACTTTTAATTTCTTTTATTTTTATTTTCATTAAAAACATAAAAAACTAAAAAATACTTTTTCTTTTAATTAATTAATTAATTAGTTATTAGTTTTAATATTTAATCAAATGCAAAAAAAGGACAAATTGCTTTCTTTTCTCAAAAAGGGTCAAAACCCTAAGGACGTCCCGATTCAATTCTTTCGCGCACATATTTATTTTCAATTTATTTATTTGATCATATTTATGTATCTGTTTCCGAGGATGTAATGGATAATTAGGCTTTATCGCTTTCTTTATTTTCTCGCAATTTATTTTTTAAAGGGTTATGTTTTTGGCGATGTAAATACCCGACGCCTTGTAATAGCGTAGATTCAATTTTCCGCAATTTATTTCCCGCAAATTATTAACTGTTAATTATGCATGCAAGACTTGCCTGGAAATAAAATCAAAGCGTAGCTCACAAATAACATGTACAAGATAATCTTAACTGAATTTAACACACATGCACATGCCACTCTTAGGGTACGCCTCACTTGGTTTCCTCGAGGTGGTCATTAAGTATAGGGTGTTTTAGAGGTCGCCCTCCTGTCTAAAGATCCAGTTGCCTCGAAACGGTTGCCTCGATAAAAAAAATGATCTAAGACATTAGGGTTACCGCTAAGGCGTCCTACCATTGCTTTAGTGACCACATGTCCCTATAATCGAATTGACCCGAAACTCCAACGACGGTGCTACCTACTTCTCAATAGTGGGATAGTACTGTCTAAAGGACATTTACACAGCTTAATTTCTTTTGAGTAGGTAGAGGTTCTTAGATACTTGCTCTTTCAAAAAACAAAAATACTTTTCGCACTTACACTTTTCAGACAAAAGTTTTCAAACAAACACTTCATACACTCTTGAGGACTGATACAAGAGTCAAAACGAAGTTTTCAAACAAACTTTTTCAAAACCCACAAACACAAGAAAAACAAAACATTTTTGAAAACATAGTGAGCAAGTACCTAAGAGCCCGTGGATAACCACGGATAGAAAGGGTGCTAACACCTTCCCTTTCTATAATCTACCTCTCGAACCCGAGAAACATCTCGAAAAGGAATTTTGCTGTGCTTTTGTCCTTTCCTTGTTGGAGAAAATAAAAGACGGTGGCGACTCTTGCTTACCGCGACATTTCGCGAACCAACATTTCAAAACAGTCAGTTCTATTTCCACCGATCACAGGGGGATATTTGCAAGAAAATAAAACCCTAATTCAACTATTACAACCAAATTGAATTCATTGTACAAATAATAAATTGACAATTATTTAAATATACAATATAGTATAAATATGCAAAAAAATGTTTTTGTATGTATTTATTTTATGTATGTAAAATAAATTATTTAATGTATCAAAAATAAGAAAATATTAATGATTATTTTTGAAAAGGGTAGAAACCCTAGTTTTTGTTTAAGAAAAATATATATATTATATCATTTATTTATGTACAAGAATATAAAATAAAAATATATACAAGAGTGTTAAAAAATTAAATGTGTGAGAAAGATATTATTTAAGTATAGAAATAATAAAAATAAAAATATATAACATTTTTTTGTGTTATTTATGAATTTATTTTAAGGAAATAAAAGTATATATTATTTAATAACTAATTCTATGTCCAAAAAATAATAAAAATAATAAAATAAAATGTGAAAATTTAAGAAAATATTTTTAGTAATTTTTTAATATTTGGAGAAAATAAATAAAGTCAGAAATGTAAAAGAAAATAAAAAAAAAATGAAAAATAATGAAATGGGCCAAAGGGGTGTAAACAGCAAGCTAAGAGGTGCAAATAGAAAGCCAAAGTCAAGCCCAGCCCACATTCATCTTCGTCCCTGACCTTGTGAAACAGAAAAACACGCGCCAATGGTTCAAACTCGTATCTCCTGCATTTGTGCTTAAAAACAAAAACTTGCAACATGAAAGTTATAGAGCATGATCATACGATTCTAACCATATAAAAAACTTAATCTAACTCTCAAAGACCAGAGAGAATTTCTCTGGCCCTAATTTCTAACCTAGTTTTTTCAGAAAGTTCATCATTCAAATTCTCCCAGCTCAGTTAACTTAAGTGAATTCTATGCATATGTACAGCTCAAGGGCAATGAGGACTACATTTTTTATTCACAAACCTAAGCCTAATGATTCCTAAATAGAGAGATAGAAGTTTGAACTTTACCCGTTTCAGTCAAGCTCGAGTATGGCAATGTAGGGGTTGTGAGTGAGGCCTGATATACTTGTGAGCTTACTTGAAGTTCCTTTGAGCTTTCCTAATGCTTAGCCAACTTTGAAATAGATTGAATATGCTTGTAGAACTCAACCTGCAAAGTCAGAATTTGAAAATGGTGAAGTGTGTAAATGGAGTTACAGTGACTTGGCAATGGTTGGGATAGCTTAGGTATGTTGTATGGAGTGTTTTGGAACTGGTTGCAAACAAAACACACGAGTGGATTGTGATTTGTCTTATGATTTGCATATCCTGCCCTTTTTTGGCAGAAAATGGGGTTTTTGGTGTACAAGGGTGTTTGAGAGGTTGCTAGCTCGTATTTCTGGCTTAGTATAATATGAGAAACTTGTTTCAAATGTTTACAAACTTTGGTTTTATCAGATTAAAGAGTTGTTGACCTTTTGCCCACTTTCTTGCTTTTGAAGCAAAAGTGAAATGACAATCCTCAAGAGCCTGTACAGGCCTCCTTCTTAGCTGAAAAGTTGGTGTACCTTGCCCTAAGTTTGTGGATGTGGTTTGCTGCAAAATATTAAGTCCAATGCTCAAGACAAACAAAAATGCAAAAGTTGTGCTTTATGTAAATGGCATTGTTGCCTTTTTGCCAAAAAAGGATTAATTCAATGTGTAATCTTCTAAAGCTCAGAACAAAGCCTTAATCCATTGTGTTTGCATTAAATTTTTTAGTGTGGAAGTGTTTAAGGACCTTTAAACCAAGTACAAGCATGGTTGGACAAAATTTGCAACTTGAAGCATGGTGTAAAATGCCTTAATCAAAAGTGATGATTTCCCATTTTTAAACTTTTGATTCTCCCTAACCACAAATAATTTTGGAGAGTTCTTGGACATTTTGGAAAGCTTGTAACATTCTCTACAATCCATCTTTGAAATGTATTTTGAGATTCCACTTGGGACTATGTGAAAAATTGCCATGAAGATGGGTCAAAATCCTGCCTGAACTAGGGCAAAATTTCACTAAGTTAAAAGTTTCATGGACCCTTATTCCAAAAATCATAACTTGAGATCAAAGCATCTTTTGGGAAAACTTTGTGAATAAAAGTTGTATATTTTGTGGAGTACTACAACTTTCATGTTGGAAGTTTTCTTTGAATCCAATTGCATCATGGTGAAAAAGTTGGGAAACATTGGGAAAAAATAAGAAATTTTCATAACTTAGAAAATTTCTAAGTTATGAAAATTTTCCATTTTAAACCCTAATTTGCAAAATTAGGTTTCTTCGTGAACAAGTTTCATGTTTTGGCACATCTTGATGAAAAATGACCCTTGGCACTTGATTTTGACCAAAAAGTCAAAGTTTGACTTTTCAGTGTACAGTTGATTTTTGATCAGTTGACTGGAAAATTCATTTGTCAATCCAACGCATTTGAGATCTTTTGAACCTTGTGATTAGGTCAAGATGGTTCCATTTAGTCCTTGAATCCATGCTTGAACCCAATTTTCCATTGGCTAGGATAAAAATCAGAAATTGCCCTTATGCAGTCAAAACCCTAAAAATGACCATTTTGCCCTTTTGATTATCTGATCAAATTTCTTGAGGAGTTATGGTCCAAACTTGATCAAATGGTTCATGAGTCTATAATGTTGATGTGGATCAAAAATTATGAGGTTTGACTGTAAATTGGCCACAATTGAATTTTTTTCCCAATACAATTGATTTTTAGGTCAACTGTCCAATTGACTGGGCAAAAATTTGATTCAAAGCTTGAAACTTGGTATGAGCAATCTTAGGAGTCCAACATGAAATATGAAAGTCACATTGAGCATTGAAAGTCCAAAAATCCTTGTGCAAACTCAAACCCTATATTCAGATCAACAGTGCAAGGAGATGTCTTGAGCAGAGCAAACCCTAGCTTGGTCATGAGTTCAAAGAGTCTTGTGAGGGGAAATCTTAATAAAATGAGAGGGAAAATTTTGGGGTAAAACAAAGAGGATCTAACATTCAGCCAATCTAGGGCAATTATGTCAAGATTCAACAAATCTCTAGAAGTCATTTGATCAGAAAGGTTACCCTAAAAGCATGCATCCAAAGGCAAGTTACAAAAATTACCTTGATCAGCACGGTAAGCTTGAGACACCAGATTGGTTTCCAAGGGCATATCCAGATTTCGTCAAGATAGCTACTATGTCTACCCCAAGCCGAGAATCTTCCTCAAGTAGAATTGTTTCTTGTGACCTATTTTGTAGATGTGTGTTTGGATTCCTCTAACAATTGATGATCAATTAAAGGGTTTCCTACAGGTTATGTTATGGTGTTGGGTTTATAATCCCATTTTTTCTAGTCTTGTTGCAGACTTCTCAAGCTGAGTGTGATTCTTTACCCGGCCAAGTGGTGATCAAATAGAGATTAAAAAGAGCTATGAAGCCTTTGCTCATTTGATGGAGTTATTTCTCCCTTTTTATTGATATGAAATCTCTTGTAGAGTATTGCTCCCTCCAGTTACGACATTCTTATTGTTATGTGCTCCCTAAGTAGCTAGACAAGGGAAATATCTTTTCTAAGAAGTGTTGAGACAATTCTCAATTTTTGGGTTTTCTCTCACAAAGTGTTGAGTTTGATTTAAAATCCCCATAATTTTGACTTCTTATTGTACTGTTAACTTCTTGGTTTCCTAGGAAGGTTCTCTCAGGTCATTTTCGCTGGTATGTGCGTGATTTTTGTATATTAAAGATGATACGAGTGGGTGCAAGGTACAGTATTGGGTTTGTGGTCCCATTACCCCCGGCCAAGTCTTGGTTTGCTTTTGGTTTTGGGTTTGCATGGTCAGAAACCTCCGTCTCAGATTTCCCAGCGAAGTTTTCCCTCATATGATGAAAGGTTTTATTCCCTTGGTGTGCTAAGATATCTCTCTTTTGCAGTATTGGCATTAGTGTTGACTTCTTGATTTCCCGGGAAGGCTATCCCAGGGAATCTTTGGTCGGAATAGGTTTTCATGATGTAAAGTTTCAATTTGCATCTTTCCCTAGGGGGGTAGGCTTGAATTCCCCAGTGAGGTTTGATTGTCTCGGCGTCAGTCTGATTTATTTGAGGCTGGTCTTGCAATCTCCAGTAGGTATGTTGCTTTTGAAAAACTGGTTTCTCCGATGAAACCGGAAGAAAGATGTTTTATCCCGGTATCTGTTTGATTTAGCTACTTCCGGATTATGTTTCTCCTCAGTGAAGTTAGGACAGGCAATAGGTTTGGTTTCTGCAGTTGCTTTTACCTTTCTTGGATTGATCTTTCTGGTTGAAGTTTAGCCCAATGTTGTTGGTACCTGAGGCGGATTTGTTTGTTTGTACTGATTATGTATCCTTTTACCAGCATATGCACGATATCACTCATACATTCATACATGCATCATGCATTACTACAAATCATTATTTTATTCCCTTGGTGTGCTAAGATATCGCTCTTTTTGCAGTATTGGCATTAGTGTTGACTTCTTGATTTCCCGGGAAGGCTATCCCAGGGAATCTTTTGTCAGAATAGGTTTTCATGATGTAAAGTTTCAATTTGCATCTTTCCCTAGGGGGGTAGGCTTGAATTCCCCAGTGAGGTTTGATTGTCTCGGCGTCAGTCTGCTTTATTTGAGGCTGGTCTTGCAATCTCCAGTAGGTATGTTGCTTTTGAAAAACTGGTTTCTCCGATGAAACCGGAAGAAAGATGTTTTATCCCGGTATCTGTTTGATTTAGCTACTTCCGGATTATGTTTCTCCTCAGTGAAGTTAGGACAGGCAATAGGTTTGGTTTCCGCAGTTGCTTTTACCTTTTTTGGATTGATCTTTCTGGTTGAAGTTTAGCCCAATGTTGTTGGTACCTGAGGCGGTTTTGTTTGTTTGTACTGATTATGTATCCTTTTACCAGCATATGCACGATATCACTCATACATTCATACATGCATCATGCATTACTACAAATCATTTTTTTATTGACATTGTGTTCTAACCTTCCTGCAGTGCTCCTTGCTTAGGTGGATTTGGTTTTCCCTCTTGAGTTTATTTCTTAAAGGATGTATCTTCGTTGGCCGTCTTTCTCCAGTTTGTTTCTAATTGGATTTGTGGTTGCATGATGATATTATTTACTTTGGATTTCTGAGAAATTTGAGTTTTGGTTTGTGCATTTATTTTGCACGAGAAGACTTTATCTCCTCAGCAGGAATAACGTGGCATTTCCCCAAGAAGCCATATCTATTTCCCCAGGAAGCCATGTCTCTTTCCCCAGGAAGTCGTATCTCTTTCCCCAGGAAGCCATATCTATTTCCCCAGGAAGCCATATCTCTTTCCCCAGGAAGCCATATTTCTATCCCCAGGAAGTCATATCTCTTTCCCCAGGAAGTCATATCTCTTTCCCCAGGAAGTCATATCTCTTTCCCCAGGAAGCCATATTTCTATCCCCAGAAAGTCATTTCTCTTTGCAATTCCCCTTTGACAATGAGTGGAAGTCTCTTTATTTGAGACAAATCATGTATTACCCTTTCCAGGCAGAGTGCCTTGGTTAAAGAAGAAGTTGAGACACGTTCTAGGTGAAACACCAGAATTTTGGGGAAAACTTATGATATTTTCTTTCTACCTTTAGTGAACGTTGGTAGGACATCGGCAGTGAACGTCGGTGTTTGTTAACTTTTTGCTATCTTCAGTGAACGTTAATAGTTCATCATCAGTGGACGGCGGTGATATGATATTTTCTCTCTACCTTAAGTGAACGTTGGTAGTACATCGGTAGTGAACATCAGTGTTTGTTATCTTTTTGCTATCTTCAGTGAACGTGGATAGTTCATCGTCAGTGAACGATGATGGTATGATATTTTCTCTCTACCTTCAATGAATATTGGTAGTACATCGGCATTGAACATCGATGTTTCTTATCTTTTTGCTATATTCAGTGAACGTTGATAGTTTATCGTCGGTGAACGATGATGGCATGATATATTTTCTCTCTACCTTTAACTATTGAGTTGGTAGTTTACCGTCATCTGTGAGTCGGTATATCTTTATCTTCTACCTTCAACTATTGAGTTGGTAGTTTACCGTCATCTGTGAGTCAGTATCTTTTTGATCTTCTACCTTCAACTATTGAGTTGGTAGTTTACCGTCATCTGTGAGTCGGTATATCTTTATATTCTACCTTCAACTATTGAGTTGGTATTTCACCATCACTGTGAGGCGGTATATCTTCTTCTTCTACCTTTAACTATCGAGTTGGTAGTTTACAGTTATCGGTCGATCGTTATCATTCTTTACTTTTTCCTCAATATTTGAGTTGATGCTACCTTATCTCTTCTTTGGGTTTTACACCAATAGAGTCATGTCTTTTGTTCACCAGTGATTTATTTTCCTGGTGGGGTTGCTCCTTTGTTTCTTCATTTTTGTGGCATCCCCAGTGATACTTTGCGTCTCTTTTGTTCTGTTCATATGCATTCATAATCATAAGCATTGCATGGCATCTTAGATACAAAAATAGGGCTTGTTTTATATTTAAGTATCTTCAATCGCGTCGACACGAAGATTTTTAACCTTTGTATCTCCAGATAGAAGACACTTAAATAAGGGCAGCTGTTGTGCCCTAATTTTTGCCCCTAAGATTCCCCTATCATATCATGTCAACTTGATCATAACAAAATCACATTAGGGTTGGTTCTTCCTCTTTTTTTTCTATCTCCTATCTTTAAGTTTACTCTTGAGGAATCTCCAAGCACCTTAGTTGTGTATTTTGTATATGTGTTGATAATTAACCTCTAACCAAAATACAAAAAAATATTTGTCGTTGTCTTTGCAAAATTGTATTTTGTAGGTACCAAGTCAAAGCATCTGGAACTGCTCGCACAAAGTGGTGATCATAGTGTTGTTCAAATTTCTACCATTGTCGGTGATGATCCTGTCGGGAATACCATTCTGTGATCGGTGGGAAAGAGAACTGACTATTTTTGGAATGCTGGTTCGCGTTTGCGTTTGTTTTTGCAAAAATTTCGCGGTAAGCAAGAGTCGCCACCGTCTTTTATTTTATCCAACAAGGAAAGGACAAAAGCATAGAAAAATTCCTTTTTCGAGATGTTTCTCGGGTTCGAGAGGTAGATTATAGAAAGGGAAGGTGTTAGCACCCTTTCTATCCGTGGTTATCCACGGGCTCTTAGGTACTTGCTCAAAGTGTTTTCAAAAGTTTGCTTTTCTTTGTGTTTGTGGGTTTGAAAGAAGTTTTTGTTTGAAAGGTGTAAGTGCGAAAAGTTTTGTTTTGTTTTAAAAGGAGCAAGTACTTGAGAACCATCTAACTACTCGAAAAGGGAATTAAACTATGCTAATTTCCTTTAGATAATGCTATCCCACTATTGATGAGTAGGTAGCATTGTCGTTGGAGTTTTCGGGTCAATTCGATTAAGGGACGTGTGGTCACTAAAGCAATGTTAGGACACCTTAGCGGTAACCCTAATGTCTTAGATCATTTTATCCAAGGCAACCGTTTCGAGGCAACTATGATCTTTGGACAAGAGGGCGACCTCTAAAACTTCCTATACTCAATGACCACGTTTGAAGGCAACCAAGTGAGGTGTACCCTAAGAGTGCGCATGTGCGAGTGTGTTATTTTAGTTAATTTTATCTTTGTACATGTCATGGGTAAGCTATGTTGATTTTAAGTTCATACATTTGATCTTGTCATGAATTCCCTATTATCAAACATCTAACAGTGTATAGCTGTGGAATTTAAATTTGTGGAAATTAAATTTAAACTATTACAAGGCGTCGGGTATTTACATCGCCAAAAACAACCCTTTAATTTAAATTGCGGAAAGTAAAATAAAGCGATAAATGATTGAAGTCATAATTAAAAGCTATTACATTTCGGAAGCAATTACAATATTGGATAAAATGATACGCGTGCGAGAAAATTAAATCAGCGCATTTTTTAGGGTTTTGACCCTTTTTGAAAAGAAAGCATGTTTTTGTTATTTTTTGAATTAAATGGAAATTAAATTAGGTCAAAATTAATTAATTAATTAATTAAAATATTTTTGGGTTTTTGAATATTTAAGGAAATAAAATAAAATGGATTAATTTTAATAAAAACCTAATATTCTAAATTGATTTTAATTATTGCAAAAGAGGTTAAAAGTTAAACCTAATTAAATGCTAAATTGATTAAATTATATTTATTTACAAAAATAAGAGTGAATTTAATTTTAATAAATAAAAATAATATTTTTGGGGTTTTCTGATTTTACGAGGAAAAATAAATTATTTGGTTAGTTTTAAATAATAATAATAATAATTAACAAAATAAATAAATGTAATGAAGAGAAAAAGAAATAACCAAAAAAAGGGGGTGCTTGGCCTGGATCAGGGTGTTTGGTAGCAATTGTTTGGCCCATTTACGTTCAAGCATGTATCACTTTTCCTGCTTCCATGTGACACGTTGACTGGTGTGTATGGTGGACGTCATCTTGTGACCATCAGATTTGGCCTGAAGGTCATCTGGCGCTTGGGATTTGAGGGAGCATGATGGGCCTACGCGCTTGAGTGCATACTGGAATACCTGAAATAAAATGACACAGTTTTTGGGGGGCCTGGGATTCGAACCCAGGTCCCATAGGACTTTCCACTAACGCCTCCACCAACTGAGCTGTTATGTTTTATTGTTAATGAAATAAGTGGACAATATTATATTGGAAAACATTTAATATGCCTGGAAATAAATAAAAAATGGCGCGAGATTTGAACTGGCCAATGGGAAGAAGACACGCCTTCGTCTTCCCCACAGATCCCTGGTTTATTTTTCCTGCGGATTTGAATCCGCAGAAAAATCCATGGCTTGATCTCAAAATTGTCTCTAGGCTATATAAATGCAAATGGAGACCATCATCATGCTCGTCTCTCCTCCCTGAATACAACCATGTCCATGGTTTGTTCCAATTTTACCTGCAAAGCAAATGCCCAAAAACGAACCTCCAAAACCCTAGATTCGGGTATGGTACTATAGCTCACGAAAACAAAATCAAATGATGCAGAAAGACTGGAAACTGAACGTTAAGCATGATTGTACAAAAAATTTGCTCAAAGGATGCAGGAATATGAATTCACGATTTCATGTATAGGGTCATGTTCATGGACACTTACAGCGCAATTCAGGTGACGAGAGGGCTTGGTTTTGGTTCCTATCGCTTTAGTGGATGGCAAACAAGAGGTCTATGTTGAGTTTTGGCCTTGAAAACGCCTCCAATATGGATTTCGATCTCCAACTTTTTCAAGCTTTTTTTAGTTTTGTATTTGTGATTTGGGCATCTTTCTGGTCGTGTTCCTGTATGCTTTTCCTTTTATGAGTAATAAGGAATGAATTAGGTTAAAAGTTGGGCCTTGAATCCATGTGAATTGATGAATTAAGATATGATTTGATTCCTTCATTAAAGGCTTCCAATTTCTTTCTAAATCCAAGATTTTTTGCATGATATGGCTTGGCACGAATTTGATTGTGTCCATCATGATAATTGAAAGTTGTATCAATCAAAAAGATCATAGGTTATTAATATTTAGATTTTATTTTGATTTAAATTGATTAAAAATGAATTAAATCAATAAAAATCAAATAAAATAGAAAAATTAACAAATTGGCACAAGACTGAAGATATGACACGTGTGTGGTGTGACAAGATCAAATCAAGTGGAAAAAAGTGGGCCCTTTTGTCAAAAATTGGAGTTTTGGGGATAGTTGACTTTTGGCAATTTTGGAAAAATGCCCAACTTCAACAATGCATAACTTCTTCAATTTTGAACTTTTGGAGGTGTTCTTGGACTTTTTAGAAACCTTGAGATGTCCTCTAACCAACCCTTGTGTTCTCATATTATTTTGATATTCCATGCTCAAGTTATAAGCTTTGGTAAAAAAAAGGTGTTTTTGTTGACTTTCAAAAATGACCTATAATGTCCAAATTTGTAACTTTTTGTGAGTGCATTTCTTGATCTTGGGGTGTGAAGATGGATTGTAGGAAATTGCATCCGCTTAAAAATGAGCTTTGGATGGGTCATTTATAATAAAGTATGAGAACGTTATGCTTGGTCAAAGTTGAGTTGACTTTTCCTATAAAACCCTAATTTAACAACTTTTGAATCTTGATGAATCTTGAGTAATCCTTGATGAATCATGATCCACCCTTGATCAAATGATGAATTATCCATCAAAATGAGAATTTTTACGAAAAATCTTGAGGTTTGACTATTTGTAGGTCACAGTTGACTTTTGCCCTAGCACAGTCGATTTTTGGACCTCTTGAGCAATTGACTGACCAAAATTTCTCTGCAAGGCTTGAAATTTGACATGGATGAACTTGAGAACATATTAGGATATTGGGGAGCACTTAAGGTCATTTGGATGTAAGGACCTTGATGCAACACAAAACCCTAATTTGAGATTGACTGCCTTAGGAGATGATTTGACTGTCCAACTCTTGAGCAATCTTGAACCATTTGGAGATGATTCTTGACATATCTTGAGAAATACGGGAGGGAAAATTTTGGGGTACAACACATACTGACAAATGAGGTTCTGCTTGATGAAGCGGGCAACCACATTCTTTGTGACGGAGGCCAAGGAAGCTACTTTGACCCACTTGGTAAAGTAATCAATGGCCACCAGGATGAAGCGGTGTCCATTGGATGTTGTAGGCTTGATCTCTCCAATCATGTTGATTCCCCACATAGAGAATGGCCAAGGAGCTGTTAGGACATTGAGAGGAACTGGAGGAATATGTACCTTGTCAGCATAGATTTGGCATTTGTGACAAGTACGGGAACATTGATGGCAGTCAGCTTCCATGGTAGACCAGTAGTAGCCTACCCGTAGAATCTTCTTAGCCATCATATGCCTGCTTGAGTGGGTGCCAAAGGTACCATTGTGCAGTTCAGCCATGATCTACTCAGCTTCAACTTTGTCCACACAACGAAGCAGAATGCAATCATGATTGCGCTTGTATAGGATACCATTGCTCGGGAAGAACTTGGCAAAGAATCTACTCAAGAACTTTTTGTCGTTGACTGAAGCTCCTTCAGGATACTCTTGAGCCTCGAGATACCTTTTGACTTCGTGAAACCAAGGTAGGTCCACTACTTCTTCAGTATTAATCTCGTGACAATGGGCAGGTTCGTCCATCCGCTCGATGGTGATTTTCGGAGTCTCATTATCACAGTTGAGTTTAAACATGGATGACATTGTAGCTAGAGCATCTGCTAGTTGGTTCTCTTCTCGCGGGAAGTGCTCGAAGGTAATCTGCTCTAAATGAGGTAGCAGTGTCAAGACATGTTCTTTGTATGGGATGAGATTAGGATGTTTAGTATCCCACTCTCCTTTGATCTGACTGATGACCAAAGCTGAGTCTCCAAACACAACCAAAGATTTGATTCCCAGGTCTATTGCAACTTTAAGCCCAAAGATACAAGCTTCATATTCGGCCATGTTGTTGGTGCAGTTGAAGCAGAGTCTAGCTGTGAAAGGTGTATGGCAACCTTGTGGAGAGATGAGTATTGTGCCGATACCGTTGCTAAGTGCGTTGGAGGAACCATCAAAGTACAGGGTCCATCGGGATCCTTGTTCAGGTCCGTCATACGGTCCGTTATCTTCAATGTTGTCCAAAGTCATAATGTCTTCGTCAGGGAAGTCAAACTTCGTGGATTGGTAATCTTTGACAGCTTGATGAGCCAGATGGTCAGCTAGTACACTCCCCTTTAAAGCCTTTTGGGTCGTGTAATGGATATCATACTCAGTGAGGATCATTTTCCATCTAGATATTCTTTCAGATAAAGTAGGCTTCTCGAAGATGTACTTGATCAGATCCATTTTAGATATCAATAGAGTGGTGTGAGTCAACATATACTGCCTTAGCCGGCGAGCAGCCCATACCAAAGCGCAGTAAGTTTTCTCGAGCAGTGAGTATCCGGTCTCACAGTCGGTAAACGTTTTGCTAAGGTAATAAATGGAATTCTCTTTTCGGCCAGACTTGTCATGTTGGCCCAGTACGCACCCCATTGAATTATCCAAAACAGTCAGATACATGATTAGCGGTCTTCCTTCGATGTGGGGCATCAAGATAGGAGGTTCTAGAAAATACTCCTTGATTTTATTGAAAGAAACTTGACAGTCATCATTCCATTTAACCACCTGATCTTTTTTCAACAACTTGAAGATTTGCTCACAGGTATATGTAAGGTGAGAGATGAACCTTGCAATGTAGTTTAGGCGTCCCAAGAAACCTCTGACCTACTTCTCAGTGCGAGGGGCAGGCATTGCTTGTATAGCTTTGACTTTGGTAGGATTAACCTCGATGCCTTTGTTGCTGACGATGAATCCCAAGAGTTTACCGGACCTGACTCTGAAAGTGCACTTGCTAGGGTTCAGTCTGAGCTTGTACTCCTTTAACCTGAAAAACAGCTTTTGCAGATGGTTGAGGTGTTCTTCTTCTGTCTGTGAACGGGCTATCATGTCGTCTATGTAGACTTCAATCTCATGATGTATCATGCCATGAAACAAAGCTACCATGGTGCGCTGATAGGTTGCCCTGGCATTCTTCAGTCCGAATGGTATCACTTTATAGCAGAAGGTACCCCAATGTGTAACAAAGGTAGTTGTCTCCATGTCTTCAAGGGCCATTTTGATCTGGTTGTAACCTGAAAATCCATCCATGAAAGAAAATACCTTGTGTTGAGTTGTATTGTCAACCAAGATGTCAATGTGCGATAGTGGAAAGTCATCTTTAGGGCTAGCCCTGTTTAAGTCTCTGTAATCCATGCATATTCTCACTTTTCCGTCCTTCTTAGGCACGGGCACAATGTTAGCAACCCATTATGGATAGGAAGTAACAGCAAGAAACCCAGCATTGAACTGCTTCATCACTTCAGTTTTGATCTTTTCAGACATGTCGGGCCTCATGCGGCGGACTTTCTGTTTAATTGGTGGACAGTCTTATCTTGTAGGGAGACGGTGAACCACAATATATGTATCGAGTCCTGACATGTCTTCGAGGACCAGGCGAAGATCTCGACATATTCATTCAACAGCTGAACTAAGCATTCTTTGATACTTGGCTCTAGGTTGGAACCCACTCTGACCTATTTTCTGTCTTCATCAGAACCCAAGTTGATTGTCTCTAACAGCTCTTCATGGGGGCAGAATATCCCTTTCTTCCTGTTGTAGAAGTCTATCCAACTCTCCCGGCACTTCACAGTCTTCATTACCTTTGTATTCAGCATGTTTGACCAGATCTTCAGAGTCACTGAAGGCCATAGCAGAATTATTACCCATGGAATCCAAAATGGAAGGGTACCTGCATTTTGTGAGTGTGGGTGTGTGTAAGGTATAGCCACCTTTAAACAAATAATGTGTAAAAAGAAAGAAAATGAACACAAAAGTTTATATGTGAAAACGTCCATGATTCATTAAAAATGGCATATGAAGATGAAAAATCAAACCCTTACAAATGGACCTATATGCCTCGGGTAAGGCACAAGGCAAAAAGTATACGAATTATTTAAGAATTATTACAGACCAACAGAAATGTTTGTAAGATAAATTACTGATTTATGAAAGTAATGGGAATGAAGTCCTTTGCCTCCCAGTTGTTTAGCCCTCCGTCAACAGTTGGAAAGATCCAGTCTTCAAAGTTGCTCTCCTCTAAAGCATTGACTCCATGATGGGTGATCTTCAACGGTGGCCCTCCAGCCCGGGAGCGGTGTACAGCCTTTTGAGCAGAAGCAGTGAAACCCAAGCCGAATTTATCTATATTGAAAGGAAAGTCTGGTAGCTGACCCCATATTGTGCTTCCTCCTTCTTCAATCACAGTCTTTACATCTTTGAGGGATGACATCCGAGACACAGGTTTGGTAATCAAAGGTACAAAAGACATTGTCTTGGTTGCTGCAACTTCAGGAGAAACCTCTTCAAAGTGCTGAAAGTGGGTCTCGATGAATTCACCATCCAATTCAACATAGCGGAATGAATTTAGATGGATTATCATATTCTCCTCCTTGCCATGAACAATTATAATTTCCCCTTGGACTGCGTATTTGAGCATTTGGTGCAGAGAAGAAGTGGAGGCCCCAGCATTATGAATCCAGGGTCTTCCCAACAAGCAAGAATAGGAGGCACGGATTTCCATCAAATAAAATATGGAGTTGAAAGTTTCCGTTCCCACTTTGATCGGGATGTCCAACTCCCCGTGGACCATCCTTTTAGAACCATCAAAGGCTCTGACAATGATATTGCTGGGCTTCAGGGTCAAACCTTCACCGTCCAATCTGTGCAATGCTTTCTTCGGCAAGACATTTAAAGACGACCCAGTATCAACCAGAACGTGAGCTAGAGTAGTCCCTCTGCATTCCATCGAGACATGCAGAGCGTCATTATGCTTTCTCCCCTTAGATGTTAAATCGTCATCGGAGAAGCCAAGACCATTGTCGGCTGTTAGGCTAGCTACACATTCTTGGATCTGGTCCGCGGAGGTTTCCTGAGGCACGTGGGCCGTCTTCAAGAATCTGATCAAAGCTTTGGCATGAGCTTAGGAATAGAGCAACAGGGCCAGCATAGAGATTTTTGAGGGGGTTTTCCCTAATTGTTCCACAACGTCATAGTCGCTTTTCTTAATTATTTTCAAAATCTCCTCCATTTCTTTTTGGGTGGTCTCAGGGATGACCAAAGGTTGAGACCTCATCCTGACGGGCGCTTCTTGGATCCCCTTCCCTTTATCAGCATCAACAACAGAGGGTACAACTGCGGGAGTTACAACTTCTTCAATAACTGGAGTTCTCACAGATATGTTGACCGGTACAGGAGTAACCTTAGGAGCATTTGAGGGTCCGAAGACTGCCCTTGGAGGAGCAATCTCCAGAGAGAAAATTCTTCCGCTGCGGGTGATTTTACTCGTTCCAGCAATATTTCCAATGTCAGGAGTCTCTTCATCAGAACTTTCTTCAACTGATTCAATCTGCTTAATACCTTGGTAGAAGATCTCTCCCCCATAGTTCCACGGTATTGATTTGTTGGACTTGTACGGGATAGGCCCCGACATGGTTATCTTTAGAGGTACAATCTTTGGATCAGATGTAATCTTAACAGGTCTTTTGGAGACCTTGGAAAGATTGGCGGATATGGTAATTATAGCAACATGATTGACAAGAATCGGTGTAACAGGAGTCTTCTCAAAAAGGATTTCTTGATTATCCATTAGGCGCTGGATGCCTAACTTCAACAACAGACAGTCAGATGGTAAGGATGAACAAAGGCAACAATCCTTTTCACAGCCTGGGAAAATCCCGACTTTCAACATATTCAGCTTGATTATCGGTAACAGAGTCATCAAATCATCAACAGTAGTAACAAAAAGATCTTCTTCAATAGCATGGGCATTGTGGCCATGCTTTGGAATTGGAGCAGAGATCACATTCGGCTTTTCAGGGGCGTCGAATTCCACTTCCTTAGCATCTATTAAATCCTGAATCTTATTCCTGAGGGCCCAACAATTGTTGGTGTCGTACCCCAGGATGTCCGAATGATAAGCACACTTGGCGTTGGGGTGGTAGTATGGTGACGAAGTGTTAGGGTTTTTAGGGGCCTCCCTCAAACTGGAAAGGTTTAACTTCAAGAGATGGGGTATAACCTGAGCGGGAGTCATGTTTACCCGGGTATACTACCGTTGTGGTCTTTCCACCCTTTGCTGGTTGGTTCTGGGTTGATTGTTTTTGGGCTGATCAGCTGCAGACTTCTGAATCATTACGGCCCCCACCGCTGGCCGGCACTCAACTATTCCCTGACCTCTTTGGGAGTAGACAACTGAGACTTCTTTCTTTGCTGGAAAATGCTTCTTGATGGCAGTGGAAGCAGATGCATCTTTTTGAATTTTACCGCTCTTGATTCCGGCTTCAACTCTTTCACCAGTAAGAATCAACTCGGTGAACCCCGCAGACGAACTTCCTATCAGGTGATTGAAGAATGGACCTGACAGAGTCCCCAAAAACATATCTACAAGTTCTCTCTCAGATAGAGGTGGTTGAAGTCGACCCTCCAAGTCTCTCCATTTCTAGGCATACTCCTTAAAGCCTTCACTGGAGATCCTACCCATACTCTGTAATTGAGTACGAGTTGGTGCTAAGTCTGTATTATATTGATATTATTTGTAGAAGGCAGCAGCCAAATCCTCCCAATTGTGCACATCAGACCTTTCAAGCTGGTAGAACAAATCCAATTGCGTCCCCGACAAACTATCCTGAAAAAAGTGGACCCACAGGTCCTTGTCAGAAGAATGAGGTTGAATTTTTCTGACGTAAGACCGTAGGTGCATCTTTGGGCAAGACACTCTGTCGTACTTAGCAAAAATAGGCACTTTAAACTTGGGGGGAATGACAATCCCAGAAACCAACCCTAACTCTTCGAAATTCAGTCCAGGCACCCTCTGCACCTCCATGGCTGCCAGACGTTCTTCCAGATTCTTGTACTTGTCGTCTGCAGGAGGGTACTGCTGTTCAGAATAGTCTCCATCATCTTCTTCTTCTTCTTCTTCCTCAGACTCAGATGGCACTGCAACTCCTTTCCCTTTTCCTACCCCTTCATCAGATGTTGAGGGGAAGTCCAGGACCCTTCTAGTTTGACCTTCAAATCTTCTACCCAAAGTAGCCACACCAACTCTTTTCTTTTTCTTTTTCTCCTTTTCCTTCTCTAACAGAGCTTTAAGATCCTCTTGACCCTTAGCCAACGTCATGAGTAGTTGTTGGAACTGTGAATTATGCGCTTGTAAGTCTTTGACTGTCTGCTCTATATCCATCTTGCTGAAATAAACAGCAGAGAGATAAGGAAACCTGGTGTGAAGACCTGTTTATGCATATGATGAATGAAATGTATTCATGTAATGCATTCAAGGATTCAGAAATTCAAATTCGTTTTAAACAAAAAGAACACACGTCATATTAATAAGATAGAATTTTTTAATACATCAATGCCCCATGGGCAAAATAATACAAAATTCTAAGGTAAAAAGACGTTGCGCATCCTCTTTGGTGCAATGTAGGTGTTGAGAGTATGCTCTTCGTGGAGTCGACGAGTAAGTTCTAAAACCTTCTTCTCACTGGCGTAGAATTGGGCTTCAAAAGTATTGCGTTCTCCCTTGAGCTGTATCCAACTCCTTTGTAAATCTTCCAATGATGTTGGCATGTCTGGATGTAGGAGGGTGTATGGAAGCTCTACTTCCATAACAGGCTCTTTGATCATAGGGAGAATGTAGGGGTAAGGCATCATAAGACTTTGGGCGCGGGTTCGTACCCACTTGAGGTAAGGCTCAAGGGGGATGGAATTCTTGTGTCACAAGGTCTTACTGTCCACCTTGTTGGGCATCCTCCAGGCTCGGATAAACCTTTGTCGAAGTCCTTGAGCATCGTTGTCGAAGTCAAAAACTAAGTCTGGAATCAGCATGTCATGAGGGCCATCCCTTCGGGCATACCCAAACTGTCTCAGAGCCAAGCAGGGGTTGTAGGTAATGCCTCCCCTAATTCCAAGTAGTGGGACATTAGGGAATTCCCCACAACGATCAATGATGATGACATTTTCTCTGGACCGAGAACACCAATGAACATTAGAATGTGTAAGAGTCATCAATCGTTGTGACCACCTTAAGCTTTGCTCATTCTTCAAGACTGATTGGGGAAGGTGAGAAATAAACCACCTTGCTAGAAGAGGAGTACAGCACATGAGAACACCTATTTTCCTCATTGTTCGTATGTGAAATGAGTGGAGGATATCCCCAACCAATGTAGGCACAGGATTCTGAGATATGAAAATCTTGACAACATTCACATCTATAAGTTGATCAGGGTTTGGGAACAAGACCAACCCATAGATGAGGAGTGCTATAATCTCCTCAAAAGCTTGCATATCTAGAGAATTCCAGCAGTCTTGTGCCTTCTCAAACAGAAACTTTGCCAAGAAACCCTTGACACCACTTCTGGTTTCCCAATGGCCTATGATATCAGATGGTTGCAAGTGTAAGGCTTGAGCAACATCTTCGGGTTTTGGATCTCTTTCTGTACTGTTGTAGGGTAGTTGATGGAGAACAGGAATCCTCAGGAGTTGAGAAAATTCCTCCAAAGTAGGTACCAACTGGTAGTCAGGAAATGTGAAGCAGTGGTGTAGGGGGTCAAAGAACTGGAAGAGAACTTTCACCATGTCTTCCTCTGTACTGAAGTTGACCAAGTTGAGAAGTCGACCATATCTTTCAGTGAATGGAGAATAATCTAGAATCTTGGAAGCAAGCTCTTTGAGTAGAGGAGGAATTCTCACAAGGTTGACTTGGATCGTTTTCCTGCAGAGTGATTCCATAACCTATAAAACAGGAACAAAGATGAAGATCCAAAATCCTTGAAATGGTTAGTGGATGCATATGATGCTTCATGATGTTTATGATGTATGCACAAGTATATGTACAAGCAAATCACACAAGTTCCTAGTTTTAGGCTTGCATGGGGTTTCATAGGTAAGTACCCTCTTGAAGTTTAGTTGGCTCAACATGTCCTATAAATAGTATCCGGGTTCTAAGGAACTCAATATCACTGGATTATTTTCTGTGTTCATCGTTTCAGTTTAGCCACTTTACTGGCGACCGAAATATTCCAAGAAAACAACCCTCAATGAGTGTGGTATCGAGTATCTACCAACTTCGGACTGCACCAAAGCCGGTCATCTCACTACCCCTAAAAAGGACAAGATGGTCAAGTAAAGGTTCTAAAAGTCCATTAGTGCTTCATGACATCGCTCAGCGGCCCCGTATTCTCTTTGATTGACTCAAAGGCTACCGGTACCCACAAATATGTCGCACTAATATAGCTATTGCTTCAACCATGTCAGTATACCCAGCACAGTTTCCATAACGTATTGCTATTTACCTATGAATGTTTCCCCAATCCGGGTAGAGGATTTCAAACCCAAACAATAGAACCAAATGTAAAGCAATCAAAGCAAATAAGGTAAGCATGTAAAGGTGATCTAAACCCTAAGGTAACCCCACTTTTAGGATTTCCCAGCAGAGTCGCCAGTTCAATGATACGGTGGGAGAACTGACTTGAGGTTTTGCATTTGTGTTCACAAATGTTTCGGTTTAGCAAGAGTCGCCATCGACTTTGTATTTTATCCAAAGGAAAGGTCAAAAAGCACAGGAAAGACCTTTGAGATGTTTTCTTGGGTTCGGGGGGTAGATTATGAAAAGGGAAGGTGCTAGCACCCTTTTCATCCATGGTTTTCCATGGGCTCTTAGTTACTTGTTTAGATCACTTGCCTTTGCTTTTCAATTGTTTGAAATTGTGCTTTTGTGTGTGGTTTTGAAAATGTTTTGAAAAGAGGCCTTTGTTTAGGCAACCTTTGTAATAATTCTTGTTTGAATGTATACAAAGGTGTTTGTCTTTTGAAAATATGTTTCAATGTTTGAAAGTTTGTTTTGGGAATTTGTTTTGAAATTGTGTTGTGTGTTTTTGAAAATAGCAAGGATGTTTGCAAATTTGATCAAGTTACTAGGAGTTGTCTACCCTACTCAAATATCTTTCCTACACATTTTTAACCCTTTTACATTGTTGTTTTACCATTGTATTTGGTAAACAACCTTGTGTATGGATGTTAAACGGGACGAGCGTGGGTCATCGTATGACCATGATAACAATGTTGCCAAGTATCTTAGCAAGTTTTTGAGGGACTAGATCATTTTTGTATAGGCAACCAAGATAGCGTCATCGAGGGACTATGATCTTTTGTTTTGTTTTGTTTTGCCAAGATACCTAGCATGCATACCATGGCCATTTTTAAGGCAACAAGTGGATGAAACCCTAGGGGTGCTTGTGTGCATTGTGTTGTCATTTTTCATGCTTTTTGTCTTGTATTTAGTCAAGCTATTTGTTTGATTTTTTAGGTTATCATACAAACCCTAATCTTTCTATCATGCATATTTAAAAGAAATAAAATGCGTAAAAGTAAATCTACAATTATTACAACATTGATATGGGGAAGGGGATACAAGTTTGAATAGGGGGATATTTGCAAGAAAATAAAACCCTAATTCAACTATTACAACCAAAATGAATTCATTGTACAAATAATAAATTGACAATTATTTAAATATGCAATATATTATAAATATGCAAAAAAATGTTTTTGTATGTATTTATTTTATGTATGTAAAATTAATTAATTAATGTATCAAAAATAAGAAAATATTAATGATTATTTTTGAAAAGGGTAGAAACCCTAGTTTTTGTTTAACAAAAATATATATATTATATCATTTATTTATGTACAAGAATATAAAATAAAAATATATACAAGAGTGTTAAAAAATTAAATGTGTGAGAAAGATATTATTTAAGTATATAAATAATAAAAATAAAAATATATAACATTTTTTTGTGTTATTTATGAATTTATTTTAAGGAAATAAAAGTATATATTATTTAATAACTATTTATATGTCCAAAAAATAATAAAAATAAAAAAATAAAATGTGAAAATTTAAGAAAATATTTTTAGTAATTTTTTAATATTTGGAGAAAATAAATAAAGTCAGAAATGTAAAAGAAAATTAAAAAAAAATGAAAAAAAATGAAATGGGTCAAGGGGGTGTAAACAGCAAGCTAAGAGGTGCAAATAGCAAGCCAAAGTCAAGCCCAGCCCACATTCATCTTCGTCCCTGACCTTGTGAAACAGAAAAATGCGCGCCAATGGTTCAAACTCGTATCTCCTGCATTTGTGCTTAAAAACAAAAACTTGCAACATGAAAGTTATAGAGCATGATCATACGATTCTAACCATATAAAAAAGTTAACCTAACTCTCAAAGACCAGAGAGAATTTCTCTGTCCCTAATTTCTAACCTAGTTTTTTCAGAAAGTTCATCATTCAAATTCTCCCAGCTCAGTTAACTTAAGTGAATTCTATGCATATGTACAGCTCAAGGGCAATGAGGAATACATTTTTTATTCATAAACCTAAACCTAATGATTCCTAAATAGAGAGATAGAAGTTTTAACTTTACCTTAGTCAAGCTCGAGTATGGCAATGTAGGGGTTGTGAGTGAGGCCTAAGATACTTGTGAGCTTGCTTGAAGTTCCTTTAAGCTTTCCCAATGCTTAGCCAGCTTTGAAATAGCTTGAATATGCTTGTAGAACTCAACCTGCAAAGTCAGAATTTGAAAATGGTGAAGTGTGTAAATGGAGTTACAGTGACTTGGGAATGGTTGGGATAGCTTAGGTATGTTGTATGGAGTGTTTTGGAACTGGTTGTAAGCAAAATGCACGAGTGGATTGTGATTTGGCTTATGATTTGCAGATCCTGTCCTGTTTTCGCAGAAAATGGGGTTTTTGGTGTACAAGGGTGTTTGAGAGGTTGCTAGCTCGTATTTCTGGCTTAGTATAATGTGAGAAACTTGTTTCAAATGTTTACAAACTTTGGTTTTATCAGATTCAAGAGTTGTTGACCTTTTGCCCACTTTCTTGCTTTTGAAGCAAAAGTGAAATGGCAATCCTCAAGAGCCTGTACAGGCCTCCTTCTTAGCTGTACAAAGTTGGTGTACCTTTCCCTAAGTTTGTGGATGTGGTTTGCTGCAAAAGATTAAGTCAAATGCTCAAGACAAACAAAAATGCAAAAGTTGTGCTTTATGTAAATGTCATTGTTGCCCTTTTGCCAAAAATGGATTAATTCAATGTGTAATCTTCTAAAGCTCGGAACAAAGCCTTAATCCATTGTGTTTGCATTAAATTTTTTAGTGTGGAAGTGTTTAAGGACCTTTAAACCAAGTACAAGCATGGTTGGACAGAATTTGCAACTTGAAGCATGGTGTAAAATGCCTTAATCAAAAGTGATGATTTCCCATTTTCAAACTTTTGATTCTCCCTAACCACAAATTTGGAGAGTTCTTGGACATTTACGAAATCTTGTAACATGCTCTACAATCCATATTTGAAATTCATTTTGAGATTCCACTTGGAACTATATGAAAAATTGCCATGAAGATGGGTCAAAATCCTGCCTAAACTAGGGCAAAATTTCACTAAGTTAAAAGTTTCATGGACCCTTATTCCAAAAATCATAACTTGAGATCAAAGCATCTTTTGGGAAAACTTTGTGAATAAACGTTGTAGATTTTGTGGAGTACTACAACTTTCATGTTGGAAGTTTTCTTTGAATCCAATTGCATCATGGTGAAAAAGTTGGGAAACATTGGGAAAAAATAAGAAATTTTCATAACTTAGAAAATTTCTAAGTTATGAAAATTTTCCATTTTAAACCCTAATTTGCAAAATTGGGTTTCTTGGTGAACAATTTTCATGTTTTGACACATCTTGATTAAAAATGACCCTTGGCACTTGATTTTGACCAAAAAGAAAAAGTTTGACTTTTTAGTGTACAGTTGATTTTTGATCAGTTGACTGGAAAAATCATCTGTCAATCCAATGCATTTGAGATCTTTTGAACCTTGTGATTAGGTCAAGATGGTTCCAATGAGTCCTTGAATCCATGCTTGAACCCAATTTTCCGTTGACTAGGTTAAAAATCAGAAATTGCCCTTCTGCAGTCAAAACCCAAAAAATGACCATTTTGCCCTTTTGAGGATCTGATCAAATTTCTTGAAGAGTTGTGGTCCAAACTTGATCAAATGGTTCATATGAGTCTATAATGTTGATGTGGATCGAAAATTATGAGGTTTGACTGTAAATTGGCCACAGTTGACTTTTTTCCCAATACAATTGATTTTTAGGTCAATTGTCTAATTGACTGGGCAAAAATTTGATTCAAAGCTTGAAACTTGGTATGAGCAATATTAGGAGTCCAACATGAAGTATGAAAGTCACATTGGGCATTGAAAGTCCAAAAATCCTTGTGCAAACTCAAACCCTAATTTCAGATCAACAATGCAAGGAGATGTCATGAGCAGAGCAAACCCTAACTTGGTCTTGAGTTCAAAGAGTCTTGTGAGGGGAAATCTTAATAAAATGAGAGGGCAAATTTTGGGGTAAAACAAAGAGGATCTAACATTCAACCAATCTAGTGTAGTTATGTCAAGATTCAACAAATCTCTAGAAGTCATTTGATCAGAAAGGTTACCCTAAAAGCATGCATCCAAAGGCAAGTTATGAAAATTACCTTGATCAGCACGGTAAGCTTGAGACACCAGATTGGTTTCCAAGGGCATATTCAGATTTCGTCAAGATAGCTACTATGTCTACCCCAAGCCGAGAATCTTCCTCAAGCAGAATTATTTCTTGTGACCTGTTTTGTAGACGTGTGTTTGGATTCCTCTAACAATTGATGATCAATTAAAGGGTTTCCTACAGGTTGTGTTATGGTGTTGGGTTTATAATCCCATTTTTTCCAATCTAGTTGCAGACTTCTCCAGTTGAGTGTGATTCTTTACCTAGCCAGGTGGTGATCAAATGGAGATTAAAAAGAGCTATGAAGCCTTTGCTTATTTGATGGAGTTATTTCTCCCTTTTTATTGATATGAAATCTCTTGTAGAGTATTGCTCCCTCCAGTTACGACATTCTTGTTGTTATGTGCTCCCTAAGTAGCTAGACAAGGGAAATATCTTTTCTAAGAAGTGTTGAGACAATTCTCAATTTTTTGGGTTTTCTCTCACAAAGTGTTGAGTTTGATTTAAAATCCCCATAATTTTGACTTCTTATTGTACTGTTAACTTCTTGGTTTCCTAGGAATGTTCTCTCAGGTCATTTTCGCTGGTATGCGCGTGATTTTTGTATATTAAAGACGATACCAGTGAGTTCAAGGTACAGTATTGGGTTTGTGGTCCCATTACCCCCGGCCAAGTCTTGGTTTGCTTTTGGTTTTGGGTTTGCATGGTCAGAAACCTCCGTCTTAGATTTCCCAGCGAAGTTTTCCCTCATATGATGAAAGGTTTTATTCCCTTGGTGTGCTAAGATATCACTCTTTTTGCAGTATTGGCATTAGTGTTGACTTCTTGATTTCCCGGGAAGGCTATCCCAGGGCATCTTTTGTCGGAATTGGTTTTCATGATGTAAAGTTTCAATCTGCATCTTTCCCTAGGGGGGTAGGCTTGAATTCCCCAGTAGGTATGTTGCTTTTGAAAAAATGGTTTCTCCGATGAAACTGGAAGAAAGATGTTCTATCCCGGTATCTGTTTGATTTAGCTACTTCCGGATTATGTTTCTCCTCAGTGAAGTTAGGACAGGCAATAGGTTTGGTTTCCGCAGTTGCTTATACCTTTCTTGGATTGATCTTTCTGGTTGAAGTTTAGACCAATGTTGTTGGTACCTGAGGTGGTTTTGTTTGTTTGTACTGATTATGTATCCTTTTACCAGCATATGCATGATATCACTCATACATTCATACATGCATCATGCATTACTACAAATCATTTTTTTATTGACATTGTGTTCTAACCTTCCTGCAGCGCTCCTTGCTTAGGTGGATTTGGTTTTCCCTCTTGAGTTTATTTCTCAAAGGATGTATCTTCGTTGGCCGTTTTGCTCCAGTTTGTTTCTAATTGGATTCGTGGTTGCATGATGATATTATTTACTTTGGATTTCTGAGAACTTTGAGTTTTGGTTTGTGCATTTATTTTGCACGAGAAGACTTTATCTCCTCAGCGGGAATAACGTGGCATTTCCCCAAGAAGCCATATCTATTTCCCCAGGAAGCCATGTCTCTTTCCCCAGGAAGCCATATCTCTTTCCCCAGGAAGCCATATCTATTTCCCCAGGAACCCATATCTCTTTCCCCAAGAAGCCATATTTCTATCCCCAGGAAGTCATATCTCTTTCCCCAGGAAGTCATATCTCTTTCCCCAGGAAGTCATATCTATTTCCCCAGGAAGTCGTATCTCTTTCCCCAGGAAGCTATATTTCTATCCCCAGAAAGTCATTTCTCTTTGCAATTCCCCTTTGACAATGAGTGGAAGTCTCTTTATTTGAGACAGATCACGTATTACCCTTTCCAGGTAGAGTGCCTTGGTTAAAGAAGAAGTTGAGACCCGTTCTAAGTGAAACACCAGAATTTTGGGGAAAACTTATGATATTTTCTTTCTACCTTTAGTGAACGTTGGTAGGACATCGACAGTGAACGTTGGTGTTTGTTATCTTTTTGCTATCTTCAGTGAACGTTGATAGTTCATCGTCAGTGAACGGCGGTGATATGATATTTTCTCTCTACCTTAAGTGAATGTTGGTAGTACATCGGCAGTGAACGTTGGTGTTTGTTATATTTTTGCTATCTTCAGTGAACATGGATAGTTCATCGTCAGTGAACAGTGATGGTATGATATTTTCTCTCTACCTTCAGTGAACGTTGGTAGTACATCGGCAGTGAACGTCGGTGTTTCTTATCTTTTTGCTATCTTCAGTGAACGTTGCTAGTTCATCATCGGTGAACGGCGATGGCATGATATATTTTCTCTCTACCTTTAACTATTGAGTTGGTAGTTTACCGTCATCTGTGAGTCGGTATATCTTTATCTTCTACCTTCAACCATTGAGTTGGTAGTTTACCTTCATCTGTGAGTCGGTATCTTTTTTATCTTCTACCTTCAACTATTGAGTTGGTAGTTTACCGTCATCTGTGAGTCGGTATATCTTTATCTTCTACCTTTAACTATTGAGTTGGTATTTCACCATCATCTTTGAGTCGCTATATCTTTTTCTTCTACGTTTAACTATCGAGTTGGTAGTTCACAGTTATCTGTCGATCGTTATCATTCTTTACTTTTTCCTCAATATTTGAGCTGATGCTACCTTATCTCTTCTTTGGGTTTTACACCAATAGAGTCATGTATTTTGTTCACCAGTGATTTATTTTCCTGGTGGGGTTGCTCCTTTGTTTCTTCATTTTTGTGGCATCCCCAGTGATACTTTGCGTCTCTTTTATTCTGTTCATATGCATTCATAATCATAAGCATTGCATGGCATCTTAGATACAAAAATAGGGCTTATTTTATATTTAAGTATCTTCAATCGCGTCGACACGAAGATTTTTAACCTTCGTATCTCCGGATAGAAGACACTTAAATAAGGGCAGTTTTTGTGCCCCAATTTTTGCCCCTAAGATTCCCCTATCATATCATGTCAACTTGATCATAACAAAATCACATTAGGGTTGGTTCTTCCTCTTTTTTTTTCTATCTCCTATCTTTAAGTTTGCTCTTGAGGAATCTCCAAGCACCTTAGTTGTGTATTTTATATATGTGTTGATAATTAACCTCTAACCAAAATACGAAAAAATATTTGTCTTTGTCTTTGCAAAATTGTATTTTGTAGGTACCAAGTCAAAGCATCCGACAAATAAGGTTTTCCGGTATTATTTCCCTAAAATCTCTATTTGCAAAATATATATATATATATATATATATATATATATATATATATATATATATATATATATATATATAATTAAAAGTTTTCATTTTTGTTTTCCTGTACAATCGATTGCTCCCATAGTGCAATCGATTGCACAGTGTATTGTGCATAATCTTTGAAAAAAACTGTGTTTTCAACCTTCAAAAATCAAAAAAATTTAGTATATATCGACACATACATGTTATGTATCGACTCATGCAAGTTGATTGATTATGTATTGTGTCGAAGTAGTATCTTGCACCCATAGAGGCTTGTTGCGACTCATGCAAGTTAATTGTTTCTGTATTGTGTCGAAGTAGCAGCTTGCATTGACCCATAGAGGCTTATTTCAACTCATGCAAGTTGATTGATTCTGTATTGTATCGAAGTAGTAGCTTGCATTGATCCATAGAGGCTTGTGTCGAACTCATGCAAATTGATTTATTATGTACTGTTTCAAAAGGCAGATTGTATTGATCCATAGAGGCTTGTGTCGAACTCATGCAAAGCAATCAATTCGGTATTGTGTCGAAAGGCAGCTTGTATTGATCCATAGAGGCTTGTGTCGAACTCATGCAAATTGATTGATTCTGTATTATGTCGAAAGGCAGATTGCATCGACCCATAAAGGCATGTATCCACTCATCCTGCTTTGTATAACTAGCATGTGTCGACACATACATGTTATGTATCGACTCATACAAATTGTTTGATTCTGTATTATGTTGAGATAGCAGAATGTGTCGATACATAGAAGTTTGCGTTGACTCATGATGTGTTATACAACTAGGATGTGTCGATGCATACAAATCTTGTTCGACTCATAGCAGCAAAACACACGTGATTTTTGAAAAAAGCCAGCAATTTCAAAACTGTCATCTTTTTGGCTCCAATTTTTCTGCATAATTTGAAAATTATATCATTAATTCAATTTTTGGCTCCAAGAATCAATTACCAAATTACCACTAATCCCAATCCTAAACTCTATAAATAGAGACCTCATTTCATTCAAATTACAAGCTTTTGATAGCCAAAATCATCTTGCTAAAAAATCTCTCAATTCTCTCCATCTACCAAATTCACTCAAAGCTCCATTTTCAAAAAGTTAGTAAGTTTTGCATTGAAGCTTACTAAACTTTAAGCTAAACCTTCATCCAAATACTTTTTCTTCATCAATTCTCTACATCCAAGCTTTGGTAATTGATTCTTGTGGTTGAATTGAGGCAAATTCTGAAATTTGTTTGATAATTCTCTAATTCTACCTTTGGTAAGTTGGATCATCATCTTTCACAATGTGATCTCTTGTGGATTTTTGGTTTTGGTTCATTGAGCACTGTTTTATGATTCCATTAGCGCTATTTTCTCATAATTTTATGGAATTTTCATGCTCAATTGGATCCATGATCATAAGGTGTTTGATGAAAAGTTGGAACAAGAATTTGATCCTTGAGATGTTGTTTTCAACTGATTTTAACAGGTTACAATCAATTGTTGTAACATTGCAATTGTTTGTCACAGAAAGTTGATTTAAAAAAAACTACACTGATGCAATTGGTAGCTGTCGAAGCACAATTGATTGCAACAGTGTCGAAAATACTTTTTCTGCCTTATTTTGGGGCTGTTTCGATTCAAATACTTTTTCTGCCTTATTTTGGGGCTGTTTCGACTCAAATATTTTTCTGCTCACTCTCTTTGATGGATAATTTGGATTACAATTTTAAATGTCCAATTTCTCTTTAAACTTAATGGACTTTGTGATGTAGATGAAGTTGGATAAATGTTCATCAATTCAAATATATCAAAGAGTGAATTATTTAATTCATTTTTGGTGCTTCGGATTAATGATATATTTAGTACTTTAATCCATCTAGAGGAGTGGTTGAATTTAAAGATGAAAGAATTTTGAGATGGTGATCCAAATTAGCTTATCATTCCTCTCCCTCTTCATATTATCCCTTTCTTTTTTTAATTGTGCTACATGTTAAGGGATGGTGATATCTATATCATTTATCCAAACATGAAGTACATAGATTGCTATTGACCGGCCTCAAAATAGGTGCGACTTCTACATAAGTCCACTTACGATTGCTTAACATAGCGCTAAATTTTGTCCCAATTCGAATAAATGATCATTCGTGGCCCAAACTTATGATTGCAAGCCCAAGTATGTTGATTTGATCTCTTTGATCCAATAACCTTGAGATTCATTGTGTGGAGGCTTTGGTTCTACCAATCCTCTAATGGATCTACAACACCTTTGGTCAACGCGGATCACTTAAACATTGTTGATCATTAAATGTTACTTTTGAGGATTCCAAAATGGATGATATACTTGACAAAAAGCAAATGCAACTTGTTGCGTGGAGGCTTTGGTTTTACCAATCCTCTAATGAGTTCCAAATGCAAGTTTCAAGATGGTCATCCAACTAACCACTAATTTCTAACAATTGACTTTACTTTATGCTTTTATTTTTTATGCTTTATGTACCATTTAATTTAAGCATTTACATTTCATGCCATTTATTATTTTGCTCACTTGAGCATTTACTTTTATGTCATTTTTATTTTGCTCACTTGAGTTTTCTTTTCCTTTTAAAGACACCTAATAATCAACATGAACCATAAAAATCTTTAAGGATATTTGGACTATTTGGTTACTGTCCTTGGCATTATGGAGTATTGGACTTCTTGGACTTAGGATTAGAGACCTTGGTCTATCTTGGAGACTTTGTAAATTTATTTGATATTTTGTCTGGAGTTCTTGAGGTTTACCTCAAGACATTGGGTTGTTTGTTTATTTTGTGTGCAGGTTATTGTGATTACATACTTTGTTTGTAATCTGGAATTCACCCGTATACAGCCGTTACTCTGCCCAATTTTTGCGAAGACTTAATAAACTTGAAGTTTGGTTCTCTCAAGAGGTCTAGTATCTTTGCTTGCTTGGTGTGATACGGTAGGAGAACTGACTTGAGTTTTGCGTTTGTATTCGCACTTGTTCAGTTTAGCAAGAGTCGCCACCGACTTTTTATTTTATCCTAAAGGAAAGGTTAAAAAGCACAGGAAAAACCTTTTGAGATGTTTCGTGGGTTCGGGGGGTAGATTATGAAAAGGGAAGGTATTAGCACCCTTTTCATCCATGGTTATCCATGGGCTCTTTACTTGCTTTAGATCACTTGCCTTGATTTTCAATTGCTTGAAATTGTGGTGTGTGTGTGTGATTTGAAAATGTTTTGAAAAAGAGGCCTTGTCTAGGCAACCGTTGTAACAATTCTTTACTCGAATGTTTTACAAAGGTGTGTATCTTTTCGAAAAGATGTTTCAAATGTTTTTGAAAGTTGTTTGGAAAGTTGTGTTTGTGGAGTGTGGATTTGAAAAGTAGACAAGTGTGTTTTGCAAGTTTGATCAAATAACTAAGAGTTGTCTACCCCTAAATTTACTCAAAGGTTTTTCTCATGTTTTAACCCTTTTAACAATTTTGTTCCACCATTGTATTTGGTGGGCAATCTTGCGTTAGGATGTTAACGGGACAGGCGCGGGTCATCGTATGGACCATGAATGCAATGGTGCCAAGTGTCTTTGGTAATTTTGCTTGAAGGGACTATGATCATTTTTAGGCAACTTTCGAAAGCGTCATCGAGGGACTATGATCATTTGATTTGTTTTGTTTTTCCAAAGAAACTCAACATGCAACATGGCCCATTTTGGAAGGCAACGAGCGGGATTACCCTAGGAGTGCAAGTGTGAATAGTGTGTTGATTGTCATGCATTTATCTTTGTGTTTAGGTTATCTAGCGTTTGATTTTATTTACATGCAAACCCTAGGTCTAAACATGGTATATTTGGAAAGCGATAAATTGCGGGAATTTAAAGTCTACGCTATTACAAATAAGTATCTGGGAGTGGGGGTACAAATATTTACAAATGGGGATGAGACTTAATAGGAGAGTAATGTCCAAATAAATTTACCACCAAATCGAATTAATCGCAAATGTAATATGTAGTGTATAGCAATGTATAAGAATAGAGTAATGTAAATGTATCAATGTATTTGTGTAAGTGTATGATTTATTTACAAGGTGAGAAATGTATTTATTAAGCATGTATTTATTCTTTTTGGATTTTTGTATGGTTTAGGGCAAAACCCTAATTTTGTAAATAAATAGTATTTATTATTTATATCATATACAATATTTATTAATTATATACAAAAAATAAATAAAAGGGAAGTATATTGTAAAAAGGTAATTTTTGAGGTCAAATATTAATAAAATAAAAAATGTATTATTTTTATATTTCTATCCTAAATATTCTAATAAATATATAAGTATTTATATTATATATTAACTATACTAAATATATACAAAAATAAAATATTTATTATTTATCAAAAAAAGTGTATTTTAAGAAAATGTTTTCAAAAGGTAAAATAAAATAATAACTGAAAATAAATATATTTTGTATTATTTTTTAGTATTTTAAATAAAAGGTATTATGTTTATTTATATGTACAAGTTCAAATAAAACAAATAAAATCCAAATAAAAATGCAAAAATGGGTGGAAAAATGTTTTTGATATTTTTTATATTTTGACAAAAAATAATAAGTCAGAGGAAAAAATAAAAAGTCAAAAATGATTAAAAAATCACACAATGGGCCAAGGGGGTGTAAGTGGGAAATAGTGGTGCAAACAGAAAAATAACCCAGGCCTAGCCCAAAGGGAGTTGTCTTCAACCTCCAGCAACATTCAAACAAAGAAAACGCGCATTTCCTTCTCCATCTGCTAACTTCTGATCCCTTGATTTTTAACAAAAACTTACAACATCAAAAGTGTAGAGCATCTTGTCACGATTCCAAATATATAAAAAAGTTGTTCTAACTCTCAGAAATGAGAGAGAATTTCTTCTCCCCCAATTTTTAACCTAAGTTTTCTCAAATGTTCATGTCCAAAATTCGTGCAGCACACACAATATAAATGAAAAGTAAGGATATGGGCAGCTTCAGGGCCATGAGTAGGTCATACCTTCTTCACAAACTTAAGCCTAAATATGCTTGGATAGAGAGATAGAAGTTCACCTTTTACCTGTCTCAGCTTGACTCGAACAGAGTAATATGGCCCAATTCAATGATGTTTGAGGACTTGTACAGCTTGCTTGAGATCCCAGGAACCTTCTCCTATGCTTGATGTGCCTTGAATCTTACTGTATCAAACTATGGAAGTCAACCTGCAAGAGAGAAAAGTGAAAATGGCACACTTGGCTATGGCTGTTACAGCTTGTATCTAAGGCTTGGGACAGCTTCAATGGATGGTAGGGAATGTATTTGAACTGGTTTGGATGAAAATGCACGAGGGAAATGAACTGTGGAGGTCAATCTGCAACAGGGACTCTATTTTGCAGAAAAAATGTGCTTTGATGGATGAGGAGGTATTGAGGGTCAAGGGCTCGTGTTCTAGGTCAGTTATGGAGTATCAAATGTGTTCACAAAGTTTGCTTGAGTTGGTTCTTGCAGGAATGTGAGTTGTGGTTCAAAATGCAAGCTTTCTTCTTATCTAAGCAAAGTTTGTCAAACTTGATTATAGGCTACTACAGGCCCCTCAAGCATGATGCATTCTTCCTTCTTGATCAGTGGGATATGTCCATAATCTTGTGCCTCAGAGATTTCCTTGTACTTCAAAGATATGGACTTTGACATAAAGTGGATCTTTTCAAAAATGGCTAAAATGCTTTTTCCAAATATGGCTTAATCTTGCAAGTAATGGTTAAACACACAAAATAAGGCTTGAACACAAAGGATTGGCGTTAAATTATTGAGTGTGAATGAGATTAAAGGCTTGTAATCTAGCTTGGAACATGCTGACTTGAAAATGGCAATGTTATGAACATGTAATTGGCTTATGAACAAAGTGACTTTTGCCCATCTTTACAAATTCGATTCTCCCTAACCACAGGGGTGTTTGAGAAGTTCTTGGACAATTTGGAAAGCTTGGAATGTGTACTACAATCCATATTTGTAATGCAAGTTGAAATTCCAAGTGGAAGCATGTGAAAAGTGGCCATGAAGTTGGGCAAAAATCCTGCCTAAAATAGGTCAAAAAATTTCTAAGTTAAAAATGTTTTGCACCCCTATTCCAAAAATCATAACTTGAGCTACAAGCTTATTTTGAGGAAACTTTATGAATCAAATTTGTAGATTTTGCAATGGACTACAACTTTCATGTTTTGAGTTTTGTTTGAATCCAAATATATCTTGATGAAAAGATGGGACAAAGTTAGGAAAAAATAAGGAAATTTCATAACTTAGAAAATTTCTAAGTTATGAAATTTCTTCATTTTAAACCCTAATTTGTAATTTTTGGTTTCTTGATGAACAAGTTTCATAATTTGACATGTCTTGATGAAAAATGAATCTTGGCACTTGATTTTGACCAAAAAGTCAAAGTTTGACTTTTCAGTATACAGTCAGATTTGGATTAGGTGACTGGAAAATTCGTCTGTCAATCTTGTGCATTTGGGATCTTTTGAACTTATTGAACATGTCAAGACAAATCCAATGAGTCCTTGAGTCCACAAGTGAGCTTGGTTTGCCATTGTCTAGGTCAAACAATCAAAAATTGCCTTTGTGCAGTCAAAACCCTAAAAAAGACCATTTTGCCCTTTTGGTGGTCTGATCAAATTTCTTGTGGAATTGTGATCCAAACTTGACCAAATGGTTCATATGAGTTCATAATGTTGATGTGGGTCAAAAATCATGAGGTTTGACTGTCAATTGGCCATAGTTGACTTTTTCCCCAATACAGCTGATTTCTAGGTCAACTGTCCAATTGACTGGACAAAGATTGGAATCAAGGCTTGAAACTTGGTATGGATAAACTTGTGAGTCCAACATGAAGCATGAAAGTCATTTTGGGAATTTTAGGTCAAAACATCTTCGTGCAAACTCAAACCCTAATTTGGGTCAACAGTGCAAGGAGGAGTCTTGAGCAGAGCAAATCCTAACTTGTTCTTGAACTCCAAGGGTCTTGTGATGAGAAAATATTGATGAAATGAGAGGGCAAATTTTGGGGTACAACACTTGGTTTCAATCCAAAGAATGGGAATTCTATATTGACTCATAATGTCAAGTATTGGCTTCTTGTTGGTTAGATGGTTCTTATCCCTAGCTTTTACCTTATGCTTTAGGATAGTCTCTTCATCTCCTCCCATCTTCTTTAATTTCAAAAATCTTCTCCCTCCTTTTAAAAAACTCTTCTTATTTCTAAACTTGAAACACTTTCATAATAAACTTGGACTTAGGTCCATGCATTTTCAAAACATTTTTATAAATAAATTTCAATCAATTTAATAATACCTTGACATTTTTGTGAGAAGACTAAAAGTCAATCAATCTCATTTCAAACCATTTTTGCCACTTTGGCTTTTTATTTTAAAACTTTTCTTAAAAGATTAGACTCTTGTCAATCCTTGTAGTGATGCAAACAACTATACTTCTACAATATGTAGTAAAGATAGATATTTTCCTCTTGGGTGTTGAGTGAGGCATTGTCGATTTTAAAATCCAAGCCATATCCTCCACTTTGAGATGATGCAAATTCTCCTTTCTCATGATTGTGGGTAGTAAGTATGTTTTCCACACGGACAATGACGAGGATGTCTTATCTCATAAAATTAACCAGCACACTTGTTTTTTTTTCAAATTTTTAAAAGAGGAACTACGTGTACCCTGATCCCCTATTGCACGAAAGGTGGTACGTAAGCACTAAAGGTTCACAACCGCGGTGGGTGCAAAAATCATAAAAATATTTCTTTTCTCACCTCCACCATCCATTTTATATACAACACATTTTCATAGCCAAAATATACAGATTTTTCAAAGAGGTTCCTGCGGAGTACCGTAGATGTTTAGGGTGTTAATACCTTCCCTTTGCATAACCAACCCCCTTACCTTGAATCTTTCCCCATTTTTTTGGGTTATTCACTCTTTTCTCATTCCTTTGGAAACAATAAAGCACGGTGGCGATTTTTATTTTGATTTGTATAAAGTCTAGTCAATCCAATGGCTTAGTCTTTAACATTTCTACCGCTACAGCGTCGACCAGTTCGTCCAGCTTCTTCTTTGCTGATTTATGGTCAAATCATTAAACCCTCCACCATTGATGACCATTACGGAGGGGAAGTTTTCCCACTTGTTGCGCGTAGAGAGAGGCTCTTGCACATGTTCGGGGACGTAGAAGTCCTCTAGTCTCGTGATAGAGAATGCGTTTTAGATGGGGACCGACTCGTCAGATGGTCTTCTACTTCCCTTGTCTCACAGGAATCTCGATGATGGGCGTCTCCTATCCAATATTGTGCGAGTCTCCCCCTTTTATGAGGGTCTTGGTGGCGTCCTTAAGATGGACACAATCTTCGGTCAAGTGCTCATGGCTCCGGTGATACTGGCAGTACTTGCTTCGATCTACCCCAGGTTTAGCAGGGGATCCTTGAAGTTTGTATTTGTGCACTCCGCTAAGATGCACTCATGGGAAGCTGTTAGCAAAGTGTACTCAGTGAACCTCCTCGAGGGCCCCCTTTGTTCCCGGGCGTCTCGGGGTTTGTCGTCCCTTCTCTTCTCACCAGTTTATCAAGGATGGGAGGTGTCTTGTCGCGGATTACTGGTAGATCCACGATTCCTGGGATCCCGGGCTCTGTTGGCCGGTTCTCTCTCCTCGTAGTCCATATAGGCTCTGGCCTTCTCGAGGAGGGCATCGAATATCCGGGGTGGTTCGATGCCTACAGCCTTTCTGAATTCAGTGCCCGGAAGGAGTCCCCTCTCGAGTAGGTATCTTTTCATATGGTCCATACAGGGGACCTGGATCGCCTCCCGGTTGAACTGGTCAATGAATTCCCTCAGGGTCTCATCGTGTCTCTGGATGATGGCCTCGAGGGCTGCTTCGGTCTTTGGGTGTCATTGCGAAGTAGTGAATGAACTGATGAATTGGTTCTTCAAATTACGCCAAGAGGTAATTGACCCTGGGGCGAGATCTTTGTACCAGTCCATCACAACTCCTCAGAGTTGTGGGGAACAACCGACATTTGATCGGTCCCCCGATGTTGTGATAATGTAGCATGGCTTCAAACCCATCTATATGGTCGATCGGGTCAGCGATGCCGTCGTATTCCTTTAGGTGGGGAGGCTTCTCCATGCCTGGGGGAATGGGTGCCTCCATGATAGCTTGTGACAAGGGACCGCGGGGTTCGTCCTCGTCACTCTGTTCGGGCAAGCGAGACAGAGATCTGATGTAATGGCGGTCATGGTGGCCCTGGTCGCGCGGAGCGGTCCTCAGGCGGTATGACCTTTGGTGGTTTCCCCCATTCCTGTCTCCAGGGGGTCTTCGTTCATGACGCGAGGGGCCGTGATCGCGCCTTCCCATATCAACGAGTTGTTCCCTTTCTAAGGTGGGTCGTCGCCTGATTGGTCAGGGAGACGGGCTTCGAGAGATGTCCCGACTACGTCTCCGTGGGGGAGATTGGGGATGTTCCTCTACTTGTAAAGGAGGAGGAGATTGAGGTCTCATATGTCTTCTTGGGGGCCTCTTATCATCTTCGAGCACCCTCAGTCTTTCTCCCTGGGCAAATATTAGGTAGTTGGTTTGATTGATTGCCGCGAACAGTGCCCTGGTCGTGGCGTCTGCCCCGGTGGGGACGGGGACCTCGTGGAACTGGACATGTTGGTATTTATGGGGAGGTGGTCGATCATCTTCAATTCGACGAGGCAGTGATGATGATGAAGCAGTTTCTCCGTCTCTATAGTCAAAAGGCCCAGGCATATTGACGTCGGGGGCTGTGTTGTGGCCAGTGGTACCGGCATTGTCGAGGACGACATTATTGTCAACGGTGTTGTTGTTGACATCGATGATATAGACGTTCATGTTGTATGGAGTCTGGTTAGCCATGATAGTCGGGGATTGTTTAGCTTTGGTCTCAAGTGAATAGAAGACGGGGAAGCAAGTTTCCCACAAACGGCGCCACTGATCTTACCGAATCAGAAATGGACCGTCACAGTTGGCTCGGGCAGAAGTTGAATAAGATGGGGGTACCTGCAAGACACTCAGATGGCAAAGTAAGTTGCGGAATAAGAAAGCAAGTATGAGTTGGAGAGATAAATTGAATACCTGACCCTCTTGAGAGAGAGAGAGGGTATTTATAGCCCCCAGCGCTGGGCCAAGGTTCCCACTCTTGGGCCATGTTGAGGCCTAATAACAGGAACTTCTAGGGCTTATGTGTGTATGGAGTCCAGCAAGTTGGCTCCCCCTAGTCAACTGCTCCGCGAGAATAAGGTTGGACCCATGATTTCCGAAGGGCAGTTTAAGATGGCTGTCGTGGGATCGTGGGCCACGTCCTCCAACGGTCGGATGGAGAGTTTCCCAACGGTCCCTAACTTGGGTTATCTTTGGGCTTCCCGTTCGAAGGGCAAGAGTAGGCCCAATCCATATCAAGTTGATATATAATAATTGCAATTATTGGTCCTTCAAAGCATCCCCATTATGAGGTATGTCTTCTCCATAGGGGGTCAGGCAATGCACCATCTTCATTAGGATGTGTGATACGGTGGGAGAACTGACTTGAGGATTTGCGTTTCGTCGGAAATGTTTCGGTTTAGCAAGAGTCTCCACCGACTTTTATTTTATCCAAAAGGAAAGGTAAAAAAGCACAGGAAAGACCTTTGAGATGTTTTCTTGAGTTCGGGGGGTAGATTATGAAAATGGAAGGTGCTAGCACCCTTTTCATCCATGGTTTTCCATGGGCTCTTACTTACTTGTTTAGATCACTTGCTTTGCTTTTCCAATTGTTTGAAATGGTGCTTTGTGTGGTTTTGAAAGTATTTTGAAAAGAGGCCTTTGTTTAGGAAATCTTTGTAATAATTCTTGTTTGTAAGAATGTATACAAAGATGTTTTGTCTTTTGAAAAATGTTTCAATATTTTGAAAGTTGTTTGGAAATGTTTTGAAATGTGTTGTATGTTTTTGAAAATAGCAAGGATTTTTGCAAATTGATCAAGTAACTAGAAGCATCTACCTACTCAAAAGCCTTTCCTATACATTTTTATTCCTTTGATATTGTTGATTTACCATTGCTTTGGTAAACAACCCAATCTTTGGATGTTAAACGGGACGGGCGTGGGTCATCGTATGACCATGATAGCAATGGTGCCAAGTATCTTAGCAAGTTTGAGGGACTAAGATCATTTGTTTTAGGCAACCTTATCTAGCGTCATCGAGGGACTATGATCTTTTGTTTTGTTTGATTTTGCCAAGATACCTTGCATGCATACCATGGCCATTTGTTTAGGCAACCAAGTAGGTGAAACCCTAGAGGTGCTTGTGTGCAATGTGTTGTCATTTTCATGCATTTTTGTCTTGTATTAGGTCATGCTATTTGTTTTGATTTTTGCCTTATCATACAAACCCTAATTTACTAAACATGTATATAATGCGATAAATTGCATAAAGTAAATCTAAACTATTACAACAATATTATGGGAGGGGGGATACAAGTTTGAATGGGGGATATTTGCACAAAATAAAACCCGAATTCACTATTACAACCCAATTGAATTTATTGTATAATAAATAAATAAACAATTATTTAAATATGCAATAAAAATGTAAATATGCAAAAATGTTTTTGTAATTATTTTATGTATGAAAAAATAAAATTATCTAAGTCCTAAAAATAAGAAAAAAATAATATTATTATTTTTGAAAGGGGAAACCCTAATTTTGTTTTAAAAGAAAATATGTTTTCTATTATTATTCATTTGCCCATTTTTTAAAGAAATAATAAATAAAAATATTTACAAGTATAAAAATAAATAAAATATGTATGAAAATAATATTTTATGTGTGAAAAATAATAAAATAAAAATGCATGGTATTTTTAAATGTTTTTTACTATTTTTTTAAGAAAATGAATTTCTATTTATTCTAGTAAACTATTTTATTATGCAAAAAAAAATGCAAAAAATAAAGGAAATTAATTTTGTGATTTTTAATGTTCAGAAAAAATTATTAAAGTCAATAATCATAAAAATAAAAAGAAAATATGAAAAATAACAAAATATGAATCAGGGGGGTGCAAAAGTAAAATGGGGGGTGTGAAAAGTAGCAAGCCCAAGGTGCCAGGCCCAGGACAGCTTCGTCCCTGTCCTTCAGCTCCCTCATGCGCGCGTTTCTAAGCCAAACCTGTATCTTGCTCTAGCTTGCATGAAATAAAAAACTCATAACATAAAAAGTGTAGCTCGTGAACTCACGATTCCAATGATATAAAATTCATGACCTAACTCTCAAAGATCAGGGAGAATTTTAATGGCCCTAATTTCTGACCTAGTTTTTTCAGCATGTTCAATAACCAAATACTCTTAGCTCAGTTAATATAAATGGAAACTATGCATATGTACAGCTTAAGCAAGTTAAGGACTACATTTTTGCTTCACAAATCAAAGCTTAAGGATGCCTAAATAAGGAGATAGAACTTTGAAGAATACCTTGTTCACTTGAGTTTGGATATGGCAATGTGGGAACTTTGAGTGAGGCATGAGGATCGTGTGAGCTTCCTTGAAGTTCCCTCAAGCTTCTCCAATGCTCAGCTCGCCTTGTAGATGCTTGAATCTCCCTGCACGAGTCAACCTGCAAACCTCCAAAATGTAAATGGTGAAGCTTGAAACAGGGCACACAGTTGCAAGACAAGGGCCTGGATAGCTTGGATGTGATGTGGGGAAGATGTTTCAAGGGTTGAAAGGCAAAACGCACGAGCAAGTTTCAAGTTGGCAAGTGTTCTGCAGATGATGCCGTGTTTGGGCAGAAAAGTGTGATTTTGGTGTTTGAGAGTGTTTGGGATGCTATGGGTTCGTGCTTTTGCTTGTTACAAGGTTCTGAAGTTATTTGAAATGAAGCCAAGCCTTGCCTTTATCAGATACACAAGTTAACTTGACTTTTGCAAGTTTGCTTGCTTTTGAAGAAAGTTGAAGTGACAATGCCCAAGGCCAGTACAGGCTTGCTTGCTAGCTGCATAGAGTTGGTACAAGTTTCCTGATATTTGTAGATATTGTTTGCAACAAAAGATCAGGTTCATGGCTCAAGAAATGTAAAGTTGGAAAAAGCAAGCTTTATCAAAGTAGTATTGTGAACTTTATGCCATTTTTGGATTAATTCATTGTACAATGCTTCAAAGATCAAAATAAAACCATTATCCATTGTGTTAGCATTCGATTATGGAGTGTATAAGGGATTAGGACCTGTAATACTAAGTACAAGCATGCTAGGAAAGATTTGCAACTTGAACCATTGTCAAAAATGCCTTGAACAAAAGTGATAAATTGCCATTTTCCTTTCTTCGATTCTCCCTAATCATAAATGATCTTGGAGAGTTCTTGGACATTTTGGAAAGCTTGTAACATGCTCTACAATACATCTTTGAAATGAAACTTGAGATACCTCTTGGAACTAGGTGAAAAGTTGCCATGAAGTTAGGTCAAAAACCTGCCTAAACTAGGGCAAAATTTCACTAAGTTAAAAAGTTTATGGACCCCTATTCATAAAATCATAACTTGATATCCAAACATATTTTGGGGAACATTTGTGAATAAAAGTTGTAGATTTCATGGAGGACTACAACTTTCATGTTGGAAGTTTTCTTTGAATCCAATTGCATCATGGTGAAAAAGTTGGGAAAAGTTGGGAAAAAATAAGAAATTTTCAACACTTAGAAAATTTCTAAGTTATGAAAATTTTCAAATTAAAATCCTAAATTTCAAAATTAGGTTTCTTGGTGAACAAGTTTCATATTTTGACATATCTTGATGAATTATGACCTTTGGCACTTGATTTTGACCAAAAAGTCAAAGTTTGACTTTTTAGTGTACAGTTGACTTTTGATCAGTTGACTGCAAAATTCATCTGTCAATCCTATGCATTTGAGATATTTTGAACTATGAAATTGAGTCAATATGATGCCATTGAGTCCTTAAAATCATGCTTGAACCCAATTGTTCATTGGCTAGGTTAAAAATCATAAATTTCCCTTTCTCAGTCAAAACCCTAATTTTGACCATTTTGCCCTTTTGATGATCTCATCAAATTTCTTGAGGAGTTGTGGTACAAACTTGATCAAATGGTTCATATGAGTCTATAATGTTGACGTGGATAAAAAATTATGAGGTTTGACTGTAAATTGGCCATGGTTGACTTTTTCCCCAATACAACTGATTTTTAGGTCAACTGTCCAATTGACTGGGCAAAAATTTGATTCAAGGCTTGAAACTTGGTATGAGCAATATTAGAGGTCCAAGATGCTGTATGATAGTCACATGAAGCATTGATGGTCCAAAAATCATTGTTCAAACTCAAACCCTAATTTCAGGTCATCAGTGCAAGGGGATGTCTTGAGATGAGCAAACCCTAATCTGGTCGTGAGTCCAAGAAGTCTTGTGAGAAAAATCTTGATAGAATGAGAGGTAAAATTTTGGGGTACAACAGCTGCCCCTGTTCAATCTTCTTGAACCTGAAGAGTTAGATTGGCGAGTTTTGTCGTTCGTGACTCGAAGGTAAAAGATGATTGGACACTAGAGTGCCCGTAAATTTTCACTTGATGAAGTAGTTGAGGGAATGGGCTTAAAGATTCCATTTGTAGAGGTTATTGAATCTTGTTGGAGATGGGCTTGTAGATGCCATCCAAGAATGTTTGTTGTAAGTCAAGAAGATGAGTATCAGAATGGTGTCCGTATCTGGAACGTATTTGAACTGTATCTGGAGACTGAATTTGTATGAGCAAGGGAATAGCAGCCGTGTCTGGTGCGTATCTGAACTGTATCTTGACTTGAAATCTGAATAAGTATCAGAATGACTTCTGTGTCTGGAGTGTATCTGTACTGTATTTGTCTTTGAATTCTAAATGAATAATAAAATGACTTTTGTGTCTGGAGTGTATCTTTACTGTATCTGAAAAAGAGATCTGAATGAGCAACATAATGACTTCCGTATCTGGAGTGTATCCGTACTGTATCTGAAATATTTGAATATTTGTTAAAAATAGTTGTTAATCTTATCCTGAAAAGGGTAAAATGTTAGCTGAAACACAAAGTTATGTTGTATGTAATGTATGATACAATATATGTGCTTTATCAATGTTTACGATATATGCATGTAATGTATGCCCATGTAAGCTGATTTGCTGTATTGCTGAGGAAAATAAATCCTTGAAAGCTGGGGATCAAAACTCTTGACTGCTGCCGGGAAAAATAAATCCTTGACTACTGAGAGTAAGAAATCCTTGGTGACTGTTGGGAGTAAGAAATCCTTGACAACTTCTGTGGGGATGTAAGGATCCTTCACGTCTTGAAGTTGGAGTATTGACAAAATCTGTTGTGAGAGTAATACCAAACTGCTTGAGAAATCTGCTTGGGGAGTCGAGAGAACTTTGCTTACGTCTACTGGGGATTTCACATTGGGAATCTCTGTTCTGCTGGGAAACAGAGAAAGCTCTGATGACTTCTGCGGGGAATTAAGAATGAAAATCTTCATTCTGGCGACCTCACTGGGGAATAATAAGACTCTATGGGGGAAGAAGGCTTACTGTTGGGGAGTAAGTTCAGGAGTTTGGGTTGTATGCCACTCTACTGAGGAATCATCCCAGGTTGGGGAGAGACAAAAGTTAACTGTTATCTGGTTGCTTTTCAGACTTCAAGATAGCTTGTTGGGGAATGTGGAGAAACTGAATGGTCTCCACTGGGGACTGATAGTTGGAAATCTTGGCTCAATTGGGGAAGAAGGTTTCATCTCCACTGGGGATTTGTGGTTCAAAGTTTTGACTCTGCTAGAGATTGAGAGTTTGGAAGTTTCTACTCTGATGGTGATTGAAGGTTTGAAATTTTAGCTCTGTTGGGGATCTAGATGATATATGGTAAGTATTGCTCATGGAATAGCCTAAAGACATTTTCCGAATCTTTTCAACCTGTCAGTAATTGTTCTTTTTCATCCTGTTTATTTGTAAACAGTAATTATGTTCAAATGCATATGTTCACTAATGAATCATTGGACGTTTTTGCAAACAAAACACAAATGTAAAAAGAAAAAGGCAAATAGTTTTTTGCACTTTAAAGAGATATCTTTGTATTTACTTTGAATGAGTATTTTGTACAAAGGAGACAGACATCCTAGTAAGAGCATGGTGTCATAAAAATTGAGAAAAATTTATACAAAGAAAGATAGCTATGTGTAAAAAATCTCATGGGGTTCCCATTCTGCTATAGCCTTCGTAACTCCGAATATCTTATCCATTCGTTGCTTCGTCCGAAGATGATTGGATTGATCAGAAACTCCATGTTTGTTTGTGAAGCGATTGTCCTTAAAGTGATCCGACGAGACATAGTCATACGCTTTAATTCCCTAACTTTTGCCTGGGCCGCCCTTTCGGGTTTTCGATCCACCAGGAAACCCTTTTTTGCCCAAGTCGCCCTTTCGGGTTTTCAACTTGCCGAGTGTACAGATTTTTTTATTTATCCCTAATTTTTGCCTGAATCGCCCTTTCGGGTTTTCGATTCACCGGGATGCCCTTGTTTTTCCTAGGTGTGTCAACCTAGCGGGTCATTTATGCGTAATATCTTTTGACCATGTCTGCGTTCGCAGGGTGCGGCAGGTCATCGCCGTCCATGGTGGTTAAAATCATTGCCCCACCAGAGAAGATATTCTTGATTACAAATGGTCCTTCGTAGGTAGGAGTCCATTTTCCCCTGGGATCACTTTGTGGCAAGATGATGTGCTTGATCACAAGATCTCCAACTTGATATGCCTGGCGTCTAACTTTCTTGTTGAAAGCCTTGATCATCCGTTTTTGGTACGTCTGACCATGGAAAACAGCAGTAAGTCTCTTTTCATCAATTAAGTTCAACTGATCAAGTCGGGTTTGAATCCAATCGTCTTCACTCAAACCAGCATCCTTCATGATTCTTAAGGAGGGAATCTGAACCTCGATAGGCAAAACAGCTTCCATGTTGTATACCAAAGAATAGGGTGTTACCCCAGTTGATGTGTGTGCCGTGGTCCGGTACCCGTGGAGAGCAAACGGTAACATTTCATGCCAGTCCTTGTAGGTGACTGTCATTTTTTGTATGATCTTCTTGATATTTTTGTTCGCAGATTCGACAGCACCGTTCATCTTTGGCCGATAGGGAGATGAATTATGATGTTAAATCTTGAACTGCTCGCACAGGGTGGTGATCATAGTATTGTTAAGGTTTGTACCGTTATCAGTGATGATCCTTTCGGGGATACCATACCGGCAGATAAGATTCTGTTTGATGAAGCGGGCAACAACATTATTAGTAACGGATGTGAAGGAAGCTGCTTCGACCCATTTTGTGAAATAATCAATGGCCACTAGAATGAAGCGGTGTCCATTGGATGTTGTGGGCTTGATCTCTCCAATCATATCGATTCCCCACATAGCGAATGTCCAAGGAGTTGTTAAGACATTTAGAGGAACTGGAGGCACGTGTACCTTGTCTGCATAAATTTGACATTTATGACAAGTACGGGAGTGTTGATAGCAGTCAGCTTCCATGGTAGACCAGTAATAGCCTGCCCTTAGAATCTTCTTAGCCATCGTATGCCCGCTAGAGTGAGTGTCGAAGGTACCTTCATGCAATTCAGCCATGATCTTTTCAGCTTCAGCCTTGTCCACACAACGGAGCAGAACAGAATCATGATTGCGCTTGTACAGGATGTCATTGCTTAGGAAGAACTTAGCTGAGAATCTCCTTAAGAACTTTTTGTCATTGACTGTAGCTTCTTCAGGGTATTCTTGAGCCTCGATATACCTTTTGACTTCATGGAACCAAGGCTGGTCCACTACTTCTTTGGTATTAATCTCGTGACAATGTGTCGGTTCGTCCATCCGTTCAATTGTGATCTGGGGAGCCTCATTATCCCAGTTAAGTTTAAACATGGATGACATTGTAGATAGAGCATCTGCTAGCTGATTTTCTTCTTGCAGGAAGTGCTCGAAGGTAATCTACTCGAAATGTGGTAACAATGTCAAGACATGTTCTTTGTAAGGGATGAGGTTTGGATGCTTAGTGTCCCACTCTCCTTTGATCTGACTGATGACCAAAGCCGAGTCTCCAAACACAATCAAAGATTTGATTCCCAAGTCTATGGCAGCCTTGAGTGCAAATATGCAAGCTTCATACTCTGCCATGTTGTTTGTATAGTTGTAGCAAAGTCTGGTTGTGAAAGGAGTATGGCAACCTTCTGGGGAGATGAGTACCGTGCCGATACTGTTGCCAAGTGAATTGGAGGCCCCATCAAAGTACAGGGTCCATCGGGATCCTTGTTCAGGTCCGTCATATGGTCTGAAGTTTTCAATATTGTCCAATGTCAAGATGTCTTCGTCAGGGAAGTCAAACTTCATGGATTGGTAATCTTTGACAGCTTGATGAGCCAGATGGTCAGCTAGCACACTCACTTTTATAGCTTTTTGGGTCATGTACTGTATATCATACTCTGTGAGGATCATCTGCCATCTAGCTATCCTTCCAGACAAAGCAGGCTTTTTGAAGATGTATTTTATCGGATCCATCTTAGATATCAGCAAAGTGGTATGAGTCAACATATACTGCCTTAGCCGGCGAGCAGCCCATACCAAAGTGCAGCAAGTTTTCTCGAGCAATGAGTATCGGGTCTCACAGTCGGTAAACTTTTTGCTAAGGTAATAAATGGCATGCTATTTTCGGACAGACTCGTCATGCTGCCCCAGTACGCACCCCATTGAATTCTCTAGGACGGTCAGATACATGATTAGCGGTCTTCCTTCAACGAGTGGCATCAAGATAGGAGGTTCTAGCAAATACTCCTTGATTTTATCGAAAGCAACTTGACAATCATCGTTCCATCTAACTACCTGGTCTTTCTTCAACAGCTTGAAGATTGGTTCACAAGTAGATGTTAGGTGAGAAATGAACCTAGCAATGTAGTTTAGGCGTCCCAAGAAACCTCTGACCTCCTTCTCAGTGCGAGGAGCAGGAATTTCTTGTATAGCTTTGACTTTGGCAGGATCAACCTTGATGCCTTTGTTGCTGACTATGAAACCTAGAAGTTTACCGGACCGGACTCTGAATGTACACTTGTTAGAGTTTAACCTTAGCTTGTACTCCTTCAACCTGACAAACAGCTTTTGCAAGTGATCAAGGTGTTCTTCTTCAGTTTGTGAACGGGATATCATGTCATCTACGTAGACCTCTATCTCATGATGTACCATATCATGAAACAAAGCTACCATGGCGCGCTGATAGGTTGCACCGGCATTCTTCAGTCCGAATGGCATCACTTTGTAGCAGAACGTACCCCACTGTGTAACAAAAGTAGTTTTCTCCATGTCCTCAGGTTCCATTTTGATCTGGTTATAGCCTTAGAATCCGTCCATGAAATAAAATACCTTGTGTTGAGTTGTGTTGTCAATCAGGATGTCAATGTGCGGAAGTGGAAAATTATCTTTAGGGCTAGCCCTATTTAAATCTCTGTAATCCACGCACATTCTGACTTTGCCGTCCTTCTTAGGCACAGGCACAATGTTAGCAACCCATTATGGATAGGAAGTAACAGCAAGAAATCCATCATTGAACTGCTTCATAACTTCTACTTTGATCTTTTCTGACATGTCAGGCCTCATGCGGCGGACTTTCTGCTTAACTGGTGGACAGTCTTCTCTTGTGGGTAGACGGTGTACCAAAATGTCTGTATCAAGTCCCGGTATGTCTTCATATAACCAGGCGAAGATCTCAACATATTCATGCAACAGCTGAATTAAGCGCTCTTTGACACTTGGCTCTAGGTTGGCACCCACTCTGATTTCCTTCTTGTCTTTCTCAGTACCCAAGTTGATTGTGTCTAACAGCTCCTCATGAGGCAAAATTTCTCTTTCCTCTTGTTGTAGAAGTCTGGCCAATTCCCCTGGCACCTCACAATCTTCCTCACCTTCGTATTCGGCTTGGTAGACCAGATCTTTAGAGTCACTGAAGGCTATAGTTGTATCGTTACCCATGGGTTCCAGAGTGGAAGGGTACCTGCATTTGTGAGTGTGGGTGTGTGTAAGGGCATAGCCATCTTAAAACAACAAAATGTAAAAGAAAGACAATGAGCACAAAAATTTTAAATATGAAAAGCGTCCATGATTCATTAAAATGACATATGAAAATGAAATAAGAACCCTTACAAATGGACCTATGTGCCTCGGGTAAGACACAAGGTTGAAAAAGTACAAATTGTTTGTGAATTATTACAGATCCAACAGAAATGGAAAAGATAAATTACTGAGGTATGAAAGTACTCAGAACAAAGTCTTTTGCTTCCCAGTTTCACAGTCCTCCGCCAACAGTAGGAAAAATCCAGTCTTCCAGGTTACCATCTTCATCACTGTCCTCTAGTGCATTAACCCCTTGGTGGCTGATCTTCACAGGTGGCCCTCCGACACGGGAGCGACGCACGGCCTTCTGAGATGTTGAGGTGAATCCCAAGCCGAATTTGTCTGATTTGAAAGGAAATTCGGGAAGCTGCCCCCAGATAGTGGATCCGCCTTCTTCCACTACTGCCCTTGCATCCTTGAGAGATGACATCCGAGGAACAGGTCTTGTGATCACAGGAGTTGAGGACACTGCTTTGGTCGCTGTTATTTCCTAAGAAACTTCTTCAAAATGTTGGAAAGGGGTCTCAATGAATTCTCCATCCAATTCTACATATCAAAAAGAATTTAGATGACTGATCATGTATTCCTCTTCGCCATGAACAGTTATGATTTTGCCCTGGACAGGGTACTTGAGCATTTGATGCAGAGTAGAAGTGACAGCTCCAACATGGTGGATCCAAGGACGTCCCAACAGGCAAGAGTAAGAAGGACAAATGTCCATCACATAAAATGTTGAATTAAACATTTGGGTACCCACTTTGATCAGGATGTCCACCTCCCCGTGGACCATCCTTTTAGATCCATCAAATGCTCTCATAATTATATTGCTGGGTTTCAGGGTTAGGCCTTCACAATCCAACCTATCCAAGGCTTTCTTTGGCAAGACATTTAAGGATGATCCAGTATCAACCAAAACATGAGCTAGGGTGGTCCCCCTACACTCCACCGAGACATGCAGCGCGTCGTTATGTTTTCTCCCTTTGGAGGTCAAGTCGGCATTGGAGAAACCCAGACCATTGTCAGCTGTCAGACTGGCTACACACTCCTGGAATTGATCAGCCGAAGTCTCTTGCGGCACGTGCGTTGTCTTCAAAAAATTGACCAAAGCTTTAGCATGCGCCTTAGAGCACAGCAGCAGGGCTAACATAGAGATTTTGGAGGGGGTCTGCCCCAGTTGTTCAACAACATTATAATCACTTTTCTTAATGATCCTCAAGATTTCTTCTATCTCTTTTTGGGATGTTTCAGGAATGATTAGTGATTGAGCCTTCGTCAAGACAGGCTCCTCTTGAACATTCTTTCCTTTTTTCTCATTAGTGGAAATAGGGATGGGAATTGTATTGTTATTGTTGGCGGGTACACTTGCAGGTGTAATTACTTGCACAGCTATAATCTTAGGAATGGCAACGGGTCTAGAGACTGCCTTTGGTGGCGCAATCTCTGGAGAGAAAATTCTTCCACTACGAGTAATTTTGCTTGTCCCAACAATATTACTGATATCAGAATTGTCTTCTTCAGAACTCTCTTCATCGGCAATCTGTTCAATCTGTTTGACACCACGGTAGTAGATTTCTCCACCATAGTTCCATGGTACCATTTTATCATATTTGTATAGGGCAGGCCCGGGCATTGTTATCTTCAACGGAGTAGTCATAGGAGCGGATGTAATCCTAACGGGTTTTTTAGGAACCCTAGAAGGATTGGCGTATATGGTTATTATTGAAACTTCTGGAATTGGAATGGGTGAGATAGGAGCTTTCTCAAACAAAATTTCCTTGTTATCGATCAATTGTTGGATTCCTTTCTTCAATAGAGCACAGTCAAATGGGGAGGATAGGCAAGCATGGAAATCTTGGTCACAACCTGGGAACACCCCAGCTTTCAACAGATTCAACTTGATGGTTAGGAGAGGAGTTGACAGTTCATCCACAGTAGAAACAAACATATCTTATTCCATAGCACTGGCATTGTGTCCATGCCTAGGAATCGGTGCGGAGATAACATTTGGCTTCTCAGGAGCTTCAAATTCAACTTCCTTTGCGTTAATCAGATCTTGAATCTTATTCTTCAGAGCCCAACAGTTGTTGGTGTCGTGCTCTGGACTTTCTGAGTGGTACGCGCATCTGGCGTTCGGATGGTAGTGCAGAGATGAAGTATTGGGATTTTTAGGGGCCTCTTTCAGCATGTCCAAATTCAACTTCAAGAGATGTGGTAGGACTTGAGCAGGATTCATGTTTATCTTGGTGAATTGCCTTACAGGCCTTTCCACCCTTTGCTGGTTATTCCTTGGTTAATCATTTCGCGGTTGATTGTTTCTCGGCTGGTCTGATGTAGACTTTTGAATCATGACAGCCCCCATAGTTGGTCGTCGTTCGGTTCTTCCCTGATTTCTCTGAGCATAGACAGCAGACACCTCCTTCTTTCCAGTGAAGGGCTTTTTTGCAGCAGCAGAGGTAGACGCATCTTTCTAAATTTTCCCGCTTCTAATACCGGCTTCAACCCTCTCGCCAGTTAGAATCAACTCAGTGAAACCTGCAGAGGAGCTTCTAATCAGGTGATTAAAGAAAGGACCTAACAGAGTCCCCAAGAACATGTCCACTAGCTCTCTTTCGGATAACGGTGGTTGTACCCTTCCGGCTAAATCCCTCCACTTCTAGGCATAGTCTTTGAAGCCCTCATCGGTAGCCATAGCCATACTCTGTAGCTGAGTACGGGTTGGCGCCAAGTCGGCGTTGTATTGATACTGTTTATAGAATGTGGCCGCTAAGTCTTCCCAATTATGCACGTCATACCTCTCCAACTGGTAGAACCAATCCAGCTGCGTCCCCGATAAACTGTCCTGGAAAAAGTGGACCCACAAATCTTTGTCAGCAGAATGTGGCTGAATTTTCCTGACATAAGATCGTAGGTGCATCTTGGGACAAGACAACCCATCGTAATTAGCAAATAGAGGTACTTTAAACTTAGGAGGGATTACAATTCCAGATACAAACCCTAACTCTTCAAAGTCCAGCCCAGGCACTCTCTGTATCTCCATAGCAGCTAGACTCTCTTCCAGATTTTTGTATTTCTCATCAGCCGGAGGGTACTGTTGTTCTGAGTAGTCATCATCTTCCTCTTCTTCAGCTTCAGATTCAGATGGCACTACAGTCTCTTTACCCTTTCTCTCTCCTTCCTCAGAGGTTGATGGAAAATCCAAAGTCTGTCTAGCTTGACCTTCAAACCTTCTGCCCAGGATAGCCACACCGGCTCGATTCTTCTTCTTTTTCTCTTTCTCTTTCTCTAGCAGAGTTTTTAGCTCCTCTTGCCCCTTAGCCAAGGTCAAGAGTAGTTGTTGAAATTGTGAATTCTGAGCTTGCAAGTCTTTGACCGTTTGTTCAATATCCATCTTGCTGAAATAAACAACAGAGAGATGAGGAAACTTCTTGTAAAGACCTGTTTATGCATATGATGAATGATATGTATTCATGTAATGCATTCAAGGATTCAGAAAAATTCAAATTTATGTTAAACAAAAGGGAACAAATGTTATATTAATAAAATAGAATTTGTTTACATCAATGCCCCTAGGGCAAAATAGTACAAAATTCTAAGATAAAAAGACGTTGCGCATCCTCTTCGGTGCAATGTAGCTGTTGAGAGTCTGCTCTTCGTGAAGTAACCGAGTAAGTTACAAAACCTTCTTCTCGCTTGCGTAGAATTGGGCTTCAAAAGTATTGCATTCTCCCTTGAGCTATATCCAACTCCTTTGCATATCTTCGAGTGATGTTGGCATGTCAGGATGTAGGAGGGTGTATGGAACCTCTCCTTCCTTAACAGGCTCTATAATCACTGGGAGAACAGAGGGGTAAGGCATCATAATACTTTGGGCGCAGGTTCGTACCCATTTGAGGTAAGGCTCAAGGGGGATGGAATTCTTGTGTCCCAAGGTCTTACTGTCTATCTTGTTTGGCATCCTCCAATCTCGGATAAACCTTTGACGAAGTCCTTGATCTTCATTGTCAAAGTCAAAAACCAAGTCTGGAATCAGCATGTCATGTGGGCCATCCCTTCGGGCATAACCAAATTGTCTCAGAGCCAAGCAGGGGTTGTAGGTAATGCCTCCCCTAATGCCAAGTAGAGGTACATTAGGGAATTCCCCATAACGGTTGACGATGATAACATTCTCTTTGGATCGAGAACACCAATGAATATCTGAATGTGTAAGAGTCATCAATCGTTGTGACCACCTCAAACCTTTCTCATTCTTCAAGACTGATTGGGGAATATGAGAAATAAACCATCTTGCCAGTAGAGGAGTGCAACACATGAGAACACCCCTTTTCCTCATTGTTCGAGTGTGAAAAGAGTGGAGGATATCTCCAAGCAATGTAGGCACTGGGTTGCGAGACATGAAGATTTTGACGGCACTCACATCTATAAGTTGGTCAGGGTTAGGGAACAAGATCATCCCATAGATGAGAAGAGGTACAATCTCCTCAAAAGCTTGTAAGTCCAAAGAATTCCAACAGCTTTGGGCCTTCTCAAACAAGAACTTTGACAAGAAGACTTTGACACCACTTCTAGTTTCCCAATGGGTTTTGACATCAAATGAGTGCAAGTGCAAGGCTTGAGCAATCTCTTCTGGCTTTAGATAACTTTCTGTACCGTTGGAGGGTAGTTGATTGAGAATATGAATCCCCAAGAGTTGATAAAATTCCTCCAAAGTAGGCACAAGTTGGTAGTCAGGAAATGTGAAGCAGTGATGCAAAGGGTCAAAGAACTGGAAAAGAACTTTCATCATGTCTTCCTCTGTGTTTGAAGTGACTAAGTTGAGAAGACAACCATGCCTCTCAGTGAATGGAGAGTTCTCAGGAATCCTTGAAGCTAGCTCCTTGAGTTGTGGAGGAATTCTTACAAGGTTGACTTGAATAGTTTTCCTACGAAGTGAATCCATAACCTATAAAACAGGAACAAAGATGAAATTCCAAAATCCTTGAAATGGTTAGGGGATGCATATGATGCTTCATGATGTCCATGATGTTATGCACAAGTATATATGTACAAACAAATCACATAAGTTCCTAGTTTAGGCTTGCACGGGGTTTCATAGGTAAGTACCCTCTTGAAGTTTAGTTGGTTCAACCTGTCCTAGAAATAGTAATCGGGTTCTAAAGAGCTCAATATCACTGGATTGTTTCCTTGTTCATTGTTTCAATTCAGCCTCTTTACTGGCGACCGAAATATTCCAAGGAACCAACCCTCAATGAGTTTAGTATCGAGTATCTACCAACTTCGGACTGCACTAAAGCCGGTCATCTCACTACATCCTAAAAAGCCAAGTTGGTCAAGTAAAGGTTCTAAAAGTTAGTTAGTGCTTCATGACATCACTCAGCGGCCTCGTATTCTCTTTGATTGACTCAAAGTCTACCGGTACCCACAAATATGTCGCACTAACATAGCTATTACTTAGACCGTGTTGGTATACCCCGCACAGTTTCCACAACGTATTGCTATTTACCTATGAATGTTTCCCAAATCCGGGTAGAGGATTCAAACCCAAACAATAGAACCAAAGTGTAAAGCAAACAAAGAAAACAAGGTAAGAAAAATAAAGGTGATCCAAACCCTAAGGTAACCCCACTTTTATATTTCTCCCCAGCGGAGTCGCCAGTTCTGTGATACGGTGGGAGAACTGACTTGAGGTTTTGCGTTTCATCGCAAATGTTTCGGTTTAGCAAGAGTTGCCACCGACTTTTATTTTATCCAAAAGGAAAGGTAAAAAAGCACAGGAAAGACCTTTGAGATGTTTTCTTGAGTTTGGGGGTAGATTATGAAAAGGGAAGGTGCTAGCACCCTTTTCATCCATGGTTTTCCATGGGCTCTTAGTTACTTGTTTAGATCACTTGCTTTGCTTTTCCAATTGTTTGAAATGGTGATTTGTGTGGTTTTGAAAGTATTTTGAAAAGAGGCCTTTTTTTAGGCAATCTTTGTAATGATTCTTGTTTGTAAGAATGTATACAAAGATGTTTTGTCTTTTGAAAAATGTTTCAATGTTTTGAAAGTTGTTTGGAAATGTTTTGAAATGTGTTGTGTGTTTTTGAAAATAGCAAGGATTGTTTGCAAATTGATCAAGTAACTAGAAGCATCTACCTACTCAAAAGTCTTTCCTATACATTTTTATTACTTTGATATTGTTGATTTACCATTGCTTTGGTAAACAACCTTATCTTTGGATGTTAAACGGGACGGGCGTGGGTCATCGTATGACCATGATAGCAATGGTGCCAAGTATCTTAGCAAGTTTGAGGGACTAAGATCATTTGTTTTAGGCAACCTTATCTAGCGTCATCGAGGGACTATGATCTTTTGTTTTGTTTGATTTTGCCAAGATACCTTGCATGCATACCATGGCCATTTGTTTAGGCAACCAAGTGGGTGAAACCCTAGAGGTGCTTGTGTGCAATGTGTTGTCATTTTCATGCATTTTTGTCTTGTATTAGGTCATGCTATTTGTTTTGATTTTTGCCTTATCATACAAACCCTAATTTACTAAACATGTATATAATGCGATAAATTGCGTAAAGTAAATCTAAACTATTACAACAATATTATGGGAAGGGGGATACAAGTTTGAATGGGGGATATTTGCACAAAATAAAACCCTAATTCACTATTACAACCCAATTGAATTTATTGTATAATAAATAAATAAACAATTATTTAAATATGCAATAAAAATGTAAATATGCAAAAATGTTTTTGTAATTATTGTATGTATGAAAAATAAAATTATCTAAGTTCTAAAAATAAGAAAAAATAATAATATTATTATTTTTGAAAGGGGAAACCCTAATTTTGTTTTAAAAGAAAATATGTTTTCTATTATTATTCATTTGTCCATTTTTTACAAGAAATAATAAATAAAAATATTTACAAGTATAAAGATAAATAAAATATGTATGAAAATAATATTTTATGTGTTAAAAATAATAAAATAAAAATGCATGGTATTTTAAAATGTTTTTTACTATTTTTTTAAGAAAATGAATTTCTATTTATTCTAGTAAACTATTTTATTATGCCAAAATAAAATAAAATAAAATAAAATAAAAATGCAAAAAATAAAGAAAATTAATTTTGTGATTTTTAATGTTCAGAAAAAATTATTAAAGTCAATAATCATAAAAATAAAAAGAAAATATGAAAAATAACAAAATATGAATCAGGGGGTGCAAAAGTAAACTGGGGGGTGTGAAAAGTAGCAAGCCCAAGGCGCCAGGCCCAGGACAGCTTCGTCCCTGTCCTTCAGCTCCCTCCTGCGCGTGTTTCTGAGCCAAACCTGTATCTTGCTCTAGCTTGCATGAAATCAAAGACTCATAACATAAAAATTGTAGCTCGTGAACTCACGATTCCAATGATATAAAATTCATGACCTAACTCTCAAAGATCAGGGAGAATTTTAATGTCCCTAATTTCTGACCTAGTTTTTTCAGCATGTTCAACAACCAAATACTCTTAGCTCAGTTAATATAAATGGAAACTATGCATATGTACAGCTTAAGCAAGTTAAGGACTACATTTTTGCTTCACAAATCAAAGCTTAAGGATGCCTAAATAAGGAGATAGAACTTTGAAGAATACCTTGTTCACTTGAGTTTGGATATGGCAATGTGGGAACTTTGAGTGAGGCATGAGGATCGTGTGAGCTTCCTTGAAGTTCCCTCAAGCTTCTCCAATGCTCAGCTCGCCTTGTAGATGCTTGAATCTCCCTGCACAAGTCAACCTGCAAACCTCCAAAATGTAAATGGTGAAGCTTGAAACAGGGCACACAGTTGCAAGACAAGGGCCTGGATAGCTTGGATGTGATGTGGGGAAGATGTTTCAAGGGTTGAAAGGCAAAACGCACGAGCAAGTTTCAAGTTGGCAAGTGTTCTGCAGATGATGCCCTGTTTGGGCAGAAAAGTGTGATTTTGGTGTTTGAGAGTGTTTGGGATGCTATGGGTTCGTGCTTTTGCTTGTTACAAGGTTCTGAAGTTATTTGAAATGAAGCCAAGCCTTGCCTTTATCAGATACACAAGTTAACTTGACTTTTGCAAGTTTGCTTGCTTTTGAAGAAAGTTGAAGTGACAGTGCCCAAGGCCTATACAGGCTTGATTGCTAGCTGCATAGAGTTGGTACAAGTTGCGTGATATTTGTGGATATTGTTTTCAACAAAAGATCATGTCCATGGCTCAAGAAATGTAAATTTGGAAAAAGCAAGCTTTATCAAAGTAGTATTGTGAACTGTATGCCATTTTTGGATTAATTCATTGTACAATGCTTCAAAGATCAAAATAAAACCATTATCCATTGTGTCAGCATTCAATTATGGAGTGTAGAAGGGATTAGGACCTGTAATACCAAGTACAAGCATGCTAGGACAGATTTGCAACTTGAACCATTGTGAAAAATGCCTTGAACAAAAGTGATAAATTGCCATTTTCCCTTCTTCGATTCTCCCTAATCATAAATGATCTTGGAGAGTTCTTGGACATTTTGGAAAGCTTGTAACATGCTCTACAATACATCTTTGAAATGAAACTTGAGATACCTCTTATAACTAGGTGAAAAGTTTCCATGAAGTTAGGTCAAAAACCTGCCTAAACTAGGGCAAAATTTCACTAAGTTAAAAAGTTTATGGATCCCTATTCACAATATCATAACTTGATATCCAAGCATATTTTGGGAAAACTTTGTGAATAAAAGTTGTATATTTCATGGAGGAATACAACTTTCATGTTGGAAGTTTTCTTTTATTCCAATTGCATCATGGTGAAAAAGTTTGGAAAAGTTGGGAAAAAATAAGAAATTTTCAACACTTAGAAAATTTCTAAGTTTTGAAAATTTTCAAATTAAAACCCTAAATTTCAAAATTAGGTTTCTTGGTGAACAAGTTTCATATTTTGACATATCTTGATGAATTATGACCTTTGGCACTTGATTTTGACCAAAAAGTCAAAGTTTGACTTTTCAGTGTACAGTTGACTTTTGATCAGTTGACTGCAAAATTCATCTGTCAATCCTATGCATTTGAGATATTTTGAACTATGCAATTGTGTCAAGATGATTCCATTGAGTCCTTAAAATCATTCTTGAACCCAATTGGTCATTGGCTAGGTTAAAAATCAGAAATTGCCCTTTCTCAGTCAAAACCCTAATTTTGACCATTTTGCCCTTTTGATGGTCTGATCAAATTTCTTGAGGAGTTGTGGTCCAAACTTGATCAAATGGTTCATATGAGTCTATAATGTTGACGTGGATCAAAAATTATGAGGTTTGACTGTAAATTGGCCATGGTTGACTTTTTCCCCAATACAGTTGATTTTTAGGTCAATTGTCCAATTGACTGGGCCAAAATTTAATTCAAGGCTTGAAACATGGTATGAGCAATCTTATAGGTCCAAGATGGTGTATGAAAGTCACATGAAGCATTGATGGTCCAAAAATACTTGTGCAAACTCAAACCCTAATTTCAGGTCATCAGTGCAAGGGGATGTCTTGAGATGAGCAAACCCTAATCTGGTCTTGAGTCCAAGAAGTCTTGTGAGGAAAATCTTGATAGAATGAGAGGGCAAATTTTGGGGTACAAGAGGAGGTATCTCCTCTTCGCCTACCAGTTGGCCCCCACGGATCACCTTAAATAAATCTATTTGACTCAAATATAGTCCTGAAAGAATGAGGGATATTTACTCCTTTGCTCGCATGAAGTATATGTTAGAAGTGTGAACTAGGTCGTCATTGAGAACATACATCTCCTCAAGTTTTTGAAAAGAATTAAGGGCCTCGTCTAGAGAGCCCTTTGGTATTACAGAAATAGTAGTATGAATTCATGCTTCCACTGCCATTATTATGAGCAGGGCCTTCAAATCGTCTATTTATTGCATAACGCCTTAAGTGTTTCTTCATGTTGAGTGAGTGCTCCCTTATCTGTCGCGATCTTTCATCTTAGGTCACCAACGACTTAAGCATATTTTTTCCACTAGACTCTTTGTATCAAGAGGATCCTTAATAGAAGAGCTTTAGTCATATTGGAAAACTTAATGGATGATCTATGCTGAAGGTTTTGATAGTCAAAAGGAAAATCCACGGGAAAGGGAGGCGACTCTCGGTAAACTTGATAGTGTCAAACAAGGAATCCCTATAAAAGGATGAAAAAAGGAAAGAATAATCCTTAGTCAATCAGGGTTGCCCTTCGTTCCTACTATCACCAATAATCGTTAATTGTTTGTCCTCACCTGGGCTAATTTGAATGGTCATAATTTGAATCAAGTTTATGGATATAACAACAGGGGGAGCCACTGATACATATGGAAGAACATAATAGTGAATGAAAAAAGCAAATGCCACAATGTTTCATGATATAGTGTGACACCCTATAAGACCATGTCATGTAGCATTTTTCCACAACTCAGTGAACAGGAGCTGGCATACAACGACACTCCTTTGGTACCAAGTGACTCTTGAAATTATCTAGTATCACAATAAGATCCATGCAGAAAACATCGGGGGGAGCGAACTCTAAGGGGTGTCACAAAATAATTTGTGTGTATCCAAACTGATGCATCACTCGCTCGGGAAAATAAGGATATGTAAGAGATGACCCACATGTCATTCATTTGGAATATAAGAAAATAACGTCAAACTGACGCATCTGGCGCTGACCCTCGCATGGACGGAATCAAACGTCATATAGTACCATACACTCAGGAGAGACTCTAAATGGATCAATCATACTATCCCCCCTGTATGGAACAAAAGCGGATGTATGTCGCCATTCCTCATCGTATTCAGGCGTTGCTTCCCGTTGTATCCCAAAATTTTCCCTCTCATATTTCTCAATACATTTCAAGTAAGGTCTTCAAATTGCCCAAAGAAGTCCAAGAGTTGACCAGACAAACTCTCTCCTAAAGGCAGTCTACCTAAAATTAGGGTTTCATTTTGCATCAAGATGTTTGAGTCTAAAGGTTCCCAAATGCTCACTATTGTCCTAACATGTTCTCAAGATCATCCATGTCAAGTTTCAAGCCTTGCAGAGGAAGTTTGCTCAATCAATGGCTCAAAGGCCTGATAGTCGACTGTGCTAGGGAAAAAGTCAATTGTGGCCCACATACAGTCAAACTTCAATATTTTTGGTCAACATCCTCATTTTGAAGTATTATTCATCATTTGATCAAGGGTTGATCATGATTCCTGAAGGATTGCTCACAATTCATCAAAACCCAAAAATTGCTAAATTAGGGTTTTGCAGGAAAAGTTAACTCAAATTTGACCAAGCATAACTTTCTCATACTTTATCAAAAATGACCCATCCAAATCTCATTTTGAAGAGGATGTAATTCCCTACAATCCATATTCATCTCCCAAGTTCAAAATATGCACTCACAAGAAGATATAAATTTGGATATTATAGGTCATTTTGAAAAGTCAACAAAAACACCTTTTTTGTCAAAGCTTCATACATGAACATGGAAGACTCGATTGAGATGATATCAAAAGGGCTGCTTAGAGGACATCTCAAGCTTTCTAAAAAGTCCAATAACACATCTCTAGGGTCAAAATTGAAGGAGTTATGCATTGGTAAAGTTGACCTTTTTTACAAAATTGCCAAAAGTCAAAAGTGGCCAAAATTGCAATTTTTGTCAAATGGGCCCAACTTTTTGTGCTTGTATTGAGTTTGTAACATGATCCTTCGCACTTGTCTTTATTTTATTTTTATCATTTATTTTATTTTTATCATTTATTTTGATTTTTATTTCAATTAAATTAAATAAAATCAAAATAAAATCATGAAAATATCAAAACCAATCAAAGCTTGAGATTTTGTGCATGTTTAGGTCTCTTATACAGCTGGAAAGAGAATAAAATCATGCAAGCTTCATTTGGACACAAAAATATTGGATTTGGCTTGATTTGGAAATATTTACATAAGAATCAAATCACGATTCAATCATCTTAATTGAGAAAGATTTGAAGCAAGTTTGTAACCTAATTCATTCTAGGGTACATATAGGACAAGTGCAAATCAAAAACAAGGGGATTTGAGGCGTGAAAAGAGAAGAATAAATCTCAAAATTTCAAAGGAAAGTTGCAATCTTATTTCTCAATTCTAGGCTTCTTCAAGCCATTCCAAGCATACCATTCGTTTGTTGGGCATCCAAGGACTCTATCCCAATCATTAGCAAGCATTTTCGTGCCCAGATACGCGCTGTAAGTATCCCATGACCTCCATGCTTTTTTTGAAATCGTATATCATAATCCTGGCACTCTTAGCATGATTTGTTTATATATTATGAATCCTTGAAATATTTGCAAGCTAATGATAATACTTAATTGCATTTTTGTTAACCATATAGAAAGTTGCCATGATTAGGGTTTAGGTTTCGTTTTTAGGGATTTTGCTTGCAGGAAAAATTAGCCATGGATAGTGGTACCATGATGCTCGTGAGGTTGCAACGGGTTGATTGGTACCACTGGAATTGATTTACCGTGCTTGCAGAGAATTTTGGAGGATCACAGGGCTGTACCTACACCCAGTTAACCGTAGGTAAAAGTTGCTGAACTTTTAGCAACGGAGGGAGGAAGAAGAAGGGTTGCATGGCAGGCAGTGATTCGCCCATTCAAAAGTTCACGCGTTTGGCATATATTAATTTGTTTTTCCAATATAATGTTTGTTTGTTGTCCTTTGTACAAATAAGCACGCTAGCTCAGATGGTCATCAGACGTTTGGAAAAGCCAAAGGGCATGGGTTCGATCCCCAGGTCCCCATATTATTTCATGATATTTTTTCTTGCATAATCAGGCACACGTGCATACAAGGAGACCACCATGAGTCATCAACTGCCAACCATTGGATCCATAGCAAGCTAAATCTAAGGCTTCTCACATGAGGGCCTATCATGGGCGTGAGTCAAGCCAATGCACAGGATTTGAAAAAGTCAATGAAGGCCAGAAATTGTTGGGCTTAGAAGTTAGATTAAAACCCCCCTCCATTGCTACTAAACCAGGCCCATCTCTTTTTCTTTTATATTTTTTCTTTTATTTATTTATTTTGATTAATTTATTTTCTAATCATAAATTAAATTCTTTTTTACAAAATCATAAAATCAATTTCACCAAATTAGAATTTAGGTTTTTATTTATTTTGTCAAAATTAATTTAATATTAGGTTAATTTAATTTTAGGGTAATTCTAACCTATTTTTGTAAATAATTTAAAATCAATTAGAAAATTAGGTTTTGTTCTTGATTATATTTTTATTTCTTTTTTTTCATAAAATAATAAAATACAAAAATAGGCCAAATTAATTATTTTTCTTAATTTAAATTAATTAGTAATTAGGTTTGTATTTATTCAATTAAAACCTTATTTTCTCAAAAATAATCAAAAATAACAAAAATATGACTTTTCTTTCAACTAGGTCTAGACAGGGTCAAAATCCTAATTTTCTCGTTCTCGTTTCATCGCGCGCATTTATTATTTTTTTACAAATATTAATGTAACTGCTCATGGGATGTAATAGTTTAATTAGGATTTTTCTTTTATTTATCGTTTACGGGTTTTTGGCTATGTAATTAACCCCCCTCCCCGAAGTCTTGTAATAGCGTAGTTTTATTTCTCGCATTTTAATTTTCGCAAATATTAACTGTTAGATGTATGATAATAGGATTGCATGACAAGACTGCATGTAAATTTTAAAACGGTTAGCAAACCCTAAATGTGCAAAGATAATAACTGAAATCAAATCACTCGCACATGCACACTCCTAGGGTATACTCTCACTTCGGTTGCCTTCGGTAAACGATCATTAAGTATAGGGTGTCTTAGTGGTTTCCCTCTTGTCTAAACAAAGATCAAATGTCCCGTTCAAAAATGTTGCCTCAGAAATGTTGCCTCGGAAAGGTTGCCTCGGAAATGTTACCTCGAATATGATCTTAAGACACTAGGGTTATTACTAAGACATCCTAACGTTGCTTTAGTGATCATACGTCCCTTTCGAATTGACCCTTACAACTCCAACGGCGGTGCTTCCTATTTCTCAAATAAGTAGGATAGCATTTTCTAAAGGAAACAAGAACAGAAACATTCTTTTTCTGAGTAGGTAGATGCTAGTAGATACTTGCTCAAAATCAAACCTTTTTCACACTCACACTTTTTCAAACAAAGTTTTCAAAGACACTTCGTAACACTCTTGAGGACTGATACAAGGGTTAAAACGAAGTAAAACAAAAACATTTCAAAACACACAAACACGGAATCAATTTTTGAAATGATGAGCAAGTACCTAAGAGCCCGTGGAAAACCATGGATAGAAAGGGTGCTAATACCTTCCCTTTCTATAATCTACCCCCCGTACTCAAAATCTCGAAAAAGGAATTTTTCTGTGCTTTTGTCCTTTCAAACAAGAATTTTTTTGTGCTTCCTATTTCTCAAATAAGTAGGATAGCGTTTTCTAAAGGAAACAAGAACATAAACATTCTTTTTTTGAGTAGGTAGATGCTAGTAGATACTTGCTCAAAATCAAACCTTTTTCACACTTACACTTTTTCAAACAAAGTTTTCAAAGACACTTCGTAACATTCTTTAGGACTGATACAAGGGTTAAAACGAAGTAAAACAAAAACATTTCAAAACACACAAACACGGAAGCAATTTTTGAAATGATGAGCAAGTACCTAAGAGCCCATGGAAAACCATGGATAGAAAGGGTGCTAATACCTTCCCTTTCTATAATCTACCCCCGTACTCAAAATCTCGAAAAAGGAATTTTTCTGTGCTTTTGTCCTTTCCAGTTGGATAAAATAAAAGTCGGTGGCGAATCTTGCTTACCGCGACATTTTGCAAATACAAAACGCAAACCAGCATTTTCCAAAACAGTCTGGTTCTGCCACCGTATCACATAACTGGCGACTCTGCTGGGGAGTTAATAAGTGGGGTATACCTTAGGATATAGGTCATCATAAAATTGCTTCTCTTGTTTGTTTTGGTTGCTTTACTTTTAAGGGTTTTGTATTGGGAGTTACTATAGATCCTAACCCGGATCTGGGGACACCTTTTAGGTAAGTAGCAATAAACTGTGAGGGAATTGTACAATGTAGACCGATACGGTTGAAGCAGTAGCTACATTGATGTGGCACATTGGTTGGTACCGGTATCCCTTGTGGAGAAACGACGAGAATACAGGGCTGCTATGTGTTTCGTTAAGCATCAACTGACCTTAGAACCCATAATTGACCAACTTGGCCAGTAGGAAGTAGTGAGATAGTCGTCCTCGGTGTAAAGCTGAGAACTGGTTGATACTCGATACTACACTCATTGAGACCACACTCTCGAGATAGTTCTGGCCGCAAGAAAATATTGTGTAAGCTGAAACCATGGCCGATGGAGGATGTTCAGTGATATTGAGAACCTCTAAAACCCGGTTACTATTATTAGGACAAGTTGAAACCAACTGAACTTCAAGAGGGTAATACCTAGACCTCATGCAAGCCTTAAACTTAAGGGTTTTGTGTGACTTGTTTGCCTTTACCATGTCTGTTATCTGCTATACCTGTTGTTTGTTTTTACCATGACATCATGCATCATAACATAGCATGCATACTTCATTATACTAACCATTTCGAAGACCGAGGGGATTTATCTTTGTTCTATTTTGCAGATTATGGCTTCCATACGCAGAAACACCATCCGAGTTAACTTTGTGCAAATACCTGCTCAACTCAAAGATTTAGCCTCGAGAGTTTCTGATACTTCTTCATTCATTAGGAGACATGGTCAGCTTCTTAGCTTGGTTACCTCCTAGTTTGATGAGTAGATGATGAGTGTGCTTTTCCAGTTCTTCGATCTGGTGCATCATTGCATCACTTTCCCGGATTATCAGCTAGTTCCTACTGTGAAAGAGTTTTCTCACTTATTGGGCATATCCATCCTCAAGCAGATGCCCTTCACAAGTTTGGAAGAGACTCCTAGACCAGAAGACATTGCTTCAGCTCTACATTTGAAACGGGATGATGTAGTATCTAATTAGGAGACACGAAGCGGGGTTGAAGGTTTCTTAGCCAAGTTTTTGATGGATCAAGCTCAACTATTCTGGGATAACTTGGACTTTCAGGATTTCGAAGATATCTTGGCTCTCCTTATCTACGGTTTGGTTCTTTTCCCGAATCCAGATTCCTTCATAGATGTGAATGCGTTTAAGATCTTCCTATCTCGCAATCCTGTACCTACTCTTCTAGGTGATATCTTGCATGCCCTCTATACTCGTACTGTGCAAAGAAGAGGGACTCTCATGTGTTGCATGTCGCTGCTAGCGAGGTTGTTTATTTCGCACCTCCCCAAGTCCGTGTTGAAGAATGAGGAAGGTGTATGTTGGTCTTACAGGATAATGTCCCTTTCCCATACAGACATTCTTTGGAGTTCTAAGGCTATGGAAAGCATTGTCGTCATTGATCGTTGTGGGGGATACCCTAATGTCCCATTGCTCGGAATCAGAGGGGGTATAACCTACAGTCCTTGCTTAGCTTTGCGATAATTCGGTCGGGCTCGGAGAGACAGTCCTCATGAGCTACTTCTTACAAATATTGCATTTGACTACAAGGAGGATGTTGACGAGCACCGCCAGAGGTTTATACGAGCTTGGGGCATGTTGAACAGATCTGACCCTCAAGAGCTAGGACCAAGGACTTCCCTCCCTATGCAACCTTAACTCCAGTGGGTTCGAGCTCGTGCTCAGAAGCTTGGGATGCCTTATAAAGTTGTGTTGCCAATGATTGTGGAGCCCACCAATGAAGAGGGCATTCCTTATATAGTCCTTTATCCCTACATGCCCACTGATCTTGGGGCATTGAAGAGATCCTGGATTCAGATGAAAGAGGAGAGGGATACCTACCTGGAAAAGTATCATGAGCAAGAAAGGAAGATCCTGAAGCTCACCAGGAAACTTGAGAATGAAAGAACGATCAATGACTATGTCAGGGAAGCGTCCATGGGATTGTTGATTTTGCTTTTTCTAGTTTAAATTTTTTTTTCATTTACTTCTTTGTAAATGCCTCAAAGGCATTATTGAACCTTTTTACAAGTTTAATCTAATAAAGCTTGTTTATTTCTTGGTTTGCAAATTTAAATCTCCCAAAGTCTTTGAAATCATTACATACGCATCCCATTATCATGCACACCATTACAGGTACCATTACAGGTTTCTCATCTTATTTGCTGTTTATTTCAGCAGAAATGTCTTCCGATCAAGCTATCAAAGATCTTCAGGCACAAAATGCCCAATTCCAAGAGATGTTCTTGAGCCTGGCTAAAGGGCAAGAGGATTTGAAATCTCTCATTTTGAAAGAGAAAGAGAAGAAGAAGAAGAAGGTTGTTCTGCTGAGTATGGGCAAAAGGTTTGGGGATAGGTTGAAACATCAAGCTGATATGTCATTTTCATCCAAGGGAGGGGAGGACCAAGAAGAAGAAAAGGGCCCCAGTCCTGCAGTTTTTGATAATGATACGGATTATGATGAGGAACAGTATCCTCCTGCTGAGGATAGGTACAAACAACTGGAAGACCGTCTGAGCGCTATGGAGATTCAGAAGATCCCTGGTTTGGATTTCGAAGATTTGGGACTGGCATCTGGGGTGGTGATCCCTCATAAGTTCAAAGCTCCGGTTTTCGCCAAGTACGATGTAGTATCATGTCCAAAACTCCATCTCCGCTCGTACGTCAGAAAAATCGAACCTTACACTGCTGATAGAAATTTGTGGGTGCATTTCTTTCAAGATAGTCTGTCAGGGACTCAGCTTGAATGGTTTTATCAATTGGAAGGAGCTAATGTACGAAACTGGGAGGACCTTGCTGCTGCTTTCTACAGGCAGTACCAGTATAACGCCGACCTTGCTCCCACTTGTACTCAGCTTCAGGGTATGTATATGGGTGCATGTGAAGGTTTTAAGGACTATGCTCAGAAGTGGAGAGATTTGGCTGGAAGATTCCAACCCCCTTTGTCTAACAGGGAGTTGGTTGACATGTTTCTAGGGACGTTGTCTGGTCCATTTTTCAATTATCTGATCGGCAGTTCATCATCTGGATTTACTGAATTAATTTTGACTGGGGAGAGGGTAGAAGCTGGTATCCGAAGTGGTAAGATACAGAAGGATACGACGTCAAGTGCAGTAAAGAAGCCTTTCACCGGTAAGAAAGAAGCTAGTGCAGTCTATGGCTCGATGAGCCAAAGCATACCTGAACATCGTCAAGCAGTAAATGCGGTAGTGATATCAAGACCCACAGTTGCTCCGCAACGCAACAACCAATAAAGGGTGGAGAGACCACAAAGACAGTTCACTCGGCTCAATATGACCTTGTCTCAAATTCTACCACAATTATTAAAGACCAACCTGGTAACTCTGAGGGAGGCCCCAAAAAATCCCAACACCACATCTCCTCTATATAACCCGAATGCCCGCTGCGCCTATCACTCTGATGGCCCAGGTCATGATACAAACAACTGTTGGGCCTTGAAGAATAAGGTACAAGACTTGATCGAAGCTAAAGAGATTGAGTTTGACGCTCCGTAGAAACCCAACGTCATAACTGCACCCATGCCCAAGCATGACTCAGGAATCAATGCTATTAAGGTTGTCTCCGCCACCGAAAATGCTGATGGTGAGAACCCGAATGTTGACAGCTGGATCTACCCTACAACCAATGTTGGATTGAACAACTGGACGGCGAGGGACTTCATACCCGTTTCTTTTATTACACAGTAATTGACTTTTTTTTTGAGATTTGTAACCGACAGTTTGAAACTTTACGGCCCGGTGCCTTGCCCGAGGCACCTTGGCTTTGTTTGTGAGGGCTTATTATTTTTCATTTTCATATATCATCAATAAAGCATTGGACGTTTTCTTTCATTACAAATTTTTACGCTCTTTGTTTTTCTTTTCTATCTTGCACTTTATCAGAACTGCTATTGTCTTACACACACTCACATATCATAATGCAGATCCATATACACTCTGGATCCCGTTGATAACGACTCTGCTATTGCCAGTTATGACTTCGAAAATCCAATCAACCAAATTGAGGACGAAGGAGAGAATGATCGTGAAGTGCCCGGGGAACTTGTTAGACTGTTACTACAGGAAGAGAGGGCCATACAGCCTCATGAAGAGCCAGTGGAATCGGTAAATTTGGGTACAGAGGAAGACAAGAAAGAGGTCAAGATAGGTGCAAATCTGGAGCCTAGTGTCAAGCAGCGGTTGATACATATGCTATGTGACTATGTTGAGATCTTCGCTTGGTCTTATGAAGATATGCCTGGTTTAGACACTGATATTATGGTACACCGCCTGCCGACTAAAGAAGATGGTCCTCCGGTAAAGCAGAAGGTTCTCCGTATGCGCCCCGAGATGTCTGAGAAAATCAAAGCTGAGGTCATGAAACAGTTTGACGTCGGATTTCTAGTTGTTACTTCTTACCCACAGTGGGTTTCCAACGTGGTTCCGGTGCCTAAGAAGGATGGTAAGGTACGGATGTGTGTGGACTATAGAGATCTAAACAGGGCAAGCCTCAAAGATAATTTCCCACTACCTCACATCGATGTTCTGGTCGACAACACCGCGCAGCATAAGGTCTTCTCCTTTATAGATGGTTTTTCTGGTTACAATCTGTTGTACCCCAAAATTTGCCCTCTCATGTTTTCAAAGGTCTTCCCTTACATGGTTGGTCACAAACCCTTGCCTAAGGAAAAATAAAATTTTTTGAGTGGTGCTTTAAGTACCTTTCAATTGGCATTATGAAAAACACTTTGTTGGTATTCTGAAGGAGCCTTTCGATTGGCATGGATGATTCCCTTCGATTGGCATTATGGATAAACACTTCGATTGGCATTGTGTCAAGGCCTTCGATTGGAATTCTGAAAGACCTTTTCGTTTGGCACCCTGGGCCAAGCCTTTGAATTGGCATGCCAAGAGATCCTTCAATTTAGCATTGTGTCAAGGCAGCTTCGACAGGCATGTTAACCATGTCCTTCGATTAGCATGAACAGCACCTTTCGATTGGCCTGTTAACAAAGCCTTTCGATTGGAATTTTAACAAGTACCCTTTGATTGGTATATGGACAAATACCCTTCAATTGGCATTTCAAAAGGTCCTTGGACTGGAACTTCAGAGTGTCCTTCGACTGGAACTTCAGAGTTTCCCTTAATAAGAACATCAGAACGAAATGACCTTCGAATGGCATTTCAGTGCAGAGTTTCTCTTAATCTAAGATGCTCTGATGAAGGAAGTTATGAACACTTTGAATCAGAACTTAGACTCACCACAAGGCCAAGGGCTGGTCGAAGTTGTCTAATAGGGAATGTTCTAAATATATTCGAATTGGACTTTGAAGCTGGCAAAGAAGGCAGATACGAAGGAATGAAGTAGGCTGGCATGACTAAGCAAAAACACATATCCTAACCTATCCAGGTTCACCCAAAGTTCACAATGGCATGTGTCCCTTGCAAATATGCAATCGAAGCAGGGGGAGTCTCAATCGAAGGGGCTGTGACATCGAAACTGGAGTAGTTCGGATTGGGACTATGAAGCAATCGAAGCAGGGGGAGTGTCAATCGAAGGGAAGTGGATCTGTAAGTCAGCTTTCGATTTTCATCATGTCGGAGGCCCAAACAGCTCATAACAGGCTGGCAGTAACGCATGAAAGCAGATTGGCACGTGATTGAATCAAAAATAGAAAGTCTTTATGAAGAAATCAAATCAAATCCGTGTAAAGGCATGGTGTGGACAAAAAGATTGAATTACGCTATTTTTGGAATGATATTCAAAGTAAATCAAATCAAGAATCAAGACATTGATGGAGGAAGATTGAGGCCAGGTTTTCAACCCTAATTCATTCCATTATATACAAGCTAGCCTCACAAATCAAAGACACACGAAAAAACGCACAAAAACTCTGCAAAAACGGCCACACAACTTTGAGAAAAAAGCTTGAGAACCTTGGATCTGAAATTGCACTTAGAGACCTTTTCAGGATCAAACAAAGGTTCCAATCGCTTCCTTGGACCTCACTGAAGCAGTACCAATCATTGTCGTGTGCTCTTCTGCCCCAAAAAGCCCTGTAAGTATCGCTCTGAACCGCCATACTCATGGAATCGTAAAGCTTCAATCTTACATCCTTTCATTGAAATAATTGCATATTCATACTATGTGTTGTATTCTGAAACTTTTGGCATCATTGAATTTTATTTTCATAGCCTGTAACGCCATGCCCAGTTCTAGGGTTCGTGTATCTCGTTTTTGGGGTTTTTAATTGCAGGCAAAATCAATGCAAATAATGGTCGTGGATGAGTTCAGGGGAGAGAGACGAGTGCATTGGCACTCTTAGCTTGCATTTATATGGCCTAGGGAGGATTTTGGTGAGGTGCTACGAATCTTCCTGCGGAATAAAATCCGCAGGTAAATGAACCAGGGTGATATGAAGAAGACGATCACGTGGCTAGCGTCTATTGGCCCATTTGAATTATTAGCCCGTTTTTATTTTTTGCAGGGAATAATTGTTGGTTTTGAATATATTATTTGTGTCTTATTCCACTAACAGGTTAACATCATGGCTCAGTTGGTAGCACGCTAGTTGAACTGTCCCTTTGGACCTGGGTTCGAATCCCAGGTCCCCCAAAACTTTGTTACATTTTTTCTTCAGGTACTCAGGTGCAGCATTCCAGGCGTGGTTCACCATATGCCCCAGGGATCAGCATGCCAAGTGGCCCACCAGGCAGATTTAGTGACCCAGATTGCACGCCCATCATAGTCCTCAGTCAACAAACATGCATGGAATTACAAAAAGTCCAACAGGCTGGACGTCTGGGCCTCGGAATTACCATTCAAATGCCAACTTCAGGCCCAGCACCCGCCCCTGAGTTTGTTTATTTTTTTTTTCACTACTTTCTATATTCTATTTTGTTATTATTAACTAATTAACTTTTCATAAAATCAGAAAACCCCAAAAAATAATATTTTTTAATTTCATTATTTTATTATTTTTGTAAATAAATTGCAGCAAATTAATTTAGTTTTTAATTAGGTTTAATCTTAACATATTTTGCATTAAATTAAAATTGATTTAGAATTAGGGTTTTGACATATTTTTACCTTTCTAATTTTATTTCCTTAATTAAAATAAAACTCAAAAAATATTTTCTTTTTTTTAATTAATTAATTCCATTATTAATTTAGACTTAATTCTTAATTCAAAAAAGACCAAAAATATGCTTTATTTAATGAAAAAGGGGTCAAAACCCTAGGACGCTCTGATTCAACTTTTCTCGCGCGAATTATCTTCGATCCATAATTGTAATTGCTCCGAGGATGTAATAGCTGTAACTTAGGACCTTTATTTATCGCTTTTATTTACTTTTTCGTATTTAATTTTAAGGGTTTGTTTTTGGCGATGTAAATACCCGACGTCTTGTAATAGCTTAGTTTTATTTTCCGCAATTTATTTTCTGCAATCATTAACTGTTAGATGTTTGAACAATAGGCTATGCATGACAAGATTAACCTTTAATTTAAAATCAACCGTAGCTCACCATAACATGTACAAAGATAATATAAACTGAAAATTGACACACTCGCACATACCACTCTTAGGGTACGCCTCACTCGGTTGCCTCGAACGTGGTCATTAAGTATAGGAAGTTTTAGAGGTCGTCCTTTTGTCCAAAGATCATAAGTTGCCTCGAAACAGTTGCCTCAGAAAAATGATCTAAGACATTAGGGTTACCGCTAAGGCGTCCTAACATTGCTTTAGTAGCCACACGTCCCTTAAATCGAATTGACCCGAAAACTCCAACGACGGTGCTACCTACTCCTCAATAGTGGGATAGCATTGTCTAAAGGACATTTGCACAGATTAATTCCTTTTTGAGTAGGTAGATGTTCTTAAGTACTTGCTACTTTTAAAAACAAAATAAAACTTTTCGCACTTACACTCTCTTCAAAACAAAAACTCTTTTCAAACCCACAAACACAAAGAAAAGCAAACTTTTGAAAACATAGTGAGCAAGTACCTAAGAGCCCATGGATAACCACGGATAGAAAGGGTGCTAACACCTTCCCTTTCTATAATCTACCTCCCGAACCCAAGAAACATCTCAAAAAAGGAATTTTTCTGTGCTTTTGTCCTTTCCTTGTTGGATAAAATAAAAGACGGTGGCGACTCTTGCTTACCGCGACATTTTGAAAAAACAAACACAAACGCCAACCAGCATTCCAAAACAGTCAGTTCTACTCCCACCGATCACATAACTGGCGACTCTGCTGGGGACTCTTATAAGTGAGGTGTACCTTAGGATTAGATCACTTGTGTTTTCAATTGTATGCTTTGTATGCTTTAAATTTTGTGGGCTTGTATCGGAGTTCTATAGATCCTAACCCGGATCTGGGGATACCCTTTAGGTAAGTAGCAATAAACTGTGAGGGATATGTCTGGCGTAGACCGACACGGATGAAGCAGTAGCTACGTTGGTGTGGCACCTTAGTCTGTACCGATATCCCTTGTGTTGGAACGAGGAGAATATGGGTCTTCTGAGGAGTCATTAAGCACCAACTGACCTTAGAACCTTAAATTGACCAACTTGGCCATAGAACAGTAGCAGTATGCTACACTCATTGAGACTAAACTCTCGCGATGATTCCGGCCGCAAGAAAAGGTTGCTAAACTGGAATTATGACCGATTGAGGGTAGTCAGTGATATTGAGATCCTCTAGAACCCGGTTACTATTTTTTAGGACAGGTCTTAACCAACTGAAACTGAAAGAGGGTAATACCTAAACTCCATGCCAGCCTAAACTTAAGGTTGTTTGTGTGACTTGTGTTCCTTCAAACTTGAACTACTTGCACATTCTTGTTATCTGACAACATGAGTTCCTTGCAGGTGTTTTTTACAGTCCTTATCCGATAATTTGGTTTTATTGCAGGGTTTACTTACATCACCTCACACTTTTGCTTAAACGCATAGCATACACATCATAACATCATGCCTTAATATTTCCTTAACCATTTCAAGGATCTCAAGGGTCTGTGATGCAGGTTATGGTAAATCAAATGTCTATCAAGGGGAAAAGGGGATTTATTTTCCTCTAGCCAATGTCGTCTAAAGATTAAAACACGATAACTCGATTCAGGGGCTATGACCCACTCAATATGGTGAGCTTGACTCTTGAAGAAGGACTCTTAACGACACGAAGTTTCTTCAATCAAATCCTAACAGTTTCTTGTTTACCCCGCGAGATCCTTGAAAACATTGCATACATATATCATACATATCATTGCATTACAGGTACCATTACAAGTTTCTCATCTTCTTCTCTATTTATTTCAGCAATCATGTCTCCTGAAACACCTACTGATCAAGCCATCAAGGCTCTTCAAGCTCAGAATGTTCAGTTTCAGGAAATGTTCTTGAACTTGGCCAAGAGTCAACAATATTTGAAGACTCTTATCTTGAAGGACAAGAAGAAGAAGAAGAAGAAGAAGAAGAAGAAGAAGAAGAAGAAGGTGGTCCTCTTGAATATGGGTCGCAGATTCGGGAACAATTTGCAACAGGAGACTGATTTGTCCCATTCATCTGGAGGGGGAGAGAATCAAGAGGAAAGAAAGGGTCCTAGCCCTGTGGTTTCTGACAATGACACAGACTTTGATGAAGACCAATATCCTCCCGCTGATGACAAGTATAAACAGTTGGAGGATCGCCTCAGTGCTATGGAGATTCAACAAATACCTGGCTTAGATTTAGGAGACATGGGTTTAGTTTCTGGATTGGTCATCCTGCCAAATTCAAAGTCCCTATCTTTTCCCTGTACGATGGAGTCTCTTGCCCTAAGATGCACTTAAAGTCTTATGTCCGCAAGATTCAACCATACACAACTGATCCAAAGCTTTGGATCTATTTCTTCCAAGAAATCCTGGTAGGGACTCAACTCGAGTGGTTTTATCAATTGGAGAGTTCTCGCATCCACACCTGGGAGGATCTAGCTGCTGCTTTCTATAAACAGTATCAGTACAATGTTGATCTTGCACCAACTCGTGTGCAATTGCAGAACATGACCATGGGTTCCAACGAGAGCTTCAAAGGATACGCCCAAAAGTGGAGAGATTTGGCTGGTAGGGTGCAACCCCCTTTAACTGACAGGGAGCTGATTGACATCTTCATGGGAACTTTGACAGGGCCTTTCTTTAAACACTTGATCGGAAGCTCTTCAGCCGGATTCACCGAGCTAATACTGATCGGCGAAAGGGTCGAAGCTGGCATCAAAAGTGGGAAGATTCAAGAAGAAACACCTTCTGATGCTCAGAAAAAGCCCTATAATGGGAAGAAAGAGTCTGATGCAGTGATTGGTCAAAAGAGTCGTCATGATCAACATGTAGGGGCAACCCTGATCTTCGATCCCACGCTTGTTCAACAAAGACAGAGCAATAGGCGTAGGGTAAGATATCAAGAAAGGCAGTATACTAACATCAACATGCCTTTGTCTCAAGCGTTACAACATTTGCTGAAGTTAAAGCTAATCACGCTAAAGGATCCTCCTCAAAATCCTGATACTTCCTCTTCTAAGTATAATCTGAGTGTGAGATGTGCCTACCATTCTGACAGTCCTGGACATGACACCAACGACTGTTGGACTTTGAAAAACAAGATCCAAGACTTGATTGATGCCAAGGAGATCAAGTTTGACCCTCCGAAGACCCCAAATGTGATCACTGATCCTACGCCAAATCATTGAGAATGTCTTTGTTTCATTTGAATTTTCAAGTTGTAATTTCTTTTGTTATTCAAACAATTATCTATTAATGTCAAACTCTGTTTCATTAATGCATTGCATATGTTTGTCTTAAATTCATACTTTCATTTTCATTACATTTAAACTATGCTTTTTACTCTCCTTATGACATTCAACTCTTACTAAAAGTTACAAGCCTTTAGAGGGAGGATGACGAAACAATGCCATAATCTCATACAGTATGCTTTTGGACAGACCTTGCTGACGATGTACAGGCGTTTCTTTCAAATCCTAAACACCGGAGTTATAAGGAAGACAATCCCTAGTCAACCCCTTCGAGCCAAAGAAGTAGGAGTTTTTTGTTTTAAACACAAATTGAAACCTTTAATTTAAACCTGGGGCAGGGTAGTCTCTCAGTTAATTCAAGATGCGCATTGAAGTCGCAAAACTCTCAGTTCATAATACAACGAACGACATCAAAAGCATTCCTCTGGAATCAAAAGACAGTGGTGGTTCCTTATCTCATAGGCAGTCAATCTCTCAAAAGAGAAAAGCCCACTGAGCCAAAACCTATAAAGGAGGCTTAAGAAAGTTGGGGCATCCCGCTGACTGTAATCTCGAAAACAGGAACAGTCGGGCAAAAATTAGGGATAATAAATCAAAAGAACGAGGTCATTACAAATCCTCGACAACATGAAAAATGTTGCAAAAAAAATGATGACTGCCTTCAAAAATCCAACTTGTGTGAACCATCACCAAAACGTCGTTCCAAATTCGAATAGAGTTCGATGCACAATTAACTGAGTTTAGGATTGAAGAACATCACGAAGAGCGGGTGGGTACAAATATACTTTGAGCCTTTATCCTTTGTTTCTTAAACCGTGAACCAAGCCACGTTACAATCCTTCAAAAGTCCTAATTGAAGCATGGGTTAGTTCAAAAGCATACTGTTACAAAAGGTATCCTTACTCCTGTAAGGCTTTGCCCTAAATCTTGTGTTGAATTTGTCTTATAAAAAGTTTTCTGCTAAAAAACGCATTTTTCAAAACTTTGAGACAATCATAAACTTTGCATTATTTGACTATCACTGTTTGCATTTGGCTATTTGTTTGACAGCGGAGAAATTCACACAATGAATATCCGATGAACGAAAGCCCTCTCAGTGAACAAAATCACTTCAAAAAGGATGACACTTCCATTGACAAATCTCCTATCAACAAGGGGACTTGACATGTCACTATCCAGCACACCTAGGGCAATCCAGTCAAGATTTCTAGAAATCTCTCAATTGCAGGTTAACCTAGGGGCAAGTCTCCCTCACCATCACTTGGGGCATTAAAACGTCAATCTCAATAAAGGGTTACATACAGTCAAACATTTCCAGGCAGTGCCACAAACACTCGCTGCTAGGGGCAGTGACAAATCTCCTCAAAATCCTTCTCATAGGATGATTCTCCAGTAAGAGTTTAATCTCTGAAAACCTTTCCCCAGCTGAGACAACTTCAACGAAGTCGTCACCTCTCTAGCAGACCGGCAACAGGGTTTATTTCTCCAACAAATGGCAGAAATCCCCAGCTTGAGTTTGCCTCGCCGACTACTAAATTAAAGGACCACAACTCCTCTTCCCCAGTAGACTACTCTACAATCCCTAGCAAGTTACTGTGAAACCTGGACCCGATCAGATGTCAGTTTAACTTCGACTCCCCAGTAGAGCAACGGACAACCGAGACTCCTGAACTTGTTCCCCAAGAATGAATCAATACTCTCCACAGAGTTCACAACTTTCCCCAACGGAGTTCTCCTCAACAAAACAAGGATCCTCAGTGGAAACATTCTAAGCAAAGTTTGAAGATATACCTACTCTTCAACAGCAGTCCAAGATTTAATAACTCCCCAACACTTGTCAAGAATTTATTCTCCAAGACAAAATTACATTTCAATGACATTCATAGAATATGCATACAAAATACATATAACATAAATCTCATTTATTTTGAGAACATCATTACACAATGCATACATCATGACATTGCATACAACTCACTCTTTACCTTTTCAGGAAAGATCGATCGACAGATGAAAGTCATTACCTTTTGGAGTAGCAGTCGTCAAAGATTCCTTCATTTCCTTTTGAGGTAGTAATCATCCAAGATTCCTTCATCATCCTGCTGAGGTAGTAGTCATTCAAGATTCCTTCATCATCCCGTTGAGGTAGTAATCGTCCAAGATTCCTTCACCATCCTGCTGAGGTAGTAGTCATCCAAGATTCCTTCACCATCATGTTGTTGTAGTAGTCATCCAAGATTCCTTCATTATCCTGTTGAGGTAGTAGTCGTCCAAGATTCCTTCATCATCCTGCTGAGGTAGTAGTCATCCAAGATTCCTTCACCATCCCGCTGAGGTAGTAATCGTCCAAGATTTCTTCACCATCCTGCTGAGGTAGTAATCGTCCAAGATTCCTTCACCATCCTGCTGAGGTAGTAATCGTCCAAGATTCCTTCATCATCCTGCTGAGGTAGAAGTCATCCAAGATTCCTTCACCATCCTGCTGAGGTAGTAGTCATCCAAGATTCCTTCACCATCCTGCTGAGGTAGTAGTCATCCAAGATTCCTTCACCATCCTGTTGTTGTAGTAGTCATCCAAGATTCCTTCATCATCCTGCTGAGGTAGAAGTCATCCAAGATTCCTTCATCATCCTGCTGTTGTAGTAGTCATCCAAGATTCCTTCATCATCCTGCTGAGGTAGTAATCATCCAAGATTCCTTCATCATCCTACTGAGGTAGTAATCGTCCAAGATTCCTTCATCATCTGTTTGGATTAGCAATCGTCTCAGATTCCTTCGTCACACATCATTATCAAAAAATACCTCCTCTGGTTAGATTTATTTCTTCCAGTTAATGACAGGCAATCAGAGACCTTCAAATAACAGTCCAGATACAATCCAGATTCGGATGTAATTCTGTCACTCATTCAAATACAGTCCAGCAATCGCCCCTGGATGGCATATTTAAGCCCATCTCCAATGACTATCCATTACCTCTCCAAATGGAATCTTTAAGCCCATTCCCTACATAATCAACCAATACATCTTCGAGTGCAAATTTTCTGGGCACTCTAGTGTTCAATCCTCTTTTACCTTCGAGTCGCGAAAGGAAAACTTGCCAATCTAACTCTTTAGGTTCAAGAAAATTGAACAGGGGCAACTGTTGTACCCCAAAATTTGCCCTCTCATGTTTTCAAAGGTCTTCTCTTACATGGTTGGTCACAAGCCCTTGCCTAAGGAAAAAGAAAATTTTTTGAGTGGTGCTTTAAGTACCTTTCGATTGGCATTCTGAAAAACACTTCGATTGGTAGTCTGAAGGAGCCTTTCGATTTGCATGGATGATTCCCTTCGATTGGAATTATGGATAAACACTTCGATTGCCATTGTGTCAAGGCCTTCGATTGGAATTCTAAAAGACCTTTTCGTTTGGCACCCTGGGCCAAGCCTTTCAATTGGCATGCCAAGGGATCCTTCGATTTAGCATTGTGTCAAGGCAGCTTCGACAGGCATGTTAACCATGTCCTTTGATTAGCATGAACAGCACCTTTCGATTGGCCTGTTAACAAAGCCTTTCGATTGGAATTTTAACAAGTACCCTTTGATTGGTATATGGACAAATACCCTTCAATTGGCATTTCAAAAGGTCCTTGGACTGGAACTTCAGAGTGTCCTTCGACTGGAACTTCAGAGTTTCCCTTAATAAGAACATCAGAACGAAATGACCTTCGAATGGCATTTCAGTGCAGAGTTTCTCTTAATCTAAGATGCTCTGATGAAGGAAGTTATGAACACTTCAAATCAGAACTTAGACTCACCACAAGGCCAAGGGCTGGTCGAAGTTGTCTAATAGGGAATGTTCTAAATATATTCGAATTGGACTTTGAAGCTGGCAAAGAAGGCAGATTCGAAGGAATGAAGTAGGCTGGCATGACTAAGCAAAAACACATATCCTAACCTGTCCAGGTTCACTCAAAGTTCACAATGGCATGTGTCCCTTTCAAATATGCAATCGAAGCAGGGGGAGTCTCAATCGAAGGGGCTGTGACATCGAAACTAGAGTAGTTCGAATTGGGACTTTGAAGCAATCGAAGCAGGGGGAGTGTCAATCGAAGGGAAGTGGACCTCTAAGTCAGCTTTCGATTTTCATCATGTTGGAGGCCCAAACAGCTCATAACAGGCTGGCAGTAACGCATGAAAGCAGATTGGCACGTGATTGAATCAAAAATAGAAAGTCTTTATGAAGAAATCAAATCAAATTCGTGTAAAGGCATGGTGTGGACAAAAAGATTGAATTAGGCTATTTTTGGAATGATATTCAAAGTAAATCAAATCAAGAATCAAGACATTGATGGAGGAAGATTGAGTCCAGGTTTTCAACCCTAATTCATTCCATTATATACAAGCAAGCCTCACAAATCAAAGACACACGAAAAACGCACAAAAACTCTGCAGAAACGGCCACACAACTTTGAGAAAAAAGCTTGAGAACCTTGGATCTGAAATTGCACTTAGAGACCTTTTCAGGATCAAACAAAGGTTCCAATCGCTTCCTTGGACCTCACTGAAGCAGTACCAATCATTATCGTGTGCTCTCCTGCCCCAAAAAGCCCTGTAAGTATCGCTCTGAACCGCCATACTCATGGAATCGTAAAGCTTCAATCTTGCATCCTTTCATTGAAATAATTGCATATTCATACTTTGTGCTGTATTCTGAAACTTTTGGCATCATTGAATTTTATTTTCATAGCCTGTAACGCCATGCCCAGTTCTAGGGTTCGTGAATCTCGTTTTTGGGGTTTTTAATTGCAGGCAAAATCAATGCAAATAATGGCCATGGATGAGTTCAGGGGAGAGAGACGAGTGCATTGGCACTCTTAGCTTGCGTTTATATGGCTTAGGAAGGCTTTTGGAGAGGTGCTACGAATCTTCCTACAGAATAAAATCCGCAGGTAAATGAACCAGGGTGATATGAAGAAGACGATCACGTGGCTAGCGTCTATTGGCCCATTTGAATTATTAGCGCGTTTTTATTTTTTGCATGGAATAATTGTTGGTTTTGAATATATTATTTGTGTCTTATTCCACTAACAGGTTAACATCATGGCTCAGTTGGTAGCACGCTAGTTGAATTGTCCCTTGGGTCCTGGGTTCGAATCCCAGGTCCCCCAAAACTTTGTTACATTTTTTCTTCAGGTACTCAGGTGCAGCATTCCAAGCGTGGTTCACCATATGCCCCAGGGATCAGCATGCCAAGTGGCCCACCAGGCAGATTTAGTGACCCAGATTGCACGCCCATCATAGTCCTCAGTCAACAAACATGCATGGAATCACAAAAAGTCCAACAGGCTGGACGTCTGGGCCTGGGAATTACCATTCAAATGCCAACTTCAGGCCCAGCACCCCCCTGAGTTTGTTTATTTTATTTTTTCTTTTCACTACTTTCTATTTTCTATTTTGTTATTATTAACTAATTAACTTTTCATAAAATCAGAAAACCCCAAAAAATAATATTTTTTTAATTTCATTATTTTATTATTTTTGTAAATAAATTGCAGCAAATTAATTTAGTTTTTAATTAGGTTTAATCTTAACATATTTTGCATTAAATTAAAATTGATTTAGAATTAGGGTTTTGACATATTTTTACCTTTCTAATTTTATTTCCTTAATTAAAATAAAACTCAAAAAATATTTTCTTTTTTTTAATTAATTAATTCCATTATTAATTTAGACTTAATTCTTAATTCAAAAAAGACCAAAAATATGCTTTATTTAATGAAAAAAGGGTCAAAACCCTAGGACGCTCTGATTCAACTTTTCTCGCGCGAATTATCTTCAATCCATAATTGTAATTGCTCCGAGGATGTAATAGCTGTAACTTAGGACCTTTATTTATCGCTTTTATTTACTTTTTCGCATTTAATTTTAAGGGTTTGTTTTTGGCGATGTAAATACCCGACGCCTTGTAATAGCTTAGTTTTATTTTCCGCAATTTATTTTCTGCAATCATTAACTGTTAGATGTTTGAACAATAGGCTATGCATGACAAGATTAACCTTTAATTTAAAATCAACCTTATCTCACCATAACATGTACAAAGATAATATAAACTGAAAATTGACACACTCGCACATGCCACTCTTAGGGTACGCCTCACTCGGTTGCCTCGAATGTGGTCATTAAGTATAGGAAGTTTTAGAGGTCGTCCTTTTGTCCAAAGATCATAAGTTGCCTCGAAACGGTTGCCTCGGAAAAATGATCTAAGACATTAGGGTTACCGCTAAGGCGTCCTAACATTGCTTTAGTGGCCACACGTCCCTTAAATCGAATTGACCCGAAAACTCCAACGACGATGTTACCTACTCCTCAATAGTGGGATAGCATTGTCTAAAGGACATTTGCACAGATTAATTCCTTTTTGAGTAGGTAGATGTTCTTAAGTACTTGCTCCTTTTAAAAACAAAACAAAACTTTTCACACTTACACTCTCTTCAAAACAAAAACTCTTTTCAAACCCACAAACACAAAGAAAAGCAAACTTTTGAAAACATAGTGAGAAAGTACCTAAGAGCCCGTGGATAACCACGGATAGAAAGGGTGCTAACACCTTCCCTTTCTATAATCTACCTCCCGAACCCGAGAAACATCTCAAAAAAGGAATTTTTCTGTGCTTTTGTCCTTTCCTTGTTGGATAAAATAAAAGACGGTGGCGACTCTTGCTTACCGCGACATTTTTCAAAAACAAACGCAAACGCGAACCAGTATTCCAAAACAGTCAGTTCTATTCCCACCGATCACACAATCAGATTAAGATGGCTCCTGAGGACATGGAGAAGACAACTTTCGTTACACAATGGGGCACCTTCTATTACAATGTAATGTCTTTCGGGTTGAAGAATGCTGGGGAAACTTATCAGCGTGCCATGGTCGCTTTGTTCCACGATATGATTCATCATGAGATCGAGGTTTACGTTGATGACATGATTGCAAGGTCCCAGACTAAGGAAGAACACCTTGACCATCTCTAGAAACTGTTCGACAGGTTGAAGATGTACAAGTTGAGGTTAAACCCAAACAAGTGCACCTTCGGGGTAAGGTCTGGTAAGTTGCTGGGTTTCGTCGCCAGTGATAAAGGTATTCAGGTGGATCATGCAAAGGTGAAGGCTATACAGGAGATGCCGGCTCCCCACACAGAAAAGGAAGTTAGAGGCTTTTTGGGGCGTCTAAATTACATTGCCCGATTCATTTCACATCTGACTGCTACTTGTGAGTCAATCTTCAAGCTGTTGAAGAAAGATCAAGTGGTAAATTGGAATGATGAATGTCATACCGCTTTCGAAAGGATCAAAGAATATCTTCAAGAGCCACCTATTATGATGCCTCTAGTTGAAGGAACACCTTTAATCTTATACTTGATCGTACTGGACAATTCAATGGGGTACGTGCTGGGGCAGTATGACGAGTCTGGCCGAAAAGAGCATGCTATTTACTACCTTAGCAAAAAGTTTACCGACTGCGAGACCCGATACTCGTTGCTTGAGAAAACTTGATGCGCTTTGGCATGGGCTGCTCGCCGACTGAGACAGTATATGCTGACTCACACTACCCTATTGATATCAAAGATGGATCCAATCAAGTATATCTTTGAAAAGCCTGCCTTGTCCGGAAGAATAGCAAGATGGAAGATGGTCTTAACTGAGTATGATATCCAATACACAACCCAAAAAGCAATCAAGGGGAGTGTGTTGGCAGATCATTTGGCGCATCAGGCCGTGGATGATTACCAATCCATGAATTTTGAATTCCCGGATGAGACCATCATGTTAGTGACCGACTGTGAAGAACCTGGACCGGATGAAGGACCTGAGGAAGGATCCCGATGGTCTATATATTTTGACGGAGCCTTAAACGCATTGGGTAATGGCATTAGCTCCGTGATTATATCTCCTGAGGGCTGTCATACTCCATTCACCGCCCGATTATGTTTTAACTGCACCAACAACATGGCAGAGTATGAAGCATGCATCCTAGGTCTTCGAGCTGCTATCGACCTGAGGATTAAGTTCTTGAGTGTATTCGGAGATTCTGCTCTAGTGATTAGTCAGATCAAAGGCGAGTGGGATATGAAGCACCCAAATCTTATTCCTTACAAAGAATATATACTGACGTTGCTCCCACACTTTGAGGAGATAACCTTTGAACACTTTCCAAGAGAAGAGAATCAGTTAGCGGATGGGCTAGCCACCATGTCTTCTATGTTCAAGGTCAGGTGGGACAATAAAGCTCCCCAGATTACCATTGAGAGGTTGGACGAACCCGCACATTGCTGTGACATCGAGACTAAAGAGGTAGCAGATAAACGCTGGTTTCACGAGGTAAAGAGGTATCTTGAGGCTCAAGAGTACCCCGAGGGTGCATCTGTTAATGATAAGAAGTTTCTGAGGAGATTCGCGATGAAGTTCTTCATTAGTAATGGTATCCTTTACAAGCGTAACCATGACTCAACCTTACTGCGATGTGTGGACAAGAACGAGGCAGAAAGGATTATGGCAGAGTTACATGAAGGTACTTTCGGAACTCATTCCAGTGGACATACCATGGCAAAGAAAATCCTACGGGCAGAATATTATTGGTCTACTATGGAAGCCGATTTTATCAGCATTCCCGAACCTATCATAAGTGTCAAGTCTATGCTGCTAAGGTGCATGTACCTCCAGTTCCTCTGAATGTTTTGATAGCTCCTTGGCCTTTCGCAATATGGGGCATCAACATGATCGGTGAGATCAGACCTACTGCGTCCAACAGGCATCGTTTCATTCTGGTGGCTATTGATTATTTCACGAAATGGGTTGAAGCAGCTTCCTTTGCTATAGTAACCAAGAACGTCGTGGCGCGGTTCATCCGACACAATCTGATCTGTCGATACGGTGTACCAGAGAGGATCATTATAGACAATGGTACAAATCTCAACAATACAATGATCACTGAGCTCTGCAAACAGTTTAAGATACAGTATCACAACTCTTCTCCTTACCGGCTGAAGATGAATGGGGCTGTTGAAGCGGCTAATAAGAACACCAAGAAGATTGTGCAGAAGATGACAGTGACATACAAAGACTGGTATGAGATGTTACCATTCGCTCTTCATGGGTACCGTACATCAGCACGGACATCGACAGGGGAAACACCCTACTCTTTGGTGTATGGCATGGAGGCAGTCTTACCCATTAAAGTCCAGATACCCTCTCTCTGGATTATGAAGGATGCAGGTTTGAGCAAGGACGATTGGATCCAGACCCGGCTTGATCAGCTGAATTTAATCGATGAAAAGAGACTTACTGCTATTTGTCATGGTCAGACGTATCAAAAGCGGATGATCAAGGCTTTTAATAAGAAAGTCGGACGACAAGAGTATTAAGTCGGGGATCTGGTGATCAAACGCATCATATTACCACAAGGTGATCCCAGGGGCAAATGGACCCCCACGTACGAAGGGCCATTTGTGGTTAAGAACATTTTCTCGGGAGGAGCTATGATTCTAACAACCATGGATGGTGACGACCTTCCTCACCCCGTCAATGCAGACATAGTGAAAAGATACTACGCATAATCAAAGACCCGCTAGGTTGATTGGCCTAGGAAAAAATAAGGGCTTCCCGGTGAACAAAAAGGGTTCGGGAAAAAGTAAGGGATGAAAATTATTTTAAAAAAACTGTACACCCGGCAAGTCGAAAACTTGAAAATGCGGCTTGGGCAAAAAAGGGTATCTCAGTGGACTGAAAACCCGAAAGGGCGGTCCAGGAAAAAATTAGGGATCAAAGTGTAACACTATATCTCGTTGGATCATCTTGCAACCAGACTTCGGTATTGACTATCAAGCTCGGACGGTGCCAATCAATCTGATCTACCTTCAACCAAGTAGAAAAGTGATGAGACGCTCGAAGATATAAAGGCAATAGCAGAGTTGGAACCCAATGGGATTATTCACATAGCTGTTTTTCTTTCTCTTATGTGAATCGTATAAATTTTGTTCTTTCGGCGGTGTTCTCTTACTAGGACGTCAGGCTCTTGTACAAAACGCCTATTACAGGTCAACTTCAAAATCAATACAATTCATTTTACAATAAATTTCAAAATTGTTTTTCTTTTTCTGTTTTGTTTTGCAAGAACGTCCAATGATTCATTTTTTATCTATGCATTTGACAATAATTTCTGCTCATAAATATTTACATGCGAAACAAAAGACAATTACTCGTAATTCCAGGAACAGGGACAAACCAGAAGTGTCCAAACCTTACAGTTACTCTACCCACCAGGTACATGGATAGAGCCAGCTTGAGAAAATGACTAAAAGTGCATACAACCACCCGCAGAGTAAAAGGTATCTAAAAACATTGGTGTTAATTCTCCCTAAGCCGAGTTCATCTATCACCAACAATGGAAGACTATCCCTAGTGGAGTCTATTTCTTCCACAGACAGAAATTCAATCCCCAACAAGATTCATTATCGCCAGCAACGGTAATTCATCCCCAGCCGAGGTTTTTCTCTAAATCAGCAGATCATCCGGCAGAGTATCTCTCTTCCCCATAGAGTCATTCTCTCGCCAGTTTATTCTCCAGCAGAGTCATTCCCCCGCCAATGTATTCTCAAATCATCTTCGGTCGTTACCCCCAGCAAGAATGAAGAACTCAACTCATTTTATTCTCCAGCAGCAGTCCAAGATTTATTTTCCCCAGCTAGAGAACATCACAAGAACATTGCATATCCATACATCATGGCATGCGCATACGCATCATATAGCACAGTCTCATTTATCTTGAGAGCATCATTACTTGATACATGTCATACATCATGACATTACATACGACTAACTCTTTACCTTTCAGGGAAAGATACAATCAAATTCTCACAAGTTTTATCTAGTCCAGTCAAATCGGTGCTAAGATTTCTGTTCTAGTTCAAGTTATGAAGCCCGGATTCGACCGGATAGTATCTTGATTTCTCCAAATACTACGAATCCTGGAATCGACCAGATAGTGGTATCTCTTAAATGAAATCTATGAAGCCCGGATTCGACCGGAAAATAGCTGAATCCCCAGCAAGATACTGTGAAGCCTGGAAATCGACCAGATAGCAGTACAAAACACCATGAAGCCTGGAGTCGACCAAATAGTGGTATCTCATAAACACAAGCGGTGAAGCCCGGAAATCGACTGGAAAACATCTTAACAAGGTATTATGAAGCCTGGAAATCGACCAGATAGCAGTACAGGACACCATGAAGCCTGAATTTGACCAGATAATGGTATAAGACACTGAAGCCTGGGACTACGACCAGATAACAGTAAGGGACACTGTGAAGCTTGGATTTCGACCAAATAGCAGTCTACCCGGCTAATTGCTATGAAGCCTGGAAGTCGACCAGATATTAGTAGGCCTTAAAATCAAATGGAAGCCCGGATGCGACTGGATAACCACTTGATTTCTTCTGAAGCTTGGAACATGACCAGATAAGAAGTTGTGAAGTCTGGATTACGAACAGATAGCGGCAAAGGACTGAAGCCTAGAATCGACCAGATAATAGTAAGGGACACTGCGAAGCTTGGATTTCGACCAAATAGCAATATACCCGACCAATTGCTAGGAAGCCCGGAAATCAACCGAATATTAGTATGCCTTAAATTCAAGTTGAAGCCCGGATGCGACCGGATAACAACGTAATTCCTTCTGATGCCTGGAGTACGACCAGATAATAATTGAGAAATTGCAAAGCCTAGAGAACAACCAGATAGCAAGTTTAATCTCATCCCCCCAGTAAGCCACTATAAAGCTTGGAGCACGACCAGATAGCAGTCGGTCTTATTTTTCTCAGCAAATCACTGTGAAACCTGGAACACGACCAGATAGCAGTTCATTTTGCACCTCCTTAACTAAGAGATGATTCCCCAGTAGAATAACGGACGATTGAAGCTCCTAAAATTCTAATTTTACCAAGACATAGACTTAGCACTCCCCAGCGTAATCCTCCTCAACAACAGGTATACGGGCTCTCGCAAAGGAATCTCTTATGTGATCAACACTTCCTTTGATGGCATCTTTAAGCCCATCGTCCGATACCAACCTCCAAATGGAATATATAAGCCCATTCCCGACATCGCAAGACGGATACCACTTCATGTGATGCAAATTTCTGGGCACTCTAGTATTCAATCATCATCCATCCTCGGATCACGAAAGGCAGACAAGCCAATCTACATCCTCAGGTTTAAGAAGATTGAACAGGGGCATATTTTGTACCCCAAAATTTTCCCTCCCATATTTCTCAATACATTTCAAGTAAGGTCTTCAAATTTCCCAAAGAAGTCCAAGAGTTGACCAGACAAACTCTCTCCTAAAGGCAGTCTACCTCATATTAGGGTTTCATTTTGCATCAAGATGTTTGAGTCTAAAGGGTCCTAAATGATCACTATTGTCCTAATATGTTCTCAAGATCATCCATGTCAAGTTTCAAGCCTTGCAGAGGAAGTTTGCTTAGTCAATGGCTCAAAGGCCTGAAAGTCGATTGTGTTAGGGCAAAAGTCAATTGTGGCCCACATACACTCAAACTTCAAGATTTTTGGTCAACATCCTAATTTTGAAGTATTATTCATCATTTGATTAAAGGTTGATCATGATTCCTCAAGGATTGCTCACAATTCATCAAAACCCAAAAGTTGATAAATTAGGGTTTTATAGGAAAAGTCAACTCAACTTTGACCAAGCATAACTTTCTCATACTTTATCAAAAATGACCCATCCAAAGCTCATTTTGAAGAGGATGTAATTCCTTATAATCCATCTTCATCTACCAAGTTCAAAATATGTACTCACAAGAAGATATAAATTTGGATATTATAAGTTATTTTGAAAAGTCAACAAAAACACTTTTTTTGTCAAAGCTTCATACATGAACATGGAAGACTCAATTGAGATGATACCAAAAGCGTTGATTAGGGGACATCTCAAGCTTTCTAAAAAGTCCAAGAACACATCTCTAGGGTCAAAATTGAAGGAGTTATGCATTGGTAAAGTTGACCTTTTTTGCAAAATTGCCAAAAGTCTAAAGTGGCCAAAATTGCAATTTTTGTCAAATGGGACCAACTTTTTGTGCTTGTATTGAGTTTGTAACATGATCCAAGACCCATGATCCTCCCCACTTGTCTTTATTTTATTTTTATCATTTATTTTGATTTTTATTTTGATTTTTATTTCAATTAAATAAAATAAAATCAAAATAAAATCATGAAAATATCAAAACTAATCAAAGCTTGAGATTTTGTGCATGTTTAGGTCTCTTATACAGCTGGAAAGAGAATCAAATCGTGCAAGCTTCATTTGGACACAAAAAGATTGGATTTGGCTTGATTTGGAAAGATTTACATAAGAATCAAATCATGATTCAATCATCTTAATTGAGAAATATTTGAAGCATGTTTGTAACCTAATTCATTCTAGGGTACATATAGGACAAGTGCAGATCAAAAACAAGGGGGTTGGAGGCGTGAAAATAGAAGAACAAATCTCAAAATTTCAAAAGAAAGTTGTAATCTGATTTCTCAATTACAGGCTTCTTCAAGTCATTCCAAGGATACCATTCATTTGCTGGGCATCCAAGGACTCTATCCCAATCATTAGCAAGCATTTTCGTGCCCAGATACGTGCTGTAAGTATCCCACGACCTCCATGCTTTTTTTGAAATCGTATATCATAATCCTGGCACTCTTAGCATGATTTGTTTATATATTCTGAATCCTTGAAAGATTTGCAAGCTAATGATAATACTTAATTGCATTTTTGTTAACCATACAGAAAGTTGCCATGAATAGGGTTTAGGTTTCGTTTTTAGGGATTTTGCTTGCAGGAAAAATTAGCCATGGATAGTGGTACCATGATGCTCGTGAGGTTGCAACGGGTTGATTGGTACCACTAGAATTGATTTACCATGCTTGAAGAGAATTTTGGAGGATCACAGGGTTGTACCTACGCCCAGATAATTGTAGGTAAAAGTTGCTGAACTTTTAGCAACGGAGGGAGGAAGAAGAAGGGTTGCGTAGCAGGCAGTGATTCGCCCAGCTTAGATGGTCATCAGGCGTTTGGAAAAGCTAAAAGGCCTGGGTTCGATCCCCAGGTCCCCATATTATTTCATGATATTTTTTCTTGCATAATCAGGCACATGCGCATACAAGGAGACCACCATGAGTCATCAGCTGTCAACCGTTGGATCCATGGCAAGACAAATCCAAGGCTTCTCACATGAGGGCATATCATGGGCGTGAGTCAAACCAATGCACAGGATTTGAAAAAGTCAATGAAGGCCAAAAATTGTTGGGCCCTGAAGTCAGATTAACACCCCCATCCATTGCTACTAAACCAGGCCCATCTCTTTTTCTTTTATATTTTTTCTTTTATTTATTTATTTTGTTTAATTTATTTTCTAATCACAAATTAAATTCTTTTTTACAAAATCATAAAATCAATTTCATCAAATTAGAATTTAGTTTTTTATTTATTTTGTCAAAATTAATTTAATATTAGTTTAATTTAATTTTAGGGTAATTCTAACCTTTTTTGTAAATAATTTAAAATCAATTAGAAAATCAGGTTTTGTTCTTGATTATATTTTTATTTCTTTTTTTTCATAAAATAACAAAATACAAAAATAGGCCAAATTAATTATTTTTCTTAATTTAAATTAATTAGTAATTAGGTTTGTATTTATTCAATTAAAACCTTATTTTCTCAAAAATAATCAAAAACAACAAAAATATGGTTTTTCTTTCAACTAGGTCTAGACGGGGTCAAAACCCTAATTTTCTCGTTCTCGTTTCATCGCGCGCATTTATTATTTTTTTGCAAATATTAATGTAACTGCTCATGGGATGTAATAGTTTAATTAGGATTTTTCTTTTATTTATCGTTTACGGTTTTTTGGCTATGTAATTAACCCCCCTCCCCGAAGCCTTGTAATAGCGTAATTTTATTTCTCGCATTTTAATTTTCACAAATATTAACGGTTAGATGTATGATAATAGGATTGAATGACAAGACTGTATGTAAATTTTAAAATGGTTAGCAAACCCTAAATGTGCAAAGATAATAACTGAAATCAAATCACTCGCACATACGCACTCCTAGGGTATACTCTCACTTCGGTTGCCTTCGATAAACGATCATTAAGTATAGGGTGTCTTAGTGGTTGCCCTCTTGTCTAAACAAAGATCAAATGTCCCGTTCAGAAATGTTGCCTCATAAATGTTGTCTCGGAAAGGTTGCCTCGGAAATGTTGTCTCGAATATGATCTTAAGACACAAGGGTTATTACTAAGACGTCCTAACGTTGCTTTAGTGATCTTACGTCCCTTTCGAATTGACCCTTACAACTCCAACGACGGTGCTTCCTATTTCTCAAATAAGTAGGATAGCGCTGTCTAAAGGAAACAAGAACATAAACATTCTTTTTTCGAGTAGGTACTTGCTCAAAATCAAACCTTTTTCACACTTACACTTTTTCAAACAAAGTTTTCAAAGACACTTCGTAACACTCTTGAGGACTGATACAAGGGTTAAAACGAAGTAAAACAAAAACTTTTCAAAACACACATACACGGAAGCAATTTTTGAAATGATGAGCAAGTACCTAAGAGCCCATGGAAAACCATGGATAGAAAGGATGCTAATACCTTCCCTTTCTATAATCTACCCCCCGTACTCAAAATCTCGAAAAAGGAATTTTTCTGTGCTTTTGTCCTTTCCAGTTGGATAAAATAAAAGTCGGTGGCGACTCTTGCTTACCGCGACATTTTGCAAATATAAAACGCAAAATGCAAACCAGCATTTTCTAAAACAGTCTGGTTCTGCCACCGTATCACACTTCCCACCCGATGATAAAAGGGAAATGGAAGATGATCCATCTCTGAAAATGGTTCGGATACAATATTAATAACATGTGTATCAAATGAATTATGGAAATATTAGTAACAAGAAATTAACGTAAGCAGCGTGCAGCTCCATGTCTTATACTTTATGTTCCAAAGACAAATCTAGCTCATCTTGGAGTACAAGTTGACCAAACAGGTGGACCCTAAATTGTACTTGTGAATAACATTCAGGTGGTGTACTTAATGTAGACTACATCAACATTAGTTGCACTTTGTCCATAAAAATTGGCGTGCTAACCAAGAACAGGAGGTTACACCTCAATGCACATTGCTAGTGGTACTCAACCTGCACATCATCACCTTCGACATTAAATCCCCCTGCAAATGTTCTTTATAAAGCTTTTCCAAAAATCTAAACCGAGCATGAGCACCTCTAGGGTCTTGAACCTCTTGTGCGACCTTAGCAGGGTCATCCCTGAAATGGGTGCCATCAGATTGATGACTTCCTCTCACCCAATCCTCCTGTGGTCCAATAATCTCCCTCTGACTGGAAGATGCAGGAAGCATGAGATGTCATCCATACTGATTGTTATCTCGCCTATAGGATGGTGCAAAGGTGATATTTCTGAATTCCACCTCTCAATAAAAGATATTTGCATGTCGTGGTTTATGGCCATGTAATCATAAGAATATAAAATGAAAAAATTGGAATATCAGATAACAGTAACGAACCATGCATCAGCGGGTTCTGCCATTTCCAATATCTTCATGTCTTGGTTTACCAATTTCAAACAATAATTCTCCTATCAAAGGACAATATCACCATTAGCATCAGTTTAATTAGTTTAAAACATATGAATTTCAATAGAAAACAAATATACACCCCCTTCCCAAACATGTCTAGCAACACGGTAAGCCTACAAATGAAGTAAGAATGTGTCAAATGGGCCACTTGGGTAACTCTCTAAAGGAGCATTAGCAGCAGATTTCTCTTGCGCTTCAAGGGCTTCAGAAACTTCAGGGTTTAGTGCATCATATGCTTGGGAGAGTTAGCTACGAGAACCAAAAGGCTGGGAAACTCGAGGTTGCAAGTAGATCACTATCAAACGAGTTACCATTAACTTATGGCTTCATGGTCCTCATTGCGGCCCTCTCACGTCGTACGATGCAGTTTGGGACACACAGTCGAGCCTAATTTTGTCGAGGTTGTTTTCAGCCATCATACATTCGATACGAGGAGAACAGAGAAAAACAACTTAAAGCAAAATCCACAATTTTCACAGTAGCAACCAAATTTCAGCCTGGAACCAATCTGGAGATGTATCTCCAAAAATAATGCAGAGCAAATCCGAATATGCAACTCCGGAAAAACCTAAAATTATCTCAGCCATGGAAGATACGTTATTTCTACCATAACAATCCAAAAATACCTCAATGCATGTTCTTCTAACCTACCAAAATCGTTTACACTACTATCTAATGTGCCTTAAACAACTAATGTAGCTTAAATAACTAACTAAAAATCAAAACATAAAAAAGATATTAAATTTTTAAAAACTTATCAAATCAAATTGAATGTATAAGTTATGAGATAGAGGAAAGGAGGAGTTAGAGCTTCAATGTTAAATGTTTTCTACAAAGAGAAGTTTGAATGTGACATAGAGCTCAAAAGGTTGAGAGGAGGAAGAGTTTTTTTTCCCGAAATGAACAAGAAGGAAGTGGGAAAAACAGTCTAGCGCGGGATATAAAAGAAAAGTGTTCGGAGATAAGATACACCTCAAGACCACCAACAACTGTTTGAATAAATGGTCTTTATGAAGATGCATCTTCGGATGTACCTGTTACGTATATAGAGATGTATTTCCAAATTAATTTTTGGCACAATGAGGATGCCTCTTCAATTTGATTTTTTAAATAACTAAAATAGATGAGTTCGAAAATGTATCTTTGGATGATAAAAACAGTCTAAAATTTTGATAATGGTGTGGAGAATCCATAAAGATGGAAAGAAGATTTTCCTTATTATTTTCTGAGTGATACTACCTTACTAGTGTCATTAAAATTTAATATGCATTCTTACACTTTGTTTCACTATTATACTTAGTAGTGCATGGTTGTCACTCCACTCATGTGTATTTGTTTAATTATTTTACAACTTAATTTTCATTAAACAATTAATAAAAAGAAACACCAATTTATTTTAGTTGTTTATCATGTAAATTAAAAAATATCATTGTATAGTATTTTATTTTATTTTTAGTAAGTAGTTATATTTATTAAAATATTGTTTTTCATTATGGGATGAGGTTGTGTTGACTGCAACATACATCCTGAACAGATATCTTACTAAGAAGGTAGAAGGAATCACACCAGAAGAATATTGATTTAATGTCAAGCCTAGCTTGAGTCATCTGAAGGTGTTTGGATCTATATCACATAGACATATGCCTAATCATTTGAGAAGGAAACTTGATGACAAGTCAAGTCAAACGATCCTGATATGATATCATTTGACTGGTGGATACAAATTATTCTACCCAGTGAACAAGCAAGTTGTGATCATAAGAGACATGATTATAGATGAGTTGAAGGAATGGGATTGGACTGAAAATGTTAAGAAGGATTGAGTAAGAATCCTATGTGGTAAACCAACTATTGAAGCTAACAGAGAAGTTCGACAAGAAGAAGTAAGAGGACAAGCAGACACAAGCAAACCTAAGAGAACAAGAAACATATCAGCAAGGTTGCAAGAATTTGTGATTACATCAGATGATGAGGTCGGTGATGAAGGTGAACGGGTACACTATGCATTCTATGCAGATACTAGACCAATCAATGTAATTGTGGCATTGAAGGACTCAAAATGGATGCAAATGATGACTGAGGAACTGAAGTCCATGGAAGTTAACAACACATGTTCATTAGTCGAATTGCCACAAGATAAGAAGGAAATTGATGTGAAGTGGGTATACAAGTTGAAGTTGAATCCCAAAAGAGAAGTAACCAGACACAAAGCAAGACTTGTAGTAAAAGGATTTCTTCATAAAAAAGGAATCAACTTTGATGAAGTTTTTGTGCAGTTTGCTAGAATCGAAATAATCAGGTTGATTATTGGTCTAGAAAACATAAACAACTGGTATATGTGTCAGATGGTCATGAAATGTGTATTCCTAAACGTCCCCTTAGATGAAGATTTTTATGTGATACAACCAACCGGGGTTGTGAAGCAAGGCCAAGAAACTAAGGTATACATGCAGCGCAAACAAATGTATTGACTCAAATAAGCTCCAAGATCTTGGAATAAGAAGATAGATGGATTCCTAAGAGAGGAGGAATTTGTGAAGTGCACAACTTAGCATGGAATATATGTCAGAAGAAGCATGAGTGAACTATTTATACTATGTATCTATGTCGGTGACTTGTTGATAACAGGTAGTTGCAAGAAAAAGATCATAGACTTCAAAGGAAACCTTAGCAAGGAGTTTTAAATGTTTGACTTGGGAAAAATTTCATACTTCTTTGGTATCAAATTCTACAAGGGAGTAGAGGCCTGATGATGCGTCAAAGAAGATTGGTAAGTGAGATACTTAAAATATTTGAGATGGAAGATTTCAATCTAACTTCGACACCTTCTGAACCAAGACTACAACTATTGAGGGACTCAGATGAAGATGATGTAAATCCAACACAGTACAAAATGCTTATTGGATCATTAAGAAACCTTTGTCACACAAGGCCTGATCAAGCATACAATATAGGCGTGGCGAGTAGATTCATGCAGGGTATTAATTGACTTTTTAGTGAGTATAATTTCAAACTACAAGTGTGTTGTTGCTGTAGAGCGGTAAGAAAAAAGTAAGTTATTAATTTACAGGGTGATATTTAGGTTATATCATATCGTGTCCATAAAGGTTGGTTATTGATTCGTCTTTCGACAAATTTATCGTTAATGAGTTTGGGGATAAATGGGTTGAAAATAAAAGTATCAACTGAAAATGAATGTATAAAAAGTAAAAAGGAATAACTTATCAAGAATGTATATATATTACTTCTCACAGACTTAAACCTATTGACATGTTATACTCAACCTACAATATTCATCAATGTCATCACATGTCACTCACAACCTAAGTCATTTATAACCCAAATTGAGAGGCTGACTGCATCACCTCGGTAGTAATCTCTCAACCACCTCAACAACACATAAGTCAATTGCGCTTGTTTGCGTCGATGATCTCTCAGAGTGACTCAAACAACACAAAGGCATTAGTCTCAGACACCCTAAGTGAATAACAACGCTAAATTTTTCTCTAGAATTCAGACACTATTAGATAATCATCATGGATAAGAATCTAAGCAATATATGTTTATAACAACTTAAATCCCTAGCACAAAGCAAAAATCCAGGACAACAATCCACAAAGATTTGTAAAGCAAGTTTTATATAACGCCAAGGGCGACAAATATACATTAGTTCAAAGAAAATACATATAAAAACTTAACCAATAGAGAATACACAAAGAAAAAGAGAAATGAACCACATATCTACCGGTTTGTTAGTGCCGATCAAAGAGTAATCCACCCCAGATCATCCGTATGCAAGCTCCATAGTTGTTACCTGAGCTAATCCTACCAAAATTAAAGGTTTATGGAGTTGGGAGCAAAAACTTCCCCAAAACCATCACCTAAAAATGAACTAAATTTTTTTTAAAATAAAATTCATCTCAGTAGACCGCGCTAAGCTAGCCTGGCACGCTAAGTGCAACTTCTTTATTTTAAACATCAAACCGACCTAAACCGCGCTATCCGCGCTAAGTGGGCTTCAAAACAATGGTTCTTCCAAATTGTCCAAACGCAAGCAGTGCGCTACAAAATGCATTGAGCGCACTCACGCTTAGCGGCCTCTGCACGCTAAGTGGGCTCTCTTGGGAAAAACTGGTCAAAATTGGTCTTTTATTCCGAAAACGCGCATCTAGAGTCGTGTCTTAGACACCTTATTCCTAGATGCTCCAAAATGAAACAAATACCTCCAAAATGAATGGAAAAACATCAAACGATACACTATGTACACAAAACACAAATAAATACAAACTAAACGTATTTACATAAAAGTCAGGTTTATTCAATGATATTAACAACAAAAAGTCGATAAGTGCAACAAAAAGTATATACAAAAATAGCTACAATATCAAACTCTCCCCAACTTGAACTTGTTTGTCCTCAAACAAAGCCAAACAACTCAAAGAACCAAAAGTAATAAACCAAAGTATCATGAATCAACATGTTTTGAAAACGGAAAGCAAATGCAATGGTTCAAATGAAAAACGGCACACATGAAGAAACATACCTACCACTAAACTACGACGATAACATAAACATGAAATGAATGCTAAATACAAAGAACATGCCAAACATTCTAAAACAACACTAGTTCACAAATGAATCACACCTAGCAAAAAATTACCGGTAGATGAAAAACACACAAAGTAAGGTATTTTCACTCATCCACAATCTTGCAAACAAAAGACTAAATTATGAATTCATCCAAAAATTCACATTGAACATACAAAGGCAAGAATCTCAAGGGCTTTTCAAGGATGTAACGTGGCTTGGTTAACAAACAAGGGGTAAATCATAAAGCTAATCGAAACAAAAACTTGCCTAAACCTAAGGGAGTGATCAACTTATAAAGTCTCAAGCAAAATAATTTTAATTAAACTTCTTCTTCATTCCAAATTTTTAACCAATTCACATCACTTATTAGCACAATTATTCGAACTCATTTTTGTTTTTCTTTTTCAAAGCCTTTTTCAATTTTTTCTTTCTTTTTCTTTTCACTTCTTTTTCACATTTTTTTCTTTTTCCTTTCTTTTCTCACATTTTTTCTTTTTATTTTATATCACAACCTCATATCAATCACAACATAAGCACGTAATATTCATCTCCCCAATTTGAATTCAACCATCATCATAATATGAATACTCCCTACTTTCTAAGGCATGGTAAAAATTAAAATTATAAATCATAGTTAAGGGTTCAAGAAAACAAAGAATCAATATCCATACAAAAAGATGAACCAAACACTCATAGACAAGCATTTAGCAAAAACAACATGGATATCAATAAAAATGGTCAAAAGGGGTTACTAATGATCACACACTCACAAGGTGAATTAACTATTTGGCCAAGGTAGTTGTGCTCAAAATGAAACAAAAAATGACTTGATCATGTTCAAGATTTCATACTGTAATAAGGTGGGAGAACTGACTTGGTTGTTTTGTGTTTGATCGCAATTGTTGCGGATAGCAAGAGTCATCACCGAATTTTATTTTATCCAATAAGGAAAGGGTGAAAAGAACAGGAAATACCTTTGAGATATTTTCTTGAGTTCAGGGGGTAGATTATGAAAAGGGAAGGTGTTAGAACCCTTATCATCCATAGTTATCTACGAGCTCTTAGTTGCTTACTAGATCACTTTTGAAATTGCTTTGTTTGAAATGTGTTTGCGGTGGGTTTTGAAAGTATTTTTAAAAAGCGCATTTGTTTAGGCAAACTTTGTAATGATTCTCGTCTTTATAAGAATGCATACAAAGTGTTGGACTTTTTGAAAATATTTCATGTTTTGAAAGTGTTTGGTTTTTTTTTAAGATGGATTGTGAGCAAGAAACTAAGAACGTTCTACCTACTCAAAAGTCTTTTGCTCATTTCTTCCTTCCTTTGATATTGCTATCTTACCATTGATTGGTAAGAAGCCTTATCTTTGGATGTAAAGGGACCGGCGTGGGTCATCGTATAGTCATGAATAGCAATGTTGTGAGATACCTTAGCATTTTTCTTGAGGGACTAAGATCATTTATAAGGCAACATTCGAAGCGTCGCCGAGGGACTATGATCTTGTATTTTTTTATTATTTTTTCTAAGATGTCTCACATGCATATTATGACTATTTTCTCAAGGCAACAAGTGGAATTAACCCTAGAGGTGTAAGTGTGCAAGTGTTTATTTTTTCATGCTTGGTTTATCTTGAATTAGGTTTCTTTAAGCATTGATTTTATCTTTCCATACAAACCCTAATTTACTAGCATTGATATGAAAGCGATAAATTGCGGAAAGTAAATTTACTATGCTATTACATCATTTGGGAAGGGGGATATAAATTTACAAATGGGGATTGCAAGAATTTAAACCTAATTATCTATTACAACCATATTGAAACTTGAATAATGTATAAGAATGACATGAATATAATGCACAAGGCATGAATGAAAAGAAAATGAATTTGTGTTGGATTTTTGTTAAGAAAATTGTTTTGACCTAATTAACCTAAAGGGGTGTGATTAATAAAAAATAGGAAAATTAATCCTAGGTTAAAAGGAAATCAAATTAATCAAGAAATCATTTTTAGGGTTTTTTATGGAAGGCTTTGGTTAATTAAAATAAATATGAAAAAAATATTTTTTGTGATATTTTTATATATATTCATAAAATAGACATTGTAAATAAATAGTGTGCAAAAAAATCAACTCAAAAGGAGTTGTTTTGATTGGTTGGAAAAATGTTGACGTTTGTTATAAAAAAATGAAAACAAACAAATGATAAAAATTTGTTTTGGTTTTGCCAAGGTTTGAACCCAGGTTCTCCACACATTCCATTCAAAACAGACAACACTCTATGTTATAAACTTGCATGTTAGTTTGGAAAAAATGATAAAATAAATACAAAAGGTCTCGCTGGAGCTCGAACCCAGGACCTTCTACATGGCAAGGCTTTAGCGCGCGCTGTTTTTACCACTGGGCTGTTAGTTATCCAACTTGCACTAAATATAAAATGAACTCTGTGATCGGTGGATCTGGAACTGACTGTTTAAAGCTGGTTCGCGAAATGTCGCGGAAGCAAGAGTCGCCACCGTCTTTTATTTTCTCCAAATGGAAAGGACAAAAGCACAGAAAAATTCCTTAAAGAGATTGCTCTCGGTCCGGGAGGTAGATTATAGAAAGGGAAGGTGTTAGCACCCTTTCTATCCATGGTTATCTATGGGCTCTTAGATACTTGCTCAATGTGTTTTCAAAAATGGTTTGTTTGCTTTTCAACTGTGGGTTTTAAAAATTTTCTTTGAAAATTCCAGTTCGACTCTTGTATCAGTCCTCAAGAGTGTTTGAAAAATTGCTTTCGAAAGCTTTTTGAAAAGGTGTCGGTGTGAAAAGTATTTTTGAATTTTGTTTTGAAATTAGAGCAAGTATCTAGAGTCGTCTACCTACCCTAAGGAATTCGTCTGTGTAAATGTCCTTTAAAGTAGTGCCATCCCACCATTGAAAGGTAGGTAGCACCACCGTTGGAGGTGTTCGGGTCAATTCGAGGTTCGGGACATGGTGATCACCAGAGCAATGGGAAAACACCTTAGAAGCTACCCTCATGCCAGGTTCCCGGATCATGAGGACTTACTAAGACATCCTCTACTCGACGATCACCTTTCGAGGCAAGGCAACAGTGAGGCGTACCCTAGGGGTGGTGTGTGATTTGTGTGTCATTTTCAAGTATTTTTGTCTTTTGTCATGTCATTGGTGATCTAGCGTTTGTTTTTAGTTTTGTCCATACATTCTTTCATGCCTTGATTTAACAGTTAAAAAATTGCGAGAAAAGTAAAAATTCTAAAGCTATTACAAAAGGCGCGGGTCCACATCGCCAAAATTTCTCGAACCCGATTTGACAGAAAAATAAAGAATTGAAAAGAAAATAAAGTGCGAGCAATTAGTTACACGGCTTTGGGAGAGATACATAAATATTTAAACGAAATAAAATAAATATGCGAATTAATAAGAAATTAAGAACGAGGGCGTTGGACCCTTTTTGCAAAATTAAATTAATGATGGAATTAATTAATAATAAAAAGAAATTGTTTTTAGTATTTTTTAGTATTTTAGGATTTTAATGAAAAAGGATAAAATGCAATTAAACCTAATTCTAGTTGTTTTTAATTTATTAAGAAAAGAAGATTAAATTTTAACCTAAAATTAACCCTAATTAATTTACATGCAAATTTAATTATAAAAATAAATATCTAATATTTAATTATTATGGAATAAAAGAAAAAAGATGAAAATTAATTAAACCCTAATTCTATATTTTTTTTAGATTTTTATTAAAAGAATTAAAATTAAAACCTAATTTAAAACTAAATTTAATTATATGCAATTTAATTACAAAAATACTTAAAATAAAATATTTATTATATTTTTTCTCTTTTTCTGATTTTTTATGGTGTTTTTTATATTTATGAAAATAATAAATTAATTAAACAAACAATAATTAAAAGAAAATAAAAATTATAAAAATAAAGAAAGTTAAGAAAATTTGCAAACCAAGGGGGGTTGCATTCCCCAACATGGAGGTTTTCTTCCAGTAATCTGGCCCATTAGCAATTGGCCCTTTTGACTTTTTCCAAGCAGCGTGTGATGCATTGACTAGGGTTTACCATGTACCTCAGGGCGTGGCCTTTGGATTGATGAAATTGGACAGGTGGATGGCTTGATGGAGAAGGTGTATTGTAGTCCACTGTGCTGAAACTGCATGTGAGTATTAAATGAAAAATAACATTGAAAGAGTGGAGACCTGGGGCTCGAACCCAGGTCATGAACATTACCAGCCTACACGTGTGCCACTGAGCCATCCCAAACGCGTTTAACATATAATACCTAACAAACATTATAATATAAGACAATTCATTAATGACTTCTGCGCGCGAATTTTTGAATATTCCAATCATCGCTCCACACGTCATCATCTTCCTCGCGTTGTTTGTTTTTTCCTGAAAATATCAAAACATTGGCAACGGTTTTAACCCGTTCCCTAAGACACTATTACAAAAAATAACGATTAGGCCATGGATGCTCATAAATTGAGCGCGAGGGTAGCCTTGTGATCGTCCACTCATGCTGAATCCAGTCATGGTACTGTGGGGTTCTAATTTTTCCTGAACTGGGAAACCCCAATTCAAAGTTCTTCAAACCCTAAAAAACGATAATGGTAGATTCGTGTAGGGTGCATAAAAATTCAATCAAACATATGGGTTAGCTTCAGAATTGAATATTGAATATGAATCAAGCATCAAAAGTTATTAAAAGTGCATGAATCGAGATGCAAGATTATGAGATTTTTTCTGTACAGGGCGAGGTCGTGTTACCAATCTAGGGTGTTAGAACGATTGATTTTGATTGGGAAACTCTTCTTGAAGCTTCAGGAAGCTAATGGGATGATTCTTTTGGCTTAAAACAACCTCCAACCTTGTTTTCAGATTTGAAGTTTTTCACCAAAAAGTCAACTTTGCCAATGGTGTTTTCTGCGCAGCTTAGGGGTTTTTTGCATTAGGTTTGTGTTCTCTACTTATGTAGTAATGATTTAGGTCAAAAATTTGATCAAAAGAATCCAAGATTTGATTGTTCAATATTTGATTTTCAAGCATTATTTTTTCAATCTTTTTCATGCAATTTGGAACCAAATCATGCCAAAACTTTCCAAAAATGATCATGCACGAATCTTGAATGTCCAATGAGAGTATTTTCTGCACAAAGAGATTTGATTTCATTAGTTTTGTATTTTTCATGTATTTTATTTAATTAAATGATTTATTAATAATAAAAAATCCAAATAAATAAATAAAAATGGAGAAAAACTTCCCTTTGGGCCTAATGATCGTGCACATGCTTGGGATAATGAATTGTGGAAGAAAAATGGGCCCATTAGCAATTTTAGGCCATTTGAATCAATGTTGACTTTTCAAAATATCCAAAACTTTCCCAACTTCTACAAGGCATAACTTGCTCAATTTTTAAGCTTTGCTCATGTTCTTGGACATTTTGGAAAGGTCTTTGAGTCCTCTAACCAATGCCTTTGGTCCCATGTCATTTTGATTTACCAATCTCAAGTTATGGCCTTTGACTTAAAGTCCCTTTTTGTTGACTTTTGAAAATGACCTATAATGTTGAAATTGATAACTTTTTGTGAGAGAATTTCTTGGACTTGAAGTATGAAGATGAGTTGTAGGAAATGTCTTTCTCTTCAAAATGAGCTTTGGATGGAATTTTTCTGATAATCCATGTGAAAGTTATGCCCTGGTCAATTTACAGTTGACTTTTTCAACTGTCCAAATAAGGAAACTTTTGCATCTTGATGATTTTTGAGCCAAGCTTTGAGAATCATGATCAAGCATTGATCAAATGATGTTTGTGGCTTCAAAGTGAGATATTGACCAAAAATTTGAACTTTTGACTGTCAAATGACCATTTTGCCCCTGCAGTTGACTGTAGTGCAATTAGGGTTTTGACTGTGCAATTTTGTGCTGAAAGTCTTGAAACTTGATATGAGGATGCTTGACCATATTTGTAGGTATGTGGGACTTGATTGGACCCTTGGAAACTTCAATTTCTTGATCAGAATCAAAACCCTAATCTTGACTGTTTAGGAGACCCTTGCACTGTGCAACCCTTGGGGAACTTTTGAAGCTTGACTTGGCAAATCTTTGAAGAATATGGGAGGGCAAATTTTGGGGTACAACAGTTGCCCCTGTTCAATCTTCTTAGACCTGAGGATGCAGATTGGCTGACGTGCCTTTCGTAATCCGAGGGTAGAAGATGATTGAACACTAGAGTGCCCAAAAATTTGCGCTCACATAGTAGCAGCGTGATGATGGAATGGGCTTATAGATGCCATTTGGAGATTGATGAAATAGGATGATGGGCTTATAGATGCCATCTGGATGTTGATCGCGTAAGAGATTCCTTAGCGAGAACCTGCATACCTGCAAAAGAAAAAATGAATACCTGACACGTTGCAGGAGCTGGCTTTCAGATGCTTGGTATAGATGTGTCCTGACTGGTTACAGGAGCTGGATCTGGAGCTTCAAAAGATGATGAATGAACCAGGGATAGTTACTACCTTAGCATGAACGGTAAGAGAACCTTGGGTGACTTTAACCTTAACAGCAATCGTTGAGAAAGTCTTGGGATTACCACCTCCGCAGGATCGGGAAGAGAACCATAGGCAATTATAATCTCAAAAGCGGACGTTTGAGAAAAACCTGGAATGGAATTATCATCTCACGCACCGTCGGGGAGAGAACCATAGGAAATTATAATCTCAAAAGCGGACGTCTGAGAAAAGCCTGGGCTGGAATTATCATCTCACGCACCGTCGGGGAGAGAACCATAGGAAATTATAATCTCAAAAGTGAACGTCTGAGAAAAACCTAGAATGGAACTATCATCTCACGCACCGTCGGGGAGAGAACCATAGGAAATTATAATCTCAAAAGCGGACGTCTGAGAAAAACCTGGGATGGAATTATCATCTCACGCACCGTCGGGGAGAGAACCATAGGAAATTATAATCTCAAAAGCGGACGTTTGACAAAAACCTGGAATGGAATTATCATCTCACGCACCGTCGGGGAGAGAACCATAGGAAATTATAATCTCAAAAGCGGACGTTTGAGAAAAACCTGGGATGGAATTATCATCTCACGCACCGTCGGGGAGAGAACCATAGGAAATTATAATCTCAAAAGCGGACGTTTGAGAAAAACCTGGGATGGAATTATCATCTCACGCACCGTCGGGGAGAGAACCATAGGAAATTACAATCTCAAAAGCGAACGTTTGAGAAAAACCTGGGATGGAATTATCATCTCACGCACCGTCGGGGAGAGAACCATAGGAAATTATAATCTCAAAAGCGAACGTTTGAGAAAAACCTTTGATAACTTCTACTGAGTCTTCATCAGAAAAATCTGTTTGGGGTCGATTTAGCTGGACTAGAGAAGGCCTTGGACTGGATAAGAAATCTTTGGAGTCGATTAACTGAACCGGTCTAGGTCTTGAAATATGATTGAGAATTTAGCTGAATCTTTCCTGAAAGGTAAAGGTCAGTCCTATGCAATGCATGATATGGACCAAGCAATGATGTTCTCAACATAGATGATATTTATAAGATATGATGCGTCTATGCATGCTATAATGATGTATGGAAGTGCGATGTTTATGAATGTATTTTTCGTTTAGGAAAGTAAATCCTTGACGGGTGCCGGGAAGTCACTCCTGGGCTGATGTTGAAGAATAGATCTTTGCTTCCGCTGGGGGTGATAGTTGCAAGAATACCGGTAGGAGAAGATAACTCCGTTGGGGAATAAACTTGGCGAATGGAATAACTCTGCGGGGAGGAAAATACTATAGCGACCATGCTGGGGAGCGATACTCCGTGGGGAGAGAGATACTTCGTTGAATTGTTGATAATAATTTGCTGGGGATATCTTTGCTGTATTGGAAGTGCTAATAAACTTCGCCAGGGGTAAGAGAACTTCGTCGGGGATGCTCTTTCCGTAGCTTTTGGATGAGGATAACCCAGTTATATCCTGTTAAGGAAATAACTCTTTAAATATGGCCGGGCGACGCGTTCGTGCTCTGCGAGGGATAAGCTTCCAGAATCTACTGGGGATAAGCTTACTGCTTGGGGAGATGAGTTCCAACTTTCCTGGGGACACTGGATTGGACTCTCTTGGGGAAGTTTTAAACTGTCTCGGGAAGTGACTCCACCGAATGTTTGATATACCGCCAGGGAACAATCTTTAGACCAAGACTGCCGGGGATACTTGTTAAGAATATGTATATTGCTGCCGGGGAACGTTGAGATCTGCTGGAGGATGCTCAACTTCTTAAAGATTTGACAACTTTGCTTGGAGAAGGGTGTACTGACTTGCTGGCTCCCTCTCTGGGGAATTAAGATGCACTGGTTATGTTCTTCAGTCGAACCTACCTTGATGCCTTTGGAGGATAGAACAATTAGCTTGCTTGGACAGCTCATCATTGCCCCTGTTTCTGATATTGGAGAGGAAGACCTGTGAGGTGCTGATAGTTGTTGATGGACAAACCTTCTTCTGGTAGACAGGTGACAAGATAACATGACATAGTCGTACGCTTTGATCCCTAACTTTTGCCTGGACCGCCCTTTCGGGTTTTCAGTCCACCGGGATACCCATTTTTGCCCAAGCCGCCTTTTCAGGTTTTCGACTTGCCGGGTGTACAGATTTTTTTATTTCATCCCTTCATTTTTGCCCGAACCCTTTTGGTTCGCCGGGAAGCCCTTATTTTTGCCTAGGTGTGTCAACCTAGCGGGTCTTTGATTTTGCGTAGTATTTTTTCGACTATGTCCATGTTCTCAGAGTGTAGGGAGTTGCCCCTGTTAGAAGTGCTTTGCCATGCCACCAGAAGGTGTTTGATTAGGCAAGATTCGCTGCTGGAGTGCCCTAAGTGACTCAGGCGGAGATTTGCCTCAGGCTACTTGGCCTTTGAGAGATTCTCCGAATCTTGATTGGATTGCCCCAGATAATAGACACTGGCCATGTCTTCCCCTTGATTGGAAGTGCTTTTGTTCACCAGAAATTCTTCGTGCGAATTTTCCTGCTGTTCAAACAAAAAGTCATATGCAAACAATGTTATGTTAAAAATGCAAAGCCTATGTCTGTCTCGAAGATTTTGAAAATGCATTCTTTTTTCATAAAACAAATAAATGTTTGTAAAACGTGATGTCAATTCCGTATTTATTGTGAGCCTTAAGGAGTCAGGATACCTTTCGTAACAGTATGCTTTCGAACTAACCCATGCTTCATCTAGGACTTTTTAAGGGTTATAACGTGGCCTGGTTCACGGTTTAAGAAACAAAGGATAAAGGCTCAAATTTTATTTGTACCCACCCGCTCTTCATGATGTTCTCCAAACCTAAACTCAGTTGATCATACGTTCGACCCTGTTTGAGTCTTTGCTCTGATTTTCCGGTGATGATTCGGATGCTGATAACTTATTTTGAATAGGCAATCATTTTTGTTTTTGTTGAGGGTTTGTAAGACCTCTTTCTTTTTGATTTTGTTATCCCTTTCTTTTTTGCCTAAACTGTTTCCTTTTTTGGAATTACAGTTAGCGGGATGCCCCAGTTTTGTAAGTCTCCTTCATGGGTTTTGACTTAGTGGGCTTTTATTTTGAGAAGTAATGACTGCCTCTCTTTATTGATTATTCGGAACCATCACTGTCTTTCTTTGTTTTGTAAGGATCTCTTTGGTGCCATTTGTTATGCACTTGGGTCAACTGAGAGAACTACCCTGCCCCGGGTTATGATAAAGGGTTTTAAATTTCGAAAAGAAAAACTCCTACTTATTTGGCTCAGAGGGGTTGACGAGGGATTATCTTCCTTATAACTCCAGTGTTTAGGATTTGAAACAATGCCCGTACCTCATCAGTGGGGTCTGTTCAAAAGCATACTGTAAATTGTGGTATCGTTTTCGTCATCCTCCCTCAAGAGGCTTTAGAATTTTAGATCAAGAGTTGATATCAGAAAAAATATGAAAATAATTTGCATTTAGTGAATACGAATATATTGTTTCAGAACAGACATATGTGATGCATTAATGAAATAACAATGTTTAACAATGAGTAAATGTTTGAACAAAAGAAAATTGTAACTTGAACATTCGAATGAACAAAAGTTTTCTAGTCTCAGGATTTGTCACTCCAAATGGTGAACCTTGGAGGGATGGTAGAAAAATTCAGCCTGACCATCTTGTGTGAACTCCAATGCCCCTTCATCAATCAGGTCCTGGATCTTGTTTTTCAAGCTCCAACAATCATCTGTAGTATGCCCCGGGCTGTCAGAGTGATAAGCGCAGCGGGCGTTGGGGTTATACTTCGGTGACGTTGTATTTTGGTTCTTCGGAGTTTCTTTTAGAGTTACCAGCTTGGTTTCCAGCAACTGTGGCAATATCTGGGATAAGGTCATGCTGAGCCGAGTGAACTGCCTTCTCTCGCTCTTTTGTTGGTTGCGATGTTGAATTTGTGACACTGGAGCCATTTGGGGAGCTCTCTCCTTGCCTCTTTGTCTCAAAGGTGGTCGAACGATGACTGGCTTTTTACCCTTAGACTTTTGCCCCAACTGGTTACCCTGAAGCAGTTGGTTGACGAGAAACCAGAGCTCGTCTTGTCTTTGAGCTAACCCTTGAATAGCAGTCACCTGCCCCAGCATCTGGACTTTCAATGCATCCACCTCAGCTTGTAGGTGTTTCAGCCTTTCATCCTCAGCACTGTTCCTGACAAAGGTCTCCATGAGAAGTGTCCTTAGCTCTTCCGGCCCCTTGGATAGATTCAGGAGGATTTCCTCAAACCGAGTCTCTTGAGCAAGAAGGTCCTGGTTATCTTGTTGGGAAGCCATTGCTGTAATAAACAGCGGAGATGGTAAGTGACCTGTAATAAGGGTACCTGTAATGCAACGATATGTATGATATGCATGCAATGTTTTCAAGGATCTCGCGGGGTAGACAAGAAAAATTGTTAGAATTTGAATCTGGTAGCTTGATTGAAGGAACTTCATGTTGTTGAGAGTCCTTCTTCAAGGGTCAAAGGCTCACCATATCCAGTGGGTCATAGCCCCTGACTTTAGTCATCATGTCTGGTTTTGATTTCCAAACAACCTTGGTTAAGGGAACCTTCTTCAAGAGTCAGAGCTCACCATATCAAGTGGGTCATAGCCCCTGACAACTTTGTCTAGAGGAAAATAAATTCTCTTTGCCCCTTGCTGGACAGTTGGTTCATCATGACCTGCATCACAAGCCCTTGAGATCCTTGAAATGGGTTAGGATGTATGCAATGGTATGATGTCATGATGCATGGGGTAATATGGATAAACCCTGTTATGAGCCCTTATTAAGGACTGCAAACCAAAACCTGCAAGAGACTTGGTAAAACTTGTCATGAGTTCCAATTAAGGACTAAAACAAACCCTGCAAGAAACTCGGTAAACCTTGTTACGAGTCCTAGTTAAGGACTAAAACAAAAACCTGCAAGAAATTTAGTAAGCCTTGTTATGAGTCTTAGTTAAGGACTATGAACAAAACCTGCAAGAAACTTAGTAAACCCTGTTATGAGTCCCAATTAAGGACTATAAACAAAACCTGCAAGTAGTTCATGTGTCAGATAAAGCATGCAAGTAGTCAAGTACGAAGGCACACAAGTCACACAAGACAAACCCCTAAAGTTTAGGCCGGCATGAGGTCTGGGTATTACCCTCTTGAAGTTGGTGGGCTCAACCTGTCCTATTAGAAGTAACCGGGTTCTAAGGGTCCCAATATCACTGGATTGCTTTCATTGTTCATCGTTTCGATTTAGCCACTGAACTGGCGACCGAAATATTCCAGGAAAGCAACCCTCAATTGAGTGTAGTATCGAGTATCAACCAACCTCGGACTGCACCAAAGTCAGTTATCTCACTACCCTAAAGAGGCCAAGATAGTTCAATTAAGGTTCCTAAGGTCTGTTGATGCTTCATGACACCACGCGGAGGCCCCGTACTCTCCTTGACTGAACTCAAGGGTTACCGGTACACACCAAAGTGCCACATCAACATAGCAGACTGTTTCAACCATATTGGTATACCCCGCACAGTTCCCTCACAGCCTTGTTGCTACTTTCTAAGAAGGTATCCCCAGATCCGGGTTAGGATCTATAGAACTCCCAAGACAGTCCCACAATTTAAAGCAAGCAAAGAAAGAAATTGAAAACACAGTGATCTTAGTCCTAAGGTACACCTCACTTTATAAGATATCCCCAGCAGAGTCGCCAGTTCTGTGATCGGTGGATCTGGAACTGACTGTTTAAAGCTGGTTCGCAAAATGTCGCGGAAGCAAGAGTCGCCACCGTCTTTTATTTTCTCCAAATGGAAAGGACAAAAGCACAGAAAAATTCCTTAAAGAGATTGCTCTCGGTCCGGGAGGTAGATTATAGAAAGGGAAGGTGTTAGCACCCTTTCTATCCATGGTTATCCATGGGCTCTTAGATACTTGCTCAATGTGTTTTCAAAAATGGTTTGTTTGCTTTTCAACTGTGGGTTTTAAAAAGTTTCTTTGAAAATTCCAGTTCGACTCTTGTATCAGTCCTCAAGAGTGTTTGAAAAATTGCTTTCGAAAGCTTTTTGAAAAGGTGTCGGTGTGAAAAGTATTTTTGAATTTTGTTTTGAAATTAGAGCAAGTATCTAGAGTCGTCTACCTACCCTAAGGAATTCGTCTATGTAAATGTCCTTTAAAGTAGTGCCATCCCACCATTGAAAGGTAGGTAGCACCACCGTTAGAGGTGTTCGGGTCAATTCGAGGTTCGGGACATGGTGATCACCAGAGCAATGGGAAGACACCTTAGAAGCTACCCTCATGCCAAGTTCCCGGATCATGAGGACTTACTAAGACATCCTCTACTCGACGATCACCTTTCGAGGCAAGGCAACAGTGAGGCGTACCCTAGGGGTGGTGTGTGATTTGTGTGTCATTTTCAAGTATTTTTGTCTTTTGTCATGTCATTGGTGATCTAGCGTTTGTTTTTAGTTTTGTCCATACATTCTTTCATGCCTTGATTTAACAGTTAAAAAATTGCGAGAAAAGTAAAAATTCTAAAGCTATTACAAAAGGCGCGGGTCCACATCGCCAAAATTTCTCGAACCCGATTTGACAGAAAAATAAAGAATTGAAAAGAAAATAAAGTGCGAGCAATTAGTTACACGGCTTTGGGAGAGATACATAAATATTTAAACGAAATAAAATAAATATGCGAATTAATAAGAAATTAAGAACGAGGGTGTTGGACCCTTTTTGCAAAATTAAATTAATGATGGAATTAATTAATAATAAAAAGAAATTGTTTTTAGTATTTTTTAGTATTTTAGGATTTTAATGAAAAAGGATAAAATGCAATTAAACCTAATTCTAGTTGTTTTTAATTTATTAAGAAAAGAAGATTAAATTTTAACCTAAAATTAACCCTAATTAATTTACATGCAAATTTAATTATAAAAATAAATATCTAATATTTAATTATTATGGAATAAAAGAAAAAAGATGAAAATTAATTAAACCCTAATTCTATATTTTTTTTAGATTTTTATTAAAAGAATTAAAATTAAAACCTAATTTAAAACTAAATTTAATTATATGCAATTTAATTACAAAAATACTTAAAATAAAATATTTATTATATTTTTTCTCTTTTTCTGATTTTTTATGGTGTTTTTTATATTTATGAAAATAATAAATTAATTAAACAAACAATAATTAAAAGAAAATAAAAATTATAAAAATAAAGAAAGTTAAGAAAATTTGCAAACCAAGGGGGGTTGCAGTCCCCAACATGGAGGTTTTCTTCCAGTAATCTGGCCCATTAGCAATTGGCCCTTTTGACTTTTTCCAGGCAGCGTGTGATGCATTGACTAGGGTTTACCATGTACCTCAGGGCGTGGCCTTTGGATTGATGAAATTGGACAGGTGGATGGCTTGATGGAGAAGGTGTATTGTAGTCCACTGTGCTGAAACTGCATGTGAGTATTAAATGAAAAATAACATTGAAAGAGTGAAGACCTGGGGCTCGAACCCAGGTCATGAACATTACCAGCCTACACGTGTGCCACTGAGCCATCCCAAACGCGTTTAACATATAATACCTAACAAACATTATAATATAAGACAATTCATTAATGCCTTCTGCGCGCGAATTTTTGAATATTCCAATCATCGCTCCACACGTCATCATCTTCCTCGCGTTGTTTGTTTTTTCTTGAAAATATCAAAACATTGGCAACGGTTTTAACCCGTTCCCTAAGACACTATTACAAAAAATAACGATTAGGCCATGGATGCTCATAAATTGAGCGCGAGGGTAGCCTTGTGATCGTCCACTCATGCTGAATCCAGTCATGGTACTGTGGGGTTCTAATTTTTCCTGAACTGGGAAACCCCAATTCAAAGTTCTTCAAACCCTAAAAAACGATAATGGTAGATTCGCGTAGGGTGCATAAAAATTCAATCAAACATATGGGTTAGCTTCAGAATTGAATATTGAATATGAATCAAGCATCAAAAGTTATTAAAAGTGCATGAATCGAGATGCAAGATTATGAGATTTTTTCTGTACAGGGCGAGGCCGTGTTACCAATCTAGGGTGTTAGAACGATTGATTTTGATTGGGAAACTCTTCTTGAAGCTTCAGGAAGCTAATGGGATGATTATTTTGGCTTAAAACAACCTCCAACCTTGTTTTCAGATTTGAAGTTTTTCACCAAAAAGTCAACTTTGCCAATGGTGTTTTCTGCGCAGCTTAGGGGTTTTTTGCATTAGGTTTGTGTTCTCTACTTATGTAGTAATGATTTAGGTCAAAAATTTGATCAAAAGAATCCAAGATTTGATTGTTCAATATTTGATTTTCAAGCATTATTTTTTCAATCTTTTTCATGCAATTTGGAACCAAATCATGCCAAAACTTTCCAAAAATGATCATGCACGAATCTTGAATGTCCAATGAGAGTATTTTCTGCACAAAGAGATTTGATTTCATTAGTTTTGTATTTTTCATGTATTTTATTTAATTAAATGATTTATTAATAATAAAAAATCCAAATAAATAAATAAAAATGGAGAAAAACTTCCCTTTGGGCCTAATGGTCGTGCACATGCTTGGGATAATGAATTGTGGAAGAAAAATGGGCCCATTAGCAATTTTAGGCCATTTGAATCAATGTTGACTTTTCAAAATATCCAAAACTTTCCCAACTTCTACAAGGCATAACTTGCTCAATTTTTAAGCTTTGCTCATGTTCTTGGACATTTTGGAAAGGTCTTTGAGTCCTCTAACCAATGCCTTTGGTCCCATGTCATTTTGATTTACCAATCTCAAGTTATGGCCTTTGACTTAAAGTCCCTTTTTGTTGACTTTTGAAAATGACCTATAATGTTGAAATTGATAACTTTTTGTGAGAGCATTTCTTGGAATTGAAGTATGAAGATGAGTTGTAGGAAATGTCTTTCTCTTCAAAATGAGCTTTGGATGGAATTTTTCTGATAATCCATGTGAAAGTTATGCCCTGGTCAATTTATAGTTGACTTTTTCAGCTGTCCAAATAAGGAAACTTTTGCATCTTGATGATTTTTGAGCCAAGCTTTGAGAATCATGATCAAGCATTGATCAAATGATGTTTGTGGCTTCAAAGTGAGATATTGACCAAAAATTTGAACTTTTGACTGTCAAATGACCATTTTGCCCCTGCAGTTGACTGTAGTGCAATTAGGGTTTTGACTGTGCAATTTTGTGCTGAAAGTCTTGAAACTTGATATGAGGATGCTTGACCATATTTTTAGGTATGTGGGACTTGATTGGACCCTTGGAAACTTCAATTTCTTGATCAGAATCAAAACCCTAATCTTGACTGTTTAGGAGACCCTTGCACTGTGCAACCCTTGGGGAACTTTTGAAGCTTGACTTGGCAAATCTTTGAAGAATATGGGAGGGAAAATTTTGGGGTACAACAAACTCATTTATGAAAATCTGAACATGGCTTCATCTTCTTCCTTCGCGCATGCAGGGATGCATAACTCTATTGTTAAGCTTCGAAAAGCTTCATTTCTCAGCCAAATCGAAAAATGTAAACATCAAACCTGCCTAAAATTTGAATACGAATCCAACCACATAATTTTTAATAGCTATGGATCGAAGGTTAGCATGAATTTTGTTCAGTACCAAAACTAAAACCTAAATGATCAGATATGAAACTCTTAAGACACAAGCAATAAAAATCAAAACTAAGAGCATGGTCAACTTCCTATATATGATGTCTACATCTTTTCTTTTATTTGTATGTGCTGAATATGCTTGTATCAAAATATCACAGTTAAGAAATCTTACCTTTTTGAAGTGAAATTCGAATGACCTCTATATGACTTCTAGAAATGGTTCGATGATGGATTAAGCTTGCAGGGACCTTCCTTGAACTAGTGGGATCACTACTTTTCTTTGAAAGCCAGGAGGATTTTGGAAATGGTGGATGAGGAAGGAGGACTTACAAAAGTGGTTTAAGGGCTGGGATTATAACGCCCGTAATTTAACTAATTATTTAATTAAATTATTTTTGGAATATTTATGAAGATGTGTTATAATTAATTGGATTTAATTATTTTATTAAGTGGAGAAATAATATTAGAGATGTAATATTATATGGTGAAATAATATTAGAATTGTAATATTATTTAATGTGGGCTTATTTTGAAGGAATAGAAGTAATAAGGGGGTGTATTGGTTTTAAGCCCAATAAAGAATAATAGAATAATAGGGTTATTTTATTATTTGTTAGAAGGAATAGAAAGAAGGAAGCAGTAGAAAGAAATAAGGATTTGGAAGAGAACGTGAAGCTGTTGGAAATAGTGGAAAACGGCAAGAACGTGAATTCAACCCAGAAATTATAGAGCAACCTTCAATCCAAGATAAGGGTGGGGTTCTGACTTTATAATTGGGTTCATGATGATTGATATGTGGGGTTAAAGGTGATTGCTATTTTGTTCTTGAATTGGATGTATATGATGATGTATGATGAAGATTTGATGAATTTTAGACGAATAATGATGTCATGATGTTGTTTAATCGATGTAGTATTATAGGATAATGTTAGGAGATGAATTATCATGATCATAATAAGGTTTGTAGGGTTAAAATATGATTCCCGTACTGAAATACAGAGAAAAATCGCAGAATTTATATAGGATGCATCGACCTCAAATGCTATGTGTCGATACAAGGAAGTTGAGAGACTCAGGATGAGTCGACACAAAGAGAGGATGCGTCGATACATGAGTGCTTTTAGACTCAAGATGAGTCGATCGGTGAGATGCATGTGTCGATACATGCTGTGTATGAGACCAGGATGAGTCGATCCATAAAGAGGATGCGTCGACTCATGTTATGCAGATGAAGCAGTACACATCGATCCAAAGGGTTTTGCGTCGACCCATAATGTTTGATTTTTGACAGATTCAGTTTTAAATTGTTGTAACTTGAGTTTTAGGATGTTGTTTGAGATATCGTTCGAAGCGTTGAATAGTTGACGCGATGAAATTTATTCTAGATGATTAAAGTGATGAATAAGAAGTGTAATCCTAGTAGCCAATTTTAGGATTTAGAATTAATCCCCGTGTTGATCGTTGTGCTGGTGTTTGAACAGAATGGTGAATTTGGGATGTTTAGAGGCTGTTGTTTGAGTTATGACTGTAGGATTAGTGACAGTAACAATGTAAAATTGCAGAATAACAGTATGGACTACTGTGCTATTAATTTACAATAGAGTTGTTAGTGAGATGTTATTAATGAAGTTGTGTTTGATGATTCGTAATAAATAAATGATGTTTTATGAATTATTATGATGATATGAGATGTTGATGACGAGACGTTGAGATGCTTTTGAGATGTTTATGAGATGTTGTTAATTGAGATGTTTATGAGATGTTGTTGATTTGAGATGTTGTTAACTTGGGTGTTGTTATTACATTCATGGTTGTGTCGCATACATTGCATTTTTGAGATGGAGCTTATGCTCGTTGAGATGGCCTGTATTGGCAAATTTTGAGATGAAGGCTATGCCTTGTTCATGTCTCTATTAATTGGCAAATTTTTGAGATGGGAGTTCTGCTCCAATGGTACCACATACATTTGCATAGTATTGAGTCGCATTATATGAGTGAATGATGAAGTGTATTTTGATGTTGATGAATGTGTATATATGTTGTAATTGTTGTTGATTATGAGATGAGAAGTGGTGATGCTATTGATCTAATTTAATATATTATTTATCATGCGCTTTATTATATTGTTAGATATCTCACCCCTTCTGTTTGAATGTTTCCCTTATGTTGGTAACATGCAGGTAATCGAGAGTGAAGGTTGTATACCTTTAATAGTTCGAGTCGGTGTCATTGCTCTGATATATAACACTCGGGGGGATGAACGCTTGCTGATTTATGATTGTTGATTTTCAGTTGTTGAATTTTAAATTGATTATTATTAAATATGAGATGTTTCGAAGTTGCTGTTTTGTTAGAGATGTTATTAAGAATTCCGCTGCGTAGATGTTGAATTATTTTATTTAAAGATGTTATGATGGTTCATCCGATGTTTTGAAAGTTTTATATATCCACGATGAATGCAATGAATTTGTTATAAGAATTTGTGACGTCCCGATTCATTTGTATGATTGAAATTTTATAACTCTGATTTATCTATATAAATTGCCGGGGTAGAATTGGGGTGTTACAAAGTTGGTATCAGAGCAAAAGGTTGGTCCGACCTTGTCGTCGAGTCGTAGTTGTTTAAAAATCGAGTATTGTTATTTTGAGTTCTAACAGTTGTTTATGTTGTAGTGATAAGTTGAGATGGCTGGAAGGAATGATGCTACACTTGCTGCTGCTCTAGAAGCAATGGCTCATGCGATGGAAAATTAGCCGAATATTGACGGGAATGCTGGATCTCGTAGCTTGGCGACTTTTCAGAGGGACAATCCACCTACGTTCAAGGGAAAGTATGATCCTGGCAGAGCATTGGAGTGGTTAAAAGAGATTGAGAGAATATTTTGCGTGATGGACTGCACTCCAGCGCAGAAGGTTTGTTATGGGACTCATATGCTAGTAGTCGAGGCTGATGACTGGTGGCTAGAGACTTGTCAGAAGTTGGAAGCTGCAGGTGAGAATGTCACTTGGGCTGTGTTCCGTAGGGAATTTTTGAGAAAGTATTTTCCTGAAGATGTTTGTGGTAAGAAAGAAATAGAGTTCCTTGAGCTGAAGCAAGGAAGTATGTCAGTTGTTGAGTATGCTGCCAAGTTTGCTGAGTTGGCTAAGTTTTATCCGTATTACGCTGAGGAAAATGTTGAGTTTTCTAAGTGTATTAAGTTTGAGAACGGGTTGCGCCTGGAGATTAAGAAGGCAGTTGGATACCAGAAAATCCGTGTCTTTGCTGATTTGGTTGATAGCTGCAGAATTTATGAAGAGGATAATAATTCTCATTACAAGATTATCAGTGAGAAGAGGGGTAAGCACCAACAGAATCGTGGTAAGCCTTATGAAGCCCTAGCTAGTAAAGGTAAACAGAAAGTTGCTCATGGTCAGAGGACTAGTGGGGGAGATGCTCCTGCTGGTGTGATTTGCTTTAAGTGTGGGAAACCTGGGCACAAGAGTAATGTGTGCACTGCTGAATTGAAGAGATGTTATCGTTGTGGTAAGAACGGACATGTTGTATCTAAGTGTGAACACAAGAATGTGATTTGTTTTAACTGCATAGAAGAAGGGCACATTTGTAGTCAGTGTCCGAAACCGAAGAGGGCTCAGTCAAGTGGTAAAGTGTTTGCTTTGGTTGAGGATCAGACAACTGTTGAGGACAGACTTATCAGAGGTACATGTTTCATTAATAGTACTCCTTTAATTACTATTATTGATACTGGTGCTACACATTGTTTTATTGCTGCTGATTATGTTGAAAGATTGGGTCTTATGTTGTCTTTTTTTAATGGAGAAATGGTTGTCGATACTCCAGCCAAGGGGTCGGAGACTACTTCTTTTGTGTGTTTGAAGTGTCCCTTGTCGATCTTCGACAGAGACTTTGTTGTTGATTTGGTTTGTTTACCGTTAAGAGGTTTGGATGTAATTTTGGGTATGAACTGGTTAGAGCATAACTCTATTCATATTAACTGTTATGACAAGTCTGTGAGGTTTTCTACTCCTGAAGAAGAGGAAGATGGTCTATTGTCTTCTAGATAGTTGAGGAAGTTGATACAAGAGGAAGTACATATGTTCTCATTAATGGCGTCGCTATCTGTAGAGACTCAAGCTATAATTGAGGAATTGCAGGTGGTGTGTGAATTTCCTGAAGTTTTCCCTGATGAGACTCCTGATGTAGCACCAGAGAGGGAAATCGAGTTTGCGATTGATCTTGTACCTGGTACCAGACCTGTGTCTATGGCACCATACAGGATGTCTGCGTCTGAATTGTCAGAGCTGAAGAAGCAATTGGAAGAGTTACTTGAGAAGAAGTTTGTAAGACCAAGTGTATCGCCGTGGGGAGCTCCAGTGTTGTTAGTAAAGAAGAAAGATGGGAGTATGAGGCATTGTGTTGATTATAGACAACTGAATAAGGTGATGATTAAGAACAAGTATCCGCTTCCAAGAATAGATGACTTGATGGACCAATTGGTGGATGCCCGTGTGTTTAGTAAGATTGATTTGAGGTCGGGTTACCATTAGATTAAAGTGAAGGATGAAGATATTCAGAAGACAGCTTTTAGAACGCGTTATGGACATTACGAGTATTCGATGATGCCTTTCGGTGTTACTAATGTGTCGGGAGTATTCATGGAATATATGAATCGTATCTTTCATACTTATTTGGATCGGTTCGTAGTGGTGTTCATTGATGATATTTTGATTTACTCTAAGTCGGAAGAAGAGCATGTTGAACATTTAAGAGTGGTATTGCAAGTTTTGAAAGAGAAGAAGTTGTATGCAAATCTATCGAAGTGTGAATTTGGTTAAAAGAGGTTAGTTTTCTTGGTCATGTGATTTTAGGTAGTGGCATTGTTGTAGGTCCATCGAAGGTTGATGTTGTGTTGCATTGGGAAACTCCAAAGTCAGCTACTGGGATTAGAATCTTCTTGGGATTAGCTGGTTATTATAGAAGGTTTATCGAAGGGTTTTCTAAGTTGTCACTTCCGTTGACTAAGTTGACTTGTAAAGGTAAAGCTTTTGTGTGGGATGTTCAATGCGAAGAAAGTTTTATAGAATTGAAGAAGAGGTTGACGTCGGCTCCGATTTTGACGTTGCCTAATCCAGGAGAGCCTTTTGTGGTGTATTGTGATGCTTCTAAGATGGGTTTAGGAGGTGTGCTTATGCAGAATGGTAAGGTAGTTGCTTATGCGTCAAGGCAGTTGAGGACTCATGAGAAGAACTATCCTACGCATTATTTAGAGCTTGTTGTTGTTGTTTTTGTGTTGAATATTTGGAGGCATTATCTTTATGGTTCTAGATTTGAAATGTTTAGTGACCATAATAGTTTGAAGTATTTGTTAGACCAGAAGGAGTTGAATATGAGGCAACGAAGATGGTTGGAATTGTTAAAGGATTATGATTTCAGTTTGAATTATCATCTAGGAAAGGTGAATGTGGTAACTGATGCGTTGATTCGAAAGACTTTACATATGTCAGTAATGATGATTAAAGAGTTGGAGTTGATTGAGCAGTTCAGAGATATGAGCTTAGTTTGCGAGGTTACTCTGCAGAGTGTTATGTTGGGCATGTTGAATATTAATAATGAATTTCTAGACAGTATCAGAGAAGCTCAGAAGTTGGATGTGAAACTAGTAGATTTGATGGTTGGGACTGATCAATCTGAGAATAGTGATTTCAAGTTAGATGAGCAAGGTGTGTTGAGGTTTCATAATCGGATTTGTATTCCTGATGATGTTAAGATGAAGAAAGTGATACTTGAAGAGAGTCATAAAAGTAAGTTGAGTATTCATCCAGGAGCTACGAAGATGTATCAAGATTTGAAAGGTTTGTTTTGGTGGCCTGGAATGAAGAGTGATGTGGCTCGGTTTGTGTATGCATGTTTGACTTGTCAAAAGTCGAAAGCTGAACATCAGAAGCCTGCAGGATTGATGCAACCGTTGGAAGTTCCGAAATGGAAATGGGATAGCATTTCAATGGACTTTGTGACAGGGTTGGCTAATACTTTAAGAGGACATGATTCAATTTGGGTGATTTTTGATAGGCTTATGAAGTCAGCTCATTTTATTCCTATTAACATCAGTTTTCCAGTGTCGAAGTTGGCTGAGATTTATATTAGTGTGATTGTGAAGTTGCATGGTGTTCCTCTATGCATTGTGTCAGATAGAGATCCAAGATTTAATTCTGATTTTTGGAAGAGTTTGCAAGAAGCATTGGGTTCTAAGTTGAGGTTAAGTTCAGCGTATCCCCCTCAGACAGATGGTCAGACTAAACAGACTATTCAATTGTTGGAAGATTTGCTGAGGGCATGTGTTCTTGAGCAGGGAGGTTCATGGGATACTTATCTTCCGTTGATAGAGTTCACCTATAATAACAGTTACCATTCTAGTATTGGGATGGCACCTTTGGAAGCATTGTATGGTCAGAGATGTAGAACTCCATTATGTTGGCATGAATCTGGTGAAAGTGTAGCACTTGGACCTGAACTTGTTCGTGAGACTACTGGGAAGGTGAAGTTGATTCTAGAAAAGATGAAAGCTTCACAAAGTAGACAGAAGAGTTATCATGAAAAGTGAAGGAAGGATTTAGAATTTCAAGCTGCTGATCATGTGTTTTTGAGAGTTACACTTGTGACTGGTGTTGGGCGAGCATTGAAGTCTAAGAAGCTCACTTCTCGTTTTATTGGATCGTATCAGATTTCAGAGAGAGTGGGGAATGTTGCTTACATAGTGGCTTTACCGCCTAATATTTCGAATTTGCATAATGTGTTTCATGTGTCGCAACTTCGGAAGTATATTTCTAATCCATCTCATGTGATTCATATGGACGATGTGCAAGTACGGGATAATCTTACGGTGGAGACGATGCCTGTATGGATCGCGGATCATGAAATGAAGACTCTGAGGGGCAAAGAGATTTCCTTGGTTAAAGTGTTTTTTCTAGGAGCTGCCGGTGAAAGCATGACTTGGGAGTTGGAGAGCAAGATGAGAGACTCCTATCCTGAATTGTTTGATTGAGGTAAATTTTCGAGGACAAAAATATTCTAAGTGGGGGAGAGTTGTAACGCCCGTAATTTAATTAATTATTTAATTAAATTATTTTTGGAATATTTGTGAAGATGTGTTATAATTAATTGGATTTAATTATTTTATTCAGTGGAGAAATAATATTAGAGATGTAATATTATGTGGTGAAATAATATTAGAAGTGTAATATTATTTAATGTGGGCTTATTTTGAAGGAATAGAAGTAATAAGGGGGTCTATTGGTTTTAAGCTCAATAAGGAATAATAGAATAATAGGGTTATTTTATTATTTGTTAGAAGGAATAGAAAGAAGGAAGCGGTAGAAAGAAATAAGGATTTGGAAGAGAACGTGAAGCTGCTGGAAATAGTGGAAAACGGCAAGAACGTGAATTCAACCCAGAAATTATAGAGCGACCTTCAATCCAAGGTAAGGGTGGGGTTCTGACTTTATAATTAGTGTTTGATATGTGGGGTTAGAGGTGATTGTTGTTTTGTTCTTGAATTGGATGTATATGATGATGTATGATGAAGATTTGATGAATTTTAGACGAATAATGATGTCATGATGTTGTTTAATCGATGTAGTATTATAGGATAATGTTAGGAGATGAAATATCATGATCATAATAAGGTTTGTAGGGTTAAAATATGATTCCCATAGTGAAATTCAGAGAAAATCGTAGAATTTATACAGGATGTAACAGGATGCATCGACCTTAAATGCTATGTGTCGATACAAGAAAGTTGAGAGACTCAGGATGAGTCGACATGAAGAGAGGATGCGTTGATACATGAGTGCTTTTAGACTCAGGATGAGTCGATTGGTGAGATGCATGTGTCGATACATGCTGTGTATGAGACCAGGATGATTCGATCCATAAGGAGGATGCGTCGACTCATGTTGTGCAGATGAAGCAGTACGCGTCAATCCAAAAGGTTTTGTGTCGACCCATAACGTCTGATTTTTGACAGATTCGGTTTTAAATTGCTGTAACTTGAGTTTTAGGATGCTGTTTGAGATGTCGTTCGAAGAATTGAATAGCTGACGCAATGAACTTTATTCTAGATGATTAAAATGATGAATAAGAAGTGTAATCCTAGTAGCCAATTTTAGGATTTAGAATTAATCCCCGTGTTGATCGTTGTGTTGGTGTTTGAACATAATGGTGAATTTGGGATGTTTAGAGGCTGCTGTTTGAGTTATGACAGTAGGATTAGTGACAATAACGATGTAAAATTGCAGAATAACAGTATGGACTATTGTGCTATTAATTTACAGTTGAGTTGTTAGTGAGATGTTATTAATGAAGTTGTGTTTGATGATTCATAATAAATAAATGATGTTTTATGAATTATTATGATGATATGAGATGTTGATGACGAGACGTTGAGATGCTTTTGAGATGTTTATGAGATGTTGTTAATTGAGATGTTTATGAGATATTGCTGATTTGAGATGTTGTTAACTTGGGTGTTGTTATTACATTCATGGTTGTGTCGCATACATTGCATTTTTGAGATGGAGCTTATGCTCGTTGAGATGGCCTGTATTGGCAAATTTTGAGATGAAGGCTATGCCTTGTTGATGCCTCTATTAATTGGAAAAATTTTGAGATAGGAGTTCTGCTCCAATGGTACCACATACATTTGCATAGTATTGAGTCGCATTATATGAGTGAATGATGAAGTGTATTTTGATGTTGATGAATGTGTATATATGTTGTAATTGTTGTTGATTATGAGATGAGAAGTGGTGATGCTATTGATCTAATTTAATATATTATTTATCATGCGCTTTATTATATTGTTAGATATCTCACCCCTTATGTTTGAATGTTGCCCTTATGTTGGTAACGTGCAGATAATCGAGAGTGAAGGTTATATACCTTCAATAGTTCGAGTCGGTGTCATTGCTCTGATATGTAACACTCGGGGAGATGAACGCTTGCTGATTTATGATTGTTGATTTTCAGTTGTTGAATTTTAAATTGATTATTATTAAATATGAGATGTTTCGAAGTTGCTGTTTTGTTAGAGATGTTATTAAGAATTCTGCTGCGTAGATGTTGAATTATTTTATTTAAAGATGTTATGAAGGTTCATCCGATGTTTTGAAAGTTTTATATATCCACGATGAATGCAATGAATTTGTTAGAAGAATTTGTGACGTCCCGATTCATTTGTATGATTGAAATTTTATAACTTTGATTTATCTATATAAATTGTCGGGGTAGAATTGGGGTGTTACAGGGATAGTTCTTATGTGGTGTATTGAAACTTAGTTAATCAAAAGGCCAAAAAAGCGCACAAAGGGATTTGAGATTTTGTGTGTAAAGTTAGGATGTGCCAAGTTTTGTGCTTGTGTGCAGGTTCTGAGTTTTTGAGAGTTTGGGAGTGTTCTAAGGTTGGTAATCTCTCTCCCTCTTTTATGTTGCAAATAATGTCTCTATTTATAGGGAAGAGGTTTGACATCTTGTAGTAACCAGAATCTTGAGATAACATGTTATGGTTTAGTTGAAAATTAAAAAAAAAACAAGTTGAAAGGATTTTCATGGTTCCAAAGTTCAAGTACAAGCATGGCCTGATGTTTGTTGGGTGCAGGAGACTTGATTCATTCTTTTGATGTTGCTTGCAATCAGAGATAAAGGTTACAAGGCTCAATGCATTGACATTTTGCATAAAGCTTACTTTTCTAAAATGGAAATGGTAACTTTGTGCCATTAAGGAAAAATTAGCTTGGACAATATTTCAAATACTTGGGTAAGAGCTTAATTCATTGTGTAAAAAATTAATTATGGAGTGAAACACAAGCATTGAGGCTTGCAAAGCAAGATCATGTAGCATGGCCTATGGATTCTGTCTTCAACTTGATTCCTTGAATCGAATACTCCGTACTTTTGTTTTAATCACATAGATCCACAAATTTCGAAAAAAACTCATCAACAGACAAAACAATATTTGTTTCCACCAATTGTATGTTCTTCGAATGGACCAATTTGAGTATGCATGATGATCTCATTGGCATAGTCTAAACGAAAGAATTTATGGATTGCTTTCCTACTAAACAAACTTCACAAAGTTTTTTCAAGCATCTCAAGACTTGGAATACCAGTAACCATATCTTGAGTAATCAGTTGATTAAGTGGTCGAAAGTTCAAATGTCCAAACTTCAAATGCCACAACCAATTATCCTTGTGGATCGAAGCAAGTGTGAAGATAGACTTATAATTCATAGTGTTTAAACTATGTGTATCGAAGGGTTTAGAGGTGGATCGAAGCAGGTTGTTCAAAGGAAGCCATTGCCCAGTCGAAGCTTGTGGATTGAAGCAAACTTTCTTGAAGGAAACCATTGCCCAGTCGAAGCTTGTGGATTGAAGCAAACTTGCTCGAAGGAAGCCATTGCCCAGCCGAAACTTGTGGATCGAAGAAGGTTGTTCAAAGGAAGTCATTTCCCAGTCAAAGCAAACTTGCTCGAAGAAAGCCATTGCTCAATCGAAGCTTGTGGATTGAAGCAAGCTTGCTTGAAGGAAGCCATTGTCCAGTCGAAGCTTGTGGATTGAAGCAAGCTTGCTCGAAGGAAATCATTGCCTAGTCGAAGCTTGTGGATTGAATCAAGCTTGCTCGAAGGAAGCCATTGCCCAGTTGAAGCTTGTGGATCGAAGCAGGTTGTTCGAAGGAAGCCATTGCCCAGTCGAAGCTTGTGGATTGAAGCAACTTGCTCGAAGGAAGCCATTGCCCAGTCGAAGCTTATGGATTGAAGCAAGATTGATCGAAGGAAGCCATTGCCCAGTCAAAGCTTGTGGATTGAAGCAAGCTTTCCCTTCTTCGATTTGTCAAAATTTTCCAACCACTCCTTTCAATCAGTCATGTGGTTCGAATAGCCTGAACCAGATTTTGAATTTGACATGGTTATCTGCAACCACTCCTTTCGATCGGCTTTGCCCTTTCAACAGTTTTCTCTTTCTCCTTTATTCGACCTGATGCTTGAGAGCCCATATGATCCAATGGAAACTATATGGAGAATTAAAAGTCCAATTGTACTTGTGCAAACTCAAACCCTAGTTTTGAGTCATCAGTGTTTGAGGAGGTATCTTGAGCTGATTAAACCTTATGCAGTCTTGAATCAATGGAAATCTTGTGAGATAATTATTTGAGAAATTGATAGGGGAAATTTTGGGGTACAACGCATACAATCAATACAAACAAAACATTAAACATAATAAAATCCAGTTAAAACAAGAATTGTGGTCTCCATCATATGTGAACAATGGAAAGCTGCCTCACAAAAAGGGTAGGAACTAAAGTGATTCACAAATGAACAAGTATACAAAAGAATGAATGGCATCAATATTGAAAAAGTCTAAGTATCATGAATATACTAAAGTATAGAAAGCGATAAACACATACCTTAAACATGTACAAAACTTTAACACACTCATTAACATGCATTCACAAGTTGAAACACTCAAATTTGGAAAATCACCAAAAGCGACTTCAAGCTATCGAACCAAATTGAGCCCAAACAACAACAAAAGAATTATTTATACCAACGTTATTTACTATTTACAGCCTAGGTGGAAGTGGGAAAAAAGGATGGCCAAGTGAACACCAAAAAAAACTTCACCGGTGCAGCACAAGAGAGCGCGCTAAGCGGTCTAAGTTGTCCTTAACGTGCTACACCAGTTGCAGAAAAACATGACATTAACAGAAGTGCAGCAGCATCAGCCTCCACATTCACCCTACACACTCAATTTACAACAATTACAATATTTACAGCATACAAACACACTTCCGCAAGCTAAACACGACAAACTTGCGGAAAAACACAAATTGACATAACGAAACAAACAGGTGAAAGTGAATTAACAAGTTGAAAAGTGAAAATTTTAGAATTTAAAGCAAGTCCTATTTCAACTTGTTTAAAACACAAGTCACACATAACAAAAACGAATACAAAGAAAACATGTTTATTTTACGTCGTAAGCTCGACGCCTTTATTGTGCAAGCTAGTAACCTCCTCTCATCATGCCATGATATTTTCACACCGCACAAACCTAAAGAAAATATCCTAACAACCACACAACAAACATTACGAAAACGAGACAATTCACAACAATACGTAAAAACAAAGAAAAACACATATATGCACAAGTATCATATACAAGTTAATATACAATTTCTATACAACATATACATTAATTACAAAACTCAAAAACAAAAGAATTATCACAATGCAAAAACAATATAACCAATCCCCGACAACGGCGCCATTTTATTGCTACTGTGAAGCGGTAAACAAAAAGTAAGTTATTAATTTACCGGGTGACATTTAACTTATATCATATCGTGTCCACGGAGATTGGTTATTGATTCGCCGTTCGAAAAATTTCTCGTTAATGAGTTTGGGGATAAATGGGTTGAAAGTAAAAGTATCAACAGAAAATGAATGTATATAATGGAAAGAGGAATAACTTATCAAGCATGTATATATATTACTTCTCACAGACTTAAACCTATCGATATGTTATACTCAACCTATAATATTCATCAATGTCATCACATGTCACTCACAACCTAAGTCATTTCTAACCTAAATTGAGAGGCCGACTGCATCACCTCAGTAGCAATCTCTCAACCACCTCAGCAACACAGAAGTCAAATGCGCTCACTTGCGTCAATGATCTCTCAGAGTGACACAAATAACACAAATGCATTAATCTCAGACACCCTAAATGAGTAACAACACTAAATCTATCTCTAGAATTCAAACACTATTAGATAATCATCCTGAATAAGAATCTAAGCAGTATATATCTATAACAACTCAAATCCCTAGCATAAAGCAAAAATCCAGGACAACAATCCACAAAGATTCGTAAAGCAAGTTTTATATAACGCCAAGGGAGATAAATATACATCAGTTCAAAGAAAATACTTATACAAACCCAACTAATAGAGAATATACAAAGAAAAATAGAAATAAACCATAGATCTATCGGGTTTTCAGCACCGATCGAAGAGCAATCCACCCCAAATTATTCGTATGTAAGCTCCATAGTTGTTATCTAAGCTAATCCTAACAAAATTAAAGGTTGATGGAGTTGGGAGCAAAAACTTCCCCAAAACCATAACCTAAAAATAAACTAAATCTATTTTTATAAAACTCATCTCAGCAGACCATGCTAAGCGGCCCTGGCGCGCTAAGTGCGACTTCCTTATTTTACACATCAAACCGACCTAAATCATGCTAAGCGCGCTATCCACGCTAAGCGGGCTTCAAAACAATGGTTCTGCCAAATTGTCCAAACGCAAGCAGCATGCTACAAAATGCATTGAGCGCACTCGCGCTTAGCCGCCTCTGTGCACTATGCGGGCTCTCTTGGGGAAAACTGGTTAAATTGGTCTTTTATTCCAAAAATGCGCATTCAGAGCCGTGCCTTCGACACCTTATTATTCGATGCTCCAAAATGCAACAAATACCTACAAAATTAATTGAAAAACATCAAACGATACACTATGTACACAAAAGCACAAATAAACACAAACTAAATGTATTTACACAAAAGTCAGGCTTATTCAACGATATTAACAACAAAAAATCGATAAGTGCAACAAAAAGTATATACAAAAATACCTCAATTTGCACTTATTAAAGTTCACAGCCTATTGTGTAGTTTTAAAAGATATCGAACCATAGAGACCAATTGTCAAATCTATCTTTATCTATCATTATGGTGTTTATCTAAGGCGATTGAATTAAGAATAAGAATGATGAAGTAAATAACTTTAATAAATTGAGATGAATAACAATACTGGAATGCAATTCACATCAATCAACAATACTCTAATTTTCTTACTAAGATTACTTACTGGGTAATATTTTCTACTTTAAAAAGAATCAATTTAACAGGAAATGTCGCTTTCGCGTATTCAGAACTGAATTTACTCTCTAATTAATGTCGTCCATTGTCACTTATGGAAGTTACTTATCGCGTTAAAGTAGTAACCCTATTTTTAAGAAATTAAACTCTTAACTTAGCTGAAAAGTAATTTTGATTAGAAAGTTTAACTTAAAATGGTTCCAGGCTTTCGCTCAAGGAAACCGTATCTTAAACCTATAAACAATGCACTTTCGTAAATAGTTTTAAAATCACTTTCTAGAAATATTAGACTCCCTAATTAATTAACAAAGTGCTTTCACGGTATTTGTTAATAAAAACAAACCAATTTCAGTCTTTAGTGTCGGACGACTTTCGATCTTATCCGACATTTTCACTGCCTCAGTTTCGTAGAGACAAATTAAAATAAGTTCAGAAAAAATGCGTTTAAACCAAAATAGCCCACAAACGTAATCTTAAAGAGACAACATATAGAGTATCGTCTATTGACGATCCTCACATCCCAACACTAATAAATTATCCGGACATGTTTATGTTTGCGAAAGAGAAATAAGACGAAGAGAAGTAAATGCAAAGTAAATAGGAAATGAATGTAAAGGCAAGATAAATAAAGACAGGAATGCAAAAGCAAGATAAATAAAGTGTAAATGCAGAATAAATTAAGAACCTGCTCCAAACAGAGACTGGAATCCGGTACAACGAGAAATAACTTAAAGTAAAGCTTTGACTGAATGTAAATGGCAGAAATAAAGTGCTCAGAAATAAAACTTGTACATGGGTAATCCAAACTTGATACAAACTTGATCAACAGTGTAATAACCCTTTAGCGTGAAGAGTTAATGCTCACAAAATGGAAAATATATGGCTTAGGTATGCATAAGCTTGGATGAACAAAATGGTGTAACTAGGGAGTATTTATAATGGATGGAAAAAACATGGGATCATGCCGAACGCCATGGCTTGCTAACTCATGCCTGTTTGTTCCTCTTCCTTCGTTTGTGGACCCTATGTGGTCGCCTTGAGTGCAAATTGCTCCATTTCTTCGTTTTTCATCTATTTTGCTTCGTTTCTTTGCAAACGCCTCTTAAATGGCTAAATACCTTAAACCCAAACAAAATACCCGCATAATAGTGGAAATGTAAACAAAATGACAATAAAATACACACAAATCAAGTCAAATAAATGATGTATTTTGGTGTCATCAAACTCTACCACACTTGAATCATTGTTTGTCCTAAAGCAAAATGAAAGTAAATAATGATGCTCGATAGTTACTCTAGGCTTTGAAACTTTACTTCAGACCAAGTTATATCAATAGGCAATAAATTATAAAACAAAAGTATCATATCAACACATTCCACATTTTGAGGTCATAAGTCTCCTTCTTATACAAACTAATCTAAATCACGTTGTTATACTTAAACCTAACTTACTCGTCCCAGATTTTCATCCTTTTTTATTCAGGCACAATCACATTAACGTGGATGGTAAATTTCGTAGAAGAAATTACATAGAAGAATCATGGAGCAATGATTATGAAGATCCACAACATGTCTGCTATAAATTTAGCGAAGAATCTGATAGCACATGAAAGAAGCAAACACATAGAAACGAGATTCCACTATCTTCGAGAGCAAATAGGAAACTAAACTTGAAACATTGCAGAATTGAAAAATCAATTTGTAAACATCATGGCAAAGACTGTGCAGGTCGAACTGTTCAAGAGATTGATAACTATGTTGAATGTAGATAGCTTAAACACAACAAATTAAGAGGTGTGTTAAATATGCATTTCATTTGGGTTAAACCAATGTAAACTTAGCAAATATTTTGTGTGTGAGTTAGAGATTACTTAATAAAAAACAAACTGAACTATAAATAAGGAGACACTCTATTATTGAGAGCGTGAAGAAAAATTGAATAATAAAACTCTACATATTCAATTTCACTTACTATATCTTTCTCTCAAAACCTTAATTTTTCTTTTCTTCCCTAATTCACTTTTATATATTTTTTTCTCAAATCATTGTACACGTGAATTGTCTCGATTATGATTTTTATTATAAAATGAATTTTATTATGATTTTTTAAAATAATTTACTATAATATGATAAATAATTTTGTATACTAAAAAAACAAAACAAAATATACTTTTTAAAAATATAACGATTTTATATTTAAATATTTTATAAATGCCTTATTTTAAAATTTGTCTCGAGCCTTAACTTGTGCTTGGTCTGCACTGTTTGGAAGAGTACCCTAATCTTTAATTTCCTTTGCCTCATAATTTTAAATAATTCAAATTAATTACAAATTAAAATAAATTCAATTTCTTGTGCCAAAAATTACAACTCAATTTTTAATTAAAAAATACAAAAATATTCATATCCTTAAAATTAATATAGTAAACTCTTATTTTAAGATGTAAATTTAATTTCAGATATTTTTATTATTAATGAGTTTAATAGGGATGATGTAAACACTGCCATTATAGTAAAAATAGTTGAATAACTTTTCCATCAAGAAATTCATAACATGTTAACAGAAAGAAAGAAGAAAGAACTAGAATGTGTGTCTCATGGCCAGTCCCAAGAGGTAAAGGCAGCAACGCTGCTCCACAAGGCAATGGAATATGAGACAAGTACCGACGGAGGAATCCTCTCAGAAAACATTATTCTGCGACGGTTGCTTGGAGTTATACAAACACAATATCAGTTTGTCCCCAGTGAGGGATTTGGATTGAAATCCCACCGTCGTTACAAAATCAATAAAAGACGATGCAAAACAATGCTTATGTTCTATATTTTGGTTTGGAAATCAACAGATTAAAGAAAACCCTAAACATAAAAATAAAATTAAAAAAAGGAGAAGATGATTTTAGGGTGGCCAATGACAACGTATTTATACTAGTTGGGATGCTAACGGAAACTAGGTTTTAACTCCATGGGCTCTGCACATTGGCTTTTTAACACATACCCAATTTAAGGAGTTTTTTTTTTTTCTTTACCATAATAATATCCTTTGTTTTAAAATAATAAATAAATAAATAAAAGTTACATTTTATTTGTAAATTTTTGGACCTTTGATAAAACCTGTGTAAATTACCGATTTTGTTTTAGCATTTTACCATTTTTAAAAGTCTATTTTTTAAGAATGTAATCGATTTGATTTGGATCAATTTTTAGTATAAAAAAATGTCTGAATATTTTATTAGTTTAGTTTGATTTAGTTGATCGAATTACTATGATATTTTTTTTAAAAATTATATCCATCAATGTGTTCTTCATTATCGTGTTTTTTTAATGTATTTGATGCTATTATTTTTAAAATAATATATTTTATGTAACTTATTTTATGTTCTATTTTTTCAAACAGATTACAAATTATTCTTAATCCATATGAAAAAGTGACATGATTTGCATTACATCATGAAATAAATTTACTATCAAATATAGAAGCCGACACTTGTAATCAGAAGGTTGAAAACAAATTTGAAAGCTTGAAAAGTAGAACACAACAAAACACACATCAATTAACAAGTTTCACACCTCGAACACACATAAAAATTATTTTGTAACATGAAGAAATTTTGTTGAAGAAGGAATAAAAAGATAAAAAAAAATAAAAATTAATGAAGAGAACTTGAACATGAGAAAGGTGACTAGAATATAATGACGGTAGTGAGAGTAACAGTTGTGGCAGACAATGAGAGTAATAGTTCAGTGAAAACAAGTTTTTGTAACTTATGGTGTCTACTTTTTATGTTTTGGAGTTTGGTTATAGAGGTGTGTTTTGCTAAAAGGAAAGAAGTGTAAACAAATATGGATGTTGGAAACTTACCAAAGTCTATGATGAATTTCTATTTCTGCAGAGTTTCTCTCTGCTCACAAACTGCGAAAACTTTATTATTCACTTTACAACTGCAAAATAAGTTTGCTTACAAAAATAAGGTTACTCTCTCTATTTATAACTGAGCTTACACCCTAAGCCTAAAACCCAAAATATTTATTTTGTTACTAAATCAAATCAAATCTATTCTAGACTTAAATCAAATCTAAAACAAATCAAATCTTTTCGACACATAATTTCGACACACTGAATTACAATTTAACTGAGAATGGTTAAATAGATACAAATTTGAATTTAATGATATGTTGAATAAAAGATTTAGAGTGTAATTATATCCATTAATTTGATTCATCGGCTTGCTGGTTCCTAAATACTAAAATCGAGAACCGAACAAAATAATATTGATTTTCATTAGTTCGGTTCAGTTTTAAACCAAACTAGAAATAATCCATTTTATTTTGGTTTGATTTAGTTTGAATTATCGGTTTAATTAATTTTTATGATCCGCTTACACGTTAATCCTTGAGGACCGTATCAAAATTGACAAGGGTGAGTATCATATATTGGTTAGAAGGATTTTCTTGGTTGGAAAGTTAATTTATGACACTTGCAAACAGTGTATGTACATCTTGTTCTACAATATCTCAAAGTTATTCCAGATTAAAAACTAAGTGTCATATTGTTAGTAGGCATGTTAGGATTGTTCATAGTCTTAGCATTCATATTAAGCATTAGTTCTCCTAAGTTTTATGAGACTTCTCTTTATATATTGCTTCTTTGATGTAATGAGTCTTTTTTCCTTTAAAAAACTTAAATATATGTGATAATGCATTTGGTTTAGGTTAAATTTTCAAATATTATTTGAGTTTGATCTCTTACTAAAACAATTATTATTCATATTTTTTTTCTTTCCATTATTTTATTAACTTTTAATGGAGCTTTAAATTGTAAGAATCATTTCTTTAGAAGAAATATTTTATTTTTTATTTTTATCCATCTCTTATAACTGACAGTGAGAATAGAGACAGATCACAGATCCAAATTGTCGCAACAAAATTCTCTCCTACTTACATTCTGTCTCAATTAACTTCTCCCAACTTTGTATTCTATCTCAAATCCCAGAATAAGGTATCGTTTATTTATTTCAATTAATGCATGTGAAACTGTTGTCAATTTTTTGTTATTGTATGAAGATATTGGTTTTGTGACACTGATTAATTGATGTTGTAACTTGTACAAGGTTCTTCTACATACAATGGTGGGAATAACATTACTTGTAGATCTATGGAGGAAAAAACAAAGCTTTAACATGGCACATTCTTATCCATCTTCATGTCTTTTTTCTGCATCTGCCACTGCTGCCACAATGTCTGTTGGGGCCTCTTTTGCCTCAAGTGATTTCTTTGGGTATGTATCATATGTTTTAGCTAGTTGAAACAATTTATAGTAACCACTATTGTAGTATTTGCATGGAATATTAATAACTATTTGTTAAATCGGTAAATTGAATATAAGGATAATAATAACAACATATGAAATACGGACACAAATGCAAACATTTGATACATTGATAACATGTGTCAGTAATGCGTCAAACATCTAACATGTCTTTGTTCAGATGTGTAGGTGTTATATAGAGAATAATTCTAAATTAAATGTTTGTATCATTTCTCATCAGTTTCAGGGCACCAATAGCTTATTCTGATTCTGGAGTGCTGGCGGTTTCCGACGATTATCTTTCTGGTGTACGAATTTCGCCGGGAAAATATTTCTACCATGATACTCTAAAATATAGCCCAAAGGGCTACAATTTTGAACTTAAGCCACTGTGGTCTGCTTTTGAGTTGAGATCATTTGCACTTATCTCATTGAGGTCATTCTTGATGTTCTATTTGCCTCTTTTGGAGCCTCATGCAAATATGGAGCAAGATTATGATAACTTTATGCAAGACAAACATGATGAACTTCTTAGCAAATTGGCTGTTCCCTTTAAGAAATCACTATTGCAAATCGTTCGCGAGGTAAGACTTATTTAATTTATGGCATATGCAGAGTCGTCTTAAGTTTTTGGAATCATGTGTAGTTTAATTATAAACTCTATTTGAACACGATTTAACAGTTGATTTAACTATGACAAATTTTGAATCACGTGCGATAGTCCGTCTTTAAGTCCTAAAACACGGCCAAACATATACAGTATTCATTATAACTCATTTTTGTTACAAATTCATCATAGGTTACCATCGTCACAACTAGACGAATTTTAGAAAGACTCACTTTCCGTTATGCATCAAGAAAAGTGGCATGGAGACTTCTTAAAGGTCTTCATTTTTTTCTCCTTAATACATATAAAAACAAATTTTCTATGATATCAATTTTTCATCATTCGATTTACGCGTCAGTCTCTTCTCTCAAACAGATGTTTCTGCATCAACTGTTCGAAAGGCAGAACGAAGAATGCCAACTTATATGTACATGCTTTCTGTGAGCAAAGCAACTCTTAGAGGTAAAAGAAATGAATCTATTATAAATTTCTTTATTAGAATAAAGTTGATTGATTTTTTTGGCTTATAACTATTTTTTGTATATAGGACACTCAATTGGTGTTGCAGCATCATGGATAGTTCAAGTAGGGGTCAGAATATTTCAATTCTTTAAAACAAAGTCAATAAATGAAGATGGTAGCATCAACAAAGCTGAAAGAAATCGAATTTTCAAAGAGAAGATTTACATAGCTACTCTTAAGTGTAATGCATCTCTAGCTTTTGCAGCTATTGGTGGAGGAATTGGAGCTACTCTTTGTCGTCCTTCAGTTGGTCAATGGATCGGTAAGATTATCTTATAAATTGTTAAGTAGTATTTTTCAGCTATAAGCTATCAACTAATTTATCGACTATCAATTTTTTTATCAAAAAGAGTCATAATATTCATTCTATGAATTGTATTGTGTTTTTTCAGGTTGTGTTGTTGGTGATTTGACTGGTCCAGTTATTGTAGCAGTGGTTGCTAACAAAGCTTTTGACTGGAACCTCTAATATTGTTTATGGATTTTTTTTCAAATTTATTTTCTATAATTGAATTCAAATAAGAGTGATATGTCATGATTCTAGATATCTTGCATTCATAAGATGGCAACATGTTGTGTTTCAAAATATTTCTAAGTGTAGACAGTCCTTGAATTTTTATCCATTATTTATTTACATTTTTTTAAGTGCATTATTGTTGTTTGAGTGACCCTCTCTTTGCAATTTTGATGAAGCATTTGGTATAATTTGTAGTGTGGACCCCTACTTTCCTACAAAATTTGGAAATCTTGAAAATGGCAAATAAATACTCAATTGCTATGTTCTAAATTTTAAACTTTTGAGTTTCACATAAGTTAAGAAATTATGTACAAAGTTATGAAAGATTCTTCAGTTGACATTGTCGAAGTAGGTTAAAAGTCTTGATTTTAAGAAGATATTTATCCTTCGAAATACTGTTGGATTAGATTTATTATAAAACCGCTAAGTTAAGATCTCCATTAACTATTACAAAGTTTTATAATGATTCTAATTGAATAAAATAATTTCTTCTAGTTTATGGAAAGCCACGGTCAAGGTGTCACGTGATATTCGTGAATTTGGGTGTTGGAGTGTCGAAGATGGCTTGAAGATTAAGGCGTGGGAAGATATTTGGCTGGGTGATAACTTTTGAAGGGCTGATATTGTGCAACTCATTCCTGATTATTTGACTGATGCTCTGGTGGCGGACTTGGTAAACGATGGTATGGAGTGGAAGTGGGATATGCTACAAGGGTGGATGCCGCTCGATTGGTTGGATAAGCTTCGATCTTGTTAGCTATGATAATATGTGTCGAGTTAGGTTTTATCAAATTTAAATCTGATTTGTCAAAAAAATTGAAGTCTAAATTTGATTTGTACTCTGTTATAAGTTTATTTTTAAATCTGAGTCTGATATTTTCTAAAATCCGATAGTTTGTTAGCTTATATAAAAGTCTATTATTTTAGATATATGTAAATAAGCAATTAAAAAAAAAATCAATGAAACTAAAAGTTTGTTTGCATTGATTTATTTTAACTTACCAATTAGCATAGATTTTGTGAGATTATTTGTTTAAGAGGACTTGTGAAAACAACTTATAACATTATTTATAAAATATTTTCATCTTATTTTCATAAGTTCTCTAAGATAACTAAGTTTTATTTATGTATTTTGATTCAAAGTACAAAACATATCATAATGATAATACAAAATTATTCATATAAAGGCTTAAATGCAGTTTTGACCCCCCTAGTTTAAGGTTTTTGGAGTTTCGATCCCCTAGTTTAAAAGCCAAGTTTCTAGTCCCCAAAGTTTTCAAATTTGGGATTTTTGAAGCCCCCTCCATCTGGCTGCCCAAAAAGTGACATGGCACAGAGAGAGTAATGCCACGTTTTTTTTTTCTCCTCATGGGCAAAATTAAGGTTCGAAAAAAAAAAAAAAAAAAAAAAAAAACGTGGCATTACTCTCCCTGTGCCATGTCACTTTTTGGGCAGCCAGATGGAGGGGGGCTTCAAAAATCCCAAATTTGAAAACTTTGGGGACTAGAAACCTGGCTTTTAAACTAGGGGGATCGAAACTCCAAAAACCTTAAACTAGGGGGTCAAAACTGCATTTAAGCCTTATTTATATAAGTTGGCCTGTTAGACCTAAAAGACTTTTTTCATGATATGAGATCTAGCTTTTTTAACTAAATAGACTTATAAAAAAGTCTAGGCCTAGCCTGAACCTATGTAGATTAGACCGTAACCTGAACTTATGTAGATTAGACTATAGATTCCTATTATCGATCTGATCTATTTCCACTCCTAATTATAACATATGTGGAAATACTCGTAAAACCACTCTCCATGCTTGAGAGATTGTGTTAAAGCCATTATTAGAGATAGTTTACACTTTATAATATACAGATAGCACACCTTAGCTTATAGTGTTTATCCTCATTTAGGGTATATAAACAAAGTTGTAATCTTTATTTCACCAATGAATAAAATAGTAACTTTTCCTTTTCTCTTCTTCTTGAATGTAACAAACTTTTCTCCTCCATGGTGAGTTCTTGCATCATTCATATGGTATCAGAGCAATTCAAGCTCTGGTAGCCATTGTTCTTCACCTCTCTCCTTGTGTCTTTTGCTACGCCTTCTCCTTGCTTTCTCTCTGCAACAATGGCTGCACAGAGTTTTACGAATTTCGCTACCAACTATGTTAATCCTTACTACCTGCATCCAAATGAGAATCCGGCTCTTGTTCTCGTTTCTTCACCGCTCGATGACAAAAATTACCACACCTGGTCTCGATCAATGCAAATCGCGTTAATCTCCAAGAACAAAGACAAATTCATCGACGGTTCTCTTCTCATACCTGTTGTTTCAGACATTCTTTATGCGTCGTGGATTCGATGCAACACGATGGTTCTTGCGTGGATTCAACGCTCAATTTCTGCGTCAATTGCACGATCGGTTCTATGGATTGACACAACTGTAGGTATGTGGAAGATTCTGCAGGTTAGGTTTTTGCATAGCGACGTTTTCCGCATATCTGACATTCAAGAAGATCTTTACAAGCTCCGTTAAGGCACATTAGATGTATCAAATTACTTTACTCAATTGAAGGTTATGTGGGATGAATTGGAAACTTATCGTCTAATTCCATCGTGGTCTTGTGCCATCCCATGCTCTTGCGGTGCTTCTGCTTCGATTCACAGTTATAGGGATCAATATTATGTGATTCGCTTCCTCAAAGGTCTGAATGAGAAATTCACACATTCTAAAAGCCAAATCATGATGATGAATCTGCTACCTGACATTGATAAGGCTTTCTCTCTGGTGATTCAGCAAGAAAGAGAAATGAACTGTTGGTTCATGATTTTAAAAATGTTGCCACTGAAGAAATTACCGGGTTGAGTCGCGGATCAGTTCGCTCTCTTTAAGACGTTTCGCGGTACTGCCCAAAATTATGCAAAGCAGTCGAACTACCACGCCGCCTCCAGGATAAAACAGCCCAGTTCTATACTGTACGATTACTACTTGCACGATAGATAATCGGTCTAGAAATACACCCTCTAATGGCACTAAGACCATTCAAATATGGTATAAATACCACCGTAGTATCTGATATATTTACCAGTCATAAATATTTCTCAAACCAAGAGAAATTTCAATAATTCTTCAAAGAGAATTCAATAATGATCATTTTTTTATCACTCAAAGATTTCTCAAACAAAGAGAAATTCGAATAATTCTCTAAAGAGAATAAAAAAATTATACTTGAAAATTTATCAACTCAAACGAGGAGAAATTAACATTATTCTCTATAAAGAGAATTCAAGAAAATACTCGGAAAATTCAACGAGTAGAAAGAAAAGGGAAGAAGTTGGCGCTTCGACAATTCGAAAGACGCAGAGTTATGAGAGTGAGGAAGGAAAAACTAATAAAATGTTTTTGGTGTATTTTTTAAGGAAACAAGTGACTTCCTTATATAATAAAGTGAGATGGTTAATATTTCTCACATGAGCAATGTGGGACTAAATGAATTTTTTTTTTTAATTCAATATGGAACATGGACATGTTCCAACAATCCCCCACTTGAATTTAAAAAGGTGAATTTGGAAGTAACGTCAAACGTTTCTAAGATTGTGCATAAACAAAGGTGTCTACGACTTGAACCTTTGCATAGCAAGTAGGATTCCGATTCAACAAGAGTGACACAAATGTCTTGAACTCTATCTCAGACATCAAACCCACACACAACCTTTTCTTAAGTTGTATTCTAATAGCCCGTACTTTAATGGCCCTGCACGTGTATCCCGGTTTAGTGAATGCTCTAGGAATCCTGCCTCGAAATTCCATAGGAACCGGCCTAAGTTCCACAATCACATAGGTGAGTCTATCAAGAGTACTCCTGTAGCCTAGGTACTCCCTCATACAGAGTATAGATTTCATTAAGAGTTTCTATTATCTCATCCTCTAATTACTTCAGGATTCATGCTTTACTTGCATGATAATCTCATATTACTCATAACTTGTTATTACCCATTGAACCTATTTCTTGGGATCTCCAGTCATTTAGGTCGGGTTACCATCATGAGAAACTCATTTCTATATAGGCATTAGTCTCATGATATATTATAGACTTTCTCTCTAGCTAATCCTTTCGTCAAAGGATATGCTAAATTTTCATCGGTGTGTACATGATCCACTCTTACAACTCCTTTAGAGATATAGTCTCTAACAGTGTTGTTCTTTCTTCTAATTTGACGTCTTTTACCATTATAATAATGGTTCTCAGTTTTTGCAATAGCCGCGGTACTATCGCAGTGGATCAACACAACTGGCATGGATTTTTCCCATAAGGAAATCTTAGTTAGCAGGCATATTTTAACTAACTTTCTTCTTCACTAGCAATCGCTAACGTTATCATATCAGACTCCATTATGGAATGAGCCATGATACTTCGTTTCCTTGATTTCTAAGATACAACTCCTTTAGCTATGGAATACATAGCCACTAGTTGCTTTGGAATCATCTAATAATATGTTCCAATCTGCATCACTGTACCCTTCAAGTACAGCCAGAAATTTCTGATAATGTAAACTGAGATATATGGTCCTTTTAAGGTACCTCATGACTCGCTTAATAGCTTGTCAATGCTCGTAACTCGGTTTACTCGTAAACCTGCACAATAATCCCACTGCATATGCAATGTCGGATCTAGTATAATCAGTGACATACCTAAGATTGCCAATGATGCTCGCATATTTTGTTTGTCTAACACTTTCACCAGTGTTCTTAAACAGTTTCACACTTGGATCATAAGGTGTGCACCCAAGTTTACAGTCGAAGTAATTATACTTCTTTAAGATCTTTTCCACATAGTGTGATTGATCCAAGGAGATGCCTTGTTCTGATCTCGTGATCTTGATACCAAGGATCACACTTGCTTCACCGAGATCTTTCATATCAAAGTTGTTGCACAACAATGATCTCACTTTATTGATGGTCTGAATGTTTGACCCAAATATGAATAGGTCGTCTACATAGAGACATATGATAGTGCAAATGTGATTCTCATATTTGTAATAAACACATTTGTCAATTTCATTCATCTTATACCCATTTGATATCATTAAGTTGTCAAACTTTTCATGTCATTGCTTCCGAGCTTGCTTCAGCTCATACAAAGACTTGTCTAACTTACATACCTTGTTTTCTGGTCCATGGATCACAAAGCCTTCCGGTTGTTCCATATAGATTTCTTCTTCTAATTCACCATTGAAAAAAGTTGTCTTAACATCCATTTGGTGTACTATTAAACTATAAATAGCAGCTATTGAGATAAGTACCCTAATGGATGTCATTCTGGTGACCGGAGAAAAAGTGTCGAAGAAATCTATATTCTCTCTTTGTCTAAAACCCTTGGCTACAAGGCGAGCCTTGTATTTATCAACAGTTCCATCAGGTTTTAGTTTCTTTTTCAAAACTCATTTACAACCGATTGGTTTGCATCCAGGAGGCAAGTCTACTGAGTGACAGATCTTGTTAGATTCTAGAGAATCTATCTCATCATTAATAGCTTCTTGCCAGATATCTGCATCCAGAGATGACAAGGCTTCTTGAAGATTCATTGGATCTTCCTCTACATTATAGGTCGCATAATTCTTCCCATAGTCTTTAGAAACTCTTACTCTTTTACTTCTTTGAAGTTCTGTTTCTACATCGTCGTTGCTTTTTGTGCTTCTTATCACATGAATGTGACTCGATTGAGTGCCCCCACTATTTCTCGATTTGAAAGGAAATTTTTTTCTTCATAGAATTCAACATCATTTGATTCTATGATCACTTTTGCATTTAGGTCATAGAACCTATATGCCTCACTGTTTGCTTCACACCTAATGAACACACATTCATAGGCTCTATTAGCAAGTTTAACTCGCTTCGTATCCTGAATTCTGACATATGCCAGACAAACCCAAGTTCTTAAATAAGACAATTTTGGTTGTCTTTTCTTTAATATCTCATAAGGAGAGATATTACTTTTTAACTTGGGAACTCGATTCAGGACATAGCAAATAGTAAACAAAATTTCCCCCACCAGTGAGAAGCAACACCAAAATTTAATATAATTGCAACAACAAGTTCAATAAGAGTTATATTCTTTCTTTCTGCTTTACCATTCATTTCAAAAGAGTATGGTGCAGTCATTTCATGTACAATTCCATGTATAAAATTCATCAAATAAACTAGAATCATATTCAGTTCTCCTATCACTACGAAGTCTCTTAATCTTCTTACTAAGTTGATTCTCAGTTTCAGTTACATACATCTTAAACATGTGAAGTGCTTCATTTTTATTCTTCATTAAATATACATAAGTATAATCAGAATAATAGTCAATAAAATAACATTTACTATTTCTAGTTAAAGTTCCATGTAATTCACATATACCATAGTGTATAAGGTCTAGGGGATCAGATCCTTTAATAATTGATTTTTAAATTCTTTACAAAGTTTTTAAACATATCAATTTCATTCACAAAAATGTCATTCTTTGTAATGGTGTACAAATCTACCCCAATGGACTGACTAAACTATGCCTTATATAAAAGAAAACCAGAAACAAAATTCTTCATAATCTCAAGAACATGTATGACGTCCTTCGAGATTAAAGTCTTTCTGGAGGTGAAATTCAACTCCATTTCTCCAATTCTAGCAACATTAGTGGTGTGGACATATCCCAACAACACTTTCTTATCTTTAGTATTCGTGTATGTTTTAAACATAACACGATCATAACAGACACGATGAGAAACACCAGTGTCTATCCACCAATCATCAAATTCATCAACCGTGTTGATTTCAATTATCATAGAAATAAATTTCCCATTAGTCAGTTTGACCTATGCATTAGGGGTAGCACCAGGTTCAAGCCTCTTCTACATTTCTTAATCTTATGACATGATTTTCCATGGTTAAAACAATGGAAAACAACATCATTTCTTTGAGGTGGTGATTGTTGCCTAGTTGGAGCAATTGAGACCATAGAAAGGATCTCATTCTTAATTCGGATCACAACATTGCAGTTCTGATTCTTTAATCATTTTCCAAATGGCTTCAGAACTACACCGAATTTTTATTTGTTGTTTAAAACAACCAAGACTTTTCTTCTTGATATTGTCTCTAAGATTCCTCTTTTTTTAACTCAAGGAGAATAATCAGATTCTAAAAAATACATCTAAATACATACCTTTAGTGATGACCTCATGAGAATTCTTTTTGAAGTTCATAACTTTGAGTATCCACAGATCTTTCATCTACCATCTGATACTTTTCGTAGTTGCTAAAATCATTCTTTTGTTCTCCAGCTTCTTCAATACTTGTTTTTCATAGCCTCGTAAACTTGTTTTGGAGTATCGCAATTATTTTAATAATCATATAGATCATTTGCGAGTCCATTTAGAATGTTATAATCATTCTCTTTCTATAAGGAGATTTCTTCCTTTAGCTGTAAATCCTTCTCTTTAATCTATGTTGTAAATTCAGATTCATTGAAATTAATAATTCAATCTAAGTTCATAGATTTCTTTCTATTCGTTTGTTCAACTGATCCAAGTGGAACAGTAGGAATGTCATCGGTCAAAATATTGACAAACTTCTTTATGGTTTGGAAAAACCTCACTTTTGTTGCCAACTTTTGAAATGCACTCCTTCAAACTAGAACGGTTTGTCCGAGACAATCTTAGAAGTACCGATAATTTCTTCAATAGCCATGGCAGTTTGAAACGTCTTAAAATTGTTGGTTCATGATTTTAAAAATGTTGCCACTGAAGAAATTACCGGGTTGAGTCGCGGATCAGTTCGCTCTCTTTAAGACGTTTCGCGGTACTGCCCAAAATTATGCAAAGCAGTCGAACTACCACGCCGCCTCCAGGATAAAACAGCCCAGTTCTATACTGTACGATTACTACTTGCACGATAGATAATCGGTCTAGAAATACACCCTCTAATGGCACTAAGACCATTCAAATATGGTATAAATACCACCGTAGTATCTGATATATTTACCAGTCATAAATATTTCTCAAACCAAGAGAAATTTCAATAATTCTTCAAAGAGAATTCAATAATGATCATTTTTTTATCACTCAAAGATTTCTCAAACAAAGAGAAATTCGAATAATTCTCTAAAGAGAATAAAAAAATTATACTTGAAAATTTATCAACTCAAACGAGGAGAAATTAACATTATTCTCTATAAAGAGAATTCAAGAAAATACTCGGAAAATTCAACGAGTAGAAAGAAAAGGGAAGAAGTTGGCGCTTCGACAATTCGAAAGACGCAGAGTTATGAGAGTGAGGAAGGAAAAACTAATAAAATGTTTTTGGTGTATTTTTTTAAGGAAACAAGTGACTTCCTTATATAATAAAGTGAGATGGTTAATATTTCTCACATGAGCAATGTGGGACTAAATGAATTTTTTTTTTTAATTCAATATGGAACATGGACATGTTCCAACATGAACAATGTTGTTTCTGCAGTTATACCTATTGCTGGCAATACTGAAGAGAGCATAGCATTGAATGTATTTCATGATGCTCAATCAAACAAGATCAGTTCCTACAAGGGAAAATACCAGGGTGCAGCTGGTTCAAGAGGTCAAAATCGTGTTTGTACTCATTGTGGAAGAACTAACCATACCATTGACACTTGTTTCATCAAGCATGGGTATCCACCAGGCTTCAAGAACAATACTAAAGGCAATGACTTAGCTTCCCATCCACCTACAATAGCCAACAATGCATATGAGATACCTGCTTCAGGTTCAAGTTCCACTAATCCCTCTTATGGCTTAACTCAAGAGCAATACAACAACATTTTGGCACTGCTTCAACATTCAAAACTTGTTTCCACTGCTAATTCAGTGCATGCATCTCTTCTTGTGATAAATTCTTTCTCTTCCACTACCAATGGTAGGTCTTCCTCTTTGTGGATTCTTGACACAGGAGCCACAAATCATATATCCTTTAATCTTTCAACTTTTTCTAGTAACCACAATATTGTTCCTATATCTGTCACTTTACCTAATGGCTCCCAATTGTCTGCTTTAATTTATGGCTCTGTCAAACTTACATCATCTTTATCACTGCACAATGTCCTTTACATTCCTTCTTTCAATGTAAACCTGATTTCTGTAGAAAATTTGTCTAAAAACAACAATTGTTTTGTTCAATTCAATGCTAACTCTTGTTCCATTGTGCAGAGCCCTTCCATGGAAACGGTTGATATAGCTGACCTACAATATGGCATATACGTTCTTCATTCCAATGTTCTTCCTTCTTCTTGTAATTTTGTAACTCCCAATGATACTGCTATATGGCATATGAGGCTAGGCCATCCCTCCTACAAGGGTTTAGAAACCATAGCAAAAGTTTTTCCCTTTGTTTCTTGTAAATAAAATGTATCTCCTTGTGACTCTTGTCACCTTGCCAAACAAAGAAAACTTCCTTTTCCTGATAGTGTTACATGTACTACTGATGTATTTGATATTGTACATGCTGACTTATGGGGCCCTTTTTCTACTATCTCTATGTTGGGACACAAATACTTTCTCACTCTAGTTGATGATCACTCTAGGTTCACATGGGTGATTTTCCTTAAAACCAAAGATCAAACTCGAGATAGTTTTATAAACTTTGTAGCATATGTTGAGAAACAGTTTAATAAACAAATTAAATGCTTAAGGTCTGATAATGGTACAAAATTTCTAACCTTACACAATTTGCTATCTGCTAAGGGCATTTTACATCAACAATCTTGTGTTTAAACCCCTCAACAAAATGGGATTGTTGAGAGGAAACATCAGCACATACTCAATGTAGCTAGGGCTCTTCACTTTCAATCTAATGTCCCTTTAACCATGTGGAATTTCTGTGTACAACAAGCTATCCATGTCATCAATAGACTCCCTACTCCTTTGCTTAAAATGAAATGTCCTTATAAAATTATGTACAAAGAGCCTCCATCCCTCATTCACCTTAAAGTTTTTGGTTGTCTAACCTATGCTACATATCTTATGGCTTATAGGACTAAGTTTGACCCTAGGGCACGCAAGGTTGTCTTTATAGGTTATAAGGTTATAAAGAGGAAACTAAGGGATATATCATATATGATTTAACACATCACAATATCTTTGTATCCAGACACGTTATCTTTTATGAAAATCTGTTTCCTTTCAAATCTCAACCTTCTTCCCAAGATAGCAGTAGTTTTGTCCCTCCCTATGATGATTGTACAAATCCTGACCCTATTTTATGTGATAATACAACCCCCATTGAACCATTGGACAATACCCTGCCTACCATTGAACCATCAGATAATACCTTACCTGTTGTCCTTTCCCCTGATTCTCCCAATTCAAGTACTTCTCTCAACCCTCCCACTAATGATAACTTTGGTTCTTACTCTCCTATCCGTAATTCTCCTTTACCTATCAATCCTTCTCCCACTCCTGCTAATCCAACTGATAAAACTCCCTCTCATGGTAATCAGCCTCCTACAAGGCATTCTACTAGAACCTCTCACCCTCCCTCATATCTTGTTGATTATCATTGTTTTTCTACCTATGTTAGTCCTCCCTCCTCTAAATCTCTTTATCCTTTGTCATCAGTTCTGTCATACAAAAATTGTTCTCTAGATTTTCATCATTTATGTTCCTCTATTTCATCTAATCCTGAACCTTCTATTTTTCAATAGGCTAACAAATTTGAATGTTGGAAGCATGCTATGAATGTTGAATTGCAGGCTCTTACTGATAATCATACTTGGACATTAGTGGATCTTCCACCTGGTAAGGTGCCTATCGGGTGCAGATGGGTCTATAAGGTGAAATATAGGGCAGATGGATCCATAGAAAGATACAAAGCCATACTTGTGGCAAAAGGTTATACACAGATGGAGGGAGTAGACTACTTTGATACCTTCTCTCCTGTGGCTAAGATTACCAAAATTCACGTTCTTTTGTCCATAGCCTCCATCAAAGGTTGGCATCTAGAGCAATTAGATGTCAATAATGCTTTTCTACATGGAGATTTAAATGAGGAAGTGTATATGACAGTACCACCTGGCTTAGTAACTTCTAATCTTTCACAGGTTTGCAGACTTCAAAAATCCTTGTATGGCTTGAAGCAAGCTAGTAGGCAATGGTATGCTAAGCTTTCTTCATTTCTGATATCTCTAGGCTATTCACAATCTCAAGCTGACTGTTCTCTGTATGTTAAGTCCACATCCACCAGTTTCACAGCCTTACTTGTGTATGTGGATGACATAGTTTTAGCTGGAAAATTCCCTTGATGAGATTCATTATGTTAAACATATTTTGGATCAACAATTCAGCATCAAAGATTTAGGCAAGCTGAGATATTTCTTAGGCTTTGAGATTTCCAGGTCAACTAAGGGTATCTTTATGAATCAAAGAAAATATACTCTCCAGTTGCTTGAAGACACAGGTTTTTTGGCAGCCAAACCTTCTCATGTACCATTTGATCCTAATCTGAAGTTTTCTACTTCAAAGGGTCAACCTCTGGATGATCCCTCCTCTTACAGGAGACTTATTGGTCGCCTAATCTATCTTACAAATACCAGACCTGATATATCTTATGTTGTCCAGCATTTGAGTCAATATATCTCCAAACCTCTTGTTCCTCATTATCAGGCTGCCACTCGAATCCTCTGATATCTCAAGTCTGCACCTGCTAAAGGAATTTTGTTTTCTACTTCCAGTTCTCTCAAATTATATGGTTTTGCAAATTCTGATTGGGCCAGATGCCCAGAGACTCGCAAATCTGTTACAAGGTTTTGTGTTATACTTGGCTCATCACTCATTTGCTGGAAATCTAAGAAACAAAACACTGTTTCTCGTTCTTCCACTGAAGCCGAACATAGAGCTTTGGCTTCCTTATCTTGTGAGCTGCAATGGCTTCAGTTTCTTTTTCATGATTTCCTCATTGCTTTTTCTCAGCCTGCTTCTGTATACTGCGACAGCAAATCAACAGTGTACCTCGCCAACAACCCTACATTTCATGAGAGGAGTAAGCATATTGAGTTGGATTGTCATGTCATTCGGGAAAAGATCGTGTCCAAACTTCTCCACTTGATGCCTATCTCTACTAAGGAAAAACTAGCAGATGTGTTCACCAAGCCCTTGCACTCTCCTACTTTCACTTCCATTTTATCCAAGTTGAGACTTTGTAGTATCCAAAGTCCATATTGAAGGGAGATATTATAGATAATTTACACTTTATAATATACAGATAGCACACCTTAGCTTATAGTGTTTATCCTCATTTAGGATATATAAACAAAGTTGTAATATTTATTTTACCAATGAATAAAATAATAACTTTTCCTTTTCTCTTCTTCTTGAATGTAACAAACTTTTCTCCTCCATGGTGAGTTCTTGCATCATTCATAGCCATGTAAATTTGGAACACTTTTGTCCCAAGTAACATTGTGGGTGACTTCTTTTCCCTCTATTTGCACAATTGGATTACTTTTCATTTGAATTACTATGAAAACAGAGTTAGAAAGTGGACAGAAGTGACATGTTATTCAATTTGGATGTGAAAAAATAAGGAAGAACGTAATAAAGATTACATGAGACATAACAATCTTGTCCATTTTATTTTCCAAAGACTTAAAGATTATGAGGAAGCTAGAAAGATGACAAGGAAAGTTAGAATAAAGGAAGGGAGAATTAGGAACGTTTATTGGAAACCGCCTTTGAATAATATGACTAAACTTAAAATTGATGGAGCGAGTAATAATTATAAGATTGTTGGTTGTGGTGGAATCATTCAAGATATAATGGGAGATTGGATGGAGGATTTTCTAAGTTCTCGGGGAATTGCAGCGCCGCAAAATTCTAAGGTGTTTATTAAGGTCTTAAGCTTACAAAGAAGTTAGGATTGAGGAGAGTTGAGATTAATGTAGACTCTGAAAGGGTGGTGAGAGGTTTGGAAGGAGAATGAAAATGAAATGCTAACTGTTTGACTTTGATTAGAGAGATTAAAAAGTTGATTGCAGATCACGATTTTGTTTTAGTAATCCATAGTTATAGAGAAGCAAGTTCTTGTGTGAATACTCTTGCAAATATGGGATGTTATATTGATGGTTTTATTGTTTTTAGTGAAGTTTCAATTGCGATAGCTGGGTTGGTAGAATAAAAAAAATCTACAGAGATAGCCTCTCTTGAGGCGAATGTGTAGTCATTTTTCTTTCTTTGAGCTTAGAGCATCCACATCCATCATACTAATTTGGGTTCTTTAAATGTGACCCACTTAATTTTTTTATATTATTTCACACTTCTCAATTTTTTAAACAACACATCTACAATTCTCAAATATCCATATAACTCATCAAAAAATTTAAAATGGGTCCCACATTTAAAATAAATCAACTACATTCTTGCAATTTTATTTATTAATTTATTATCATGACCTACTTAATTGGAGTGTAGAAGCGTGCTTTAGTATGAGGACGTGCTTTAGTTCAGAAAAGTGACAACAAGTGAAATATCCATTTATTATTGACACAATTTCTTTAATAAATGTGTAGGAACTCTCAAAGAATACCGATAATCATGCTCTTAGGTCCACAGGCGGATCCAAGACATTGGAGAAGGGGTGCAAACTTTTTAGATTTATATAATATATATTATTTATTTAATTAAAAAATTTAAATTTAAATTTTTAAAAATTTATTAACATATACTTATTTATTTTTTAAGGTGTATATTTAAATTAATTATAATTAAAAAATAATCAAATTCATTTAGCTTACTAGCTTACTCTCTCTAAAAATGTGTAAATATATTTAGCAAGTCATATAAATATTTTTTTAAAAAACAGCACAGAATATGTTAACAAGTGACGATATATAAATGAAAAGTGTTAAGAAGTGTGTTAATAACTCTTTAAAAAAATTATTAAAAATTATTTTTTTTAACAATTTTAAATATTTTTATTTAAAATCCTTAAATAATGGTTTTAGGCACTCCTTAACAATACTCTATGAATATATTAACTATCTTATAAACAAATGACTAGACATAAGTGACAGGTGACAGAGTCTTGAGACCATTATAGGAAGTACAATGTGTTTAATGAATAAGTCTTATATTAAATATTAAATAATAATAATAATAATAATAATAATAATAATAATTAAAATTATTATTACTATAATAATAATAATAATAATAATTAAAATTATTATTACTATAATAATAATAATAATAATAATAATTAAAATTATTACAATAATAATAATAATAATAATAATAATAATAATAATAATAATAATAATAATAATAATAATAATAATAATAATAATAATAATAATAATAATTAAAATTATTATTACTATAATAATAATAATAATAATAATAATAATTAAAATTATTATAATAATAATAATAATAATTAAAATTATTACAATAATAATAATAATAA